>OX235267.1:46142961-46823305 GCA_944472135.2 Trichobilharzia regenti
AGTGTTAGGTACGTGAGAGGGGAAATCAATCGACGAGGCTGTGAAATTACATCGACTGAGATGGTTAGGACATGTGTTACGTATGCCCAGTCATCGCCTTCCTCGACAACAGGCAATGTTAGCTGACATAGGGTCAGGCTGGAAAATAGCTGGTGGCGGTAAAACAAAAACATGGCTGGCTTCGTCAGTCAATGAAATCTACAACAGTTAGTTTAAGTCAGCCACGTAGGAAGGTGTAAACTTCCTGGTTGGCGTCCTCGGGACGGTAAAATACAATGACGGCTGGAGACAATTAGTGATACGGCTCAAACTCATCGTTCTCAATGGCTGGCGCACATGCATCCACTCCTTGTGACTTATGATTTCCAATGAAACTATATTGTTCTTCCTTATTACTATTCCTTTAGTCTCACACCTATGCTTTCTGTCTCTAATATACATTTCTTCTACTTTCTTCTCTTGCTTTGTGTGATACATGGAGGGAGTGTGGCGAATTGGACTGCAGCACATTTGTGCAAAGTTCTATGTCGAAAACAGACAGACAGACCTAATGGAAATCATAGTTGCTTCACTAATACATAAAACAATGTTAATGCATTCCATTATGGGTAAATTTTGTTTTGATAAAGTCTCACATTGTTATACAGTAATGTTTACTGATGACGTTTCGAGCACAATTTATTCAGCAATAAACGTCATCAGTAAACATTACTGTATAACACTGTGAGACTTTATCAAAACAAAATTTACCCATAATGGAATTACACTCTACCACAGTGCACAAGTTTTATTCTTATATCAATGTTAATGCATGTTTAAAAATATTATCAATAGGATCATACACACACACACAAACAAACACACATTCACTCGTTTTTTTCAGAAAGTTTATAGGCTAATGCTACTAACAACTGACCTTGACCCTTGACCTTACGCATAATCAATTTTGCACCCCGGCCTTATCAACCTATTCTGCTGCCAGTGTGATGTTAAAAATGAAGAAACAATGGATAGTAAAAAAAGGGTACAGAAGTAGTCGTGGGTAGTAGTCAGCAGGCTAAACCCCAAGAGCAGAGCAAGAATTGCAGGGTTAATATATATAAACATGACTTTTATTGTTATGAATATTATTATCATCGTAAAACGAGGGTGAAAAGCGTATAAATGCGAATATATATATGCATGTATAAATACGAGAATCTGTTTCTTCTGTTATATAATGATAGAGTTTTTACAAATATAATTAACACATTTAAAAAAAATAATAGTAGTAGTAGTAGTAATTGCCGATTAGCGTTTACGTATTGTATTTCCTGCCCAATCAATTTTGTTAGTATTCTTTAAAAAGTTTAATCCATCCTCAAAATTCTCACGTGTTATCATACGCTCAGACCGACCACGTAATTCTTCGAGTACACGAGAATAAACAAATGTCAGTACACGTGGACGTTCTTCAAGCAGTGTCCATATTGCCATTGCCATTTCTTCACGTCGTTTACGTACACTGCTACTGATACCTGCGACAAAAAATTTAATCAATTATGAGAAACGTAATCAAGTATAGAATAAATTTAGATTATCTGTTGCAGCATAATATATATATATATATATATATATATATATATATATGCGTTATAATTATAAGCTGTCGTCTAGTTGTGACACTTTTATACACATTTAGGCATAAATCTGACCGCAATAAATTGGTTAGCACTCACGAGATGTACAACATAGATGGCACTGAAATAGAAACCAAATCAGAAATTAAATATCTTGGCGTAATTCTATCTGCTGATCTTTCCTGGTCGTCTCAAATCTTGATGATTTCTAAGAAAATATTCCGTCTTACCTTCTACATCAAGAAGTTAAGACACTCTGGAATAACTTAACCCTTACTCTTAAGATTCGTTAACTCTTGCATCCTGCCTATTATTCTCCCTTAGTTTTTCCAGGGCTACTGAAGAAAGACTATACCTTATTACGTAGGATGTTAAAGGGTGTCAGTAAGGTAAGCAACGTGCCACTTAACCAACTTGTTAATATTCTGGTCGACAGGCATTTGGACTCATGTGAAAAATGGGCTAAATCCATTTTATCTGTCTAACACACACCACCCTCTTCATTCACAACTCTCCCCTTGTATCTCATCAGGCCAGACCAGACCAGAAGCCTATATGGAAAACTATATGCTCGCACTAGAAAGTACTAAAACTCAACCATACTCTACTTAGTTCGTGTTCTTTGCGATAAAGAAAGCATTAGGCGTGATACCTATAACTTATTAAATAGTCAGTAGAACAACTGGATCTCGTCTTTCCAACTCATATCATTTATAAGTACATTTTCTTTCTTTCTTTTCCTTTCCTCTGTCTTTTTTTCTGTTATGTGCTGCTTTGTTTCTTTCTTCCTTACAAACTATTTAAAACATTCTCCTTCGTTTTTTCACACTCTGTATACCTCGACCTTTTTGTTACTGCTTACGCCAGTAGATATGCTAGTATCTACTTTACTAACACCTTCAAATATTCTGTTCACTTTTGGCTTTGCTACCGATATGCTAATATGTTGTTGTCAAAACTAACTGCGATTACCCTTAATCTATGTAGAATTTTATTTATTGTTCATGTACAAACTGGATCCAATACTGCAGTGAAATGCCGATAAATCCATTCTGTATCACAAGTACTGTTTTGGAATAAAGAAAATTATTATTATTTATAAATTTAGCTGCTCTTGAACAACTAGACGGCTAAACAAACGCATTACTTACAGTCTTCCCGTTCATGGTTAGGAAAAGGGTAAAACAAATTCTACTCAATGAATATCCTGCAGCTGTAATGAGAAGTTGTCGCCAGTAGGCGCCCCACTATGTGGGTGATGTGGGTGCCTCATGGAGGGCATCGGTTGATAGCAGTGCTATAATCACAAATGGACAGAGATTAAAGTTCACTGGTCTTTGAGAATTCCAGCCCAGATGACGGAACAGTCAATGATCTGATTTCACTGCCTAGAATTCGATCGCAGGTGCACACTGATGGAGTCACATACTGGGACGATAAAGCTGTCTAGTGCTCCCTGACTTTTTAATGATTCGGATAAGGCCATACGAAATCCATTAAAAACTATTTTATCCCATTTGATTCATAGAGATCACCAGCTAAGTGAATAGAAGAAGCGTTTTCAAGATTAGGTATCTCATTTTTATTGAAACTTTTGAATGGGACTTGTACTCATCTTTTACACACAGGCCTCTGGGGATAACGCTTTAGAGTTTGAAATTATGAATACTGGGTTGCAGCCCAATAGAACAGCGTCACTGACTGGTAATACAAATAGATTCAGATGACGAGTCCTAAATAGGACGAAATGTGCATCCTGCCTGGATTTCACTGCTAGCCACCGTCCAGCAATTTAATCCTAGTCTTTGTATA
Organism: Trichobilharzia regenti; assembly: GCA_944472135.2. NCBI lineage: Eukaryota > Metazoa > Platyhelminthes > Trematoda > Strigeidida > Schistosomatidae > Trichobilharzia > Trichobilharzia regenti. The sequence goes on from OX235267.1 coordinate 46,146,393, forward strand.
CGAATGGTCTGTCCTACCTTTGTCTCACTCTCAGCTAAGGTAAATCTAATAATGAACAAATTAAAATTTTCCAACGTTTCTTATTCTCAACTTTTCTCGTATTTTTATGACATTTTTCTAAACTCTGATTATCTATCCACTTCATTTCTAGTTTTACACAACTTTAATTTTATAGGATTTTCACTTAATTTAGTAAGTGAGTCTCGTAGAGCAGCTGGTAGAGTGTCGAATTGGTAATTCGAAGGCTGTTAGCTCGAAGTCTTTGACAGCTTGGTTTGAGCCAGATACCTATGGGAAGTAGTGTTGACTGCCCGGTTGAGAGAGGTTTTCAGGATGCTAAGAACCAATCACTGGAGACTAATGGTAATATGTCTACAAAATTGTTCTTAAGGGGGTGGGGATGCATTCACTTTTTCTGATTCAAGCATATCCACTGAACCTTAATGGTTTTTATTCTCTCTCCGGCAAATTTCAGGTTAAGTTTTTTTTGAATCTCCTTTTTTCCCCTCTGTCTTGTCTATCACATTGTATGCTACATGGTGTGTAGCAGCACAACTTGAACTGCTGTACTTTTGTTCAAAGTCCCATGTTGAAACTCCGTGACAGTTAGTCAACTGCTTATAATCCTCTGCCACAAAGGAGTTAAAAAAAAGGCCCACTAGTATATCTTGATTCCTGAAGGTTATTCAATTTCCTTGCCAACATTGTGATGAAAAAAAATAAGAACACGATATATAACACTGATCTAGTGTGCCTAAAAAGACTGAAGTTGATTGCCAAACCAAACAAAATATATCTGAGTCAAATAACGCATTAAATATTGCCTACCTGTTGTTAAAATATTGATATCAATAGTACCAGTGACAGGATCAATGGCGGCTTGTTTTAATGCCTCTCTTTGTAGACGTCGAGCTTCACGACAGTCATCAGCAGTGACTTCATTTGATAAACGTAAACGAGCATGAGCTTCAGCTAAACGTACAAGTGATTCAAGTTGACGAGGATATGCAGATATCTACAAGTGGGATTTTGACAGCAGAAACAAAAGCAGTATGTGAAATAATATTTGTCGTATATATATATATAATGAGTGTCATGCTACAATATGAAATAATTGAAATCTAACGAAAGTAATCATGATACGAGGAATTCAAAGCCGAATAGCTCAGTGGTAAGGTCTTTGACCTCAGCACTGGGGGTGGACACGGGTTTGAATCCCAGACGGGACATAAGTTCCTTCCTTACTGACGAGTGTCAACAAGCACGAAGCCTACGTACACGACATCTTGTTGATTACCTCCAACTATCAATTCAGAGCGCATTACGGTGGCTAGCCAACCAGCTTGGAAACCAAATGGCAAACTTGACTGATACAATCCAGTCTGTACTACACACACATATGACATTGGTAACCCTTAAGGGATCATCAATCGATATGTAATCCAGCGAATTATTGAAACAGCCTAGTATATGCATCCTAAAGTCTTCTTTGCGCTCCGAGAGGAACATAGAGCTTTAATCTTTAGCTTTGAAGTTTCCGTAGCATTGGTGTTTGTTGTTTTTCACGGGATGAGGTTTCTGGTCTCATGCCCAACCTTCTCTCTCTCTCTCCATCACTCTTAACTACCGGGTAGGCGAGGTTAAAGAGTGAATCGGAAAGGTGATCGAAACCTGGACCGCGCGTGTCGTTGGAGAATGTTCTACAACTAACTGGACCACAGATACACACCACAGTCTGCTACAGATGTCAATTATTATTTCAAGACAGAATAACCCAATGTAAATAACTAGATAGACAGATAGATAGATAGATTCACAAGGAAATACAGACAAGTGAAGGAAAATACCTAACAAGCTAAATTTTAAGGCAGTTTTCCTAAAAACCAGCTGAAATCTCTTTTAGATAAGAAATCAACCAATACTGGAAGATATTTAAAAGTGTTGGGGGTTGGAATTGCGAGGTATCAATGTTATTCGGCAATCACGTTCACGCTCAGACATTTGACAACGAATCATACTTATCGCATGAAGACTGATGACATTTTAATTAGCTGTTCAAACCCAGCTAAACAGGACTTGAGTGCCAATGATACAAAAGCACGTTAGTTGATACAGCACAGTTATTTGACAGTCATTAAAACAGTAATAGCATTAACAGACTTAAAGATAGGGTCATTTATAACATTCTGTACACATTAATGTAGATGGCCAATGCAAAGAAAAAGTGGCTGTACAAGTCCTAAACGAAAGGTTTCTAGTGAAATTACATCGACTGAGATGGTTAGGACATGTGTTACGTATACCCATCATAGCCATCGCCTTACTCGACAACAGGCAATGTTAGCTGACATAGGGTCAGGCTGGAAAATAGCTAGCGGCGGTCAAACCAAAACATGGCTGGCTTCGTCAGTCAATGAAATCTACAACAGTTAGTTTAAGTCAGCCACGTAGGAAGGTTTAGACTTCCTGGTTGGCGTCCTCGGGACGGTAAAATACAATGACGGCTGGAGACAATTGGTGATATGGCTCAAAATCATTCTCAATGGCTGGCGCACATGCATCCACTCCTTGTGACTTATGATTTCCAATGAAACTATACTGTTCTTCCTTATTACTATTCCTTTAGTCTCACACCTATGCTTTCTGACTCTAATATACATTTCTTCTACTTTCTTCTCTTGCTTTGTGTGATACATGGAGGGAGTGTGGCGAATTGGACTGCTGCACATCGGTGCAAAGTTCTATGTCGAAAACAGACAGACAGATAGATATTGCGAAGGGTATTGAAGATTATCTCACTAGGGCGAGTGGATTGCTAGCTAGCTGGTTATTATTGTTGTCAAAAGACATCTGAACTCAAGCGAGAAATAGGCCAAATCCACATTGTCTGACTCTTACCACACACACTCACACACACAACTGTTTATTCATTCATTTTCACTTATTTATACTCGTTGAGTGCCATCAGTGCAACGGGATGCTCACAAGATTGGTTCCTTATTAGCTCACATATTTCTATCTAAATTGGAAAGTGGTCCTTTAAAACAGATACTAAACCAACTTGATTATTATTGTCGATATGTTGACGATACCTTTATCATTTGTAACAATAATTTGGATAGACAACACCTGCTCCAAGTCTTCAATAAGGCACACCCAGCTATCAAATTCACTTGTGAAGAGGAACTCCAAGGTAGTATTCCATTTCTGGATGTCATTCTCACAAAAAGAACAAACAGTACCTTAAAGAGAACATCTATAAGAAAGCCACGTGGAACGAACAATACACCCACTTTCATAGCTTCATACCTATACAATATAAGCGAAACCTAATTCGTTGTCTTATTCATAGAATTAGACGCATATGTACCGACGATTGTATTGGAGATGAAATAAGAAATCTTACAAACACCTTGTTACAAAACGACTATTCTATCAACCTTGGAAAGAAGTATTATCTATGAAACTACACATAAAACCAAGCGAGACACAGTAAGTAAGAAAAAGCTTTACTTAAATGTACAATTAAAAGGCGATATATTAAACCAGAGATTAACGAGAGCAACTGAAAGAACTTTTAATGCCGCAAAACTGTATGTCAGTTTCTCAACTAAACCGATATTGACACTGCATTAGAGAGAGATCACCCAAAATGGCGACATCAATGTGTGTATACAAATTCAACTGCTCCTGTGGAGCTAGTTATGTAGGTCGTACCCAAATGAATTTATCTTTACGCACACGTGGACATATTCCTGTTTAGCTTGGGAAAAGAGCAACCAAATCATTAAATAGTGCAATTCTGTCTCATCTAGTGGATAGTGAACACAGCGTCAAAGTAGATGAGTCATTTACAGTTGTGTATCGAGCACTGAAAAATCTCCCCAAAGACACACGATTACGCCTATTAGCCATAGCTGAGGCTTTAGAGATTCTGTCTGTCTGGATTCAACATAGAACTTGGCACCGAAGTGCATCAGTTCGAGTTGCCAGGTTCCAAATAGCACACAGAGGTAGACAAGAAGATGAGTGATTAATAGAGAGAAACCAGAACTATGTGTACAGAAAAAACTTATTCACTCTCTTTGTCTACCCTGGCCCACTATAAGGTCACCAGGATCATAATTTTTCGTATTATTATTTTGTGATATCATGTCTGTACTATCCATTTCTCCACCCCGTTTATTTCACCCCCATCGTTACCCTAAATTTTGTGAACCTTTGTGATTTTATACTAAGCCTACCAATTCTGTAACATCTTATTACAATTTACAATTTAGTTTCTTTATTTAATCATTGGACATCGGTCAGCCCTCACATTCAGTGTCTCCTTTGTTAATACGTGTTTGTATGTATTTTGTGGTTATCGCATTTCTCTCACCCAAGGACGCTTGGATTCTGTTGACTAAAAAACAGCACTACATCACCCAATTGTTCATTCACACTTCATCACATTTTTTCTGACTATACACCCCATACAAATTCGACTGACTCTGTTAACTAATGGACCATCATCTCAACTTACACATGCACCCCAAATACAGTTTCTGATACTATTTACATTTACCTTTATTGGCTATATGTACTCTATTATTCATGGATTTATAACTGCAGAGACTGAAGAAGAAGTTATCGAAACCACAATTGTTCACTCAAAATCTTGTTTTGATTTCAATATATATATGCTCGTACGTATGCTTTTATTCCCTGTTTCTGCTGGATAACTTCATTTTGTTGTTTGTCATATTTTCACCTCTGACAGAAAATAATTCTGAAACTATCTAACTACGTTAATTAAATTTTGATTTCCACGTTGACTGATTAGACTTAGGGAATGTTAAGCCTCAGTTGGCATGTCGACTCCTCCCACGGACGCTTCGACAATGTCTGAGGATGGTTGGTGACTAATAGTAGATAAAATCCAGTATGCGCAACATCTCATCCTATTCGAGACTCATCTACAAGCATAATAAGTAACAACTGATGTTCACTCTCATGACTCAAGAGGTGTAGTAAATAAACCTTTAGGGCACTTTTAAACGATGGGGGGGGTGGTACTATGTTCTAGCCTCAGTGGGAACACCATCACACTCATTGGGAATACAGGTGCATCCATAGGAGACGAGTTCCAAATAGGACGAAATGTGCATCCTGGTCGGATTCCACTGCTAGTCATTATTATTATTACTATTATTATAAAAAATCGTGAAATTGGTCTAGTTTGCGTCATGTGCAAACGACAAGCACAAATAAAATATGTAAGGTCAAAAATAATGTATGTTACCTGCCCACGACCTGAACCCAATTTTCGCATTTCCACATACTCACGAACCAAGTATTCACCGGCCTCCTCGGTCAATTTAGGATGATACTTCATCTAGAGGGTAAGTAGAAGAGAGAAAAAACACCAAAGTTTTCTTAATTTAAAAAAAATCTTAACTAAAAGAGAATGAAATATCAAACGATGTAAAGGTAATTTCAAACTATGCACCTGTACTAAATACACATACACTCACACCTTTTTGATGAATCCTAAAAAAGGCTTAACTTTTAACCCCTAATGCTTTCCTCTTAGAATGTAAACCTTTGTCATCAGAAGTAAACAGATTCACATGTATGAATTACGCTTTTTGCACAGCTAAATAACACTTAGTTTTGTTGTACTACGCATCATCATCGAACAAAGCATGAAATGGCAATCAAACCTCTACCTCGACATTATAGACTTTGAGAAGGCTGCAAAGTAATCTGGAAACTACTCGAGTACTACGGCGTACCCCAAATATTCATCAACCTTACTCAACAGCTAGCTGTACGACAACGGCACATGTCAAGTCATCCACAACGGAAAACTCAGAGAGGCGTTTGGAATAAACACAGGAGTCAGACAACGGTGCTTATTATCACCAATGATATTCCTAATTGTGGTAAACTGGATTATGCGCCAGATAGTGGGCCGACGTGAAGAACCTAGAAGACCTGGATTTCGCGCGTGGATGACTTATGTTTGATGTCACACAAAATCGAAGATTTACAAGCGAAAACCGACCGACAGACTGGTCGAAGAAGCAGCCCGCGAAGACTGGACTCCAGGTGTAAGCGCAATATCGCTTGAAATTAAGTCACGCGTAGATAAAGGCTATCCCGGTCCAGAACAAACAAGAAGCCGGTCACTGTTTCTACGGTACTATTAATAAACAAATCAATAATTATATATACAACAAACCTTAACGGTTTCAAGAGTACAAAGCACAACGCTTAACAGAAAGCAAGGTACCGCTATCAGAGCGGAATAACGTTAAAGCCAAAATTGCGAACTAGCCGGAACCAGACACGACAGTTCAGGTAAGCAGTCAGTAGAAGAATGAACCCAAGTAAGGCATAGCATAAAACAGAGAGCGTTTAAGAGAGATAGACCGAGCATAAGCACAAAGATAGAATTTAATTGGCTACTTAACCAGGTAGGAAAATACAGATGAAAATCAATAAATAAGATAAACTCTACAGAATAGTACAAAGTTAGACATGGGTCAGCAAAAATAACAGTTCACAAAATACTCTGATTGGGCCATGAGTTCAACCGTCTGACTAAACAGATCGAGGTAAAAACACATACACACAGTTCATTAAACAAGCAGGGATAGACACGTTAGGCATGGATAATTGGGTTGCAACAACGCTAGGCTGATCTGGGACAGGTTGACTTGATTCAAGGATGGGAATAGAATTGATCTTACACCGGCCCCCAAAATCCGACTAGGATTTTATGAATCATGTTATACAGAATAACCCTCGTGCCCGGCTCTCTTACAAATGACTTCCCTCTAGTAGGCATATCTTACTTATATCGCGCTTCACCTCGCCGTTTCTCGTTCTTATTGTAACTGTTCTGACAAGTCCGTCCGCGGATTGCTCGCATCCCGCAATAACTCCTCGCGGCCAACGCCTAGCCAACCATCTTGCCACCACAGAAATCGTAATGCTCCTCGATCGTCTACTGGCACCTTCACTTGCATAAGCATATCAGCTATGTCCGCGACTACACCAATAGGCTTTCCTCGAAAGCGCAACAGAGCACCAACAAGCTCGGCAATCGTATCAGGTCCTTGATATAGCTTATTGTTCAAAGAATAACCTCTAAAGTTTCTGGCGCAATCTATAACTAATCTCAGTTTATCTGGCTTTTTCGGCTTCATAACGGGATGATGTGGAAGATACCACCTCGAACGATAATTTGCTGCTAGCTGCTCTGGGGGTACCGGAAGGGCATAACCATTTTTTAACATCGTATTTATCCCATCCCCATATCGTGTTAAAAGGTTCTTGTCACACGATAACCTCTGTTTCAGATTGAGTAACGGCTTTATGACGACTACATAATTATTGTCCGTTACCTTTGTTGGATCTTTCCATGGCAAGGGAATAATGTAATGCTCCTTTTCTAAGACGGTGCTTTGAGTAACCGACTCGTTTGCCTTACGATCTTCGATAGAAAATGAGCGTTCGTTTTCCTCAGTATCCTTAAGCTCAGCTTCACGTAGACTTCTGATGTCGTCTTTAATACTGTCTTCGCTGATTCGAGCGTAGTTGACAGTGCCTCTTTTCGTATTTCCATGAGTTTTCCGTCCGTCGTCCTCGGCTAACTTCACATGCAGCTCGGCCATTTCGACATCATGTCTAGCCTTTAGCAACTTTTTCTCTAACTCTAACTCCTCTCGAAGCTGTTTCTCTTTTAGCTGCGCCCTTAGTAGCAACGACTTAGCACTAGTTACTCGCGATAATGATAATTTCGAACAACTGACATGAGAGCCGGGGCACGAAAGATTATCAACATGATCATTTATACGAACGGGGACTTGCCGACTCTCCGACTGCTGCTCCGAAATTTGATTCCCTGATCTGGTTTGCATTGTTCCAAAGACAATGTATTGTCAACAACGTTGCGTGCTGCCAATTCACCACAGTTTCTTCTGGATGAACGCTCAGTACTGACCAGTTCAGTACGGGATTTTCCTATTTGACGTTGAGTACTGACCAATTCAGTACGGTCTCGATCCGTTTAGCGTTAAGTACTGACCAGTTCAGTACGGGATTTTCTTCAATGACAATTCCTCTTTCGTTAAGTACTGACCAGTTCAGTACGGTCTCGATCCCTTTAGCGTTATGTACTACGTTAAGTACTGACCAGTTCAGTACGGGATTTTCTTCAATGACAATTCCTCTTTCGTTAAGTACTGATCAGTTCAGTACGATCTCCTCTGTAACGTTAAGTACTGACCAGTCTCGATCCGTTTAGCGTCAAGTACTACGTTACGTTAAGTACTGCGTTAAGTACTGTAAGCGCAATATCGCTTGAAATTAAGTCACGCGTAGATAAAGGCTATCCCGGTCCAGAACAAACAAGAAGCCGGTCACTGTTTCTACGGTACTATTAATAAACAAATCAATAATTATATATACAACAAACCTTAACGGTTTCAAGAGTACAAAGCACAACGCTTAACAGAAAGCAAGGTACCGCTATCAGAGCGGAATAACGTTAAAGCCAAAAATGCGAACTAGCCGGAACCAGACACGACAGTTCAGGTAAGCAGTCAGTAGAAGAATGAACCCAAGTAAGGCATAGCATAAAACAGAGAGCGTTTAAGAGAGATAGACCGAGCATAAGCACAAAGATAGAATTTAATTGGCTACTTAACCAGGTAGGAAAATACAGATGAAAATCAATAAATAAGATAAACTCTACAGAATAGTACAAAGTTAGACATGGGTCAGCAAAAATAACAGTTCACAAAATACTCTGATTGGGCCATGAGTTCAACCGTCTGACTAAACAGATCGAGGTAAAAACACATACACACAGTTCATTAAACAAGCAGGGATAGACACGTTAGGCATGGATAATTGGGTTGCAACAACGCTAGGCTGATCTGGGACAGGTTGACTTGATTCAAGGATGGGAATAGAATTGATCTTACACCAGGTGAACATAGACAAGACGGAGGTTATGAAAATAACCAATCAGCCAACAACAACAGCAACATCCAGCGCCAATCATCATCAACGGGAGGGATTTGAAAGAGGTTAGTTACTTCATCCACTTATCTAGGGACCATTGTCTCAACTTCACGCAGTAGGAACGAACGAGGATGTCAAATCGAGCGAGAATCGGGAAGGCGAGAAACACATTCATCAACCTGAAACCAATCTGGAAATCTTAGTCACTCGGCTAGCATCAACAACAAAATTCGGTAGGATCTTAAATACAAACGTCAAGTCAGTCAGTTCTTCTATACGGATCAGAAACTTGGTGGGCGGGCGGGTCACAGAGAATATTTCCAACAGACTATTGCAGACCTTTATCGATTGCAACTGTCTTCGCTCTATACTGAAGATCAGATGGCCGGGCCGGATAACCAGAATCACCAACAGGAAACTATGGGAACAAACAAAACAAGAACCAATTCGCCGCCCAATAAAATGTGCAGGAGAAAGTGGAGATGGATTGGACACTCGCGGCTGAGGAGACCGCTGGGTGACATCGCGCGCGCGTCAGGCCATTTCTGGAGTGGAACCAGGCCGAAAGGGATGCGGCGAGTGGGATGTCGGTGCAAGGGTGACATGGAGGAGATCATGTGAAGAGGAGTTGAAACAGTATGGACTGACATGGATGCGGGTGAAAAGTACAGCAGAAGACAGAAGCAAGTGGAGACGTGCAGCCGAAGCCTTATGTTCCACTAGGAACCCAAGGGAATAATAATAACAATAATAGAGTAATTATCTGACAAAATCTAAGAATGGAATGCAATAAGAATAGAGTAGTAACTGGTATATAGTCTAACACTGAAGAAAAGCTGTCAGTATAAAAACTAATCAACCTAACCAACAACAAGAACCGATTATCAACAACTTTGAGAAATGTGAAGAAAGCCATTTGTTTCACTTACTGTGAAATCAATGTAGAGGTGTGTCCACAGCACTCACAAGCAACAAGGGATTAGATCTGAATCCTGGAAACGAATGCCAAGTCAGTCGGTCAGTGCTTCTGTATGTTTCATAAACTTAGCACGTCACAAAAAGCCTTTCCAACAGGCTAATGCAGACTTTCATCAACAACTGACTTCGCTAGCTTAATACTGAAGATAGCTAGATTAGCAACAAAGAACTCTAATAGGCAACGGACTAACCAACAACCCGTCGCCGAACATACATGCAGGAGGAAATGGAGATGGATAAGATACACACCGAAAGGACAGATGAGTAACATAACGCACCAGGCCCTAGAGTGAAACTCGATTGAGGAATAACGAGTTGGATGTTGGTCTCAGGATTACATAGAGGACAGAGATAGAGAGAGATGTGCGCATACACTATCAAGCTTTATGAAGACTTTCTGGATGCATACAGGAAGATAAAAGGCAAGCAGAGCATCAGTTATAATGCATATATACAACAAAAAGTCTAGTAGGTATTATAGGGCATCGGTGGTTCAGCAGTAGAATACTCACCAATTACACATGTTGTCCGAGATCGATTTCCAGCCGATGAACACACTCCTAGACCTCGATAAATTGGCGGTAAGCCCTGTAAAGAGGAGAGGTTGGACATGCCAGCTAGCAACGCAACCACTGCTACTGGAACCTCAAAGCTCACACTTGAAGCCTTACGTTCCACTCGGAAGATATAGGAATACAATAAATTGTAACAAAAAGTACTATAAGCGATAATACTTAGCATATATTAATTATTGTTAGAATTCAGTTATCCGATACAGATTCCTTATGTACCAGAGGCTATAAGCCACTGAATAGCCTACTGTGTGGGGTTGACAATACTACCCAGGCAGGATTCAAACCCAAGACCAACCCATTAGCCAATGAGACTATGCACATCTCAATGGCACCAGTTACTACTATTGCGCACTGATATTCGAAATTTAATTGAAGCACACCTTAGATTAAAAAACAGACACAACTGATTCAAATTTATTATTTTTTTAAAACTTACTTTTGCATATGTGATATAGTCTTTTAAAAGTTTACCGCTCACTGATAATCCATCATCATCACCGCCAGGTTGACTATCCATATCAATGAGTACAGCTGATGGACGAATTTTAGACTTTTGATGAACCCCTCGACTAGTAGTTTTTGGTACATCTTGACTACTTTCCACTTGACTTGGCGTTGTAGCACGATAATATAAACCAACTAAGTGTCTAGCCAATCGTGTATCATAGACTTCATCTTGTGGATCCAAAATTAAGAAGATCAGATCAAATCTTGAAAGTAGTGTATGAGGTAACTAGAAGGGGAGAATAAAAGTATATTGGGTGCGGGGGTGGGGAATTACTTCATGAAGAAAGCGAACAAATAAAATATAAAGGCATTGTTGTAAAACAAAAACAATATGAGTAGGATAAAAAGTAGGTTTTACTGGATTTAGTAGTAGGTACTAGTGAAATCAAAGACACCTGTGTCCCCATGCTGTTGCTTAAAGTTATTATTCAGTCAGATGTAGTAATATCTCAACAAAGGGATGCAATTTCTAATTCCCCTCAACTCAACTCGCTACTGAGAAATTCATGAACAGGAAATTATAAATTATAATAAATAATTGTTCAGATCAGTAGCGGGTAGAATGTTTTGTTAGAATTTAGCATAAAATCGCAGCAGTTGAAGTTTTCACACTCCACGTAGTCTGTCTGTCTGTTTTCGACATAGAACTTTGCACAAATGTGCGGAAGTTCAAGTCGCCACATTCCGTGTAGCACGCGAAGCAAGAGAAGAAAGTACAAGAAAAGCATAATAGAAACAGTGAGCAGAGGTGTGAGACAAAGGAGTAATAAAGAAAAACAAAACAGTTTCATTGGAGATCATAAGTCACAAGGAGTGGATGCATCTGCGCCACTGAGAACGATTTTGAGCCATGTCACCAATTGTTTCCAACCATAGATTTTTACCGTCCCGAGGACCCCAGCCTGGAAGTCTACACCTTTCTACGTGGCTTAGACCAACTGTTGTGGATTTCATTGACTGATGCCAAGTTTTTGTTTGACCGCCGCTAGCTTTTTTCCAGCCTGACCCTATATCCGCTAACATTGCTCGTCGAGGGAGGCGATGGCTTGGCATACGTAACACATGTCCTAACCATCTCAGTCTTTGTAGCTTCACGACTTCGTCGATTGATTTCCCCTGTTTACCTAGAACTCTACGCCTAACCTCCATGTTGCTCACCTTATTATGCCACTTTACACGGGAAATAGAACGCAGGCACCTATGATCAAAGACAGCTAGTCTTTTCATGTCTTCCACTCTCAGTGGCCAGGTCTCACAACCATAAAGGAGGACGGAGCGGACTGATGAGCAGTACACCCGCCCTTTGGTCGATAGTCGAACATCTCGTCTACGCCAGAGTCGGCGTAAACTAACAAATGCGAAACGAGCCCCTTGTATTCGTGCTGAGATTTCGTCAGAGATCAGCCCGTTGGGGCTGATGGTACTTCCCAAATAAGTGAAGCGGTCAACGTGCTCTACCACTTCACTTCCTATTTTTAAACTAGGCGTCGATGTAGTCCAGTCCTGTAACATCATCTTGCATTTGGCGGGAGCGAATCGCATGCCAAACATTCGTAGATTGCGGCTCAAGGTGTTTAGAAGACTCTGCATTTCGTCAGCGTCTTCGCCTAGAAGGACTATATCGTCTGCATATTCCAAGTCAACGAGATTATTCCCGGTAGCAAGTCAATCCCTGAGTCGCTGAAGTCACCTAGGGTTAAGTCCATTAACACATCTATGATGAAGTTGAATAGAAAAGGAGATAATGGGCATCCTTGACGGACACCACTGGTCGTCATCAGTTCAGATGACAGCTCGCCGTAAGCCCTCACCTGGCTGTATGAGTACGAGTAGAGTGCCTTAATCAGTGCAATATATTTTCTTGGAATTCCCTTTACAGCCAAGCATCTCCAGAGAACTTCCCGATCGACAGAGTCGAATGCTGCCTTTAGGTCAAGAAATATAATGACTGTTGGACGCCGGTAGGAATGCCTATGTTCTAGAATCTGTCGGAGGGTGAAGATATGATCAATACACCCTCTTCCTGGTCTAAAGCCTGCCTGGCTCTCTCGTGTTTGTGCTTCCCGAGCACCACTCAGTCTACGCATGATTATTGAGCCTAAGACTTTAGATACTATATTAGTCAAGCTAATCCCTCTGTGATTATCACAGGAAGACTTGTCTCCCTTCTTGTATATGGGGATAATCAGTGACTTACACCAACCCGATGGGACTTCTTCTGATTCCCAGACGCTGCCTAGTACCTCAGTTAATCCGGACAGTAAGCTGTCTCCACCGTACTTAAATACCTCTGGAGTCATTCCATCAGGTCCCGCTGCTTTGCCTAGTTTCAGATTGGTGACAGCTTTAGTAACCTCAGTTAGTGACGGAGGACCTGTGTCTATATCCCATTCAGGGAGGTGTTGGATGCTCGGAAGGTTGAGCGTGGCTGTGGGCAAATTAAACTGCTCCTCATAATGCTCTTTCCAACGATCCAGTCGTCTATCCTGTGAGCTAATTATAGTGCCATTTTTTTCCGAGATTGTCTCACTAATGATTTGTCTTCTCCCACCCGTTTCCCTGATGAGTCCAAAGAGTTGCCTGGTGTTGCCTATCCTCAAAGCTTTCTCCATCTCTTTGGCTTTTGTCGCCCACCACTGTTCACGGTCCTTGCGGAGACTTTTCGTAAGTTTCCTCTTGTGCAGCTTTCGCTCCTCATTGAATTCGGAGCTCGCCGGAATAAGTCTTCTAGCATCTATCAGTTCGGATGAGGCGGTGGAGATCCAGTGGTTTTTACTCACCTTTGGGTTTACCTTATTCACAGCTTTTACAGCTGTATCTATGGCTGCCTGGATATTTTTCCAAGCTTCTTCAGGGTGAGCACAGCTGTCGAACACAGATATGTGTTTAGCTAGTTCTTCCTCAAATACGGATTTAGTTTCCTGATCGAGCTGGGGACGTGATGGTTTTACCGCCAGCTGTTTCCTACGTCCGTTCAGTCGTAAGCACACCCGAGCGCGGACCAGTGCATGGTCGGTATCTACGCACGTGTTCCAGAAGGAGCGACAATCTCCTACCGACCCACGCCAACGATAGCTTATTGCTATGTGGTCTATTTGTGTCCAGCGTTGGTTTGATGAAGGGGGTCTCCAAGTCAAACAGTGTCTCTCCTTGTGTTTAAAGTTAGTGCTTACAAGAAACAAATGATTATCAGAGCAGAACTGTAGGAGACGGTCACCGTTGTCGGTTCGCTGGCAGTGCAATATATTTTCTCCACTCCACGTAGAGAGAGAGAGAGAAAAAATAGAGAATCAAAAGAACTACAATGGGTAGAAATATGTGGAGGAAAGAAAGGCAACATCAGGAACAATAAGGAATTAATAGATGATGGAGATTACATAGTGAATGGGTGTCGATGCTATTGAGAACGATTTTGAAGCATATCAAAAATAGTCTCAAGCCACTGGTTCTTAGCATCCTGAGGTACCTAACGAGGCAGTCCACACCTGCCCCATACACGTGACAGGTTCAGACTGTCAAAGACTTCATGGAGTGATTCCAAGTTTCAGTTTGCCTATGCCAAACTCTTTTGCAGCCTAATCCGATGCCAGCTAACATTGCTCATCGAGGAGGAAGGTGATGACTCGACATGCATAATTTTTTTGTTAATTTGCATTTCCAGTTGATTGATTATGTTAGACTGAAATGCTAGGCTTCTTTTGGCATATCGGTACCTAGTAAGACGATGTCTAAGGATAAAACACCAGGCTATGCCACTTGATAGCGACTAGCAGTGGAATCCATCCAAGATGAGCATTTCGTTGTACTTGAGAGTCGTCATCAAGATGTATCCGAGTTCGCCGCGAGTAGCGGTTTTCCTCCGTTGACTAGTGGGATAATGCTTCCCACTGATATTTCCACTAACTAAAGAGATCTCATAGCCTAATACTTCAAATGTATCAACAGTAATTAGGTACATATACTGATTGAGTGACTGGTTTCAATGTAGAACTTTGCACATATGTGCAACAGTTCGACTTGCCACACTCTCTTCACATAGCACACAAAGCAAGAAAAGAGAGTGAAGGGAGATTCAAAAGCGAGATAATAAACAGAAGTATGAATGAAGCAAAAAGGATAGTAATATGGAAAAACAATACGGTTTTAATGGATATTATAAATCACAAAGAGTGAATGCATCTGTGCCAGCCATTGAGAACGATTTTGAGCCATATCACCAATTGTCTTCAGCCATCGTTGGTTTTTACCATCATGAGGACCCCAACCAGATAGCTATCTACACCTCCCAAGGTGGATGGTTTAAAATAACTGTTGTGGATTTCATTGACTGATGAAGCCATGTTTAGGTTTGACCACCACTGGCTCTTTACCAACCTGATCCATCTTATGTCAGCCGACTAACATTGCCCATCGAGGAAGGCGATGGCTAGTTATGAATGGGTAACACATGTCCTAACCATCTCAGTCGATGTAACGTCACAGCCTCGTCTATTGATTTCTCCTCCTTACCAGAACTCGACCGAAGCTTAACCTCAGTATTGCTCACCATATTATACCACTTCACACGAGGGATAGAACCCAGTCACCTATGATCAAAGACAGCTAGGCAACATTTTCATCTCTTCCACTCTCAATGGCTAGGTCTCGCTCACAGCCATAAAAGAGGACTGAGCAGACCACTGAGCAGTATACACGTCCTTCGGTCGACAGTCGGATATCACCTCTACTAAGCCAGAGATAGCGTAATTCGGCATATGCTAAATGAGCCTTCTGTATCTGTACTAAGATTTCGTCAGCGATCAACTGGCGGGGGACTGGTTCATTCGACTTTCCAAATAAATGAAGTGGTCAACACGCTCAGCCACCAATTTACTCCCTATTTCTAAGCTAGGAGTCGATGTAGTTTACCGAAGTCATGTAGTATCATCTTACATTTGACAGGAGCGAATCACATTTTAAACATTAGCAGACTGCTGCTCAACTCAAGGTGTTCAGAAGACTGTGCATTTTGTCAGCTTCCTTCCTCACCTAGAAGGGAGGACTATATCATGTGCATAATCTAGTCAACGAGATCATTCCCTGATAACAAGTCAATCCTTAAGCCGCTGAAATCAGTTAGTACATCTATGATGAAATTGAACAGAAATGGGAACAATGGGCACCCCATCTAACGGACACCACTATAGTTGTCATTAGTTCAGCTACATATATATGCGCAGATTACATAGACACTTTCAGAAACAGTACAATATAATGCTAAATAATCTATCAAACACAAAAAGGATGTTAGATAAATAGCAAATATTTACCTGTATATTATCAATGATTGTCTTGCTAGGATCCCATTTAGAACCAATTGGATTAGCAGCTGCTAAGATTGAAGTACGTGCATGCAGTTGGCATAGAATACCAGCCTTCGCGATACTCAATGTTTGTTGTTCCATTACTTCGTGTAGAACGGAACGAGTTGAATCAGACATTTTATCGAATTCATCAATACAACAAATTCCATTGTCAGCCAATACTAAAAAATAGGAAAAAAGCATAGACAATGCAATTACACTTATTTTTATCAATCATATAAAGAAGAAAAATCAATTTCCAGAGGGGGATTTCACAGATAAAAGGAATATCGGTTACTACTGGAGTATATGTAAAGTAGACAATATGTTCAAGTATTGCTTTGTAGGGATTTGGTTGATTGGTTACAGGATTTCATCATGAGCTGACATCGGTTAAAGAACCATTGGAAAACCAACTGGGAGTACTGGACAGCTGTTCATGTCGTCCTAGTTTGGGACTCCTCATCCGTACGCACCCACCAGGGTTCGAACCCAGGACCTTCTAGTAACAAGGCGAGCTCGTAGACCATTAAGCCACTGGGACCTGATCCAATGAACAGCACATGAATTGCAACTTCTGCCGACTCACGATATAGCGCAACCGCTAGCCAGTGTCATCGGTGGTGAGTATTTGTCCTCACAAAATACCTGTTGCAACCTACTGGTCACGACTTCCCAATGGAAACCCAGGTAACTACTTACCTGAATAGTGCCAGTCGCCAGGGAGCATCTCATTGATATTTAAGTATTGGTTTGTATGTACCAAATAACATAACAGGCCTTAGATATAAAGATAAAATTTGGACAGTGTAGTAGAGTATAGCTATGCATTATCTATCTGTCTGTCTGGATTCAACATAGAACTTGGCACCCAAGTGCACCAGTTCGAGTTGCCACGTTCCAAATAGCACACAAATGCAGACAAGAAGATGAGTGAAGAGAATCAATAGAGTTTGACAAGTATAAGAGTGAAACAGAATAGGTAGTGGTAGAAAGGAATATGAAAGATTACAGAGACTGAATACATCTGCGCTGGCCATTGACAACGATTTTGAGCCATGTCACCTATTGTCTCCAGCCATTGATTCCTAGAGTCCCGAGGGCCCCAACCCGGAAGTCTGCATCTCCCTACCTGACCGACTCAGTTTAACTGTCAAGGATTTCATGGATTGATGCCATGTTTTTGTTTGGCCACCACTTACTCTTTTCCAACCTGCACCTATATCAGCTAGCAATGCCCTTCGGGGGAGGCGGTGGTTAGGCATGCGCAGCACGTGACCTAGCCATCTTAGTACTATGCATTATGGATAAAATTTTGTTTTGATATGGTCACACAGTGTTATACAGTAATATTTAGTGATTTGACTACGTTTCAAGCGCAATTTATTACTGCTCATAATCATATCAAGGCACTTGCACAACTTCCTTGCTTCATTTATACACATAAGTAAACATTGATGATTAGACATTTGAATGAAAATCAACATAAGATAAAGTACATTAGGAAATAATATGAGTTTTACTGATCAAATACAATAAGATGGGAAAATAAGATGTTTTTATAATAAAATAAATAAATAACTTGTTAGAATCTTAGTATGTGAATTGAATACATTTTAACATTATTTATTATCCTCTTCTGATTTGACTGACAGGTGGTAATAATATCTTCCATATCTCTTGGATTGGCGTTGAGTCACTTCTACTGCATGTATCGGGTGTGGACTCGATGAACCAGGCAGGATTCAGTAATCAATCTCTCTTGCTCTCCACGTACCTATATTACTTTTTAGAATTTCGACTTTGTCCCACCCTATTGTGTGACTGTGGTAATGGATGCAGTACAATCACTGAGCCTTTTTCTTAATTACTTATCTTCTCGGGGTCAATCATTCTTACCTTAACTAAATTCTTATGTTCTGACAATCTCACTACTACTGATCTACTGGTTTGACCTCGAAACGTGGTCGCATCAGTAAATATTACTGTACAACACACTGTGTGATTCTATCAAAATAAAATCTTATCCACAATAGAGATAATAGGACTTTGTTATCCACAGTTAACTTGTACAAAGGTTGTAAATTATTTATGTCATATATAACTTAACAGAATGTGAACCCTTAGTCTTTATACTGAAACTCGTGAATTTCCCTTAAAATGCATCGCGTCTGTTCTCCTGTTAATGAAAACAAAACACGAAGTTCAGCGAAGAAGCTTTTTTAGGTGGATTCATTCTCCTTTTTAGGTGTACAATCGCATTTATATACAATCTCTTTTTCATGAAGCCGGACGGTAACATAACTGATGAGTTGTCACAAACCCAGTGGTTAATATTAAGTCAATGCATAAGCGGAGTTAAATAAGTGTATTAGAGTTAAGTAATAAGATTAACAGTTTTAGAGAATTTTATCGTAAAGTGACATTAGTTAGAGAAACATTGGAAAACCTAAAGGAGGTACTGGGCAACTGTTTCGTTCAACTAGTTTGGGACTCTTCATCAGTACACCTTGTAACCAGAAGGTCCTGGGTATTGATGAAGAGTCCCATACTGGGCTGACGAAACAGTTGTCCAGTATACTCCCAGCCGGTTTTCCAATGATTCTCTCTAACTGATTTTAGCTCACACTGGAATCCTCCAAGCCAATCGAAAAAAAATTCCCTACAAAGCCAATACTTGAAAATAGGATTCAATAATTTAATGAGTAAGTTGTGATCAGAATGCACGTAGAACTGAATGGAAATATGAAATTATTTAAGAGAGTTCTAAAGAAATACGAGAGTTATAATATAAAGAGTTCGTTTTTAACTGTATCGTGAATACAACTCACTCATTGAAATTATTCATCCGATTACGTAACTGTAATGCACTTATTCGACTCCGCTTATGCACTGACTAATATATTAACACAACTATGTTTGTGACAACTCATCAACACCTTTGTTACTGCCCGGTTTCATGAAAAATAGATTGTATATATAAATGGCATTGTAAAGCTAAAGGGGGAAAATGAATTCGCCGAAAAGAGCCTCTTCGCTGAACTATGCGTGTTTTGTTCTTTTCATTTATGTTTGTATGGGGGATTATTCCTGAACATACAAGTTAGTTAGTTTACCAGATAATGAAGCTACAGCTGTTATTACATGACAGCTGTTGTTAACAGAGATTTGTGCTCACACACTCCTTGAGATGATAAGAAGATATGTCAAATATCATGAAATAAATCCCAGTTGATACAAGAATAAAACTTGGGCACTGTGGTAGAGTAAAACTCCATTATAGATAGGATTTTATTTTGATAAATCACACAATGTTGTACAGTTATATCAACTGATGATGTTTCGAGCACAAACTATTGCTGTTCATAATCATATCAAGGCACTACTCACATAACTTTTTCCTTCATTTATATACATGTGTGAGATCGATTAGATATTGGAATAAAAGTCGATATGTGATAATGTACATTCAGAAATAATAATATGAGTGATAAATAACTATCCTTTAAAATTCATTAGGAAGATCTAAAACGGTCAAAAGCAAAGGCCAAAAATAATGGTGAAACTAATAATGATAACATAAATATGAGAGAATATAAGTCATCCACTGTTATACCATATAAGGAGGGGACATCTGAGACCCTACGTAGGATTCTTAATACAGCAGGAATTAGGGTGGTGGCATTTAAGCCTACAAACTCATTCAGAGACAAGCTCTGTAGGCTTAAAGACCCGGTGGACCCAATTAAACAAAATAATATAATTTACAAAATACCCTGCAATCACTGTGAGTGAAGTCAACTACATTGGTCAAACTAGTAGGCTGGGGGTAGTCAGATTGTCGGAACATAAGAATTTAGCTCAGAGAAGAATGATTGACCCCGAGAAGATAAGTAATTTAGAGAAGAACTCAGAAATTGCACTACATGCATTAACACACACGTATCCTTTTAAAAACGTGTTAGAGAACACTTCTCAGAGTGGCTGTAAAAGGGTAATACTGGTTCAGTCGGAAGTACTTTGGTTGAACACACCTCGTCAGCATACCCATTACAGTATCTCAAATGTGACTTACCAATCAGAGTCGTTTACAAAACGAACAAAAACCTATCAAAAGGTAGTGTGTTACCAACTTTGTACAGTACTCCAGACGCCTTGGCCATATATACGTCGAGAAGCCTAGACTATATGTGTTCACGAGGAACTAGTCCAACTTCTACATTTAACATCGATTTAATTCGATTTTAGATTTTCCCGTCGTTTAATTGGATCGAAGTGCTCAGTCTCAGGTTGAGATGTTGGCTTCTTGTACAGATGCTTCGACAATGTCTGGGCATTTAATTAGAATTTAATTTGTGGATGCTGACTAGCAGTGGAATCCAGGATAACGCGCATTTCGCCCTATTTGGGACTCGTCACTGGATGTACCTGCATTCCGCAGTGAGTGATGATGTTCCCACCGAGGCTCAAACCCAGTGCCCATAGTTTCAAACGCCAAAGCGTTATCCACTAGACTGAATTAAATTAATATGACCCGTTGCACAAGAGGTGACTCTCGTGGCCCAAGTGGTCTAGTGGGTAACCTTTTGGTTGGTGTTTGAAACTACGGGCACTGGGTTCGGGTCTCGGTGGGAAAACCACCACTAACTCACTAGAGAATGAAGGTACATCCAGATGACGGGTCCCAAATAAGACGAAATGCTCGTTATCCTGGATTCCACTGCTAGTCACCATCCACAAACTAACATAGATTTAGTTGTGTTTGACTTCTTAGTTGCGGTTTTTTCACCTTTATTTGTTTCCATACTCATCATTCCATTCACATCTGTCTTCACTAATAGAAATCCATTTCACATATTACGCAACTATTTTCTAATCCTATGTAATCCTGTTTCTAGGCCCCTTGTGACATAATATTTACTTCTTTAGACTTTCATATCAAAGTTACATTTTATGGTGAAATATACATATTAAAAATCTTTTGAGGAGAAAGAAAAATTTGCCTTACATTGCAATAACCTAACTTACATTTACCTACATTTTTTAGACCGTGTCAGCAATGAATAGGTCAACCATAGGGGACTTAAATCCCAGGATGTTAGAGATCAAGTAAAGCGGCTTAAATGTGGGCTATATATAAGTGATGAGCCATTTCTAAACTGGCTGAAGAAGCAACGATGACAGAACATCACGTGGGCGTAGAGAAGACTTAGGTAGGCGATGAAGATAACCAACCACCAAAACCAACAATAACAACCCCCAATCAACATTAACGAGAGAAATTTGAAAGACGTCACTTATCCGACTAGAAAGCAACGTTTCAACTACAGGCGAAACGGATGTATGTACATGTCACAGTCAGAATCAGAAAGGCAAGGGATCAGTTTAGAAATCTTATCCACTCAATATCAACAACATAATTTCGTATTTTCGACACCAATGTTATTAAGTCAGTCAGTTCTTCCATAAGGATTAGAAACTTAGTGCGCGAGTGACAAAAAGCATTTCCAACAGGTTGTTGCAGACTTTCACCAACAGCTGTCATCGCCGCATATTGCCCGATCAAATGGCGAGCCTACCACTCAACAAATATGTAGAAGAAAACGTAGATGGAGTGAGCACACAGCAAGGAGACCACGCTGGATGACATTTACACGTCAGGCCATCGTTCGATTGGAACCAGAATAGGAAACAACGAGTTGGGCTTGTTTTTGAGAGTGACATGGAAGAGATGACGTGAGTAGGAGGTCAGATAATATGGGATATGGTGGGGCCAGCTAAAAATAATTGTCGCAGAACAAAATAGGACAAGATGGAGACATGCAACTCAAGTCCTATGTTCCACTCGGAATCTAAGGGAACAATAATAATAGTAACACCGATACGTTATTATCTGAATTTGTATCTCACTA
The DNA here is from genome assembly GCA_944472135.2 of Trichobilharzia regenti. NCBI lineage: Eukaryota > Metazoa > Platyhelminthes > Trematoda > Strigeidida > Schistosomatidae > Trichobilharzia > Trichobilharzia regenti. The sequence continues at coordinate 46,168,725 of OX235267.1, forward strand.
GAAAGCGGTCATCTTTACTCGGAGAAAATATGATATCAGTACATAAAGTTTTAGACTATTGATCCACACCCTGCAGAAGAACACAGACTGTTTTCCTGACCACGACGGACAAAATATAGCTGACAATGATGACTACAGACTCGAGATCAAATGACGCAGATAACATATATTCGATTTATTTAAAACATAGAACCTGGTACACTGTAGGCACCAAGAAGATGCGCCACACAATAGTAATAAAGTAACAAGATATAAAGAATTTAGGGAGAGAATGAATAAAGAATTTTATCCAGAAAAGAAGCCACTGTATTTAACAAAATCAAACTACTACATTCGTCGAATTACTGTCAGAAAGGGACGAAAAAAGGAAGTTGCAGATTGTTTGCCATTGATTGAGATTCTTGTCCATATCTAATAACATTTCGAGTTACCGATTCGAACTATCATTCGGATCCCAATCAAGAAGCCGTGATGGACCAACCGATGTTAACCTGACACAAATATCCTTTATACCACCATGCCACGCCATTCATTGACTGCGTCTCTATTTTACCGTCCAGTCCTAGGACTAGTGAACAAAGACCCATACGGAAGCCTCTGGGATGACATTCGCAGTATATGTTCACGGCACTGAAGCCGGTGTCCCTAGATATCGACGGTCAATGAAAAGCGACCTCCACTGTGTCCAAACACACGCTGCCAGACTTTACAATCACTCACACACGCCACCGAACGCAAGCAAATCTACGCAGGCAGCGGTGATCAAATACAGAGAGTCATAGCACATCCTCAGTACGCCAGGTTTCGCAGACGTAAAGCAAGATTACGCGCAGAGAAGTGCTGTAAAACCCGACCTCTGACAGCCAAGCTAGAACTGGAATTAAAATTCACTCAAGTGAACCTCTATGTGTTAACTATCCCTATCTGGCGGATAGAGTCTAATAATAATGATAATAATAATAGTAACAATAGTTACACATATACGTCAACTAACCTAGTGCACCAGTTTGTAACGTCAGTTGACGTGTTTCCGTATCCTTTGTAACATAAGCTGTCAAGCCTACAGCAGAGCTTCCTTTACCAGAAGTGTACTGCCCACGAGGTGTCAAGCGATACACATACTGAAGAAGTTGAGATTTTGAGGTACCAGGATCACCGCACAATAATATATTGATTTCAGAACGAAAATCACCACGTCCTTTTGCAGTGAAATCTTTACGTGTACCACCGAATAACTGTGCACAATAAACAAAATCAGATGAAATGTTTGATAGTAATGAATAACAAATAAATAATACACGTAGAAATTTACGCTTATATTATTTCAACCATACATTTGAAATGCAAATAACACAGCTTAAAACACTTTGTTAAGGAAAATATAACACTAGCTGGCCATGAGTATTCGTCCAGTGGAGGATTTGGCATGCGATTCGCTCCCACCAAATGCAAGATGATGTTACAGAACTGGACTACACTGATTCCTAGTTTAGAAATAGGGAGTGAAGTCATAGAGCACGTTGACCACTTCACTTATTTGGGAAGTAACATCAGCCAGTAACAACGGGTTGATCTTTGACGAAATCTCAGCACGGATACACAGGGCTAGTTTCGCATATGCCAGTTTACGCCATCTCTGGCGTACACGTGATATCCAGCTATGAACCAAAGGGCGTGTGTACTGCTCATCAGTCCGCTCCGTCCACCTTTATGGCTGTGAGACCTGACCACTGAGAGTGGAAAACATGAAAAGATTAGCTAGCTGTCTTCGATCATAGGTGCCTGAGTTCCATCTCCCGTGTGAAGTGGTATCATAAGGTGAGCAATATTAAGATTAGGCATCGGTCGAGTGCCAGGTAAGGAGGGGAAATCAATTGACGAGGCTGTGAAATTACATCGACTGGGATGGTTAGGACGTGTTATGTATGCCTAGTTATCGCCTTCTTCAACAATATGCAGTATTAGCTGACATAGAGTCAGGCTGGAAAAGAGCTAGTGGCGGTCAAACCAAAACATCGCACCAGTCAATGAAATCTACAACAGTTTAAGTCACGTAAAAAGGTGCAGACTGGCATCCTGGTTGGGATCCTCGGGACGGTAAAAACCAATGGTTGTAAACAATCGGTGATATGGCTCAAAATCGTTGTCAATGGCTAGCGCAGATGTATCCACTCTTTCTGACTTATAATTTCCTATGAAATTATATGTCGAAAACAGACAGAATCCCGGACCTCACGTATGATTGGCCAACATTCCACCGTTGCACCATCGACTCACGGATAGAACGATTAGAAGAGTTTATAACTACCCTTCTATCACGCAGCAACTAATCACTACTATGCAAGTGACAGCTTGAATAGGATACAAATAAAGAACGCATAAGCGTTAATGAATTTATGAAGGTTTCACAGCTGATTTCAGATACAACCTGCCATCAGAAGTAGTAAAAGACAATGACCCAGAATTATTACTTGAGTGTTAGAAATCGACACAGATTTACGCTTTAATTAGAATTTCTATATGCTTGTTTTAGTTTACAAGAGAAGAGAAAAAGATTTTGGAGACACAACACTAGGGTAAATTCAATAGAAATATAGTTACATGAGTATAAGGAAACTTTAACACCTCATTAAAGTAATGTATTATTAGCAGAATAGTCCCCGACCATACACCGACGCACTCCTAAACCTCACTTAACCAGGAGTAGTAGAGTTCAGGTAATAAAGAGGGAAGATCGGGTGTGAAGGCTAGCAACCACATTCTGTAGAAAAAAGTAGACACCACCGCTAGTGAAACTTAAAAGCTCAAGCTTCTAGAGCCAGCCCAAGTTCCACACTCAGAACTCAAAGAAATGGAAAACCATACTAAACACGTTAACAAACATCAATCAGTATTAAACCTAATGATTGACATCAAAAGCACTTTGAAAAAGCCAATCGAGCCGACACGAAAGAATTCAAATCAATTAATAATAATAACAATAACGATTTTTACACTTTCAATCGAAGAAATAAAGCTTCCACATACCTGGAGTAGTATACCCTTCTTGACATCTTCATTTTCGTAGATAGTAGGTGCAATAGCCGCTGTAAGACGTTCATAGAGATCAGGTTTACGAGCCAATGTATGAAATTCCTCAATCCGTTCCTCTGTAAACTCACGTAGAATACGTGCTTCTACAGTAGTCTTTTCATCAGTAACCCATTGATCATTGTGAGCTCGATCATCACCTTCACGACTATAGAGAAGCAAGCAGGCAAACAAACAAACAAACATCGAATTACTGATAGACTAAACAAAGTGTACCGATAATAAATAATTCAACTTTTAGGGCTTTGTGCGTATGGAAAGCTTTGTATGCCCAGTGAACAACTGTATTATTTCAGGCTTGTATCACACACATGTTTTGTTTGAAGTGATTTTTATAGTTGCATTTTACCGCTAGCTACAAACCGCCGCCCCTCAAGGTAAGTTGGGACGTACCATTTTTGGGGACAACCTTTTCCAATCCACCCGCCCCTACGCTCTCCAGAACAGAGAGGCGGATAGTTGGGGACTTTATAGTCATCTGAGGGAAACACTATGCAGCTGTCACATCCCTATTCGCCAGAAGTGAGACTTCGCCGACAACATCCCTAACATAGTGTACCCAATGCTAGGCTATAAACCACACTTACTGTGGGAGAGGGGCTGGCTAATGATACTTATCAGCTGCCCAGGCTGAAGTAGGGGGAGAGCAGCGGAACTCGAACCTGGGACCCACTAACGGAAAGTCAAGTGCTCAAGTCGATAGGACATATCTCCCCGTAGATCACATACACACTGCGGTAGTAACTGCTTTCAGTCTAAGTGTTATCTGAACAACCTCCTTGGCATGCTAGGACCTACAGGGACATTAGTTCCAACCAATGTAGCAGCTATCGGTCGAGATATTTTTAAGGCAATCAACATAAATTTTAACACGCTTTCAATTCATAATATCTTTTACTACAATTAATATAAAAATATTGTTTCTAATCATCGCTCGAGCATTTAATGAGTATCTGTGAACTTTTATTGAAAGTACAATAAATAAGCTAGAGATGATCTTGATGTGGAATAGGTGAATTATCAAACACATACTACTTAATGCTAATCAGTAATACTCCATAAGATGATGAAAATGCCCGACGCTGAGTACTACTGATTGACTGAGATGAGTGGTCGTATAACACACACATACACACATCGGCCAGCGCAGTGCCCTCAAAAGAACAAAGCGGCCGCTCGGTGTTTACATCGCTTAAATCTGACTATTAAGCAATACTGGTTGATTTGAGTGATAAACAACTTACTCATCTCATTCAGTCCGTAGTATGCAGCGTTGTGTATTCTTGCTTGCTTTCCTCATTAGCATTTGTGGTACTATGTTACTATGACCTATTTTTCCCGCACATTTCTGTTCATTAGAGTTCTTCCGAATCTCTTTTTTCGTCTTCCTTTTCTCTACTATTATGTATCACATACCGAGTGTGGCAACGTGAACTACCTACACTTATGTGTGCAACGTTCTACTACTGTAACAACAGAAGACAAGGGCCAGGCAACAAATCGTTTATTAAGGAAAATCAACACGTATTTATAGATTTCCATGTACATATTATAGATTATTGTTAGCAGAAAAGCACATTCTTCTGATTGGCTGTTTCTCACAGAAAGTTAACCTAGCATCTCTATGTGACTGTTTCTTGAATGTCAGATCATCTATATGTTAACTGTATCCGTCTACGCAAAGCCTTTGTTCTCATTTTTCTCACGACCAATATTGGGGACATAAACATTGACGTAAATTACTGTCCACCAACTTTGGCTAACAGTCAGCTCTCACCACACTACTACGCTGAGACTCAGTCAGTCACAGTACCAAGCAGCAGATCACATTCTCTATAGTCTGAATACTTTCAGTTTCCAAAGGACATTGCTCAAAGTTAAAGAACATCGGCCCAAGCAATGAGATCGCACAACTTTGACTTCGAGGCAACCAATCAGAATAACCAGTGTCCTATTAACACAAAACTGCTGTTTATCTACTGGCCAGACACAGACAATAAGCATTAAAAACACCCCAAACCTAATTCTAAGCTATCAATACATTATCTAAACAGTACTGAAACACGATACTGGAATGAAATTGGCACCTCGGTTCGGGTACAGCGTTCATAATTGTCCTAAATTAATGCCATCCAACCAATAGTATGCGTTCAAGGTCATTGGTGCGTTTACACACGCTACCGGGTCCCTACTTTTTAACTTGGCTGGAAACTGTGACGAAATTTCACCCCCTCCCCTCCCAATTGTATAAACTGTATATTGCGAATTTTCGATTCATGATGATGAAACCACTGGCTCGGACAACGAATGATAACTCAGCTGGTCTATAAACATAAGTCTTTAGCCATGCACCCTGACATATTCATTCTAAAAGTTCGAAAGTATGCGAATTGTAGCTTGCTATTTGAGTGACACTTAAAATTAAATCATACCTCAGCCGAATGCATAATTCAAGCTAAGTAGAAACGCCAGTGTTAAGTGAGTTCTTTTACATAGGTCAGAAACTTGGCGCATCGAGAAAAGCATTACCAACAGACTAGGCAAACTTTTAACACCTGCCTTCTCTGACTGACTCTATACTGAAATCAGATGGCCGGCTAGAAGGAATTAGTTACAAGAAATTCTGGAAGAGAACCAAACAAGAACTTATTGCACAACAAATATTTGGACGATGAAGGATGGATTAGGCAGACATTGAAGAGACTATCGAATGACGTCGCGTACCAGACCCAATGAGTGGAACCCGAATGGGAAACGATGAGTTGGGCTTGTTTCCGAGACTGACATGGAGGAGAGATAAGAGACTACGGGCAATAGTGGTGTCAGCCAAAGAGGTCTCTTCCCTGAAACCATTTCATCACCCCCTCTCCATTTAAAAGATAATGTATGAGCAACATAAACTGAAAAGAAAACAAAAATGAAACTTACAGAAAGTGTAAGACATCGATGTAAGTTTTGTAGACTGCTTTCAATGTCCGCATTCGATTAGACATTCGTAGTGGTATAGCACGATAAATGCCTGTGACAACAACTCGATCACCGGGTTGTACTTTATCAACAAGTTCTTCATGAGCATACATGAGAACTGTATGCGGTGTTTGACTGGAAGGCATATCTTCCGGTGACTCCTGTACACAGAGACATGAAAAGTAAAATTAATGAACATTACGATAGTAAATAATGACAATAATAATAAGTAGACAAATGCGATAAAATTTCTCTGATGAGTAACTTCCATTCCAATTTTATTCACGAATAGATATCAGTTAAAGAACCATTGAAAAACACAGAGTACTGGAGGATAGCTGTCTAGTACGAATCTTGGGTTCTTCATTCGTATGCAACTATGATCTCACCAAAGATCCCACCCGGAACCTTCAGGTTACACAAGAAAAGTTCACTGACCACTCCGCCATTGGAACGAAATCTAACGGCCCATGAATTTTAACTCCTGTCCATTCACAATACATAATGCTACTATCAGTCAGTATTTATTCTCACACTCAACCCGATGAAGCCAACCGGTCACGACCTCGCTCACTAGGACTCCAGGCAACTGCATCCTATAATCAGTCACTAGTTAGGATTAGATTAATTTCTATGTGGCAGTTTGTAAGGATTTGATTAGCTACAAGTTTGGTCACGGATTGAAACCAGTTAGAAGACCATTGGAAACCATGTTGTATTGGGCAGTTGTTTTGTTCGACCTTGGGAGAGTCCAGCAGTACTCACCTATGACTCTATCAGATGTCGAACCAACATCTATCACATGTTACGAGGCGAGCTCATTAACCATCCCCAGTCACTTGGAATGAAATCCAATGGACTGTGAATTCTAACTTATATCAATGGAACTACTTGCGATTACAATATACGAAAATAAACATATTAAGTAGTACACACACACAACACAACAAAATCAACAACATTGTGAGCAAACCTGTAGTTTAATCATCTGCTTATCCACAAATAAGCAACGATTATGCTGTAACTGAGCTGTATGCGCTGAATGACAACGAATACAGGCTTCAGGTTCAGCGATACGTCCACGTTCACACGGGACAGTTTGCATTGCACCACATATAGCACATTTGAATTCAGCTCGCATCATTTCAGGAATTAGAGGAGACAATCGGATTACAAGTCCTGTAACAGTTACAAGTTGATCAAGATCGTCTGGATCAAGACTGCGTAAATCACGTGATCGCGCACAGTTGAACGGACGAATCTGTGAATAAAACAATATAATATGTGGGATAATTTAAAGCATAAGCAACAAAGAGTCAACGAAATGATAAGAATAATATTTCTAGGCATATTGCAACTACACTTAAACAAATTACAATCGTAAAATATCTGAACAGTAAAGATTCGACTGAAGCAACAGAACGCCAGTTCGTTAAAACTTTGAAGTCTTTAAAAAATGAAAATCTAATTGATAGTTCCATCTTCGACGCTATTAAGCCCACCGGAACCCAATACGCCTAGACTTTATGGCTTACCCAAGATACATAAGCAGGGAATTCCCCTACGACCAATTCTGGACATGTCGAACTCGCCCTTCCATTTAACTGCCAAATGGTCAGTAAATCTGTTAGAACCGCTACATCGCCAATTGGTTAAATATAGTGTAAAAGATGTCTTTAACTTTGTTGAAAGCACTAAACATATGAGCCTAGAACACAAAATTATGTTGTCGTTGGACGTAACATCACTATTTACCAACGTCCCCCTTGTAGAAACTGTCGACTACTTATGCGAGCAGCTCGTAGAAAAATAGAAATTGGGATCATACCAAGAAAATTGAGAGAATTACTACTAAAATGCACTATGAACGTTCAATTTGTATTCAATAAGGAGTATTACAGCCAAATAGATAGGGTTGGTATGGGTTCTCCCCTTGGCTCCTTATTAGCTGAAACACTGCTATCTAAATTGGAAAATGGTTATTTCAAAGAGATACTAAACCAACTCGATTGTTATTGTCGATATGTTGACGATACCTTTATCATTTGTAACAATAATTTGGATAGACAACACCTGCTCCAAGTCTTCAATAAGGCACACCCAGCTATCAAATTCACTTGTGAAGAGGAACTCCAAGGTAGTATTCCATTTCTGGATGTCATTCTCACAAAAAGAACAAACAGTACCTTAAAGAGAAACATCTAGAGGAAAGCGATGTAGGACGGACAATACACCCACTTCCATAGCTTCATACTTATACAATATAAGCGAAACCTAATTCGTTGTCTTATTCATAGAATTAGACGCATATGTACCGACGATTGTATTTGAGATGAAATAAGAAATCTTACAAACGCCTTGCTACAAAACGACTATTCTACCAACCTTGGAAAGAAGTATATCTATGAAACTACACATAAAACCAAGCGAGACACAGTAAGTAAGAAAAAGCTTTACTTAAATGTACAATTAAAAGGCGATATATTAAACCAGAGATTAACGAGAGCAACTGAAAGAACTTTTAATGCCGCAAAACTGTATGTCAGTTTCTCAACTAAACCGATATTGACACTGCATTAGAGAGAGATCACCCAAAATGGCGACATCAATGTGTGTATACAAATTCAACTGCTCCTGTGGAGCTAGTTATATAGGTCGTACCCAGAGGAATTTATCTTTACGCACTCGTGAACATATTCCTGTTTGGCTTGGGAAAAGAGCAACCAAATCATTAAATAGTGCAATTCTGTCTCATCTAGTGGATAGCGAACACAGCGTCAAAGTAGATGAGTCACTTACAGTTGTGTATCGAGTACTGAACAATGTTCCCAAAGGCGCAAGATTACACTTCCTAGCCATAGCTTAGGCTGTAGGGATTAATAGAGAGAGACCAGACCTATGTGTACAGAAAAAACTTACTTACCAATGGAGTCATGATTTACCAATCGATGCCAACCTAACAAAGATATCCTGCATCCCACGAACCCGTCATAGGCTGATTACCTCTCCGGCTTTTCCATCCCGTCCCAAGGCTAGTAAACAGAGACCGGTATGGAAGCTTCGAGGTACTCGTGTTTCCAGATGACGAGACTCAGTGAATGGTGATGTCAGCCGTATCCAAACACACCCTGCTAGACCTGAGAATTACTTACGCGATGATGCCATCGGACGTAAGCAATTAAGCGGAGGCAGCAATGATCGAATACACAGTCACCCTACAGCCTCAACTCAGAGAGGTCAGGTTTCACATGCGTACCAGCAAGAATATGCGTGCCGAAGCATTGTAAACACGGTGTTTGACAATTCCATATTGGTTTGTTTATTAGATGTATCACATAGTGAAACAGTATTATTTACTGGATTGACTTATGAACTTTAACAACAGCGTACATCCTACTGGGGTTATTAGTTTTGGGCATTAAATTAAACCACTTAGACTCGCCTAGAAACGGCTTCATTCAGCGTATAAGGTCCGCTGTGGATTTCTTAACTTTATTCATAACTGTGTCTACTGACTTATTAATTTCTTCATATGGTCCTGTTTGTATGTGAGTATTTACCTTGTCCAAATAGTCTGATTTGTCTAATACTACTGTTGCATTTCCTTTGTCTGACTTTGTGATTACTATATCCTTGTTATTCTTAAGGTATTTCAGGGCTTCCATCTTTGGTTTTGTCAGGTTAGGCTTTCCACATTTTTGTCGTTTTAATGTAAGTGCACATTGCGCCCGTACTTCCTCAGCCGTTGTTCTGTCTATCCCTCTTAGTGCTTTTTCTATTTTAGGGATGACATCTTCAGGTTTCACCTTGTCTACTGATAAACTGAAATTTAGCCCCTTTTCTAATACACTTATTTCCGTAGGACTTAATATATGTGTTGAGAGATTGATCCACTTTGTTTTATTGATCGCCGTTGACTTTGGATTGTTGATTTCCTCATTCTGAGATGAAGATTCCTCCTCTAATAATTTGCTGAACCTTTTGATTTGACCATTTTTGGCTTTTTGAAAGTTGCTGATTTTGCATTGCTGGAGGACTGTGTTATAAGATCATTGGTAACTATTCCCTTTAGCTTTTGTTTTAATTGCTCAATTTCACCTCTGATATGTTGCAACTTTTTAACGATTCTGTGGATCCCTTCTTTCAGGCATAATTTTTGTAGGCTTTCTATTCTGCTTCTAACTCTGTCCGTTGGAACTGGAGCTCGTAGACGTAGATATTTAGGAATGATTTCATTGTTTAAGCATCGAATGTTGAAAATACGATGATTTTCATAACTTGCTTCAGTTTGTGAAAGTCGAGTGAGTATATTGATAAGTCTTCGTACAGGAAGACTATAAGTCATATTAATATATGTGTAAAACTTTGGCACTGTGGTAGTAAGTAATTCCATATTCGTTTGTTTATTAGATGTATCACAGTGAATAATAGTTTCACTGTGGGATACATCTAATAAACAAACGAATATGGAATTACTTAATACCACAGTGACCAAGTTTTACATATATATTAACGGCGTTTGACAGCTAGATTGACGTCGTCACGACGCCAGAGGTGATGCCGTATTGGTGCCTAACACATACGCGTCCACTAAACACTTAGATATCTCATTCGTCACACCACGAGCACTCACATAACTGCTCAGATACACGAACGTGCCGATAACTTCAAGCGATCCACCTACAAGGGTGATTGGAGATACAGGCTTCTGCTAGTTTTTAAACAATACTTTGCAAAGCACATACTGATCACAACTGATGAAGTGCGATATGAGCAGCCTGTATGCTACCATACAGTAAGACGATATCGTCTCCATACTCGAAGTTGAAAAGCCGCCTTTCCCCAGGAAGCAGAGCTACACCACCATCATACACATCACTTAGAGCTGTCTAAAGAACGTCATCGATAGCAAAGTTATAGAGGAGTGGAGAGACTGAGCAACCCTGCCTAACCCCACTGTTGAATGAGAACAGTGGCGACAGCTGGTTGCATGGCTTCACTCTACCTGAAGTGTTTATACACATAGGACTATCAGGATGTTAGAAACATCTCTCCTTAACAAACTGTATTGATTCTCTTCACTCATCTTCTTGTCTACCTGTGTGTGCTATTTGAAATGTGGCAACTCGAACTGCCGCACTTCGGTGCCAAGTTCTATGTTGAATCCAGACAGACCTTAACAGATCCAGAGAGCAGTTATGAAACTCCATAACAACAATAAACATACTCTTTAATAAGTGAAAGGCATCAGTATTTGGCACTCTACTTCAAATCAACTCTTCTACAAACGCAATGGACAACCTAAGGGTGAACTGAATCAGTTTAAAAATAAGTACGTCATCTTAAATTTGATGTTTTAGAAAACAATGATGTAAGACTCAGACTAATGAATTATCATTTCTACTGTTTTAAGCAATATTTAACGTCACAGAAAAATGATTTACGTGGTGACCAATTTATTTTCTCAGACATCAGATTATTTGAATTACCTGTATCGCTCTCTCCAGCTGTGCTTCACGGAAACGATCTACAAACAAAGCGTGTGTAGCAGCATCGCATGCAGGAATAACTTCTTTCGGGAAAGTTACTAGCTGGGTGTATAACTCTGGTCTAGCCGAACGAAGATGTTCACAGTCAATATCCAACGCAGTTGAGCCGGATATTGCTAGATCCTCCATTCTTTGCAGATAAAGAGGTCTTTCTGGATCTATAGGTTGACCAGTAGTTAAATTTGGTTGACCTGTCAAGTCTGTAGGAATGAATGTCAGTAGGAAGTGTTTGAATCTTGACATCACTTGAGCAATATTTACATCAGTACCCCATATAACCGTCTGAAATAAATACGCAAGCAAGCAAAAATATATAGACATATATCTAGAGAAATAATTGGTATAAATATTACTGACGAGCATTTCTTTTTGTTTAAATGAATTCTTTAATACTTCACAGACACCAAAAATTGTTTAAAACAGTAAACACAGTTATACTTTTAACGACAGTTCATACATCCGAGTTGAAGAAAAATGAACAATGGCTGTAACTCACAGCCGGTAAAACAGATAAATTAGCGATAAACCCTTCAAAAACTGCATAATCCTAAGTTGACACACTCTGCAAGAGCATGTCTTTTGTTGCTTTAATTTTTTAAAATTATTTTATGTTCCTAGTAGAACACTCGGCTTCAACCTAGGGTTTTGAATTTTCCGTACCAGTGAGGTTGCTAGCTTCACAACCAACTATCCCTCCCTCTTTACCAGCCTCACTACCGACTTAGCGAAGTTTAGGAATAAGTCGGTCGGAGATTGAGCCTCAGACATGTATGGTTGGTGAGCATTGTACCGCTGGAACACCGACGCACAAATGTCATAATCACATTTATCTATCCCGGTAGTGTCACATAACTCTACTTAGTTTGAAGAGATATTCTGTCTGAGTATTATGTCAGGAAGGTCACCTGGATGAATTTACAGTTATAGTGCGAAGAACTAGCGAAATTCCACAGTAACATTGGTACTGACGATTGGATTGCCAGGATTCCATATTATTTTCTCACCTCAAGAAAAAAATTCAAAGAGCGTTTGGTTCAAGCAACTGCAGATAAGATTTTAATCGACTTCATCCTGTTGCTGGTTAATGCAGTTCTTCTAATCTAGCGACCTAGTTTTTGAAAAGAAGTGTGTCTTTTCCTTTTCTCTCTCTCTCTGTCTTTTCTGTTATGTGCTGCTTTGTTTCTTTCTTCCGCTTACATCGGTAAATATGCTAGCATCTACTTTTCTAACACCTTTTAACACTGTTCAATTTTGGCTTTGCTAACGACATGCCAATATGTTATTGTCATAATGAACTGTGATTTCCTTAATCTATGTAGAATTTTATTTATTGTTAATGTACTAACTGGATGCGCAATACTGTAGTAAAATGCTGAGAATTCCATTCTGTATCACAAGTACTGTTTTGGAATAAAGCAAACTATTATTATTATTGATCTGTATCGCTTGTTTGTTACCCCGTAGGAACAGTTGCGTGTAATCGATCGAGATCATCCTTGCTTTTTGGGAAAAGTCAATCAGTCCAGGTATTTACCACGACTTGATCGAATAAGCAGTCATAGTATTTACATGAAGGTGATCAAAGCGGGAAAATGCTTAACATGTTAGAATACCAAACAGTAACAGAAGTTCTTACTGATGGTGGAAGATATCTTACCCTACTGCAATTCTCTAAGAAAAGATAATCTCTAATGATCTTTTGATTTCATAGTCTAGAGTGACTAACTTCGAGGAACTCTAAACTATAAATTCTATCTCCTCGATAATGTCCATCGAGCGATCCTCTATTTCGCCATAGACAAATAGGAAAACCTAATAAAGTTAAGATATTAAGCTATGTGCTCAATCGCCAAGCCCATAGGATCTAATTCACAACACTTCGAGTGTGTATCAAAAAGACGATAATGCCTTTGATAGAAACCATGAATAGAAACACTTAGTAAAAAAAAGATCACAAAACAGGCAATGTCTAATGTATTTAAGAAATACCTGAGGTCCACTAGCAATTGATGCATCAGTAGTCCCAAGTGCACCAGTTGTCGCAGGCATAAGCCGTCCAGATTGAGATAAAACAGCTCGAACAGCCAACTCATCATTGACACCAGGTCTAACTGAACTTAAAACATCCTCTCCAACTACAGTAGCCACACTAGACATGTCACTATACGACAAAGGACTTCCTGGTTCCACTTCAGATGTGCGAAGACCAGATGTAGGTTCCTGAAACATTCGAAAACACATATCACATTCATCATTCAAAATACCGATATTATTGTAGTAAAAAAAACAGCAAATAAACACAAAAATACGATGGCAAGTATCACCCAGTTGACAGTGATCTCTCAGACGGTGCTTACATTCACGCATAAAGCCGTTTCGTATGTATCTACCTTTTACAGTGATATCTATGGCCAATAAATAAATTATCAACCCATAGGGGACAACAATGTCACTTGTACCCTTTAGCCTTGCTATTTTGATTATCTTAACATTCTAGATCTCACCAAGATTTCCAAATATTCTATTCTCGTGTTGAAAAAAAGAACAGTCACTTTGTACTTATTGAGGGTATTTGAGAAGTATGATGAAAATGGTTATCTCTGGTTAAAGAGGGCCTTCTCTGTTGACTTTATTTCGGTCAAAAAATAACAAACAGGGTACAGTATATATGTATTAGTAAGTGCATTGAGTAATGTAATGACACTAAGAAACAAGAGTTAGAGGTCAATAGAACGACTGGATAAGAACTAGCTTAAGACACATCCAGAGAAGTGTTTCGATGGCTCTTGTAATGACTGCTCATCGTATAGAAAACAAGAGGTGCATATCGACAAATCATTCTGACTTTGGACCACATCTGATACCTTACACAAACAGGTTGCATGTTATCTAAACTACCGCTTGAGTTATAATACACCGCGTAATAGCACAACGCAACTATCTTTCAATTCACAGAGTCATTTTATGGGCCAAATGTCCCACGAAGTATGACAGTTGATAGAACCGGTAAAACAGTTGGATATATAAATAAATGCCTTGTGTGAAGTGAAATCCTACCGACTGACCCTAAGTTATCAGAATGGACCTGACTGACTAGGTCACGTGCTGCGCATGCCTAACCATCGCCTCCCCCGACGACGGGCATTACTAGCTGATATAGGTGCAGGTTGGAAAAGGGTAAGTGGTGGCCAAACAAAAACATGTCATCAATCCATGAAATTCTTGACAGTTAAACTGAGTCAGGTAGGAAGATGCAGACTCCCGGGTTGGGGCCCTCGGGACTCTAGGAATCAATGGCTGGAGACAATAGGTGACATGGCTCAAAATCGTTGTCAATGGCCAGCGCAGATGTATTCAGTCTCTGTAATCTTTCATATTCCTTTCTACCACTACCTATTCTGTTTTACTCTTATACTTGTCAAACTATTGATTCTCTTAACTCGTCTTCTTGTCTACCTTTGTATGCTATTTGAAATGTGGCAACTCGAAATGCCGCACACGAGATTGAATGAAAGTACCAATAACACAAAAAACCTTTAATTTCCAACTGTCGTGCTTTCATATGACATGTAATAAACCTCGGTTTTCCACATGACTGTTGAGCTTCCAACTGACATATACATATATCTATACTAAAATCGGTTACATACATTACATCTCATCACTCAATACTTCCATAAAAACAGAAACATATTTAAAAAATGTACTAACCGCATTGCTTATGGGATCGGTTTGACCAGTCCGGGAGCGCCTTGATCTCGCGCGACGACGACTCGACTCTCCAGTTCTTTCATGAGTTGTGCCGGTGCTTAGTAAGTCGGCTGATGTTTGTTCATCACTTGCCACGTTCCTGGACCGAGAACTCCGAGTACTGACGCTAGACATTTCTCAAATTTTCGAAAGCCCGCTACTGCTAGTCAAACTTTGTATTCGATGCATCATATGTACATTGTACAATCTGTATTTAAATTTATGATCACTTTTAAACTCTTTTCCTAGAAACGAAACGTTGTTTTCAGTTCCATTTATGAACACCAGACATCAATCTCTTCAGATGCGTGATTGGTGGAAATAATGGTATTTATGGTTCGCATATGATTCTCTCTATAAGAAGAGGAATTTGTTCGACTTGTCGCTATTTCATTCTTCTACTTTCGAAAAGCTACATCATGTTCAAAATGCTTAAGTGTCAATTATGAAGAGTTACTTAGTTGTACAATTATACCTTGCAACATTACTATCCAATCATTTTAATCAGGTGAAGAATGAATCTGCAACTCCTACATTATTTCCTCCACAGCCCCATTTAAAAAGTTGTATGTCAAAAGATGAGAATAAGAAGGAGTTAGGTTGCCGTATTCTGTCTTCAACACTTTGGACATTCAATTGAATTTCGTCAATCGTCATAGAACTCTCGTGGTTGAGTGATATATGATTATAACAGAAATTTGATAGATCACCAGAAGATTAAGACCCAAATCTAAAGATAAATGCTGTGTTGAAACTCTACTTGCAATTTGCTTTTACGTGATTTTTATTTGTATACACCATCTGGCACCGTATGATCGAAGGACAGTTGGTGAAACTGAAAATTTAATGTGCAGTTAACCTGTAGTGCACCTTCTACTGACCGACAATAAACCTAGGGTCAAAACTAATGGATCATACAGAACTTAATATTCAGTAGATCAGTGTTTAGCCCATCTGCGAAAACCTTAGGTGTTGTCGATGTAGTGGAAGATTGAACCATCAATTCATGGTTGTTTGCTCAAACCCAACTCCGTATTTTTCGCGGGAGTCATCGATAGTGCATTCATCGTCTCATCGTTCGCTGTTCGGTGGAAGGCGGAAAACTATCAGAAGTATTATCGGGATTAATTTTGTAACACTTATTCTTGGACCTTGTGTACAATAATCTTATTGTTGGTTACATATTGGCGTAAGGATAAAGGATTGTCGAGTCGCCAATCTGTGTTCTGGTTTTTCGCGTTGGTTAATACAAATTGCTCCTGAAAGTCTTCCAGGGATAGTGTGAGGTCCAGCGTAGTAAGGGCGGGTCATTGACAGTTTCTGATAGTTTTTGTTCGTCTTTCCTCGTGTCTGCCCGTGTCAATCACGTCTCATAAACCGTTAATGCCCAGCTCTCGCTACGCTCGGGCCCACGCTGTTCTTCGAAGATTTCAGAAACGCTTAGTTATAACGGACGCAAAAACCAAAACACCGATCTGCCGCTTGATATTTCTTTATTGTTACACCAACCTATAAAAGGAATAAGCGAACTAAGTAAACTAAGGTCTGAAAACAAATATTACAATAATAAATCATTGTATTACTTCTGACGATGTTTCACTCTTCTTTCTGAACAGCGACCGATGAGACGATGACTTGTAATCCCACTCGTCAAGCAATGATCTGAAACAGAGAGCAAAGCGCACGTTAGCAGCGTGATCACACAAGTGTTGCGTGCTAGTAAGAACGAAGACTCAAGGTCAAGTATTATATTTACAACCAATCGCAATACAATTAGATAAGAGGGAAGGGCACTCCTATTGGTCATCCGTTGCCTCGTCTTGGGTAACCAATCCCTGCATACTTCGCAGCCAACCTGAAAGTAGACAAGCATAGTTTGAACATTAGAAAACCGCCAAACTTACCATGCCTTACACTACCCCCTCTCCCATAGGAGCACTGTCCGCAGTGCTAGGTGACTGTTCCTGCGGGACTTGTCTGAACTAAGGCCTGTTGTCGAAAAGGTTTTAGTCTATTGAAGTGTGTGACTAGACTATGAGAGGAATTCGGTTCCTGAATCCTACAGGTGCAGTCACTTAGTACCTCTACTACAGTGAATGGTCCTTCCCAGCGTTTATGGAATTTAAGAGCTTTCCCTTTAGGTGGTGCCTCCTTAAGTAGCATCACCTTGTCTCCTGGCTCCACTGGTGATCCATGTGCTTTCCTATCATAGTATTCTTTCTGGTACCTCTGGTTTGTTTGGAGTATATCCCTAGTCATCTGATGTACCTTGTTCAAGTTTCGTCGAAGTCTGATTACGTGTTCGGATGCAATCAGTGTATCCTCTCCTAGTGTGTTTGAAGTCAGATCGATTGGCAACCGGAGTTCTCTTCCAGTGACCATATAATGAGGCGTTTGACGCGTAGCTTTGTGAATGCTTGCTCTGTATGCCATTAAGCACTGTGAGAGTGATCGGTCCCATTCCCTGGGGTTGTTTTGATCTACAAATGCCTGCAAGAGGGATTTAAGTGTCCGATTGGTGCGTTCAACCAAGCCATTTCCCTGTGGGTGGTACGCGGTAGTGCGTGTCTTCCGGATACCCATTATACGACAGAGTTCGCTGACAACGATACTTTCAAAGTTGGATCCTCGATCTGAATGCAGTTGAAGTGGTGCCCCCCAACGGCTGACCCAGTGGTCAAAAATTGACTCTGCGATGGTTACAGCATCAATCTGTGGTATCGCAATAGCCTCGCACCATTTGGTAAAATGGTCTACCATGACTAAAATATAGTTATTATTTCTGGAAGTTACTGGGAGAGGTCCAACCAAGTCTATTTGTACTAAGTCATTCGGATGGCCAGTTATAATGGGTTCTAAGGGTGCCTTATTATATTTGTGCGGAGCCTTAATAGTTTGGCATACCTCGCAGGAGTCACAGAAATCTATGATGTCTTTCCTCTGGTGAGGCCACCAATAACGTCTTTTAGCCGCTTCAATCATTTTCCCTGAGCCCGCGTGGCCTAACTGCTGGTGTAATGACAATAGTACTGTGGGTAGTGCCGACTGTGGAGCCACAACGCGACGAGTATAAGTGGGTCCATGTTGGTAGTAGAGGATGTCATCGACAATTTTCAGATTATCCCACAGAGACCATAAACACCGGGTTTCCCATCCAAGCTTACTTATTTCCTGGGTTGTCGGTCGTTCGCCTCCATTTCGAACACGTTCGTAAATCAAGGCCAGTTCAGGGTCTGAAGACTGAAGTTCAGGCCAACTATATGAAGTATGAGCCTCTAGTTGGAGCAGCGAAACTTGTGCTTCGGTGCATGATGGGCAGTCACCGTGATACCTAAGAGGTTTTCTTGACAATGCATCTGCATTTCCATGATTCTTACCCGGTCTATGCATGCATTCGAAGTCATACTCTTGTAGGTGTTCTTGCCATCTGGCAATCTGACCCTCAGCTTCTTTGAAGTTATGTAGCCAGCTAAGGGCTTTGTGATCAGTGCGTACAATGAAATGTCTACCGAGGAGATATGCCCTAAAGTGTTTAACAAAATTGACCAGTGCCAGCATTTCTTTCCGCGTGGTGCAGTAATTCTTCTCACTCTTGTTGAGTGCTCGACTTGCATAGGCTATCACCTTTTCTACTCCATCTGCGTCTTTTTGAGACAAAACTGCCCCGATACCAGAGTCGCTAGCATCTGTATCTAGGATGAATGGACCTGCCTGGTCAGAAACATTGGGATACGCTAGGATAGGGGGGCTACATAAACAGTTTTTAAGTCTTTCGAAGGCTTCCGTAGCTGATGCTGTCCAATTGTAGTCTTTCTTCTTGAGAATGTCGAATAGAGGAGCTGCAAGGAAAGAGAAGTTAAGTACAAAACGTCGATAATACGAGGCTAACCCTAAAAAACTATGTAACTCGGGGGCTGAGTTTGGGAGCGGCCAGTCTTTAACTTCCTGAACTTTTGCTGGATCACATTTAATGCCTTCGGCTGAAACAATGTGACCTAAGAAACACACTTCTTTCCTGAAGAATTGACATTTCGATGGGTTCAGTTTTAACCCAACGGTCTGCATCCGTTCTAATACTTCGGAAATATCACTTAAATGTTCGGTCAACGTCTTACTATGTATGATAACATCATCTAGATATACCAAACACTTACCTGGTATGCAATCACTCAAGACCGTTTGCATGAGGCGTTGGAATGTTGCTGGGGCATTGACTAACCCAAACGGCATTGTTTCAAACTCATACAGGCCTGCTTGTACAATGAATGCTGTCTTTTGCCTGTCATCTGGGTGTACTTCAACCTGCCAATATCCCGATGCCAGATCTAGAGTGGTAAACCAATTCGACCCTCTAAGGCATCAAAAGTGTCGTCTATGCGTGGAAGGGGAAAGCAGTCTCGTCTAGTTAACAGGTTCAACTTACGATAATCTACACATAACCGGAGTGTCCCATTCGATTTCTTAACTAAAACTACCGGTGAAGCCCATGGAGATACGGATGGTTTGATGACATTTTTCTCTAACAGTTCATCAACTAACCTGTTAAGCTCCTTCTGGTAATGTGCAGGTACTCGCCGTGCAGGTTGTCTACAAGGTGGGGCGTTACCCGTTTCTATGTGATGTTGGACCAGTTTTGTTCTTCCCGGGCTTTTTCCATCCCAGTCAAAACAGTCCTCATATTTGTCTAGCATTTTATTAAAGTTGGCAGCCGTTTCCGATGGTAGGGGTTCTATAGTCGTCAGCATTCGCTGTTTCTCATTCTTAGCATCTCCCTGCACGCCAAAAGTGCCGTGCTCTTTGTCGTTCCCTACAATAAATGGGATGGAACAGTCCTTCAGTATAAGAGTCCTCTGACTACAATCTATTATTCCGGACAGCTTTTCCAGGAGGTCGACTCCCAAGATTACCTGCCACGGCACCCGGGTAGAGATGATGAAATTGTGTTGAAGTGACAGTGTTCCCAATTTAAGTGGCAGCAGGACCAGTCCCTGGGATTGCATGCAATCTCCATTGGCTGTCGTAAGCCGCAAATTGTGAGTCCCTATTGTTCGCCTAAACGTCTCTGGAACACATGAGGAATGTATGACAGAACAAGTTGCTCCTGAGTCAACTAACATAACACACTTTTTTCCACCTATATAACCTACAACTTTCGGGGAGGAGGTGACACCGATTAGGTTTACAGTAGGCACACAATTCATATCGACATGTGACTCACCTGCATTGTGACCACAACTCCTAGCAAGCTTACCAAACCGCCTGCAGTAGTAGCAATCGTTTCTTGAAGTGGATTGCGACTGTGGGCGTCCTTTCCACGGTGGTGTAGGATTCTGTGCATGCTTTGTTGTTGTGTGCTGATATCCCATTGCGTTTACTTGTGGGCATGTGGTTCCTGGCTCTTCCAGGCTTTCCACTAGGCGTGCCCTAGCTTCCGCTTCTGCCATGGATGCTGGAGTGTGCAAGTTGAAGTCCTTCCTGTAACGGACGTCGACACCCTGCAAGAACTTGGAATATATAGCGTTTTCAACCTCTGAATATGTCTTGTCCTGCATAGCTTGACGCGCAAGCTTGCGGAGACGTAAGGTGAACTGGTTGATAGATTCACCTTGTCTCTGGTTACACTCGCTGAATCTTTTCAGCGCTTCAATGGGAGGTATTGGTGGCACTATACGTGCTCTTAGAGTACTCAACAGGGTGGTCAAGGGCATATGCACGTAATCCAAACCAATTGTGTACATTTCCAAGGACCGTCCAACAGAATCGATGACGAATGCGTTCGGGTGAGGCACGTTCATCAGATCAATGTATCGGCACACCTTGTCCGACCACAGCTCGAAATCATCACCCACCTCCAGTGTATGCGGCAAGGGATGGACATATCGCGAAGCAGGCTGATTTGACTGAAAAGCTGGAGCCCTCACTTCAGCTAATTGATCCACCTCGTTGGATGCTGTCTCTTTGACAGGCGAAGTGTTCTTGGAAGCCTCATTGGGTCGAGACTTGGAAGAAGAAAGTTTTTTCGTTGGCAGGCTCGCCATTTATGTAATCCCACTCGTCAAGCAATGATCTGAAACAGAGAGCAAAGCGCACGTTAGCAGCGTGATCACACAAGTGTTGCGTGCTAGTAAGAACGAAGACTCAAGGTCAAGTATTATATTTACAACCAATCGCAATACAATTAGATAAGAGGGAAGGGCACTCCTATTGGTCATCCGTTGCCTCGTCTTGGGTAACCAATCCCTGCATACTTCGCAGCCAACCTGAAAGTAGACAAGCATAGTTTGAACATTAGAAAACCGCCAAACTTACCATGCCTTACAGACTGTCGTATTGATGCCTCCGCGAAAATTGTGGAAGTTGATTTTAAGCAAACAACCAAGAATTGATCGTTCAATCTTCAACTACATTGACAGCCCGTCTTCTTTGGATAAGTGTTAGCTGGAACTTTCCTGGATTGTTCGGTCAAGTTCAGTGATGGGTCAAAGAAGGGACAAAGCGTCTTGTAAGCAGATGGGAAAGTAAGTAATGCTGAGTCGCTTGTTAATTGTAGTAATATGCATGATGCTCAGCATGATGAGTCCGTTGTTCATGTTTCGCCGTATAGGGATAATAGGAATTTTAAACTGCCTGAGTATGAACCTCAGTGTTTCGACGGAAACCCAGCTGACTATCCACAGTTTGTACGGGAGTTTGAAGTCATGTTGAGGTACTGCACTGGAGTTGTTTCAAGAGCTACATAGTGCTATAAGTTTATGAAGCAAAGTGAAGGATACTCTGAGGCTATGAGTATACTGTGTCAGAGATTCGGAAGACCTTCGGTGATTGTAAGGAACGTTTTCGAGGCTGTCAAAGGTAATGGTAGTCAATTGCAAGATGACTCCAAGGCACTCACTAAGTTTTTGAATAATGTGTCGACTTACAGGAATGCATTGATTTCAATGAATTGGATGAGTTCTGAGTTCCGTCCTAGAAATAAAAGCGAGACGCCTACCTACTCGACTGCAAAGGAAGTGGGTGAAGATAAGCTCTGGTATAGAGGATGAAGGTGTTGAGCTAAAGGTTGATGATATTCTGAAACTGGTAAAAGAAAGTGTCAATCAAGCTATGAGCAAGTTTACCAGTTATTGCATCCCACCCCTAGAATAGAGCAGTATGAGAGCAAAACGCAATCATTTATGACGAAACAGTCTCAGAGAAGTGGATACCGAGAAAGCTTTATGGTGTCTAGTAATCCATATGAACATATTGAATTTAAATGTTTTAGTGGGGCATCACCAACAGTTAGGTTACAGGTTGCGAGACGAACACGGTTGTGTTTTACACGTTTGCAAGAAGTGCATGCAAAGGCGAAATGCGAAGAAGTGACCAAGTTTAGTGGTAAGCTAAATGTGAAATCAGCATCAAGGTCTGACCACGAATTGTGTGACGATAATCGTGTAGTGAAGAAGGATGTAGTTGCAACTGGTAAGCCATTGTTGAATATAGTTTCACAGACAACACTGCAGTTTGTGCAGGGGAAGAAAGTTACAGATTTAGAGTCCAGTTCTGATGCCACAAGTTTACAAGGTATTACTTGTAAGAGTAAAGGTATGAAACCTTTGAGAATTTGTGAGGAAGAGGCCAAATCAACCGTTGCTGTTATTAAAGAGTTTGAAAATGATGAAGTTGACCAGATAGACAACGGCAAAGTGAATGTTTGTGATAATGATCATGATGGTGCACATTTGTCTTTGGTTGATCATGATGAGGTGAGGGGAATGCCTACTACTGCTGAGTTGAACAAAGGTTCTGTACAACTTGAACGTGAAGTAGACTTAAAGGCAGATGCAGTTGCAGAAGTTATGGATACTCATGAGACCGTCAGTGTAGGTGATCAGCGTGTAGCCCACCTATCATCAGATGCTAGGGCTAAACCGGAGCTAATCATAAAAGATAGCAGTGGCGGTAATCCTACAGTCAGACAAACTTCTAAATGTCTAAAATCAACAACTTCTGATGCACTGCTTAGTTAATCAACTGGTATCAATCAGCCGTCGTTGGTGTTGTCATCCACAATGAATCGGATGTATATGAACTCACGCTTCTTATGCTATGACTATGCTAGTATCAGTCCGTTTGGAAGGACGAAAGTCAATGGTCAGTTTAGTGAGGATAAGCCAACTATGTATGAGAGGGTAATAGTTAAACTGGCTTGCATGAATAAAGGCCTTTCAAGTTCCAAATTACTATTTGAATGCTATTATCTTTGGTGTAAATTACTCTGTACCTTCGTTTGGTTGGTCAGATACGTCGTATGTTTGTTAGTCATCTACATTCCACGATACAATGTCATGGGCGTGTCACCGTTCAGAGTTGAGGATATAGATGATGGAATGAGGTCAACAAATGAACTCTGCGACGATTTTCCGACCTAGGGCGTCAACCTGAGAAGGGTTGTAGGCGTACTGGTGTAAGTCCTACAATTCTTCAAAGGGTAGTGCATCCGTGAGCTGCCCAACGTGCTTAGTGTTATTTTGTGCATATGTTCATGTTGTATTTACTGAATTGGTATCATCTTTCATCTATCTGTAGTTAATTTTGTTTATGTCGAATTGTAGAACCGAATATTTTTCAGCCACATTGAGCAAACTCGCTTCGGTTTTCATTGGGGTGGACTTCAGAGGCTGCAGTAATCCGTGATTAGTATTAGTGTCGACCTCAAAAACCAGTATTATTCTGCCACTGACTGACACAATACTTTCAAATGTAATAATCGAACCAGTTATCAGCCAAAACGAGAAAAGCAAACTGAACCTTCAAAATACAATGAGTATTTAGGCAGCTATATCGTGAAACTGAGATCCATATCTAGATGACTGGGAATGATTCACAAAAATCGAATGTGAAATCACAGCACAACAAATGGTGAGGTCGCTTGTCTCTTTGACCAATTCTCGCCTTCGTCCGCTGAGAGGACTGTTTAGTCGCTTAAAAATGTACTATTTTTAAGGCATCTCGCATCGTCCAATGATCGAATTCGGTGACCTCGAAAATGAAGGTGAAATATTTGACTAAATAACAAACACTATGGATCACCGGCAGCTTTACATAATCTGGGTATGCATCATATGTGCTGCATTACCACTAAGTTCAGCTGTATATTCAGGACTGATAATGACTACTTTTAACTGCAATAGTCGTCCTACTGTTCAGCTATACTATACTATACTTCACAGTGTCCCATCTCATTTATTTTCTAATAACGTCTTCGCTCGATCCTCATTACATTCCATTAAACCTAACATTTTATAGCTCTATATGAATTTGATTCGATTCATTCTATTCCTATTCTCTGTAGGGTACGGTTGTGCCCCAAATGCACAAAAGGTATGAAATAAAAAAAATGGAATGAGGATAAATGTATTAAAACGAAAAAGCGGACACCATGATAGTAAGACCTATATGGGTAGCATTATACATTGCAAATGAACGTTGTTAGCCTAGGCATATATGGTTTCCCGTTGTATTTCCTTTATAAATGCATTTATTAATGATACTTGCACTTACTTATTTCATTACACCTTATTGATTCACCTTAGCACTTTTACTTTTCTAAAGCAGCTTTCAATCTCATATAAACGTTGTACTTACCTCAGTATTGGTTGGTTATCGTATGCCTACAACCACGGGTTGAAAACGAAACAAAGTCGATTTGCTCGAGCGACCTGGAGGACAACTGTACAATTCAATAACTATATGGCCTGGTTCAGACAATGAGTGTATGTATATATATGTCAAATATTTAGCTGTTTAAACATTGTTAACTTGTAAACAATCTACGATTTGAGATTATATCATACTTGATCGTTCCTGTAAAACTGGCATGCATTCTCATGTAAATTTATATGTTTATATGAAAATATACATTATTATTATTATTAAAATGCCCAATTACCCAACAGTTAGTAATATGTCTGATTTGTGAGTACTGATAACAAAGCGAGAATCGAATGGCGCATCTGTTTACCAATGTGCCCCAACGAGTAGTACATTCCGATAGGATGAAAAGTTAAAATTATTCAGAGGAGATGTTCTAGAACTCGTCTGGCTAGTGTGGCTGAAATAGGGATTCAAACTCCATGCAGGTTCAAGAGCACGACGAATATGGGCAAAAAAGTACTCCAGCATAAGCTGGTGAATACTCGTTAAAACAAATCTTGAAACACCTGTCAGCCAACTCTCAGAAACCGTCAATGACCCGCCCTTACTACGCTGGACCTCACACTATCCCTGGAAGACTTTCAGAAGCAATTTGTATTAACCAACGCGAAAAACCAGAACACAGATTGGCGACTCGACAATCCTTTATCCTTACGCCAATATGTAACCAACAATAAGGTTATTGTACACAAGGTCCAAGAATAAGTGTTACAAAATTAATCACGATAATAATAATAATATATATATTCTCATTTTTTACATGAGGGACGCCAGTTTACAGGCATCATCAATTCGATAATTTACACATAATATTAATAAGCATATTTAGTAAAGATAATATAATAAAGTACATTTTTTCCCTTGCTATGTAGGGTACACCAATTGTATAGGCATGCATAAATATTGTTTTAATAATAATAATATATTCCTTCCTGTTTATGCAGGAACATACCAATTGTACAGGCATGGATAAGTTAGTACATAAATTACACATAGTTTGATGTATAATGGACTTACAGTTTGGTTGTCCTTTCTGACATTAGAGTCAGTCGGAACAGTCTGCTATAAAGTCTGTTTGTGTATCACATAAAGAGATATAGAAATATTGTCTTCGCATTAACAAAAAACCCAGACATCACATGAATGTAATACGGATATATGGGAAAAATAAAGCTTGAAGTCAATTCTCCTATATAACTTTGTTGTGAACAACACCCTTGGCTTAAAGATTATTGATGTATTATGTTGAGATCAGTGATATATTTATTCCATTTTTCAGCAGTCTTATCGTAGTTTCATAACAGGAAAGAAATTTGATCGTGGAGGCGAAAATTAGATAAGGTCATGTCGGGTTGTTTTACTGCATCAAATGGTCCCGAGGTCGATTCCAGAATTCCCCATTTGCGCCATTTGTGTCTGCATGGCGGACTGTACTCGTAAGTTGAGTAAAATGTTGAAAACCAGTTGCTTCTTTATTTCAGATCATGAATACTCATTTACATCGTGTCTGCCAGCTTCTTTAAATGGTAGAATTGGATAGTTCCTGGAATTTGAGTGATTATGGGATAAATGGTTTGGAATTAATCATAGCAGTTTGAATACAGTTAAACATGCAGAGAAGTACTTTTGATTCAGCAACCGGTGAATTTTTTATTCTTTTCGATCTAGTACCAGAATAACTGCGAACCATTCCATTCAATATGTCGAATAAGGCACGCAGGAGGAGATCATTACCATGGAATGAGTCAACTTGTTCTGAGATGCAGCTTTCAGCATGTTTTCGTTATATCATAGATATCCAGGTTTATTGGCGCTGTAGAGGCAGTGATTTGGATTATGACGTATTCTACAAAGTCTCCGTGCCCATTTGAAGTATACATGTGCTTTGAAAGGATTACTTTGTTGGCTCCTACCCCCACTGAGTGTTAACAACAGCTGCTGTGGGTTTATGTATTTCCTCGCCTTTTTGGATAAAACATCGCCGCATTCTTTTTGGGTAGGAGACCAGTTGGTGGATTATACATGATATCCAAGTAACTTTTATCTTTTCATGTGGTGTTGCGGTAAGTTTCTACCTTGTTTTCTCATATTTCATTCGTATGTTGATTATGGTTCGCCCTTTGTATCAGGTAGACATAGTTTGATCGACTCTTGGTTGAATGGGTGTTATTGTCATGACTGCTGCTTTTTTGTCTGGAATTATAAATAGAGACAAAACAAACAACAGGTGTAGTCTCTGAGTTCATACATTAAATGGGCCTATGATTTCTGAAACTCTTACATGGGAATTACCATTGGTATCAATTACAAACTCACTTAGTGTGTCATTAAGTGCCTTTTCAAAGGAGGCCAATGTGCTTGCTAGTCGTATTTTCTCAGGTAGTTTGTTCCATATTTGGGCATACCTAATCAAGAAAAACTTTTGCCTGGTGGCTGTTTTACATGGTTCTATAGCCACTGTACCTTTAGTGTGCCTAAGGTTGTATCCTGTGTTACCTGAGGACCGAGTATAGTTAGCAGGGGTATACACTATTTGGTTAAGAAGCTTATAGAAGAGTAACAGATTTAGTCGCAGTCGCCTTAACCATAATGTTTCTAGTCCCAGGATTTCACATCTGGTAGAGTAGTTTGTGCCGTTATCGGTTCCGAGTACTTTTCGCGTGAAGTACCTCTGTACTCCTTCTACTTTCAGTTTGTCTTCTATGCGTGTACTGCTGAATATGAATGAGCAGTAATCTAGGAGTGGGCGCACACATACCTTGTACAGTAGTATTCTGGACTCGTTTCTGTAGAAGTTCCTGAGTAGGAAACCAATAAGCCTGTGTGATTTCGACACTTGATTCGAGATATGCTCTGAAAATGATAGATTGTGTGAATATTTCAGTCCTAGGTCTAGTACAGATTTGAGTCTGGGGATTTTGTGGCCCTGAATTGCTAGGTTGAGGTCAAGGTTGGAACAGCCTATGCAGAGCCATCCACACTTTTCAACATTAAACTCAAGTCTCCACGTGTCACACCATCTATCCATTTTTGCTAATTCTTCATGTATGGAGTTCATAGTTGGGCCGATATCTGTATTTGTGCAGGTATATGTCACCTTCAAGTCATCTGCATACAGTATTGGCTTGCCTATACTAAACCATTCACATATACTGTTTATGTATATAATGAAAAGAAGGGGTCCCAATACACTCCCCTGGATGACACCACTGCTGATTGGTCTAGGTCTGGAGGTCATTGAGCCAACTTTAGTTGTCTGATTCCTGTCATACAGAAATGATTTTATCCAATTGTAGAGGGGGTTGCGTATCCCTAGTGAGCATAGCCTACCGACTAACAGACTATGTGGGACTCTGTCGAAGGCTTTCCTTATATCGAAATAGAGGATAATCACTAGCTCTCTCCTATCTCTTCTATAGGTGACTTCGTTGAAAAAGTCTATATGGCAAGTGACGCAAGATCTTTTCTTGAGGAATCCGTGTTGTGACAGGTTGATGAGTTTATGTTTTAGAAAGTAGTCTGACATTTGGTCTTTGATTACTTTCTCCATGATCCTTGATATGACTGGTGTTATATTGATAGGCCTATAATTACATGCACTAGTTTTGGCCCCTCCTTTATGCTTAGGTAATATATATGTGTTTTTCCAAGTTTCAGGGTAGGTTTCGGTCACTAGTGAGATATTAAATATTCTAAGTAATAATACTATCATATCCGTACCACCGTTTTTGTATATGACGGATGGTATATCGTCTATCCCACAACTACTGTTAGCTTTTAATGTCCTTACCGCCGATGCTATATTTTGTATATTAAAGTTTATTTCACCTAACTTGTAGTTATTTTTGCAGGTTATGTCGAGAATTGGGGACGGATTTGCTTTGGTGTTGTTGGAGAACCACTCACTCAGGAGTTCACTAATGATCTGGGGATCATCGTAAATTATACCTTCGTGTTCTAAATGACTGATGTTGTTTTCTTCACCCTTCTTCAGCCGTTTTTGCAAGGTTTTGCAGAGTTCCTGGGTTTTAGAGGTGACCTCTAGGGCTTTATTTTCCTCGACTTGTGCCTTCATTTTATGTCTCTCATCTAAATTTTTAAATATTTTGTGTATCAGGTGTAATGCATTAAATTCTTTGTATAAATAAAATCTCCTTTTTAGTTTCCTTAGTTTTATTCGCGTTTTGCGATCTATGAACAGAGTTGGTGTCTTTAGGGCAGATTTCAGGGGTGCGATTCTGTCTCTTACCGAACTGATTGTCTTGTAGAAGGTATTTAGTACTACTTCTAAGTTATTATTGGTGAAGTATTCACCCCAGTCTGAGCTTCTCAAGAGCATTGGTAGGAATTCCCAGTCGGCATTTCGATAGTCCCTATATTGATAGTAAACCGGGGAACTCTTAGGTGTGTGTTTAGTTGTTAGTTGTAAGGGTAGGGTGCAGTACAGTATGTTGTGGTCACTGTTGTCGAGTTTATCCCTCACCTCTATCGAGATCGGCTCTATTTTGTGACAGAGGATTAAGTCGAGAATATTGATGTGTCTTGTTGGGAGGCGTACGCACTGCTTCCATCCTCCTACATCTATGGCTTCTAGGATCACCT
Source organism: Trichobilharzia regenti (assembly GCA_944472135.2). NCBI lineage: Eukaryota > Metazoa > Platyhelminthes > Trematoda > Strigeidida > Schistosomatidae > Trichobilharzia > Trichobilharzia regenti. The sequence goes on from OX235267.1 coordinate 46,198,382, forward strand.
CGTAGGTTCTCTGTCCAGTGCAGGTATCCCAGTTCACTCCAGGGAGGTTGAAATCGCCACAAATACTTCTGATAGTTTTCCGCCTTCCACCGAACAGCGAACGATGAATGCAGTATCGATGACTCCCGCGAAAAATACGGAGTTGGGTTTGAGCAAACAACCATAAATTGATCGTTCATTTTTCAACTACTCTGACAGACGATCTGCAGGAAGAGTAGTTTAAGATAAGAAGAGAATTCGGATTTAAGGAGCCCCGATGTAAACAAGATCTAACAAACTTTATTCAGACAGAGGAAGAAGGTGTTAAAGACATCTTCTTCTTCACTCAGCTATGATGAGTGGCGTGAACAGGTCCGTCCGTTTGTTGTTGTAGTTACAGTTGTGCCTATCTGGTTTAAATCACTCTTCCCTTCCCAGCAGCGGCGCTCCATGTCACTTATTCAGTACTCCTCAAACACAGAAGAACTAGTTTGGAGTGAAAATTAGTTATGCTTATTCCAAATTTTAGGGTTAGATATAAAAGGAACGGCATTCGTTGTAAGCTCGTAGCAATACTGCTAGCGGTATCAAGGATATTAGAAAGCCTAGTTGACGGCAGTATTAGAAAACACCTAAACCTGAACAGCGGACTTCATGAATCATGGCGTAGTATCACAAGATATCGATCCTGTGCAACATACTTGCAGATTTCAAGGAATTACTGGGCATTATTCTTGGATACAAATGCCCGGTTCATGTAGTATTCAACAAAGAAGATCAGACGGATATCAGTAGGCTGTTTTATCCGTAGCTAATTCATTTCGATGATGGGAATTTCTGTCATGAGGCTCCGAATTCTCTTATTTTTCACCACTTACCTGGGTCTCAACCTAGGCTAACAGTCTATTTTCTTTGCGGATGACATAAATCTTCGGAGAGGAGTAAAAAGCATAGACAATCAAGCAGTCATGAGAGCTTCATAAGACTGGGTACCTTCTAGGCACTACAGAGGGAGGGGTGCTCAGTTTCGGTCTACAATATTTCGTGAGTGACATTGCGGATTCACCTGGATTTCATTCTGATTGACAACACAGATTCAAGCATCAAATATATGGGTGGAGTGGTCAGAGTATGCGATACAATACCATATGCAGCTAAGTGCACAAACACTACATTTGACGATGCCCATGTGCAACTTTATCTGGAGACTCGCGGCATACTTTACTACTTAGAAGTGCAAGGAATGACAACCAAGAATAATGAGCCTTCGTGATGCAATGCACATTCGAACTATGTGGAAACTAGATCCCTTCACGTTGAACAACTGCTGGTTTGGACGCAATCTATTCACCTCTTAAAAGATTACCAACAAAGAGGTTCTCACCCCATATGTTAACTGGCGTTCACATGGTAACAGGTGATGATTAGTTCATCAGGTGTTTCGACGTCTATTTATGATTCTAGTTCGCTTCCTATGGAAAGCATTTCGGTATCCGTTACAGGTGAAATATCTGTGGCAATCTCTAAGCGGAGGCTAGACAATCATATAGCAACATATGGCATATTTTCAGATGATGGTCAGACGGAACGTTAAGAGGTGGGGTCCTCATATAGAGAACTCCACCCACCCATGACCTAATGCTCGCCTCACCGACTAAATTTTCTTCTGATTTTATTTGTTCACCTTTATTTCATCTACTTTTTAATTTTCTTCCTTTTCGAACTCATTCTACTGAGATTCTCACAATCGTCATAGTTGATATTGTTGTCTGTGACAGAACTAGTTCCAGTCAAAGCAGTACCCTGACCTTATCAAGGCTGACTATGCTAAAATGCGGAGGCTCTTGTCCGACTCAGACTGGCCCTAAGCATGGGACGACTTATCTGTGGATGAACACTGGGAAGTGGTAAAAAAGATTATCCATACAGCAATCTTGGATACCGTCCCTTTAGTCACAACACAGCCTAAGAGAAAGACGTCATGGTTGAAGAGAGGCACGCAACGTATTCTGCAAGCAAAGCGGAAGGCTTGGTTTACGTGGCGTGTATCTAAGAGTCAGACCGACCATGATGCATACCTCGAACTCAGGAACCGGTGTAATGCAAGAGTCAGGAGGGACAGGAGGTCATTCCAGGCTAACCTTGCTAAAAAACTCCTATCAAACCCTAAAAACTTGTACCGATTCATGTCGGAAAGAAAACCGACAAACCAAAGGGCATGCGCCTTAGTAGGCCCAAACGGTCAATATCTCAATAGTCTGGAGATGGCTGAAACATTCAGTTCAGCCTTCGCTAAACAGCTAAACAGCAATGTGGATATTACAGTTACGGACAAAAATGGTGGCACCACTATTTCAGAGGAGGAAGACCTAGCGACTACTCCCCAAATAAACCCCGCAATAGTACTAAGGAAGCTACAGCGACTCATACCTGGGAAGTCCCCAGGTTGTGATGACATCAGGCCATCTGTTCTGAAACAGTGCACCGAGGCTCTCTGTAGACCCCTGTGCGACTTGTTCCAACACTCAATGGATTCGGGGACCCTGCCAAGGGAGTGGAGAAGAGCCATCCTGTCTCCAATCTTCAAGGGTGGGGACAGGCAAAACGCTGCTAGCTATAGACCAGTAGCTCTACTCCCAGTGGTATCAAGAGTACTGGAAAGTATTGTTGACGACCACATCAGGGGATATTTCTATAGGACTAATATACTACATGAAGCCCAACATGGTTTCAGAAAAGGCAGATCCTGCGTCACTAACCTACTGTCAGCTTGGGACGACTGGACATCATGCTGGGACTCGAACGTACCAGTCCATGTGGTGTTCCTAGACTTTGAGAAGGCATTTGACACTGTTCACCATGACCTTCTCCTACATAAAATAAGCCAGGCAGGCATAGGTGAGCCACTTCTGTCATGGTTGAAGGACTACCTAGCCGACAGGCAATTTTGCACTAAGGTTAACCGAGTCCGATCATCTTGGCACAGATCGTCATCAGGAGTGTCGCAGGGTTCTATCCTAGGACCACTGATGTTTTTGATTTTCATCAATGATCTACCACGCCGTCTGAGCTGCCCGACTCTCCTATACGCTGACGACGTAAAAATATGGAGGGCGATAAAGTGTCCGGAGGACTCAGATAGGCTACAGGAAGACCTAAACCTTCTGGAAGACTGGGCGGTGGCCAGTGGCATGACTTTCAACTTGAAAACGTGCAAAGTAGTGAAGTTGCGCACCTGTAGACTGCAGAATGCGAGTTACACTCTGTGCAATGAAAGCTTCCACGTGGAAATCCCAGAAGGATAGCTCACCAGAGGGCAAGGACCCGGGTGCGCTCCCACTTCTTTTCACTGCGGGTTTGTCGTCCCTGGAATTCCTTACCGGCAGATGTAGCTATGGCACCGTCTTTGGACGCCTTTAAGCGAAGGCTGGACAACCATGCAGCGATACAAGGCCTGCATCCAAATGGCCTATCTCCTTAAAATCGCATTTACCAATCAGGGTAGATAATTAAACTCGTCATTTTACTTCTTTACATTCTCTCCCGTCCTACTCTCCTGACAACTTATTAATATTATAATTACTATTATTATTATTATTACTATTACCGATATATATATTATTCTTCAAACTTAATGAGCTGACTGTTGGTACGTTTCCTATTTTCGTTTCTGTCTCTTAGTCTGAATAGCTTCACTAATTATATCTATTATTATTATTATTACTATCTCTTTTCTCTTGTCGATAATACCGAAGGACTAACTGGCGAAAGGATCAACTCCAATCACAGTAGTAACAGTCTTAACATACCTCATACTACAAACCACATATAATTAATCCCAGCACTACTCCCTTTGGAGTCAACCAAAGCTACGACAGTCGAGTGGCGGGACAAGCTACGCAGAAGTTTACCGAAGATCAAGAACCTATACCTCACAATCAAGAAGCGAGCACAAAGAAATCAAATTGGTTTATACTAGCTCGTAAAAACGATATTGGATATTGGATATTGTTGTCTGTGACAGAACTAGTTCCAGTCAAAGCAGTACTCTGACCTTATCAATAAGGTTAATCTATCCTAGAAACTAAACCAAAGTTCCACTCCCCTTTGGGTCCACGACAGCTAAAAAAGGTTGATGATGGGAAGGGTTACTAGAAAATTCACCTGAGATTACTTTGGGGTTATGCACAGGCTGTGTTTCACACCCAAAGTTTCTTTTCAGGATAGCTGTCCATTTCAAGGTTGTTGATGCGTTTGCTCTTTGAGTGTTCATTCTTTAACTTCGCCGTTTCACCATCAGCTATAACCTGATACAAAGAGATTACTCTAGTTTATATCAGCGGGTAAAAGCGGCAATGGGTTCATTTGATCTTGTCATAAAAAAGATTTGTTTAGTTCAGCTAATCTCTTACTCAGTCCGCTGCTGGTAAACAGCGCGGCACACAAGATCCCACTAAGCTTCTGTCCGGAAACAATGTGGATAAGTTATTTTGGATTTCTCCTGATTATATGTAAGTGTTAGACAAAAGCTTTTACAATGTAGTTCTTCGGATATCGAATTCAGAAGGAATATGTGAAATTCCTGACAAGTATGTAAAAACACTGTTCTCTGTCGAAAACGGAAAAGAAACTACTACTCAGAACCTTAAGTCTCAATTGATACAAACCATAGAAAATTTGTGGGGTTCTTGTCATATGATAGCGTTTTCAACCTCTGAATATGTCTTGTCCTGCATAGCTTGACGCGCAAGCTTGCGGAGACGTAAGGTGAACTGGTTGATAGATTCACCTTGTCTCTGGTTACACTCGCTGAATCTTTTCAGCGCTTCAATGGGAGGTATTGGTGGCACTATACGTGCTCTTAGAGTACTCAACAGGGTGGTCAAGGGCATATGCACGTAATCCAAACCAATTGTGTACATTTCCAAGGACCGTCCAACAGAATCGATGACGAATGCGTTCGGGTGAGGCACGTTCATCAGATCAATGTATCGGCACACCTTGTCCGACCACAGCTCGAAATCATCACCCACCTCCAGTGTATGCAGCAAGGGATGGACATATCGCGAAGCAGGCTGATTTGACTGAAAAGCTGGAGCCCTTCTTTCAGCTAATTGATCCACCTCGTTGGATGCTGTCTCTTTGACAGGCGAAGTGTTCTTGGAAGCCTCATTGGGTCGAGACTTGGAAGAAGAAAGTTTTTTCGTTGGCAGGCTCGCCATTTATGTAATCCCACTCGTCAAGCAATGATCTGAAACAGAGAGCAAAGCGCACGTTAGCAGCGTGATCACACAAGTGTTGCGTGCTAGTAAGAACGAAGACTCAAGGTCAAGTATTATATTTACAACCAATCGCAATACAATTAGATAAGAGGGAAGGGGCACTCCTATTGGTCATCCGTCGCCTCGTCTTGGGTAACCAATCCCTGTATACTTCGCAGCCAACCTGAAAGTAGACAAGCATAGTTTGAACATTAGAAAACCGCCAAACTTACCATGCCTTACAGACTGTCGTATTGATGCCTCCGCGAAAATTGGGGAAGTTGATTTTAAGCAAACAACCAAGAATTGATCGTTCAATCTTCAACTACATTGACAGCCCGTCTTCTTTGGATAAGTGTTAGCTGGAACTTTCCTGGATTGTTCGGTCAAGTTCAGTGATGGGTCAAAGAAGGGACAAAGCGTCTTGTAAGCAGATGGGAAAGTAAGTAATGCTGAGTCGCTTGTTAATTGTAGTAATATGCATGATGCTCAGCATGATGAGTCCGTTGTTCATGTTTCGCCGTATAGGGATAATAGGAATTTTAAACTGCCTGAGTATGAACCTCAGTGTTTCGACGGAAACCCAGCTGACTATCCACAGTTTGTACGGGAGTTTGAAGTCATGTTGAGGTACTGCACTGGAGTTGTTTCAAGAGCTACATAGTGCTATAAGTTTATGAAGCAAAGTGAAGGATACTCTGAGGCTATGAGTATACTGTGTCAGAGATTCGGAAGACCTTCGGTGATTGTAAGGAACGTTTTCGAGGCTGTCAAAGGTAATGGTAGTCAATTGCAAGATGACTCCAAGGCACTCACTAAGTTTTTGAATAATGTGTCGACTTACAGGAATGCATTGATTTCAATGAATTGGATGAGTTCTGAGTTCCGTCCTAGAAATAAAAGCGAGACGCCTACCTACTCGACTGCAAAGGAAGTGGGTGAAGATAAGCTCTGGTATAGAGGATGAAGGTGTTGAGCTAAAGGTTGATGATATTCTGAAACTGGTAAAAGAAAGTGTCAATCAAGCTATGAGCAAGTTTACCAGTTATTGCATCCCACCCCTAGAATAGAGCAGTATGAGAGCAAAACGCAATCATTTATGACGAAACAGTCTCAGAGAAGTGGATACCGAGAAAGCTTTATGGTGTCTAGTAATCCATATGAACATATTGAATTTAAATGTTTTAGTGGGGCATCACCAACAGTTAGGTTACAGGTTGCGAGACGAACACGGTTGTGTTTTACACGTTTGCAAGAAGTGCATGCAAAGGCGAAATGCGAAGAAGTGACCAAGTTTAGTGGTAAGCTAAATGTGAAATCAGCATCAAGGTCTGACCACGAATTGTGTGACGATAATCGTGTAGTGAAGAAGGATGTAGTTGCAACTGGTAAGCCATTGTTGAATATAGTTTCACAGACAACACTGCAGTTTGTGCAGGGGAAGAAAGTTACAGATTTAGAGTCCAGTTCTGATGCCACAAGTTTACAAGGTATTACTTGTAAGAGTAAAGGTATGAAACCTTTGAGAATTTGTGAGGAAGAGGCCAAATCAACCGTTGCTGTTATTAAAGAGTTTGAAAATGATGAAGTTGACCAGATAGACAACGGCAAAGTGAATGTTTGTGATAATGATCATGATGGTGCACATTTGTCTTTGGTTGATCATGATGAGGTGAGGGGAATGCCTACTACTGCTGAGTTGAACAAAGGTTCTGTACAACTTGAACGTGAAGTAGACTTAAAGGCAGATGCAGTTGCAGAAGTTATGGATACTCATGAGACCGTCAGTGTAGGTGATCAGCGTGTAGCCCACCTATCATCAGATGCTAGGGCTAAACCGGAGCTAATCATAAAAGATAGCAGTGGCGGTAATCCTACAGTCAGACAAACTTCTAAATGTCTAAAATCAACAACTTCTGATGCACTGCTTAGTTAATCAACTGGTATCAATCAGCCGTCGTTGGTGTTGTCATCCACAATGAATCGGATGTATATGAACTCACGCTTCTTATGCTATGACTATGCTAGTATCAGTCCGTTTGGAAGGACGAAAGTCAATGGTCAGTTTAGTGAGGATAAGCCAACTATGTATGAGAGGGTAATAGTTAAACTGGCTTGCATGAATAAAGGCCTTTCAAGTTCCAAATTACTATTTGAATGCTATTATCTTTGGTGTAAATTACTCTGTACCTTCGTTTGGTTGGTCAGATACGTCGTATGTTTGTTAGTCATCTACATTCCACGATACAATGTCATGGGCGTGTCACCGTTCAGAGTTGAGGATATAGATGATGGAATGAGGTCAACAAATGAACTCTGCGACGATTTTCCGACCTAGGGCGTCAACCTGAGAAGGGTTGTAGGCGTACTGGTGTAAGTCCTACAATTCTTCAAAGGGTAGTGCATCCGTGAGCTGCCCAACGTGCTTAGTGTTATTTTGTGCATATGTTCATGTTGTATTTACTGAATTGGTATCATCTTTCATCTATCTGTAGTTAATTTTGTTTATGTCGAATTGTAGAACCGAATATTTTTCAGCCACATTGAGCAAACTCGCTTCGGTTTTCATTGGGGTGGACTTCAGAGGCTGCAGTAATCCGTGATTAGTATTAGTGTCGACCTCAAAAACCAGTATTATTCTGCCACTGACTGACACAATACTTTCAAATGTAATAATCGAACCAGTTATCAGCCAAAACGAGAAAAGCAAACTGAACCTTCAAAATACAATGAGTATTTAGGCAGCTATATCGTGAAACTGAGATCCATATCTAGATGACTGGGAATGATTCACAAAAATCGAATGTGAAATCACAGCACAACAAATGGTGAGGTCGCTTGTCTCTTTGACCAATTCTTGCCTTCGCCCGCTGAGAGGACTGTTTAGTCGCTTAAAAATGTACTATTTTTAAGGCATCTCGCATCGTCCAATGATCGAATTCGGTGACCTCGAAAATGAAGGTGAAATATTTGACTAAATAACAAACACTATGGATCACCGGCAGCTTTACATAATCTGGGTATGCATCATATGTGCTGCATTACCACTAAGTTCAGCTGTATATTCAGGACTGATAATGACTACTTTTAACTGCAATAGTCGTCCTACTGTTCAGCTATACTATACTATACTTCACAGTGTCCCATCTCATTTATTTTCTAATAACGTCTTCGCTCGATCCTCATTACATTCCATTAAACCTAACATTTTATAGCTCTATATGAATTTGATTCGATTCATTCTATTCCTATTCTCTGTAGGGTACGGTTGTGCCCCAAATGCACAAAAGGTATGAAATAAAAAAAATGGAATGAGGATAAATGTATTAAAACGAAAAAGCGGACACCATGATAGTAAGACCTATATGGGTAGCATTATACATTGCAAATGAACGTTGTTAGCCTAGGCATATATGGTTTCCCGTTGTATTTCCTTTATAAATGCATTTATTAATGATACTTGCACTTACTTATTTCATTACACCTTAATGATTCACCTTAGCACTTTTACTTTTCTAAAGCAGCTTTCAATCTCATATAAACGTTGTACTTACCTCAGTATTGGTTGGTTATCGTATGCCTACAACCACGGGTTGAAAACGAAACAAAGTCGATTTGCTCGAGCGACCTGGAGGACAACTGTACAATTCAATAACTATATGGCCTGGTTCAGACAATGAGTGTATGTATATATATGTCAAATATTTAGCTGTTTAAACATTGTTAACTTGTAAACAATCTACGATTTGAGATTATATCATACTTGATCGTTCCTGTAAAACTGGCATGCATTCTCATGTAAATTTATATGTTTATATGAAAATATACATTATTATTATTATTAAAATGCCCAATTACCCAACAGTTAGTAATATGTCTGATTTGTGAGTACTGATAACAAAGCGAGAATCGAATGGCGCATCTGTTTACCAATGTGCCCCAACGAGTAGTACATTCCGATAGGATGAAAAGTTAAAATTATTCAGAGGAGATGTTCTAGAACTCGTCTGGCTAGTGTGGCTGAAATAGGGATTCAAACTCCATGCAGGTTCAAGAGCACGACGAATATGGGCAAAAAAGTACTCCAGCATAAGCTGGTGAATACTCGTTAAAACAAATCTTGAAACACCTGTCAGCCAACTCTCAGAAACCGTCAATGACCCGCCCTTACTACGCTGGACCTCACACTATCCCTGGAAGACTTTCAGAAGCAATTTGTATTAACCAACGCGAAAAACCAGAACACAGATTGGCGACTCGACAATCCTTTATCCTTACGCCAATATGTAACCAACAATAAGGTTATTGTACACAAGGTCCAAGAATAAGTGTTACAAAATTAATCACGATAATAATAATAATAATATATATTCTCATTTTTTACATGAGGGACGCCAGTTTACAGGCATCATCAATTCGATAATTTACACATAATATTAATAAGCATATTTAGTAAAGATAATATAATAAAGTACATTTTTTCCCTTGCTATGTAGGGTACACCAATTGTATAGGCATGCATAAATATTGTTTTAATAATAATAATATATTCCTTCCTGTTTATGCAGGAACATACCAATTGTACAGGCATGGATAAGTTAGTACATAAATTACACATAGTTTGATGTATAATGGACTTACAGTTTGGTTGTCCTTTCTGACATTAGAGTCAGTCGGAACAGTCTGCTATAAAGTCTGTTTGTGTAGCACATAAAGAGATATAGAAATATTGTCTTCGCATTAACAAAAAACCCAGACATCACATGAATGTAATACGGATATATGGGAAAAATAAAGCTTGAAGTCAATTCTCCTATATAACTTTGTTGTGAACAACACCCTTGGCTTAAAGATTATTGATGTATTATGTTGAGATCAGTGATATATTTATTCCATTTTTCAGCAGTCTTATCGTAGTTTCATAACAGGAAAGAAATTTGATCGTGGAGGCGAAAATTAGATAAGGTCATGTCGGGTTGTTTTACTGCATCAAATGGTCCCGAGGTCGATTCCAGAATTCCCCATTTGCGCCATTTGTGTCTGCATGGCGGACTGTACTCGTAAGTTGAGTAAAATGTTGAAAACCAGTTGCTTCTTTATTTCAGATCATGAATACTCATTTACATCGTGTCCGCCAGCTTCTTTAAATGGTAGAATTGGATCGTTCCTGGAATTTGAGTGATTATGGGATAAATGGTTTGGAATTAATCATAGCAGTTAGAATACAGTTAAACATGCAGAGAAGTACTTTTGATTCAGCAACCGGTGAATTTTTTATTCTTTTCGATCTAGTACCAGAATAACTGCGAACCATTCCATTCAATATGTCGAATAAGGCACGCAGGAGGAGATCATTACCATGGAATGAGTCAACTTGATCTGAGATGCAGCTTTCAGCATGTTTTCGTTATATCATAGATATCCAGGTTTATTGGCGCTGTAGAGGCAGTGATTTGGATTATGACGTATTCTACAAAGTCTCCGTGCCCATTTGAAGTATACATGTGCTTTGAAAGGATTACTTTGTTGGCTCCTACCCCCACTGAGTGTTAACAACAGCTGCTGTGGGTTTATGTATTTCCTCGCCTTTTTGGATAAAACATCGCCGCATTCTTTTTGGGTAGGAGACCAGTTGGTGGATTATAAATGATATCCAAGTAACTTTTATCTTTTCATGTGGTGTTGCGGTAAGTTTCTACCTTGTTTTCTCATATTTCATTCGTATGTTGATTATGGTTCGCCCTTTGTATCAGGTAGACATAGTTTGATCGACTCTTGGTTGAATGGGTGTTATTGTCATGACTGCTGCTTTTTTGTCTGGAATTATAAATAGAGACAAAACAAACAACAGGTGTAGTCTCTGAGTTCATACATTAAATGGGCCTATGATTTCTGAAACTCTTACATGGGAATTACCATTGGTATCAATTACAAACTCACTTAGTGTGTCATTAAGTGCCTTTTCAAAGGAGGCCAATGTGCTTGCTAGTCGTATTTTCTCAGGTAGTTTGTTCCATATTTGGGCATACCTAATCAAGAAAAACTTTTGCCTGGTGGCTGTTTTACATGGTTCTATAGCCACTGTACCTTTAGTGTGCCTAAGGTTGTATCCTGTGTTACCTGAGGACCGAGTATAGTTAGCAGGGGTATACACTATTTGGTTAAGAAGCTTATAGAAGAGTAACAGATTTAGTCGCAGTCGCCTTAACCATAATGTTTCTAGTCCCAGGATTTCACATCTGGTAGAGTAGTTTGTGCCGTTATCGGTTCCGAGTACTTTTCGCGTGAAGTACCTCTGTACTCCTTCTACTTTCAGTTTGTCTTCTATGCGTGTACTGCTGAATATGAATGAGCAGTAATCTAGGAGTGGGCGCACACATACCTTGTACAGTAGTATTCTGGACTCGTTTCTGTAGAAGTTCCTGAGTAGGAAACCAATAAGCCTTCGTGATTTCGACACTTGATTCGAGATATGCTCTGAAAATGATAGATTGTGTGAATATTTCAGTCCTAGGTCTAGTACAGATTTGAGTCTGGGGATTTTGTGGCCCTGAATTGCTAGGTTGAGGTCAAGGTTGGAACAGCCTATGCAGAGCCATCCACACTTTTCAACATTAAACTCAAGTCTCCACGTGTCACACCATCTATCCATTTTTGCTAATTCTTCATGTATGGAGTTCATAGTTGGGCCGATATCTGTATTTGTGCAGGTATATGTCACCTTCAAGTCATCTGCATACAGTATTGGCTTGCCTATACTAAAACATTCACATATACTGTTTATGTATATAATGAAAAGAAGGGGTCCCAATACACTCCCCTGGATGACACCACTGCTGATTGGTCTAGGTCTGGAGGTCATTGAGCCAACTTTAGTTGTCTGATTCCTGTCATACAGAAATGATTTTATCCAATTGTAGAGGGGGTTGCGTATCCCTAGTGAGCATAGCCTACCGACTAACAGACTATGTGGGACTCTGTCGAAGGCTTTCCTTATATCGAAATAGAGGATAATCACTAGCTCTCTCCTATCTCTTCTATAGGTGACTTCGTTGAAAAAGTCTATATGGCAAGTGACGCAAGATCTTTTCTTGAGGAATCCGTGTTGTGACAGGTTGATGAGTTTATGTTTTAGAAAGTAGTCTGACATTTGGTCTTTGATTACTTTCTCCATGATCCTTGATATGACTGGTGTTATATTGATAGGCCTATAATTACATGCACTAGTTTTGGCCCCTCCTTTATGCTTAGGTAATATATATGTGTTTTTCCAAGTTTCAGGGTAGGTTTCGGTCACTAGTGAGATATTAAATATTCTAAGTAATAATACTATCATATCCGTACCACCGTTTTTGTATATGACGGATGGTATATCGTCTATCCCACAACTACTGTTAGCTTTTAATGTCCTTACCGCCGATGCTATATTTTGTATATTAAAGTTTATTTCACCTAACTTGTAGTTATTTTTGCAGGTTATGTCGAGAATTGGGGACGGATGTGCTTTGGTGTTGTTGGAGAACCACTCACTCAGGAGTTCACTAATGATCTGGGGATCATCATAAATTATACCTTCGTGTTCTAAATGACTGATATTGTTTTCTTCACCCTTCTTCAGCCGTTTTTGCAAGATTTTGCAGAGTTCCTGGGTTTTAGAGGTGCCCTCTAGGGCTTTATTTTCCTCGACTTGTGCTTTCATTTTATGTCTCTCATCTAAATTTTTAAATATTTCGTGTATCAGGTGTAATGCATTAAATTCTTTGTATAAATAAAATCTCCTTTTTAGTTTCCTTAGTTTTATTCGCGTTTTGCGATCTATGAACAGAGTTGGTGTCTTTAGGGCAGATTTCAGGGGTGCGATTGTGTCTCTTACCGAACTGATTGTCTTGTAGAAGGTATTTAGTATTACTTCTAAGTTATTATTGGTGAAGTATTCACCCCAGTCTGAGCTTCTCAAGAGCATTGGTAGGAATTCCCAGTCGGCATTTCGATAGTCCCTATATTGATAGTAAACCGGGGAACTCTTAGGTGTGTGTTTAGTTGTTAGTTGTAAGGGTAGGGTGCAGTACAGTATGTTGTGGTCACTGTTGTCGAGTTTATCCCTCACCTCTATCGAGATCGGCTCTATTTTGTGACAGAGGATTAAGTCGAGAATATTGATGTGTCTTGTTGGGAGGCGTACGCACTGCTTCCATCCTCCTACATCTATGGCTTCTAGGATCACCTCGTAGGTTCTCTGTCCAGTGCAGGTATCCCAGTTCACTCCAGGGAGGTTGAAATCGCCACAAATACTTCTGATAGTTTTCCGCCTTCCACCGAACAGCGAACGATGAATGCAGTATCGATGACTCCCGCGAAAAATACGGAGTTGGGTTTGAGCAAACAACCATAAATTGATCGTTCATTTTTCAACTACTCTGACAGACGATCTGCAGGAAGAGTAGTTTAAGATAAGAAGAGAATTCGGATTTAAGGAGCCCCGATGTAAACAAGATCTAACAAACTTTATTCAGACAGAGGAAGAAGGTGTTAAAGACATCTTCTTCTTCACTCAGCTATGATGAGTGGCGTGAACAGGTCCGTCCGTTTGTTGTTGTAGTTACAGTTGTGCCTATCTGGTTTAAATCACTCTTCCCTTCCCAGCAGCGGCGCTCCATGTCACTTATTCAGTACTCCTCAAACACAGAAGAACTAGTTTGGAGTGAAAATTAGTTATGCTTATTCCAAATTTTAGGGTTAGATATAAAAGGAACGGCATTCGTTGTAAGCTCGTAGCAATACTGCTAGCGGTATCAAGGATATTAGAAAGCCTAGTTGATGGCAGTATTAGAAAACACCTAAACCTGAACAGCGGACTTCATGAATCATGGCGTAGTATCACAAGATATCGATCCTGTGCAACATACTTGCAGATTTCAAGGAATTACTGGGCATTATTCTTGGATACAAATGCCCGGTTCATGTAGTATTCAACAAAGAAGATCAGACGGATATCAGTAGGCTGTTTTATCCGTAGCTAATTCATTTCGATGATGGGAATTTCTGTCATGAGGCTCCGAATTCTCTTATTTTTCACCACTTACCTGGGTCTCAACCTAGGCTAACAGTCTATTTTCTTTGCGGATGACATAAATCTTCGGAGAGGAGTAAAAAGCATAGACAATCAAGCAGTCATGAGAGCTTCATAAGACTGGGTACCTTCTAGGCACTACAGAGGGAGGGGTGCTCAGTTTCGGTCTACAATATTTCGTGAGTGACATTGCGGATTCACCTGGATTTCATTCTGATTGACAACACAGATTCAAGCATCAAATATATGGGTGGAGTGGTCAGAGTATGCGATACAATACCATATGCAGCTAAGTGCACAAACACTACATTTGACGATGCCCATGTGCAACTTTATCTGGAGACTCGCGGCATACTTTACTACTTAGAAGTGCAAGGAATGACAACCAAGAATAATGAGCCTTCGTGATGCAATGCACATTCGAACTATGTGGAAACTAGATCCCTTCACGTTGAACAACTGCTGGTTTGGACGCAATCTATTCACCTCTTAAAAGATTACCAACAAAGAGGTTCTCACCCCATATGTTAACTGGCGTTCACATGGTAACAGGTGATGATTAGTTCATCAGGTGTTTTGACGTCTATTTATGATTCTAGTTCACTTCCTATGGAAAGCATTTCGGTATCCGTTACAGGTGAAATATCTGTGGCAATCTCTAAGCGGAGGCTAGACAATCATATAGCAACATATGGCATATTTTCAGATGATGGTCAGACGGAACGTTAAGAGGTGGGGTCCTCATATAGAGAACTCCACCCACCCATGACCTAATGCTCGCCTCACCGACTAAATTTTCTTCTGATTTTATTTGTTCACCTTTATTTCATCTACTTTTTAATTTTCTTCCTTTTCGAACTCATTCTACTGAGATTCTCACAATCGTCATAGTTGATATTGTTGTCTGTGACAGAACTAGTTCCAGTCAAAGCAGTACCCTGACCTTATCAAGGCTGACTATGCTAAAATGCGGAGGCTCTTGTCCGACTCAGACTGGCCCTAAGCATGGGACGACTTATCTGTGGATGAACACTGGGAAGTGGTAAAAAAGATTATCCATACAGCAATCTTGGATACCGTCCCTTTAGTCACAACACAGCCTAAGAGAAAGACGTCATGGTTGAAGAGAGGCACGCAACGTATTCTGCAAGCAAAGCGGAAGGCTTGGTTTACGTGGCGTGTATCTAAGAGTCAGACCGACCATGATGCATACCTCGAACTCAGGAACCGGTGTAATGCAAGAGTCAGGAGGGACAGGAGGTCATTCCAGGCTAACCTTGCTAAAAAACTCCTATCAAACCCTAAAAACTTGTACCGATTCATGTCGGAAAGAAAACCGACAAACCAAAGGGCATGCGCCTTAGTAGGCCCAAACGGTCAATATCTCAATAGTCTGGAGATGGCTGAAACATTCAGTTCAGCCTTCGCTAAACAGCTAAACAGCAATGTGGATATTACAGTTACGGACAAAAATGGTGGCACCACTATTTCAGAGGAGGAAGACCTAGCGACTACTCCCCAAATAAACCCCGCAATAGTACTAAGGAAGCTACAGCGACTCATACCTGGGAAGTCCCCAGGTTGTGATGACATCAGGCCATCTGTTCTGAAACAGTGCACCGAGGCTCTCTGTAGACCCCTGTGCGACTTGTTCCAACACTCAATGGATTCGGGGACCCTGCCAAGGGAGTGGAGAAGAGCCATCCTGTCTCCAATCTTCAAGGGTGGGGACAGGCAAAACGCTGCTAGCTATAGACCAGTAGCTCTACTCCCAGTGGTATCAAGAGTACTGGAAAGTATTGTTGACGACCACATCAGGGGATATTTCTATAGGACTAATATACTACATGAAGCCCAACATGGTTTCAGAAAAGGCAGATCCTGCGTCACTAACCTACTGTCAGCTTGGGACGACTGGACATCATGCTGGGACTCGAACGTACCAGTCCATGTGGTGTTCCTAGACTTTGAGAAGGCATTTGACACTGTTCACCATGACCTTCTCCTACATAAAATAAGCCAGGCAGGCATAGGTGAGCCACTTCTGTCATGGTTGAAGGACTACCTAGCCGACAGGCAATTTTGCACTAAGGTTAACCGAGTCCGATCATCTTGGCACAGATCGTCATCAGGAGTGTCGCAGGGTTCTATCCTAGGACCACTGATGTTTTTGATTTTCATCAATGATCTACCACGCCGTCTGAGCTGCCCGACTCTCCTATACGCTGACGACGTAAAAATATGGAGGGCGATAAAGTGTCCGGAGGACTCAGATAGGCTACAGGAAGACCTAAACCTTCTGGAAGACTGGGCGGTGGCCAGTGGCATGACTTTCAACTTGAAAAAGTGCAAAGTAGTGAAGTTGCGCACCTGTAGACTGCAGAATGCAAGTTACACCCTGTGCAATGAAAGCTTGTCCTGCACAACGTCGGAACGCGACTTAGGTCTAGTTCTAACGGAAAAAATGGACACAAGCGTAAATTACACAGGGGATGTAGCGAGGGCATATGCGGTCATACACTTTACGCATAGACAGTTAGGTGCACTCACTCCTGAGCTCTTTCTAATGTTGTACAAAACATACGTCAGGCCACACCTTGAGGTGCATAATATTATTGCACCCCCAATGCTGAGAAGAGATACCAACCTCTTGGAAAGAGTCCAACGACGGGCAACAAAAGGAGTGGTTGGTCTCCGAAACAAACCATATGATGAAAGGCTGAAGAAATTAGGCCTGTTCACACTTAGTTACCGTCGGCTTAGGGGGGATTTGATTACTGCCTACAAAATAGCAAATGACCAGAATCACCCAAACAAAGGTGTTCTGCCATTGAGTAGGTATAGGCTTCCACGTGGAAATCCCAGAAGGATAGCTCACCAGAGGGCAAGGACCCGGGTGCGCTCCCACTTCTTTTCACTGCGGGTTTGTCGTCCCTGGAATTCCTTACCGGCAGATGTAGCTATGGCACCGTCTTTGGACGCCTTTAAGCGAAGGCTGGACAACCATGCAGCGATACAAGGCCTGCATCCAAATGGCCTATCTCCTTAAAATCGCATTTACCAATCAGGGTAGATAATTAAACTCGTCATTTTACTTCTTTACATTCTCTCCCGTCCTACTCTCCTGACAACTTATTAATATTATAATTATTATTATTATTATTATTACTATTACCGATATATATATTATTCTTCAAACTTAATGAGCTGACTGTTGGTACGTTTCCTATTTTCGTTTCTGTCTCTTAGTCTGAATAGCTTCACTAATTATATCTATTATTATTATTATTACTATCTCTTTTCTCTTGTCGATAATACCGAAGGACTAACTGGCGAAAGGATCAACTCCAATCACAGTAGTAACAGTCTTAACATACCTCATACTACAAACCACATATAATTAATCCCAGCACTACTCCCTTTGGAGTCAACCAAAGCTACGACAGTCGAGTGGCGGGACAAGCTACGCAGAAGTTTACCGAAGATCAAGAACCTATACCTCACAATCAAGAAGCGAGCACAAAGAAATCAAATTGGTTTATACTAGCTCGTAAAAACGATATTGGATATTGGATATTGTTGTCTGTGACAGAACTAGTTCCAGTCAAAGCAGTACTCTGACCTTATCAATAAGGTTAATCTATCCTAGAAACTAAACCAAAGTTCCACTCCCCTTTGGGTCCACGACAGCTAAAAAAGGTTGATGATGGGAAGGGTTACTAGAAAATTCACCTGAGATTACTTTGGGGTTATGCACAGGCTGTGTTTCACACCCAAAGTTTCTTTTCAGGATAGCTGTCCATTTCAAGGTTGTTGATGCGTTTGCTCTTTGAGTGTTCATTCTTTAACTTCGCCGTTTCACCATCAGCTATAACCTGATACAAAGAGATTACTCTAGTTTATATCAGCGGGTAAAAGCGGCAATGGGTTCATTTGATCTTGTCATAAAAAAGATTTGTTTAGTTCAGCTAATCTCTTACTCAGTCCGCTGCTGGTAAACAGCGCGGCACACAAGATCCCACTAAGCTTCTGTCCGGAAACAATGTGGATAAGTTATTTTGGATTTCTCCTGATTATATGTAAGTGTTAGACAAAAGCTTTTACAATGTAGTTCTTCGGATATCGAATTCAGAAGGAATATGTGAAATTCCTGACAAGTATGTAAAAACACTGTTCTCTGTCGAAAACGGAAAAGAAACTACTACTCAGATCCTTAAGTCTCAATTGATACAAACCATAGAAAATTTGTGGGGTTCTTGTCACATGATAGTGTCTGAAAATCAGAATACTGAAGCTGTGGAAGATATCGTCGTCCTATATAAAAATTTGTAAGTGTCTGACCTAAATAACTTTATATTAACAAGGACAAAAGACTGCTTTTTCTGCTATGACTTCATATTTAGAAGTCCAAATGTCATTCAATATAGACGAAGTAAGCGGTTTTTATTGTGAATCAACCACACTCCTTAAGGTCAATGTCAAAGACCAGAATATGGATCAAATGAATCGACCATATGCTCCTCCCTTGTAGCAGCCGAACTTGAGACTGGATTTGTCCGCTCTCGAGAAGATTACTCAGATTTTAACTGCAAAAGTATCATTGAAGGAGTTTATGCATTTGATTATCGGATTGTTGGAAGTACTGGGTTATGCAGTAGTCCATTCAGCATAATCAAAGCATGTCAAAGACAAGGATCTCCCCTAAGAGACAATTCTATTTTGGAGCAAACATTTGGTTACTGTCCAAACTTCCAGGACAAGTCAATTCTTGAAGATCCTAATATTGTTTTTGGGAAGGCAAACATATGGAGATGCTATGGTCGCTGGACAGATAAAAGTGGAAATATTTGGGCTGCAATAGCCTATGATACAAATCAGCTCAGGTTTAAATACCGTTGTTTGACGACGCGCATTGACCAACAAAATCCTCAAGACACCTTCTACTGGGGTAAGTCTAGGATATAAATTCCTCAATGAAGTATAATTCTGCTCTTATACAATTATTTATTGGTAATTTGAGTGACTTAAACTCTGTAGGTTCTTAGCATCTGAGGTATTTTGCTATACATCTAATTGGGATTATGTTTACTTGTAAAAATCTATCAGTCATAAGCATGTCTTATTGGGCTTTAGTTTGCATTTAAAAATTGGAAATTTTCATATGTGATGTTTATTTTTCGTTGGAAACCTGTGATCATTTTATTGTATTGTCAAGTTGTGTTGAGTGCTTCGTTTACACAAAAGGGGATATACTGCAATTTTTTTGAAACCATTTGGTTTTCGTATTCACTTTGTCTGCAGCAAATAAAAAGTGTTTACTGAATAGTTTTTTCTTACTCTGATAAGTAGATCTTTTATTCCATATCGATTCAGTAAGGTATAACCCGTTGTATTCCCTCGGTATAAACCCTTCGGATAATTATAAATCATCCCATTGAAACTAATACATTTTTTAAAACTGCCATTTCACCATCACTAATTTAGCTGCTCATCTTTTCAAACAGTGATGGTGGTAATGCAGGAAACTAATTGTTTTTATTGTCTCATCTATATACAACAAAACGTTTTGGTTAGCGTGGCTACTGACATGCCGATAACTCTGTGAACTATTCTGGCCACGACACTGCATTTATTCGACCCTTTTTGTGTATAGTAGGAAAAGTATGCGATTAAATAAGCATTGTTTTTCACTCCGTTTTTAGTAACTTTTAATACTTTTGAAGTTATTTAGCTCCACAATTCTTTCTTCTAGATGTACTTCCTGAGCTTCATCTCTTCTATGCAAAAACTATGTATGTTTTCTGAAAGGAGATTGTGAGTACATTTCTATGCATGTTTATTGTTTGTGAGTAGTTGATTCAAAGTTAACGAGGTTTTGATTGGATTTTTACCTGTAAAATGGTAATTATTGTCTAGATGAAACAAAGGATAGAACTTTCAGCTCACACTCACTCCATAACGATTGTTTGTATAATTAACTTCGTATGGGCACAATAGACCTTATTGAGTGCCTTTTCGAATGTAAGTAATTGAAAGGAAAGATTTATGACTGAGAATAAGCATGAAAATTGTTTATTATTCCTTGAGCTTTGGTGCTCGATTGGGAACATTCCCATATCAGAAGGATTGACATCACAAGCAATACCTAAATTATGACGCCAAGGCAAATAAATATTTATCTTCTTCGTAAAGCGTAAGACTGGTTTCGGTGAAAAGCTGACTGACTTGCTCATCAGCGTAAAACTTTGTACAAAATGTATCAGTTAAAGCTGCTACACTTCTGAAAGCACAGAAATGGAATGCAATGAGAACTGCAATAGACGAAAATGTATTGCAGAAAGAACGACTAGGTGAAAACTAGATAAAAACTCCAGAGTCTAGAAAATGACAGGGAGTGCATATGTGCCAATAAAAAACTACATATATCCATGTCACTAACAGTCTCTAACCATTGATTATGAGCATCTCAAAGACCTCAGGAAGTCACTCTAAAACTCACCACATGGTTCAAACCAACACTCAAAGACTTCATGAGTTGGTTTCATGTTGTTGTTTCACCACCAACCTAGTCTTAATTAACCAACACTGTTGTTTGATGAGCTAATGACCAAACCTTTTACCTCCATAGGTCGAATTTCCATCCCTACCTCATATTTTAAGCTTAACCTTGTTATTGTAATTGACCTTATTGCTGGGAGATAAACAACAGTACTTAGAAGCTTTAACAGGTAAAACTGTTACTGCTTGACCATGATAGAGGGGAACAGTTTTAATGTTACGCAAAAGGCTACAAATTCAATTCAATATCTGCATAGCTTATTAGTCACCAAACTATTTTACAGGAATTAGCGATCTAATTCTTAACGTTCCAGTTACAAAATGTTTTTAACATGTAATTTCGAATATACAGCATTTCTGTTACTATAAGTAAGACATTAAAAGACTTAAATTTTACAATAAAAAAACTAGAAAATATTACTGTATAAATCTTAAGCTTTTATTACGTTATTTAATGAAGAGTTATAATTCTAAATCAGTCCTATCCTCTAAATCTATGCATAAGTTGTAGAGCTTTCTTAGCTCAAACAATCTCTATCATTATTCATCGTGAGTCAGTTGGTAATTTAAAACTTTTCTCATTTATTTGAATTCCAAGGGGCATATAATACTTCAAGCTTTAAGCTTTAGAGTTTCGGTGACGCTTGTGTTTTTATGGGGTGAGATTGCTAGCTTTCCCACTCCTCACCATATCTTGAATTTGTAACTAATTTTTTCTATCTTAGCAATAAATAGAAGGTTCCGCAAGTCGTTTATTCATTATCAGTATTATTTTCCTGCGTTCCAAGTGGAACATAGGGCTTCAGCAGTACTTCTCCATTTCATCATGTCCTATGCTCTCCTTTTTAACTGACTCGCTCACTGCCCATCAAATTTCATCTCTTTCCCACACAATCCCCTCCAGACCACTCTCACACCTACACCAAACTCGTCGTTCGCCATTCGTCTTTCACTCGAGAGAGAGAGAGTGTGGTGCATAATGCTGTTCAAAGATTTCTTCAACGTGTATCCAATGCACCTCTATTTCCTTCTGCGTATTTGTTGGGTAATAGGTTTTTGATTGGTTCTGTGTCTTGCAGATTTTCTTGTTGCTAAGCCCTTTTGGCTGGTTGGCTGGCTATCCTATTTTCACTATGGAGAAAACGAAGGTAGCTGTTGATAAGGTCTGAAGCCTACTCGAGATGTCTTTGGTGACGCTCGCACCAAGTCTCCCAACCCAAACAGAAGCACCAACTGAAATGATATTAATGCCGAAGATCCGTATCTTGTTCCGTATATTCAGTGCAGTAGTATATTTCCTCATTGATTTCTGAGTAATGAAGACCTGTCTTGCCTTTCCGATCCCGGCCTTGACATTCTTCTTATCTGTTCTGCCGGTAGTTGAAACGATGCTGCCCAGTAAATTGAAAGTAATGACTTCCTGTGTATTTCTCCCACTGACAAAGATTGATGTTTGTTGCTGTTGTTGTTGTCGTTGATTGGGTGTCTTCATCGCATCTGTCTTCTCTATGTTCACTTGAAGTCCTGTCTTCATTTCCTGTCTTCTGCCGAGCTGTCGGATTTCGTGTGCCGATCTCCAAATTTTTGTGACTTTATACGTAAACGTTGGTTCGATAAATACCCGTTTTCTGACTTCTCACACTCTGTCACATTATCCAATCAACAACAGTTATGCATATCATCGGTGATAGTAAGCAGTCTTGTCTTACTCCTGTCTTCATTTCAAAGGCTTTGCTGAAGTTACCTTTTTGAATCACTTGGCATCACCACTGAGTTGTTGAACGAGGTTGATTATGGTCTGGGGTACTCTGTGGGGTTCTCACACCTTTCATATTACTTCACAGTTGATACTGTCGAATAGAGCTTTATTTACTTACTTAAAACTGAATGTTTTGAACTTAGATAGGTATTTTTAAACAGTTAGGAGATAGAAGCGTCGGTGGCATAGCGGTTAGGACGCTAGCCGACCATGCACATGGTCCGGGATTGGATCCCCGGCTACTGGACGCACTTCTTTACCTCGCCAAGCCAGAAATAATGCTGGTAAAGAGGAAAGGTTGAGCATGAGGCTAGCAACACCATCCTGTAAAATAAACACTGCTACAGAAAATTCAAGCCACTAGCTTGAAACCCTATGTTCCACTGAGGAATGTGAAGTAAAAAGTATTAAAAAATTATTATAGGGAATAGAAATACATTTGTTTCATTTTAGATGGTTGGAAATTATTGATCAGAAACCCCATTTGACTCGGGTTCTGTGCCAGTTGACCTTCTTCTCCAATGAATTGTATCGACAATCTCAACAGAACTAATGCCATCACCACTGCTTTATCCAGTGATTCAATCAGAAACGTGGATATTAATCCATTAAGATAGATATTTCATTTCTGAATTATTTCGCATGTTTCACAGAGTTAATTCAACGTTTTAATTTAATATATGAGGTCATTTACTGGGGTGGAAAGTGGCTGACTGGGTTAAAGATACGGATTTTAGTTAACTGGAACCAGATCCCAGTTCTGTTTCGTCTACTTAAGCATGGAGGACTGGAAAGTATCATCAGTCCTCACCACCAGTAGGCGTATGTGGTGAGAGCTGTCTGCTAGCTAAAATTGTAGACAACAATTTACGTCAATGTTTACGTCCCAAATCGGGGTTATGAGAAAAGAAAAGCAATAACAAAGTTTAGCCTTGAGGAACTCACCAACCAATCACAGCAAACTGAAAGTGTGCAAATATGATTCGCAGATATATGGCTTAACTCTATGAGAAACGGTCAAAAGCAGTACAGAATAACCTTGAGCAAGAAAACAACCAATCATAGGATGTTGCTTCACGCTAAGAATAACGCTAATATTAATGTACATAAAAATCTATAAATATCTCTTGGTTTTCTCAATAAACGATCTGTTGCCTGGCCCTTGTCTTCTGTCGTTACAGGCGTATTTCACATTCCAGTACATAAAAAATGGTATATTTTCTAGGTTTACATTTAGTTCTGTTCAGAATGATTGATCTTATTATTTTTATTTATTATCTACAGGAATGTCAACAAATTCTGATTGTAAAGTATTACATAATTATAATAATGCACCTATTCGACTTGAACTTCGACCTGCTTTTGATCCAGACAGTCAAATAAGTGAATTACAACCAGGATGTAAACTGCCAACAAATTTCAGTGGACATTGGTTTTATCCTAGTGAATATCAAACTTCTGTAAGTCTCCATCGATTGATTTTTTGTTGTATTGTTAGAAGGAAGTCGAATGACGCATGGCTTTTTATATTTTCTATTACAAATATCAGATGATTGAGAATTTTTGTTCTCCGGCCTTTTGAATGTCATTCTAGTCCGCCATCTTTAATGCAAGATGGAAATATAATTGAAGACGGTGATTATTTCATTTTCGTTCCAAAAAAAAGTTTTGAAATTCCCCGTGTACAGTGAACTGAGCGTTCTGATTCTACCTATCCCTTGTGAAGTTGTAAGCGAGAGTAGCAGAATAATCTGAAATGTGATGCGGAAACTGGCATTCAGTGCTTCTTGATTCTCAGTGATTGTCTGGTAGGTGTCGGCTCTGGTTTCTGACCGCTTAGAACAAAAGTCCCATTGGAAGATATAATACTAGGAGGAGTGCAGCTATGTCTGACTTATTCAGCACTTAAATTCCAATGAAAAATATACAAACAAACTGAGGGGGTTATCATGAGATCATCAGTATTCCAGATATTAGTGGCCCGTATATTCATGCATATGTGGGAAAACTTCATAAATGGAAGCTTCGACTCAACCCGTCAAATATGACGGGGAGGTATGTCGATGACACATTCACAGTACTGGAAGCACATCACCTCAAGAAACAGAGGCAATTCAATTCACTTATGAATGCGACAGTCATGAAGGGAGGAGCTTCCAATGTTAAATTATGACATAAAAAGGAAAGAAGGTGGAAAGTTACAACACACAAACTAGTGTGTTTCCAGAATACCCACACATTCAAACATATGTATTTGAATTTCCAGTCATCCCATCCTATGTCAGTCGAAATAGGATTAGTGAGAGGCTTAAGTAATAGGGCAAGAAAACTAAATAGTACCAAGAAAAATTTAATATATAAGGGAAGCTTTGAAACTTGATAATCAACCTGATAAATTGAACAGGAAGTAGATAGGAAAGTATAAAAATAAAATTAATAGTGATAATGGCTGTAATAATAATAATAGCGTCGACATGAATGGCAAACATGCACAGGATAATGACAACACCAACAATAAGGAATCTTAATCATCAGTAGTACTTCCATAAAAGGAAGGAACCTTGGAAGCCTTACGCAGAATTCTTAACAGTGGAGGAATAAAAGTAGCTGGTATTCAAACTGCTCACAAACTCGACTAGAAACAAGCTTTGTCGGTTAAAGGATGAATCCTCTGGAACCTTTAAAACAAAACAATTTAGTTTATCTAATACCCTGCCTGCAATGATTGTTAGGTCAAATACGTAGGTCAAACTAGTAGAACAAGGGCAGTCAGACTAGCCGAACATAAAAACCTAGCAAAATCTAGATTGGTTGACCCGAATAAGATAAGAAATCTTGAGAATAGTTCAGCTATAGCACCCGCTATATGCAATTACACACGACCATACAATAAGATGGGTGGGATAGGATGACTGTTTTAAAATCTAATGTCACAGGGTTGAAGGAGGGAGAGATTGATAAGAGAAGCTTTATTTGTCGAATCAACTGAGGAAAAAACGTGTAACAGGAGTAATTCAACACCTGTCCACCCAGAAGTCTGAGAAATTCTGCTATCATTACGACAAATAGGAAGGCATAAAGGGAACCGTAAAACTCAGGTTTTGAAGTTGTGTAGTTGTAATTGATGATATGATGATTATGAAGAATAAATTGTGTTTTGGAGACTCATCCAGTAAACAGACGTACTACTTCATTGTGTGTGTGTGTGTGTGTGATATCCAATAAACAAATTAATGTGGAATTACATAATACCACACTGCTCAAGCTTTACACATATATTATTCGTATAACCGGTCAATATTCAAACTTTAAACATTTGTTAGGGAATGAGCATGCATATAAAGCGGTTGCTTGTTGTTGATCTAACAACACACTTTCGTGTGGAAAAGGTGGACAAATTTGTTTGTTTACTTGCTATGCGAGAGACAATTGTAGGATAAACTACTTTTGAGCACACAGAATGCAAGGTAATTCTTCCTAGTCCCCATAGTTTTGATCACCAATCAATCGCTGCCAGATTCTTCAGACATTCTGTTGGTTTTCGCCTGCAAGTCTTCGACTTTGTATGACATTAGACATATATCATCTGCGAAACCCAGGATCTTGTGCAGTCTTCTTATCAATCAAACGTATTCCTGTCTTCTGACTCCCCACAGTCTGACGTATATAGTCCAGTCCACCACGGTTAAGAAAATCATCGGTGATAATAGACCGTCAGCTTGCCTAACTTCTATATTCACTTCAAACGACTTGTCGAGTTTTTCGTTGTGGATCACCTGACACATTGAATGAAATTGATAAAGATTTGGGGCACTGCACGCTATAGTGCTGAATTCATTTCCAAGTTATTCCATGGTCAATCCTGTCGAAGGGTAGATCATGTGACCAGAAAGTTTAAAATCCAAATCATTAGAAAATGATCAATACACATATGTAAAGATGGTTACTGAGAGACGCAATTCTGCCACTCATGGTAAAAAATTTAAATCAGTTCATTTTTTGCTAAAAATTGCGCTGAATGTGGATGTTGTCCAGAAAGGGGAAGACGAAATCTCCGCAACTAAACCAACCAGCTCAGAGAACACTATTAATTGCAAATTGTTACATAATCAATCGTTTGCAAAACAGTGACGGCTAAGAAGAATTACGTGAGAAAACGAAAATACAAATAAAAGTCAGTTAAATTAGTAATTACAATAAAATAATATACTTAGATGATAGTTAAAAAAATTGGAGAAAATCATTTGTAAGACTATATACACATTTTTTAGATCATGTCAAAGAAAGGGGCCTTACAAATTTTTTTGGGCGCACAGGTTTGGCGTGCTCCGGAAAATTCCAATAGCCTCTGGCGTATGTAAAAGTTGTACTTGTAGAGTAGGGGAAGGATTCTGTGAAATAAGATAAACAGTTTAGGAAGCTTTGCAAGTGTCATCAGGCTGACGTCCAGTATCTATGAGGAGATGAGTTAGTATTGAGCTGCTTATTCAACAATGAACTTTCCTAACTGCACTTTCCAATATAACTAGCTTCACAGGGGAGCAGTTAAACTGGTAAATACACACATTGTAGCGAAGAAATTAGGCAGTTTGTCTTTATCCTGTGAACACTAATTATTGATTGGTTGACTGGTGGTTAGTGAATAAACAGCATGCCTTAGCTGCATTAAAAGTTCTATTGAAGGCCTTTCTCAAACTTTATGATTTAGTCGTCTTGTGGTAGACGTTAATTCACGTCAATGTCTAGGTCACTAATATTGACCGTGAGAAAGTATGAACAAGGCTGATTCAACAGCCAATCACAGCATGCTTGACGTGGGTAAATAAGATTCTCAGATATATGGCTTAACTTTCCGAAAAACCAGAAACAACCAATCAGAAGACTGTGTTTGTCTGCTTGAATAAGCTATAATAATGTACATGAAATATATATAAATACGTGCTGATTTCCGTAATAAAACGATCTGTTACCAGCCCTTGTCTTCTGTTGTTACAGTCTCAATATTTACATCTCCTGTGGACTGCAGTTTTAGAAACACTGATGTTGCTTTTTGTTGTTGTCGGTACTGTATGTATCCTAGACTTTTTACTGGCTGAATCTATGCGTTTATTAACAAATCTCATCAGATATACGTTTCTACCTAGTTAGATCATGAATATTACGGCTAGGTTCTTCCTTCAGTAGTTCGTTTGCACAGAAAACCATTTTGTAAAAGTTTTAGCTTACATTTTCATTTTTATTTTTTAAATTTCAATTTTGTTTATATTCACTCACTTTACTCATAGGTTGATATTAATGCAACACATATTTACATGAAACGAAAACAAGCCAATTATTTGTATGATCATATATATTTTGTATGCAGACAACAACAAGAATCACGTTATTTAATGACAGTGGTAACCCTAGGTAAATGGTAAGTTCGACTTTTGTTTTTTTCTTACAGTTGTTATCATTGTCACCAAAGTTACATTTTTTTATTACGTGTGAGTTTAATAACGACTTCAAAGATGGATACAAACATGGTGATCATACGTAGTACTTAATTACGCGAATTTTAACATTATACGCCAGCTACCTGTTTCCTCCAGTCCATGCTACTTAAGCGAGAACATACAACTATCAACCAAAGTATACGTTTTTGCATTGTCTCAACTACAGGAGGAGCGGACGAGGATGTCAAATCGAGAATCGGGAAGGCGAGAAACACATTCATCACCCTGAAATCAATCTGGAAATCTTCGTCACTCAGCATCACCAACAAAATTCGGATTTTCAATACAAACGTAAAGTCAGTTCTTCTATACGGATCAGAAACTTCACGGGTCACAAAGAATATTTCCAAAAGGCTGCAGACCTTTATTAACAACTGTCTTCGCTCAATACTGAAGATCAGATGGCCGGAAAGAATCATCAACCATGAACTATGGGAACAAACGAAGCAAGAATCAATCGCCCAACAACAACAAATATGCAGGAGAAAGTGGAGATGGATCGGACACTCGCTTAGGAGACCGCTGGGTGACATCGCGCGCCAAGCCCTCGAGTGGAACCCGAAAGGGAAGCGGCATGTGGGACGTCCAAGGGTGACATGGAGGAGATCGTGTGAAGAGGAGCTGAAAGAATATGGATTAACATGGATGCAGGCGAAAAGTATATCAGAAGAGAGAATCAAATGGAGACGTGCAGTTGAAGCCCTATGTTCCACTAGGAACCCAAGGGA
This sequence comes from Trichobilharzia regenti, assembly GCA_944472135.2. NCBI lineage: Eukaryota > Metazoa > Platyhelminthes > Trematoda > Strigeidida > Schistosomatidae > Trichobilharzia > Trichobilharzia regenti. Next base: position 46,227,232 of record OX235267.1, read on the forward strand.
GCAATAATTATAATAATAAAATAATAATACGTTTTTGCGCAATAACGTCTGATTCAAAAAATCACCAAGGTTATGTCAATTAATCTATAATCATGATCAATAAGATGCTCGTGGGCGTCATTTTTAACACAGGCTATTTGTGATTGGTTTATCTCTAGCGTGACCTTGATAACCATAGTAGGATAATAATAATCCATTGTTTATCTGTTTACATGTCAATAGTTTTCTGAGTTTTAATATTATTCACATTCTCGGAAGTTATATATATCTAGTATCAGTTCAGCGCACCAAAAAAAATAGGTCGACAGTTTTATGGCAAGTGAGATGTGACTCATGGTTGAGTATTTTAAGTGAGTTTGGCGATAAAAGGCGTTGCTTTTAAAAAAATATCAATGTTACATTCTCCCTTTGGCTAATTCTATCAATAGTATTTAAAAATCCAAAGACAACTTTGATTAATAAAGTTGGTTACGATTGTTTTCAAACATCCAAGCTATTGTATGATTCTGGCCAGCCAGAAAGGATGAACAACGAAGAACTCTGGCGGACAAAAATGAACCAATCAACAACCAATTACTCAATCGAAAAATCTGCAGAAGACAATCGAGATGTATTGGATATACGTTGAGGAGATTGTTGAATAATATCACACACGCCAAGTCAAACCCTCGAGTGGAACTGGGATGGAAAGTGGCAGGTTAGGTTTCCGAAGGTAACATGGAGGAGACAGTATGAAGAACAATTAAAAGGTTGTGGGTAGTAGTGGAACTGGGTGAAAGCGACTGTAGGGTACTGACCACAATGGAGATATGTTGGAATCTAAGGGACGACTAATAATAGTAATATTATTACGGAGTGTTACTGTTTTTGTAGTTGTCGTCTAACTTGACTAGAGTGCGCCTCCAATCACGATACTATAACTAACTGATCACTTGAAAATATTTCCCCACATTGAGATAGACACAAATGTCAGATTTAACTGGAATAACAATGAAAACCTTTTACTATTCAAAAGGCAGGCAGTACATAGTTTTCAAATCCACGGAAATTTAAGCCAAAAGTGAACCAATCAAAAATTGTCCAACTGAATTATCACACCAGTGTATGTATCGGTCATGACTTCATAGCTAACAACGATAGGTTGTTTGTCTTAACACTTCCCCTTTCTTATAAGGGTTTTTTAATCCAGCAGGTAGGTCTGGGTACTCTCCGTCTATGAGAAACAATAATAATAATTCGGCTTAATGATCTCAACGTATCATAAGATTGAAATAATGACTTTGGGATAATGAAGTTAAAAAATCGATTGTTCAAAGCATTTCTGACCTCGTTAAACTTTAGGGCATACATCCACTTCCTTTACTTCTTTAAACACTCCTATTTAAAGGTTTTAAGTGCTTTACTATGAGTTTGTAGGTCAGGGGGGTGGGTAAGAGAAGGAAGACGGAAGAGGATTACTGATACATGTCTTGTTCTACTTTGAAGCGAATTATTTGTAGGAATTGTAGGCTTCTTCCTCTAAGAAATCTAGAACGATGATAATCAACCAAACTTTCGACCAAATAATTATTTAAAATGTGTGCGTTACACAAAACGTCCGGAACACAGGACTTGTCTAAACTACAGTACTGTATCAGTGGAAAAGTTCACACCCCTCAAATGGTGTAGTGTCTCGGCTAAATGTCATCAAGAGCACTGTTACAGATTATCAACAAAGATAACAGCTGGACTGTGTTGAAAGCAACTCATGAACAGAAATAAAACCACACGTGAATGCACATAGTAAGGAGAAAGGGGTTAGACTGACTCAACAAGGTTCAAGTGAGAGTGAATCATGAAAAGATAATGCACGATAGATACAGTCTAACCTTCTGGAAGAGAAAAGTACTACAGACAACTGTATGTTAACGTATTAAATGAGACGTGGTTTTGGTGAGAATGAACAATTCTTATTAGTAGGTAACGACATAATAAACTAAGCATAAACTCATATTACTATATTGTAGTAAGTAGTATAAATTCTATACACAAAAAGCAGTAGTAACTTCATTCTCTACGGTCGTTTTGATACGCAGTTGTTTGACAAATTAGTAACTAGAAGGTAGTTTATTTGAATGTTATCAAAAGTAGGATACTTCGCCGAGGCGAACTGCTTGTAGTGCACATTGTACGCTTGAACTTTTGTTTAAACTGGCTCACCCATGTTTGGCACATCTTTATCTTTTGAGTTGTGACTCTTTCGTACGTTCATTGGTTCGCTCTCTCGTTGTGCATTCATTCTGCACACTCTCCGAGCCTACCTCCAGTGACGTCAGCAGATAAGTTGTCCAACCTCTTTATTTATTGAATTTCATATTTCGTTTGTGTAAAATATAACTGTCCCAGATACACTTGTCCTATCAAGTCTTTTTACCTTGATTCGGTTCGTCAGTATTTGCACGTTAAGCAGAGTACAGCTAAGGTCATAAAACGGTGAAGAAGTTTTGTAAGAGTGTTTAGAATTGAGGTCTACCCTAAGCCGTAATAGTTCTTACATGCTTTCAGCGCTGCTGGAGAGAGAGAGAGATTTGTATCAAATTGTGGAAAGCAAGCATCATCGGACATTACAGAGAAAATAAACAAGATTAGCTAAGCAAAGACATCTTTTTGGGCGATTTCATCCTCCAAAGTAATGGCCCGGTCTCAGTTTTTATACATATTTGCAACTATCACTTACTTCAGCATAGTATGGAAGGGAGGTTAAAGGAAAAATTCAAATTGATAGGAAAGTTTGAAGGTGAGAATACATTAGGGACATAGATTAGCTGCGTAATATATGAAATAGTTTTTAACGAAGAAAGATTTAAACAAGATGTGCACAGAAACCAACTGAAGTGATAACTTTTATAAGTGAAGATGAAAAACCTGAAGGGAATGAAAAAAAGACGAAAACTACCAATGGACCAGACAGAACTAAATCCACATTAAATGTAGAGACTGAACAAGTTTCGTTCGAACACATAGCTTCTGCTTTTCAGAGGATATGACGAAGACTCCAGTATGATAAAGAAGTTTGAGACACTCTGCTTTTTGTAGATTTTTGTCCACTTTTTAAATGACTCTGATTGATGAGTCAGCTAAGATTCTGTGATAGGTATGCTGGTGAGGTGTTTCATTGTACAACTTCTGACTGAATCAATGCTGCGTCTTTGCAACCATGCAACACAGTGTTCTCAAACATGTTTTGAAAAGAGTAGGTGAATCTTTACATATCTCACAACTATTTGCTCTTTGAAATCTAAACTTACATCACCGAACTTTCGTATCGAGTTGAAAATTATTATCTCCATTTGTTACTATGTTAAATTATATTATTATTCCCTTGACTTCCGAGTGGAACATAGGGCTTCAACAAAACATTTCAACTTTTTTTCAGTTTTCTGCCGTCCTCTTCAGCTGGGTCCACGATTGCCCAAACTCTCTCTCTCATCTCTTCCTCACATGATCTCCTTTATGTCACTAGCACCAGCGACCCACTTGTCGCTTCCCGTTAGGATTCCACTCGAGCGATGACCTGCATTGCACGCGATGTCATTCGACGGTTTCCTCAATGTATGACTGATCCATTTCCATTTCTTGAGTAATCGGCTCTTGGTTGGTTTGTTCATCGGTAGAGTTTCTTGTTGCTAATTCATGCTGGCTATTTGATCTTCACTATGGAGCCAGTGAAGTGGACAGCTGTTGATGGAAGGCTGTAACAGACTGTTGGAAATCCTCTTCGTCACACTTCAAATTTCTGAACTAAATAACAGTAATTATAACTTTGAGGACTTACGTATACAAATGGGATTGTATCGCTGCTTTTGAGGATAAAATCGTCGAATAGATGTCTTTGTCGAGCTTCTTATGTATTCTGTCTCTCTCTCTCTCTAAGCATTGATTGGATCATTCATAACAATATCAGATAATTCCATGTTAACTTGTTGCTTTTTTTAAATGTATCACAGAGTGAAGAATTATTATTTACTCGATAACTCTCCAAAACACAATTTATTCTTCATAATCATCATATCATCAATTACAACTACACAACTTCAAAACCTGATTTTTAGGGTTCTCTTTAGGCCTTCTTATTTTTCGTAATGATAGAAGAATTTCTCAGATTTCAGGGTGGACAAGTGTTAAATCACTCCTGTTACACGTATTCTCCCCAGTTGATTCGAAAAATAAAGCTTCTGTTATTAATCTCTTCCTCCTTCAACCCTGTGACATTAGATTTTAAAACAGTCATCCTATCCCACCCATCCAATATTGTATGGTTGTGTGTAATTGTTATAACTGTGGGGAATTGAATGAAGACGTTTTCACCTTATTCTGTCTGCGCCTGAACTAATCTGTCTATCTGCTCGTCGTACCTTCCGACTTAGTCAAGCACGCAAATATCAAAAGACAAAGGCTGGACTGTGACTGTGTATTGAAGTGCAACAACGATAAAGAAAGCCATGGTATTTATACATTTTACAACAATATGGACAGCTAACAGCATTTGAAATAATTTATCTTAATAGCCAATAACAAAGTGCGTGAGAGATGATAATATACCATATGTGCGAGGTTGACAGTCAGTAACAAAATGTGTGGGAATGATAATATACCATATATACAAAATTAGCAGTCACTACCAAAATGTGTGAGAATGATAATATACCATATATACAAAATTAGCAGTCACTACCAAAATGTGTGAGAATGATAATATACCATATATACAAAATTAGCAGTCAATACCAAAATGTGTGAGAATGATAACATACCATATATGCAAGTTTAAACAGTCAATACCAAAATATGTGGGATCCTATCACCTCCCCCCGTAAAGAGTGTAGGACTTGCTTTTTGGATCTATTTGAAAAGGTTTCGGAGCTCTTCTTTGTCGAGTTGACCTTTGCGTGGTACTGGATAGAGCGTGATCTGTGTGTCTGACACATAACTGTCCTTTTTCATTCGTACGATAATGCAGCAAGAATTTATCCAAAATTTTTTCTGTTGTTCCCTCCCCCTTCGCTTTTGCATAAGCACGCTTAAAGGTGTCGACGAAACGTTCAGTAATAGTTGACGTAGGTGGGACACTGTTGCAATTGATGTGGCAGAATGCATAGGAAATATCTCTGGCCATTTGGAAAACGCGTCGACACATATTAAGAAATGCATACTATTGAACGGTCCAGCGAAGTCAACATGAACACGGGACCATGGTTTGTCCGGTCGTGGCCAGGAACATAGTTCTGTCTTGCGTGGACACTTTGATGCTTGAGCACATTTACTACACTTGCGAACGAGGTCTTCGATATGGTCATCGATGTTGGGCCAGTAAACATAACTGCGAGCGATCGCCTTCATTCTCCCAACACCAGGATGTGATATATGAAGCTGCCGAAGCACATGGTCACGAAGATTAGCTGGAACGACAACACGATCAGCAAACATTATGCATCCATTAACGATGGATAGGGATTGGCGTCGCTGGTAAAACTGTTTTAAAACATTTGAATGAACATGTGGAGGCCAGCCAAATCGGATGAACTTTGATACTTGCTGTAAAACTGGATCACGCAGTGTGTGTCTGGCAACCTCAACTGCAGTCACCGGAAGATCGTCCAGAGAGATAGACATTATAATTGGGTTGTAATTTACACAGTCAAAAATGTTATATAGTTGCGCTGAACAGAATAAAAACTGTCGTCGTTGCGTGCTATAACTGCGATGAATTAAAGTAAAACCCCGTCGCCAATTGTTATAACTGCACTGAATTAAGGTAAAACCCCGTCGCCAATTTGTTATAACTGTAGGGAATTGAATGAAGACGTTTTCACCTTATTCTGTCTGCGCCTGAACTAATCTGTCTATCTGCTCGTCGTACCTTCCGACTTAGTAAAGCACGCAAATATCAAAAGACAAAGGCTGGACTGTGACTGTGTATTGAAGTGCAACAACGATAAAGAAAGCCATGGTATTTATACATTTTACAACAATATGGACAGCTAACAGCATTTGAAATAATTTATCTTAATAGCCAATAACAAAGTGCGTGAGAGATGATAATATACCATATGTGCGAGGTTGACAGTCAGTAACAAAATGTGTGGGAATGATAATATACCATATATACAAAATTAGCAGTCACTACCAAAATGTGTGAGAATGATAATATACCATATATACAAAATTAGCAGTCACTACCAAAATGTGTGAGAATGATAATATACCATATATACAAAATTAGCAGTCACTACCAAAATGTGTGAGAATGATAACATACCATATATGCAAGATTAAACAGTCAATACCAAAATATGTGGGATCCTATCAGTAATTGCATGGAGCGAGTGCTATAGCTGAACTATTCTCAAGATTTCTTATTTTATTCGGGTCAACCAATCTAGATTTTGCTAGGTTTTTATGTTCGGCTAGTCTGACTGCCCTTGTTCTACTAGTTTGACCTACGTATTTGACCTGACAATCATTGCAGGCAGGGTATCAGATAAACTAAATTGTTTTGTTTTAAAGGTTCCAGAGGATTCATCCTTTAACCGACAAAGCTTGTTTCTAGTCGAGTTTGTGAGCAGTTTGAATACCAGCTACTTTTATTCCTCGACTGTTAAGAATTCTGCGTAAGGCTTCCGAGGTTCCTTCCTTTTATGGAAGTACTACTGATGATTAAGATTCCTTATTGTTGGTGTTGTCATTATCCTGTGCATGTTTGCCATTCATGTCGACGTTATTATTATTATTATTACAGCCATTATCACTAATAATTTTATTTTTATACTTTCCTATCTACTTCCTGTTCAATTTATCAAGCTGATTATCAAGTTTCAAAGCTTCTCTCATATGCATCACTTCCTGTCTTAGATTTTTCTTGGTACAATTTAGTTTTCCTGCCCTATTACTTAAGCCTCTCACTAATCCTATTTCGACTGACATGGGTTGGGATGATTGGAAATTCAAATACATATGTTTGGATGTGTGGGTATTCTGGAAACACACTACTTTGTGTGTTGTAACTTTCCACCTTCTTTCCTTTTTATGTCATAATTTAACATTGGAAGCTCCTCCCTTCATGACTGTCGCATTCATAAGTGAATTGAATTGCCTCCATCTTGGAGTTAATGTGTTCGATAATCCTGTTTATATCTTGTGTTGTAGGTACCTTGAATGTGTCATCGACATACCTCCACCATACTTTGGGAGTGCAGCTTAAGAGTTAATCATTAAGCTTTCCCATCTACCTATAAATATTTCTGCCACTACTATCTGGGATATTGATGATCCCATGGCAACGTCCAAAGTTTGTTAGTATGTTTCGTCTTGGAATTTAAACACTGTAGAAGTCAGACATAGCTGCACTTCTAGCATTATGTCTTCCAGTGGTTAGTTTGTTTCTGACGTCGTTTATAGCCATTATTTATCAGTATTCTTGTGTGTAAACTGATGATAATGACGTCAAAACTAACCACTTTTTTTCTTTACTACCTCTAATTTTAAATTATCTAATCTTTCAATATAGAAAAAAATCCCCATTTAAACATTTAGAAAACAGAAAGATTGAACGAAGAAATATTTAATTTTCAATTAGATCCTCATCTCTGGCTCTACTCTAATGTACACTTATAGCATTTTTATTACATTGCACAACAGTTTACCAATCAAGTAAGTGGCACTGATATGTTTGTTAACAATAATTAGTCAGTGTCAAAATGTCAACGGGGTGATAATTAACGAAGAAAATCAATACACAATTAAAGGGTAGAAATGGTTAGAATAAATCAATTTTACAAGGATAACGTATAATTAAAGATGAAGTGGTGAAAATAAATAAAACTAAAATAATTTGGACAATTATAATTTTTATAATTTTAAAGGTTTAGGGGGAGGGGGTGAAGTAGTCCGGTTTGTGCATACATCTAACGATGGCCACGGTAAGGAAAGTGGCTGTACGAATTTCTTCTGAACACACAGGTTTGGCTTCTTCAGGTGGATTTCTATTGCTTCAGCTGTAGGTATGTAGAAGACGAACTTGTAGAGCAAAATTAAGATTAGTAGGAATGCGATAAATAATTTTAAATGCATTACTAACATCAACCTTATGCTCACGATCTACAAGGTGTGCTAAAATAGAGCTACGAATACATCTTGTTTGTCCCTTGCTTAACCATGTTGGATGATGTTCGGAAATACGATGATGAACCTGCCTTATTGTACGCCCAATGTAGCTGGCTCCACAGCTGCAGTCAAACTGGTAGATATACATAGAGGAGGCGAATTTAGGTAGTTTATCCTTATTACTCGAACGTAGGATAGGTGTGGTTGTGAAGAGACAGCGTACCTCTGCTGCATAATAAGCTCTTTTAACTGCATTCTTCAGTCGTTGTGTTATTATTTCGCTGATGTTGTCACCGAGGAACTGAAGTTTTATGAACATTGGTTTTTTCGGAACTGTTGCCATACTGAGTTTCCTTGGTGCTGAATTCATATTTTTCTCAATGAATTTATCTGGATAGCCATTTTTCTAAATAATTCTCTAATAATCTTAAGCTCCTCAATGGGGGCAGTCGTGTGAACAGATTAACCTGGCTCTATGAACCAGACACTTTAATAGGTTACGTTTATATTTCAAAGGTACAAAAATCAAAAAAAAAATCAGTGTACTGACCTGTTGTTGTAGGTTTCCTATACACACGCCTTCTTAATTTGCCGTTTTCTTTCCTTGCCATGAAGACGTCTAGGAATGAGATACTATCATTACTTTCTTACATTTTAAATATCTAATCTTTGTTTGAATTCATAAGAAATCCTCCAACCAATTATAAGAATTCATCAATGATTCTAAACTTTGATTAACTTCTAATTAGATTTAATATTTCGCATACTTCCTGAGTTGAATAGTTTTCTAACGTGTATAATCAAAATAAAAATAATAATAATTTAAATTTTTAATTTCAATATTTTATAAATCTTTTTTGCCTTTCAACAGTGAAACAGATTTTATGTGTATGGATTTTATGCCAAGACATCATAATATAATTCGTTTTCGTATGGGTCGACCATTCCCACTGCTACCACGTGAACGACAATCTCTAGGTGCAAGTTATATGCAACGATTATATCGTGAAGCATGTCATTGGAGTTCATTCACCCTGAATTATATTGAATGGACATATGAATATTTTATTCAAGATCCACCTACGCCTATTAATTGTCCTATACAAGGTAAATTTAAATTTATTCAACGTGGTCAAGAACAAGAGAAGTATACTACTAAAATACCCGGTGGAATGACGCCTAGACCATGGGTTCAAGTAAGCTCTCTTTTTTTTAATTTTCAAGTATTGGTGTTTTTCAGGGATTTTCGTTTGTTTGATTAGTTAGAGGATTTCATCATGAGCTGACATCAGTTAGAGAACTATTGGAATATCAGCACCGGAATACTGGACAACTGTTTCGTTCTAGTTCGGGACTCTTCAACAGTACGCATCTGCCACAGAGGTCCGAATCCCAGGACCTTCTAGATACAAGGCGAGCTAGCTCGTAGACCATTAAGCCAATGGGATCCAATCCAGTGACCAGCCCATGAATTCCAACTTCTGCCTGCCAATTCACGACTTAGCGCGATCACTTCGCAATGTCTCTTTCGATGATGAGTTACTGCTTCACCCTCAACCTGCTGTATCCTGCACTGGTCACGGCTTCCCACTAGAACCACAAGTTAACTACCTGAGTAATAAACCTTTACAAGTTTTACTAGTATTAGTTAGTTTGTAGGGATTTGATTGATTTCTCGTCGAATTTCCGAACATCACCCTGAAAAGTGGTTAAGCAAAGGACAAACGAAATCTATTCTCAGTACTATTCTATCTCATCTTGTAGATACAGAACACAAGATTGACGTTAGCCATGCTTTCGGGGTCATTTACTGCATACTAACAAATCTTAACCTGAAGTGTTCGTTTACTAAATATTGCTGAGGCCGTCCATTGGGATCCATATAAACAAGCCTAATTTGTGCATCCAAAAGAAGTTAGTTCAGACACTGTCCTTACCTTGGCCATCTAGGTTTGAGTGATGCTAAATTTTTGTGGAATTTTCCTAATTTTAGTTGATATTCTATTTTCTACTATATCTTTATTGTCATTATTATTAAAGCATCTTTAATGAACTGTAATTCCATTGTGATCTTACTTTAAAAATCGATATTATTTAAAAAACACTAATATTGTCATTGACTACTACTCTAGAATATTCTATGTATATATATATATATATATATATATATATATATATATCGAAAAGGATGATATATCTGAATGAAGATTTCAATTTTGACCACAGATTGATATCAGTCAGAGAACTATTGAAAACCAACATGGAACTATCAGAAATCTGTTTCGTCCCTGTTTGAAACTCTTCAACAGCACCCAATGGTTAGAAGTTAGTTATGACTAGTAGCGTGCATCCATCAGGTTAGATGTGAAGACTAACACTTGCTGATGACATTGGCAATTGTGTTTCATATCGTTAGTTAGTAGAAGTAAGAATTCACGGGCTATCGGATTCTGTCCCAGTAGTTGAGTGGTCAACGTGTTCGCCTTGTAACGTGAAAACCCTAGGTGAGTACTGACGAATAGACTCAGTCGAGGAGAAAACAACTGCCCAGTACTCCGTGGTATTCAATGATCATCACTCTATGATCAAACATGGAGACCAATCAGATTTCTACAAACTAGCCCTTGAAAATTAATTTAACCCACGCTAACGACTGATAGCAGAATTCATTTGCCTGTAGTCCTAGTGAGAAGTCGTGGCCACTGAGGATCATCAAGTCGGGTGTTAGAACAAACACTCGCTGTTGATATTGGCTGACATTAGCATTATATATGGTGGTGGGTTATGGGTTTCCGTCTCAGTGACTGAATAATCAATTGGCTTGTCTTGTAACCTGAAGGTTCCGGATGGGACGCTTGGTGAGATCAGGGTTTCATACTGTTGAAGAGCCCTAAAATAGGACGATGCAGTTATCTAAAACTTCCTGTCTTTCAATGGTTCTCTATTTTGGATATCAATCTGTTTATGCTTACTAAAAGACATCAAAATATACTTTTTGCTTAAAAAATGCAAGCTTTCATCATTCTCAAGTTTGTGTGGAGATCAACAGTACTCAGCACTCAGCATGAAAATAAGATCCGGATTTTCAACTTCAATGTGAAGTCAGTGCTACTCATTATACGGATCAGAGACTTGACCAGGGAATCATGAAGGGCACTTCGATCAAAACTACAGACCTTCATCAACAGCTGTCTCTGCTCAATACTACTCAAGATCAGATGGCCAGCCAGAAAAGATCACCAACAGGGATCTCTGGGAAAGAACCAACCAACATAGCAGGAGCTGACTGTGCAACAAATATGCAGGAAGAAATGGGGGTGAATGGGCTATACTTTGAGAAAACAAACTATTATCAAGTGATACCACATGCCAGACGATCGGTCGAGTAGAACCCGAATGGGAAGCGGCGAGTTAGTTGGCCGTCAGTGCGAGGGTGACGTGGAGGAGGAGGAGGAGGAGGTGATGTGAAGAGGAGATGAAAGCATGAGGGTAGACGTGGAGTCAGGTGAAACTTTGGCGGAGAACCGAACGCAGTGGAGAGGTGCGTTCAAAGCCCTATGTTCCTCTAGGAACTAAAAAAGACGATGATATTAATAGTATGTTAGTTGAAACTTATCCAACATGTATAACTAGCAATAACTACAGGTTTCAATACGAGTCGAAATCATTTAGAGAACCATTGGAGTATATTGGGCAGCTATTTCGTCCTTGTCTAGGACATCCTTTGGGACTGATTCTTCATGAGTACGGATCCACTGGATTTCGAATCGACGACTAATATCAGCTCATGATAAAACCTGCAACCAATGAATTTCTCTGCAAACCAACACTTGATAGCAATAATTACTTGTTCGTATTCAATAATATCTAGTAGGCCTTAAAATATATATTACAAAATATTTTAATTGAATTCTAGATTTTCCCGTCGATTGATTGGACCGAAGTGTTCGGTCTCAGGTTGATGTGTCTGTCGGCTTCTTGTGCAGACGCTTCGACGATGCCTGGGCATTTAATTAGTATTTAACTGGTGGATGGTCCTATTTGGGACTTGTCAGCTGGATGTACCTGCATTTCCCAGTGGTTTAGTGGATAACGCTTTGGCGTTTGAAATTATGGGCACTGGGTTCGAGCCTCAATGGGACCATCATCACTCACTGCGTGCGAAGTGCAGGGTACATCCGGATAACGAGCCCCAAACAGGACGAAATGCTCATCCTGTATTACAAAATAGTTGGAATCAACTGTATCTGTGGCCCTATACTTCCTGTAAGATCTTCCTCTGGCTTAAATCTCATTTAATTCTGAATATATTTATCTTTTCTTTTCTTATCCTTAAGGTTCTATGTTACAATTATTGGGAGTCGAATATTGAAGCTTGTTTAAACGATCCAAAGACATTACAACTTGATGTGCAAAAATGTTGGCGTTTAGATTTCGCTGGACAACCATTATCTGAATACAATGTTGTGGATAATTATATGACATGCGTTGGTTATTGGATGGAGGATACAAAATCATTTCTAGTCACATATGATAAACAAGACCCTGTAAGTTATTGAAATATATATAATATATATGGTTACATTTTGGGCGAATGGTGAGAGGACCTCATGTCAATTGGAGCACTAAAGACCTTAAACCAACTGATTTCCTTTAGAAAAAAAGTTAAATTTGGGCATAAAACGATATTGTTCTTTAACATGCCGTATATGAATGACGCTATGTTTCCTTTAACACTACCATTAGGGTTAGGGTTAGAGAAATCATTTGAAGCACTTTCTGGATGAAATCTTCACCCCCCCTCCCCCTACATCCTAGACAGCATCCATCATTAATACTTAACTCGAATCGTGAACTTGAAATGCTTCTTTTTAAAATAACTGTGAAAGCTCTTAGTAACCGATGAAACCAATAAAGTCTTCACAGAAGATGCATCGTGTTATCAAAAAGGAGAAGAGCGGTTTCAAAAAATATGCGACGTATTTTAGTGTGAAATATCATCCGTCAATTGTTGCTTACTCCTTATAATAATAATAATTTGCTTTCAGGATTTCATCATGAGCTGACATTAGTTAGAGAACCATTGGAAAACCTGGGAGTACTGAACAGCTGTTTCGTCCTAGTTTGGGACTCTTCAGCAGTACGCGCCCACCAGGATTCGAACCCAGGACCTTCCGGTTACAAGGCCAGCTCGTATACCATTAGGCCACTGGGATCCGATCCAATTGCCCATGAATTCTAACTTCTGCCAATTCACGATATAGCGCAACCGCTAGCCAATGTCTTCGGCGAGTATTTGTCCTGACACCCGACCGGCTGCACCCTACTGGTCACGACTTCCCACTGGAACCCGAGGTAACTACCTACCTGAATAGGACCAGTCGCCAGTGAGCATCTCATTGGTATTCAAGTGATGGTTTGTGGGGATTTGATTGGTTTCAGGATTTCATCATGAGCTGACATTGCTTTATTCCAGAAATAGTACCAGTGGTACAGTGTGGAATTTTCAGTACATATCTACAATATTTGCATCTAATTTCATCGCACATTTGAAAGGAGTATTTCAAAAAATAAATATACAAAAAACAACAACGAAAAACAAAAAAATAACACAATAATAACAAAAAAGTGCAAAAAAATACCAAGAAGTAGAAAGGAAAATAAACTACATTGATAAATAATATCTCAGTATTGGGTAGTGGAAGCTATGATATATGTATATGCGTGGTGAACAATAACAGCTATAATCATACAAGAAATTATGAAATGATATTTAAGAATGTTTATCGCCAAGATGATCAGTTAATTTGATTGAACAACACTAAACAATCATTAAATAAACATTTCAGGGTTATTTTATTGTTCAGCTCTAATGCGGTGTTTGTAGTGGTAGTGTGAGTAATCCTGCATAATACAAAAGTTTTATGATGGTGATAATGGCGTTCACAACCAAGATTGTCAGTTTTAATATTGCCGAACAAAAAACAACCGCAAAACTAATATTACATGATGGTTATTGACAGGACAATTTTGTAATACTCATAGTGATAGTATAATTGGGACCAGTAGATACACAAAAGAAGGAATAGAATAAAGTACAAAAAAGTAAGCCAATGTTAATATTTTAGGTAGCTAAGTATGTTTAAGAAGGTTATTTACTATGGAATACAAATAAGAGAGAAATAAAAGAGCCAATAGCTAGCTAGCTAGTACCAATATTTCGACTTGAGTTCACCTGAAACACATTAACGTTTGCAGACAAAGATGTGAAGAGTAGTGCATTCGAGCCAGATCAACATGCCACCTAAGCAAATGGAATTCCATATTAATTTGTTCATTAGATATATATCACACAGTGTGAAACAGTATTATTTACTGGATGACGTTCCGAACAAAATTTATTGTCCATAATCATATCAGTTGTAATCACACGACTTTAAAACTTCAGTTTTATAGTTTTCTTTGTCTTCTCCTTTTTTTTCGTCGTTGGGGTAGTAGAATTTTCCAGATATCTGGGTGGACAGGTGTAGAACCATTCCTATTACCATGTATTTGCAGTTGATTCGATAAACAAAGCTTCTGTTATCAATCTCTCCCTACACCCCGTTGTTACAATAGATTTTAAAACTGTCATCTTATCCCATCCATCCAATATTATATGGTTGTGTGTAACTGCATGTGGAGAGTGCTATAGCTGAAGTATTCTCAAGATTTCTTATCTTATTCGGGTTAACGAATCTAGATTTTGCTAGGTTTTTATGTTCGGCTAGTGTGACTACCCCTGTTCTACTAGTTTGACCTACGTATTTGACCTGACAATCATTGCGGGCAGGATATTAGATAAACTAAATTGTTTTGTTTTAAAGGTTCCAGAGGATTCATCCTTTAACCGACAAAGCTTGTTTCTAGTCGAGTTTGTGAGCAGTTTGAATACCAGCTACTTTTATTCCTCGACTGTTAAGAATTCTGCGTAAGGCTTCCGAGGTTCCTTCCTTTTATGGAAGTACTACTGATGATTAAGATTCCTTATTGTTGGTGTCGTCATTAATACCATTATTATAATTATCACTATTATTATTATTATAACAATAATAATGATAATAATAAGACGAATAGGACAGAATCAAGAAAACTATAAAACTCAAGTTTCAAAGTCGTGTGATTACAACTGATGATATGATTATGAACAGTAATAAATTTTGTTCAAAACTGTGTCATCCAGTAAATAATACGATTGTTTCGCACTGTATGTGATACATCTAATAAACAAACTAATATGGAATGACTTACTACCACAATGCCCAAGTTTTACACATGTATTAATAAGCAAATGGAAGTGTCCTCCCACAATGGAAACAGAGTGTTGCACAATTTTATTAAAAATTAATTTTATTCAAAAACATTTCACAATTGAAATTTGAAGAACGATAGAAAACCCTGGTTTTGCTACAGTAAGGTGCCATGACAGGATACGGTTTACAGTCAGTCGAATAGTGTTTTACTGTTCTGGGTAGAACATAGGGACTTAGCAGCACATCTCCATTTTCATCTGTTCACTGCAGTCCTCTTTGTGCTGGCGCCACGATCGCCTATAAGCTTTCAACTGTCCGTCGTATAATCCCTGGGATGTCATCCTCGAAGCGACGCCCAAGTGACCTTCGTCGTTTCCCAATCGCGTTCCACTCGACGGTCTATATGTGGTGCGGTATGTTATTCGACAGTTTGATCAATCTTCGGTTTCTTCATCATACTGATTGATCGAGCAATAAGTTCTTGACTGGTTTCTCGCCAGAGTTTCTTCTTTGGCAATACTTTTTGGCCAGCCACCTGCCAGCGAAGGAGGCAGCTATTGATAAAAGTTTTCACACAGCCTTGTTGGAAATACTTTTCGTGACTTGAGTGGTCACTTTCTGACCCACAGAGAATTACTGACTGACCTCACATTGGTGTTGAAAAAAATCTGAACTTTGTTGTTTACACTGAGTTCAGAAGATTTCCAGATGGATTTCTTAGTGGCGCAGGTGTGCCTTGCCTTCTGACCTTGACATTCTGGTCCCTGACGTCCACCTGTTGTTGAAAGGATGCTGTCTAGTCATATCTAAGTGTGAAGGAAGTGACCTCTTTCAAACTTCTTCCATTGATATTGATTGGTACTTGTTGTTATTAATTGGTTGGTTATCTTCACTCCAATATGTTTCTTCTTGATGTAGTTGGTCGTTTCAAGGTCACTAGATTGGTTGGTCATTGACTTAGACACTAATTAAAAGGTTGGCTGTGTAGTCAACAAACCAACATCTACCAATCAGAGAGAATCTTAATCATCTGCAGGTGCGTGGGTGTCACACTGGTATTATAGTTTAGCTCACTTACACGTCTGATTGGTAGATTTCAGGGCTAAAAGGGTTTTTCGCTTACCCTAGAGCTTACTATAGTGTTATAGTCTGTCGGTATATTCATGTAATGATATATGACATATGTTTCTTCAGACACTTGACATAAGATTATGAACTGACAGTCTTTCTAAGTGTTTTACCAGGATGACTTCATTGTTCTAGCTAGTCTGTGGCAGCAAATGTTGCTCGATTGTCTTATACCTAGACAGTAGGTAGATTTCAAAGCTAAACATATATAAAATGGATTTTTCGTGATTTTTATGCTATTGCATATTTTTGGGCTATTATATTGTGACCCGCCAAGTTTCTATACGGATCAGAAACTTGGCGGGTGGGTCACAAAGAATATTTCCAACAGGCTATTGTAGGCCTTTATGAACAACTGTCTTCGTTGGCTCTATACTGAAGATCAGATGGCCGGGCCGGAATAACCAGAATCACCAACAAGAAACTATGGGAACAAACAAAACAAGAACCAATCGCCGCCCAAGAAACATGCAGGAGAAAGTGGAGATGGATTGGACACTCGTCGCTGAGGAGGCCACTGGGTGACATCGCGCGCGCGTCAGACCATTTCTCGAGTGGAACTCGAAAGGGAAGCGGCGAGTGGGACGTCGGTGCAAGGGTGACATGGAGGAGATCGTGTGAAGAGGAGTTGAAACAGTATGGAATAACTAACACGGATGCAGGTGAAAAGTACAGCAGAAAACAGAAGCAAGTGGAGACGTGCAGTTGAAGCCCTATGTTCCACTAGGAACCCAAGGGAACAACAATAATAATACTAATAATTGTATCATTAATGCTTTGCTTTTATGCACTGCCTAATTGACATTCGTTCAAACTAGGATATTTAAATTTTTTGTAGAAGGTGGCTAGTAAAGCATACAGGCGATCACAGTCTTAAACCCATGGTACACAGCAGGAAATGACTGCCGCTCATTACATGACGGCAATTCATTGCTAGTTAACCACTTTAATTTCCCTTAGAAAGAGTTCATTGTTCTGTAACTAGTAGTTGTTATCATTATTATTAATTTTGTTATAAATTAGATACTTACACTTGTGATGATGTAATACCAACTGTCACATAATACACAGTGAGTAAAGTGACGCAGCTACATTTCAAATTATTTATGTTAGCAAACTAACTGAAGGCCGAACAACGAGGTTTCAGAGGCGATAAAATTTGAATTGAAACATTTCAGTTACTTATAAGTAGTATAGTAATTACATCTAAAATTCAGTCATCTATATCAGATCTCACATGGGTAAGGCGAAGAGCCGCACTTATCGTGTAGGTGGGAGGTAGGTAATTATACTACTTAGTCGCCCAATCTGAATTATATAGTGTGGGACTCGAGCTAGTGATCCATTGGTTGAGGAAGCAATACTTAAACCAATGAGCTGCATAATAATAATAATCACTTTATTCCACAACAATAAAAATTTACAGCATGGAATTTTCAGCGTTTCTTTTACATATTGCAATGGTTTAGCTCTGTTTATAATTATATAAATGTATAAAATGTTAAAATATTGATAGTTAATAAAAAAAACCCAACAAAATCACACCATTCTAGGTCATAGTGAATAATAAATAAATAATATAACAAATAACACATGCATAATAATAGGCATCATTACATTTTATAGTTTAGTTATTGATTCAAAAGTTGTAAAAGTTCTTTTCTGATATTTGTCTCTTCACACAATACTCGTGCCAAATATGGAACGGTCGAATTTTTATATTTTGTAGTACGAGCATAAATGTTTATAAAATTTCTTCTGGTCTTACCCGAAGAGATACAAGGAAACAATTGTGAATAAAGAGGATGTTCACTATCAGATAAGATAACTTTAGCTAAGTGTTTACAAGAATTCATATGCCTATTGACAACAGTGTCATTTAGTTGAGTCAAAGGGATAGCACTGACCCTACTTACAGCCCTCAATGTTCTTCGTAGTATTATATGGTCTTTCTTGAGTAGCCCAGGGAAGAATAATGGAGAACAATAAAGAATGATGGGCAAAACACATGAATTAATAAATTGTATGATAAGAGATTGGGTTATACCTGAGTGTCTCAACTTCTTTATGTAATAAGTCAGACGGAAAACTTTCTTAGAAACTATAAGAATATGAGACGACCAGCAAAGGTTTGAAGAGAAACTAATGCCAAGATAAGAAACACTTGACTTACTCTCTATCATGGTACCATCAATATTACAACAATCATGAGATTGAATCAATCCATGCATGTCTTTTTCACTTCTCAAGCTGAAATCAACAGTGTTACATTTAGTTGGATTTAGTTTAAGACCATTTGAGCCAGACCAATCCTTAACTTCAGCTAAGAAGCCATTCATATGGGAACAATCCGATGTGGAAACTACAGGGACAGAAACGGTCAGATCATCAGCATACTTAATGAAGTTAACTTTGGGTGAGTTCGGAAGGTCATGCAAAAAGAAAGAGAAAAGAAATGGAGAAAGTACTGCACCTTGAGGCACACCACTTTCAGTTAGCTGAGAAGTGGAGCGCTTTCCAGCCAAAACAGTATGCTGTTTCCTATCCTTAAAATAAGAAGACAGCCATCTAGTTGCCCAGGACTCTGTTTGAGCTGAAATCATCTTTCCTAATAAAAGTGTCCTAGGAACAGAGTCGAAAGCTGCAGTATAGTCTAAAAAAGCTGTTCGAACGAACTTAGCACCCTTATCAAGGCAGGAAACAATATTGTGGTGTAGTACAATGGCTGCATCTAATGTACTTCTTCCACACTTATAAGCAAACTGCTTAGGGTCACTAAAAGCTTTTAAAGAAGGTTTAAGAATATTCAAAAGAAGTTTCTCCATAGTTTTCAAAAAAGGAGATGTTATAGCGACCGGTCTAAACTTTATACCTGCTCCAGAAGATGATTTCTGTACAGGTACAACCTTGATTTCTTTCCAGTCAGCAGGTACCGTTTCCCTGTTAAATGATGCGTTAAAGATTTGAGTCAGAGAATGACACTGTTCATCAACAAAAAGTACTAGGTGTTAGCTTCAATTACCATAAAGCTGGGAGCCTAACATTCTTTAACAGCTTTAAGTGAACTGGTTTGTTTTCTACACGTTCGTACTAGCAACAATCATTCTTTCAATTATAAGCCTTACTATCATTATTTAGAGAGTGAGTATATATATTCCGTTGGCTAACCGAGAAGTTGGAACCTATTTGTTCAACATGAAAGATTCATTTCATTTGGCCGAAAGCATGAACCACATCAACCTCTCAGATGAATCCATGGCATCACTTGATGTCACTTCTTTGTTCACAAGTATCCTAATCAATTAAACTATCGAGTTCATTTGTCAGTGTTCTGACTTTCTCCTGTCTCAATGTCGGAATTCAAAAGTCTACTGCTAATATGCACTATGGATGTACAGTTCCAGTTTAACAATACTCTTTACATCCACAAAGATGATACAGCTATGAGAGGTCCACTTAGCTCTGTTCATGTCTAATCTTGAGTAAACAAAGTTGAAGTATGCAATGGACGAAACAACTTCTTATTGTCGATATGTCGATGACACATTTGTAGAGTGGTAAAATGATAGTAATGCTTCCACACTACTCGGATCTTTCAATGACTCATTTACTCTTATGTACTAGTTTTCCCCGTCGCCAAAATGTTATGTACTAGTTTTCCCCGTCGCCAAATTGTTATGTACTCGTCGCTAAATTATTGTTATGGACTGGTCGAGAAACTAATAGTCCTGACGCGAGAAGGCGGAAATCAGAAGACCACTAGGTTTGCGATGATACTTCTATTGTCCAAACACAAGGAGACGAAAATAAATGGTCTCACACCAAAGTGGTAAGTAAGTAAAGTAGTTGTAAAGTAAAGTAGTTCACACAAATTGTCAATGCGAATATATATAAATAATTCAGACAAGCGTGGGAAAATCATTAGACAGTCTTAACATGAATGGCTAATTATAATGGAGTGTCGATCCAATTATACATAGCGAATATAGCAGACATGTCAACAAACATATATGGATATATGTCACTAAGCAACGGACTGTCAACAAACACTCATATTATATATAATATAATATAAGGAGAATATACATTGATAAAGGAGACAAGTTCATACCAGTGAAATGGTCACAGACTAACCGAGCAAACAGAAAGAGAGACCAACATGCACACACACACATAAATATATATATGTGGATACATATCATTTACAAATATTAAATTTACTATGGAACATGAAAATGATGGAAATTTACATTTCCCTGACGCTGCCATAGAACTCCTGGAAGATGGTATTCTCCAGAGATCAACTTACCGAAAGCCTATATGAAATGGACAGTACTTAGATTTTAATAGTTTTAGTTCAAATAGCTATGAACTACCACTAGTCAAAACCCTATTTGTAGAATCAGGAAAATATACTATGCAGACAAACTGTGGGAAAAATTTATGATTCTCAAAAAGATGTTAAGAAACAACGGCTGCCCTCAGAGATTCATTAATAAGTACAGAAGATGTGAAGGCTCAAATATCAAACAAATCACAGTGGGAAGAAAGCCTATCTTTGCTAATTGGATAAGTCACTAGCTAGAGCCTATCCTATAGCTAAGTTGGTTCCCGTCTATCAGACAAGATGCTCCTTAGTGCGGTAGGAAGTCAACAGATGCTTTTCTCATGTGTTAACTGCAACTGTGTATACAAATTTACGTGTATCTGCGGGAGTAGTTACATTGGGAGGACAGAAACAAGGGCACGCTTACAATTTTCTGAACATGTACTGACGTCTCAAGGGAACTAACTTTTACAATAATACCACTGCCAGACTGTGCATCGGTGGCACAGTGGTTAGGACTGTCGCCGACCATACACACGGTCCGAGGTTCGATCCCCTGCCGACCCACACCTGATATCTATGGTCGGCCTGGAAAATTTGGGCTACCGATATCCGTGCTGAAAATTCCATACTTGTACCAAAAATACAGTGTGGAATCAAGCTGTAATCAAAAAAATCTCATCGATACAAGTCATGAAGTGGACATTGCAAGACTCTTTAAATTATCAGTAGACAATAAAAACCTCGATTCTCCTCAGCTTTACTGAAACAATCTCAATCAAACGGCTGTAACCCGATTTATGTATTCGTGAAAAAACAGTTATCAGTATTTTCTCACCCTGGTCAGTGGGTGTCTTTATTCTCTCCTTCATTTCATTATGTAATCTCTGGCTTTAACCTCTTGTCTTTATTATGTAATTCCTTTACAGTTGTATGGATATATTGATTTTTTGTTTAAACTTGAACTCTCTGTCAAATGACCATGTGAAAATTGCAAGTATATTATAACTGTTTCTGTACATAAACTTAACAATATCTTCAGGCTGTAAGCAGATGATGAGAAGCCGACGAAATAAACAATGATGGTACCACCGTCTTATTCTGCACAAACCACTGTTGTTCTTACTTTATTCAAATTCATAAAGGCGAATGAATGTATGAATTAATTTAATTCAGTTGAGCAGTTCATCATTTCACACAAAGCTTATTGACAGAGGTGCATTGTGGTTGCACAATTAAGAAATATGATAAACTACAAGAGACCATTGCTACAATATGTTGAAACATTTAGATTTAATCGAAATATTCCCATATTAAGTCATATGAGAAAGACGTAAACAAGGAGGAGAATTTTCTTTTCGAACATTCATTTTCATAAACTGTACAGTTGTAATTCTATTTAATAAAGAATTCATAAGATGACCAATCAGATATTGGTAAAATTTTTCCTCGAAAAAGGTATTACGTAATGTAAGTTGTAGTCTGCGCGTCAGTGGTCCGGGGTTCGACCCCCAGCCACTGGACGCACTCCTTTACCTCGGCAAGACAGTAGTAAGACTGGCAAAAGGGCAAGCCTCTAGTTTGTGACCCTATGTTCCACTGGGAGTCTTCTTTAGACATTCAGAAAGGCGGTTTCTTCGGATTTCTGCTAATTAGATTTAAGGCAGTGTCAATCGTCTGAGTTAGCCTTTAGTGTGAATGTAATTTTAGATTCACGGAAAGGTGTATATAAAACTGTAGCCTCAAAGTATATCATTTCTATTCGTTTGTGATGTTAAACGCAGTACATAAAAGGGAGACACCAAATAACTCCCTAAACGTGTTCAGAACTTCCCCCCCCCCCCAAAAAAAAACTAATAAAGGGAGGAAACTGAGAGTAATGTCATTAGTGTTTAGACCACAAATAGAGTTTAAAGCCTCCATAGTATTTCCGTAGAACAGTGCAACGTTGGAGGTGTTACGATGACTTAGCGTGTCACAAAAGGCATTTCCAGCAGATTGCTACAAGCTTTCATCAACAGCTGTCATCTCTGGCTGCATACCGAAGGCGAAACAACCAGTAAAGGAATAATCAACACGGAAGTTTGGCAACCAACCAGTTAGGAATCTGTCATCTGACAAATATGCTGAAGTGACATCATAAGCTGTACACTGCAATGGAACCGGAATGGGAAATGACAGGTTGAGGGTGGGTTCAGTGGCGAAACAGAGATAGAGATGAGAACTTATGGTCAATCGTTTAGCCAGCTAGAGAGAACTGTAGAGAACAGGCTGGAATGGAAATGTACTGTTGAATCTTTATGCTCCACAAGGAACCTAAGTGTCTAATAATGATAGGGGCCTGAATGGTAACAGAGTTAGGTGGAAAGAAATCAGAATGACGTAATACTTACCTCAGAATTCTGCAGAATCAAAATGCCACTAAAATTATCAGCTATAAAGAGTTGTATTACTACAGTAGTATTGATTAAAGGCAAAAAACTGAAGCAAAAACATCCAACCAGTAAATACTATCTTATCAAATAAACAAATCTAATGTGACTATTAAGTTATTTCCCTACTCACCACTCTCTCAAACCTTACTTACTTGATCCTACCTGTAATAATTTCTCAAAAGAACTCATTAGTTCACCTCATCAATCCTTTTTACTCAAGTATTGGTTTGTAGGGATTTGGTTGATTGGCTACAGGATTTCATCATGAGCTGATATTAGTTAGAGAAACATTGGAAAACCTGGGAGTACTGGACAGCCAGCTGTTTCGTCAGTCTAGTTTAGGACTCTTCATCAGTACGCACTCACCACAGGGGTTCGAACCCAGGACCTTCCAGTTACAAGGCGAGCTAGTTCGTAGACCGTTAAGCCACTGGGACCCGATCCAATCGCCCATGAATTCTAACTTCTGCCAATTCACGAAATAGCGCAACCGCTAGCCACTATCATCGGTGGTGAGTATTTGTCCTGACACCCGACCGGCTGCACCCTACTGGTCATGACTTCCCACTGGAACCCGAGGTAACTACCTATCTGAATAGGACCAGTCGCCAGTGAGCATCTCAGTGATATTCAAGTATTGGTTTGTAGGGATTTGGTTAATTGGTTACAGGACTTCATCATG
This sequence comes from Trichobilharzia regenti, assembly GCA_944472135.2. Taxonomy (NCBI): domain Eukaryota; kingdom Metazoa; phylum Platyhelminthes; class Trematoda; order Strigeidida; family Schistosomatidae; genus Trichobilharzia; species Trichobilharzia regenti. Next base: position 46,251,238 of record OX235267.1, read on the forward strand.
AGCTGACAGTGGTTAGAGAACCATTGGAAAACAAACTGGAAGTACTGGACATTGGCTAGCGGTTGCGCCATTTTGTGAATTGGCAGAAGTTAGAATTCATGAGCGATTGGATCGGGTCTCAGTGGCTTAATGGTCTACGAACTAGCTCGCCTTGTAACCAGAAGGTCCTGGGTTCGAACCCCTGTGGTGGGTGCGCACTGATGAAGAGTCCCAAGCTAGACTGACGAAACAGCTGGTTGTCCAGTACTCCCAGGTTTTCCAATGGTTCTCTAACCAATGTCAGCTCATAATGAAATCCTTTAACTACCTTTTTTACCCCTGTTTAGCTGTGACCCATCATTCTTGGCTATTGACTCCAAACCAAGAAATCAGGTCACTGGTTCGAAACCCACTCCAGTTACTGAAATTTAAACATCTAAGTAGTATCATTAGCTCACTCACAGACAACTGATATGTGGTATATTGCCAACTGCATTTTATTCTTAACAGTGATAGTACCTAGGATTCCTTCTCTCCGTCTGTCTGTATGTTTCTAACTCTTCATATATACATATATATTTTCTATTATCTATTATCATCTAGGTAACGAATAATTTCCGTTGTTGGATCTATAAACGCTTAGGTTTTCGTACATACCTAATGTCACGTGGTCGTGGAAATCGTTGTTCTAAAATGCAAACAGCTGAATCCTCATTACCACAAGAAGGTGCATCATTACTGTTAGAATTAACTGAAGATGAATATCAATTCGATGTATGTCCAATGTCATGGGATGATGGACGTAATCCATATGCAAATCCAGCTATTTTAGATGTCTATGCTGATGGGTCTGCACTGTATCCGTTTTTAGGTCTTTTAATCATGCTCACTTCTGTACACATTTTTTATATTATTTTTGTTTAAATTACTACTATTTGTTTCCAGCCTGTGAATACTGATGTATGTATGTATGTATGTATGTATTTATGTATGTAGGACAAGATATTATGTAGCATTTTGATTTGTTTTTGCAACATATCAACCTTCATTTTTGTTGATTTCTTTATTTTTGAATATTCTAGGGCAAAACAACTCACCATTTTTTTCTATTTTTTGTATTAAAAACAATGATTAATATTCACATCTATCAGTGTATTTGAATATGTAGAATTAAAAAGTGAATGTACATAATTTATCGGAATTAAATTTAAACAAATGAATAATGTTTTGTTCAATTGAACATTGAATATTGTATAGCATAGTGTATTTGTTACAGACGACCTTGAATTTTGAATGTTGCACCCTAGTTATTGTTGGTAGTGTATATAAATGTATGTGTGTGTGTGTCTATACCACTACTAGTTAGTAAATTTAGTGAGATAGACACATTGTGTGTTATTTTTAAAGATATATTGCACACCATTGTGATTATTTATATCGCTGATCTGTGGTGTAGGCATTTAATGACTTCTATTGATTTTTAATCATTTTGACTTTTCACGAGTTTGACCATGGATTGATATCGGTTAAAGAAACATTGGAAACCAGATAGGGAGTACTGGACAGTTGTTTCATCAGCCTAGTTTGGGAATCATCGGGAGAACGCACCCACCACCAGGGTCCGAACACAGGACATTCCAGTTACAAGGCAAACTGGCTCGTATAGCATTCAGCCGCTGGGACCCGATTCAGTGACCAGCAAATGAATTCTAACTTCTACCAATTCGTGATACATTTAACGAGACTACCAACAAATATCATCGGTGGGCCATCCATCCTCACACTTGACTGGTTGAAACTCACTGGTCACGACTTCTCACTAGAACTCACTCCAGGAAACTCCGTCCTGTAACCAGTCAGTCACTAGCGAGCATCAGATTAATTGGTAAGGGATTAGATTTGTTTTTACGAGTTTGACCAACCCTTGGTCTGTCTGTCTGTCTGTTTTCGACATAGAACTTCACACAAATGTGCGGAAGTTCAAGTTGCCACACTCCGTGTAGCACGCGAAGCAAGAGAAGAAAGTACAAGAAAGGCATAATAGAGACAGTTAACAGAGGTGTGAGACAAAGGAATAGTAGTAACGAAGAACAAAACAGTTTCATTGGAGATCATAAGTCACAAGGAGTGGATGCATCTGCGCTAGCCACTGAGAACGATTTTGAGCCATGTCACCAATTGTTTCCAACCATAGATTTTTACCGTCCCGAGGACCCCAGCCTGGAAGTCTACACCTTCCTACGTGGCTTAGACCAACTGTTGTGGATTTCATTGACTGATGCCAAGTTTTTGTTTGACCGCCGCTAGCTTTTTTCCAGCCTGACCCTATATCCGCTAACATTGCTCGTCGAGGGAGGCGATGGCTTGGCATACGTAACACATGTCCTAACCATCTCAGTCTTTGTAGCTTCACGACTTCGTCGATTGATTTCCCCTGTTTACCTAGAACTCTACGCCTAACCTCCATGTTGCTCACCTTATTATGCCACTTTACACGGGAAATAGAGCGCAGGCACCTATGATCAGATCAAAGACAGCTAGCTAATCTTTTCATGTCTTCCAGTCTCAGTGGCCAGGTCTCACAACCATAAAGGAGGACGGAGCGGACTGATGAGCAGTACACCCGCCCTTTGGTCGATAGTCGAACATCTCGTCTACGCCAGAGTCGGCGTAAACTAACAAATGCGAAACGAGCCCCCTGTATTCGTGCTGAGATTTCGTCAGAGATCAGCCCGTTGGGGCTGATCTTGGGAATTAATCTGATACTTGCTAGTGACTTGCTACAGGACGGAGTTTCCTGGAGTGAGTTCTAGTGAGAAGTCGTGACCAGTGAGGTCCAGCCAGTCAACTGTAAGGATGGATGACCCACCGATGACATTTGTTGGTAGTTGCGCTAAATGTATCACGAATTGGTGGAAGTTAGAGAGAATTTATGGACTGGTTATTGGATTGTTTCCCAGTGGCTTGTAACCGGAAGGTCCTATGTTCGAACCCTGGTAGTGGCTGTGTACTGCCAATGATTCCCAAACTAGTATGACACACGTGTCCAGTACTCCTTGTCGCTGGTTCTCTAACTGATATCATTCCGTGATAAAACTCCTAAAAACAAATCTTATCCTTACAAACCAACTCTTGAAAATTTGACTTTGTCTATTGATTTATGCGTGGTGAATGGTTAACTTGGCCTACATCTAATAGGCTATAAAGACCACTTCAGCCGATGTCGTAAAGAAACTGGTTCGAATCTCAGTGTTTATTAGAAGATTTTGAAAAGTGTAATAGGTTAGTAGGTTTAGTAATGCATTCTGTAATCAACACACGATCATGACACGCTGCTGATGACTTAACACTGGTTGAAACTGTACTTAACAGTTGATCATGGCATTTTTTGAATTTGATTCAACTTACCTAAGTGACAGTTGACTATCAAATGCACAAAGGTCTTTTGAACGTTGGACACTATCTTTATTCCATACAGTGTATGCTGCATACTGATGGCTATACAGAAACCGAACAATTAACAGAACACTAAGACATATATTTGATGATACCAGATAGTTGGAGGCAATAGGCCACAGGAAGCCTTGGAACTATGTTTCATGCTAGTTGGCACTCGTCAGCAAGGCGTATCTCCAACGTTGAAGAAATTCATGTCGCTTTTGAGACTCGAACCTGTACCACCCAGTGCTGGAGTCAGAGACGTTACCACTGAGCTACTTGGGCTCGCGATTGACCTCCTGTAGAACTGTAATGGGTATTTTGATTGGACACTAGTAACTAGTGTAAGGTGACTAGTCCTTTCTTTGGTGCAGACTGAATTCTACCAGTCAGGTTTCGCAATGTGGCCAACACTCTATGTAGCTTTCCATCACGGTGCACATTGATTTGATGCTATCAGATAATTGGAGGCAATCGGTAGGATGGCGAGCTACCTAGAATGGTGGCCACATTGCGAAAACTGACTGGTAGAATTCAGTCTGCACCAAAGAAAGCACTAGACACGTCACACTAGTTATTAGTGTCCAATAAAAAACACTAAGACTTTGTTTATCTTGATGGAGAGTGACATAACTTACAATATATGTGTTATATACTGCTGCTGAGTGAGTTAATAGAGTTTTCCCCGTTACCAATTATGTTATATCTACTCGTCGAGTAGTTAATAGTCCTGCCGCAGAAAGAGGGAAATCAGAAGTCCACCAGGTTTATGATGATACTTGTATTTTCCAGACAAGGAAAATAAATGTCACACAAGTGTGTGTGAATAAGTACGAAATGTATGGACAAGTATGAACAAGAATCCAGTACAAAAGTATATATGAAAATGACTAATACACATGAACCAATAAATAGCCAGTCTTAATATGATTGGTTGTAATGTCATGTGACAACAAGGTCATACATGTTTATTTAGTTAGTGGACAGACAAAATCATATTGTCAGTTATAATGGAATATCGATCCATATACACACAGCAAAATATAACAGACTGTCAAAAACAAAACACACATCATGTGGATACATATCAGTATGCCATAGAACACTGGCCGACATTGTTTCTCAACCTTTCAAAAACAGTTACATATACCTAATGGAAGGGAAAAAAGCTTCATGAAAACTAATAGATGCAAGAAAACGTACCTCAAGCAAATATCAAATATCAGGAAGTGTAAATACAACTTAAATATAGACTCAAAATAGACTTCATAATGATAATAATAATTGCTAGCAGTGATTGGCAGCGAAGGCTACAACAATAGAGAGGATCGTTATTCCCTAGGGGTCCCAAGTGGAACATATATAACTTCAGCAGCACGTCTCCATTTCACTGTGTTTTCTGCAGTCCTTCTTAGCTGGCTACACGACTGCTTATAAGTCTTCACTTGCTCCTCACACGATCTCCTCCGATGCACAGTTCATCGCTTCCTATTTGGGCCTCGTGTGTGCGTTGCCACTCCACACACTTTTCAGAGTACGTCTAATCCACTAATATTTCTTTCTGTATGTCGTCTTTTGGGTGATACGTTCTTGTTTGGTTCTTTGCTAAAGTCATTTGTTGCTTATTGTTCGTGGTCAATGGTCGTGCGATCTTCATTTTCGAGCGAAGGTGTCTGTTAGTAATGTATTGTGTCAGGCTGTTGAAAATACTTTCGTGCCAAGTCTCAAAAGCATTAACTCATTTGACATTCTTGTCAGCGATCTAGATCTTGTTCCCAATGTTGAATGCTGTAGATTTCCACGCTGATTTTACAGTAATGAATGTCTGTCTTGATTTTCCACTGCTGTCTTTGACATCCTTTTTTGTACCACATCTGGTTAAAATGATGGAGACTGGCTGCGTGGGTGTAACAGATGACTTCCTTTACATTTCTCCTCTTGATGGGTGCTAATGCTTAATGACTAATGCTCAGTACTCAAGATCAGATGGCCAGCCAGAAGAGATCAACAACAAGGATCTCTGGGATCGAACCAAGTCAGCAGGAACCAATTGTGCAACAAATAAGCAGAAAGAAGTGGAGATGGATTGGCCATACTCTGAGAAAACCATCAAGTGACATCACTAGGCAAGCCATTGCTCGATTGGAACCCGAAAGGGAAGCTGTGAGTTAGTTGGTCGTCAGTACAAGGGTGACTTGGAGGAGATGATGTGAAGAGGAGATGAAAGCATGTGGGAAGACGTGGAGCCAGGTGAAAACCTTAGCAGAGAACCGAACGCTATGGAGACGTACAGCTGAAGTCCTATGTTCCTCTAAGCATTAAAGGAAATAATAATAATGCTTATTGTTGCTGGTTACTGGGTATCTTCATCACATATATCTGCTCTATTTTCAATTAAAGTCCTGATTTTTTTACTTCTAACACCAACAGGTTGCTTTCACCTGGTGACCTCTAAGTTTGTGCGGCATTAGAGATAGGTCGTCCTTGGGGTCCAGGTTTGCTAGTATCTTGTTATTGATCCAATGTACTCTAGTCTTCTCACTCCTCACCATCTGTTCCATAATCGACTGAATCCTGACATTCTAAAAATATATTATGTAACAAAACATATATATATATATATGTAGGGAATTATACTGTCGAAATACAAAACTTTTAACTCACCCACCTTTGGGAGTGACCTTGACGGATGTCATTAAAAGAAGGAGATTTCAGTAAATTCAAGGACCGAATTCAATGGAAACCATGGTGTACTAGTCAGAAAAGCATTGAAATTCCAAAACTATCACGTTCAAAAGATTAAAATACCTATTTTATAAATTTGTAATCCATTCAAGTAACATAAATAATGACTGTGAGGTTAATTGCACATTTCAAACATGTCAGTTAGAGTCACTGAATCTTTATTCACCAAATCAACGCCAAAAACACCTACAATTGAAACAAAGTAATGCCTATACCGGATATTATGGGAAATTGCAATAAACAGTAAGGCGGAAAGAGAAAAAACAACATGTAAAGCCAAGTGAATGCATCGCTGGACACGGCGGTTACAACTGTCGCCGACCATGCACATGTTACGGGGTTCGATCTCCTGCCGAAGCACACTGGATATCTATCGGTTGGCCTGCAAAATTTGGCCTACCGATATCGCATGCTGAAAATTCCATACCTGTACCAAAAATGCAGTATAGAATCAAGCTATAAATGATAAAAACAGAATGGTTATGAGCAGCAATAAATTGTGCTCGAAACATCATCCAGTTGTAGTTTAGTACGGAATCATTGTGTGTTAAATTAACTTATCTGTAGTGTGAAATTACAGTGTCCGAATTCTAGTTCTTCTAATTATTTATTTTAAATGGGCTGGTAAAATGCCGAATACTTTTAACCAATAAGACTGCAGTTAAATGTATATTGATATCCAAGCAAATTAGAGCATGCACACAGGAGTATATATATATTAACAATCGCTATTAAAAAGTATTTAATCACACACTAGATCCAATCCACTGCTTAAATAAATTGATCAATACATGGATAAGTGGATTATATACAAAGGCTATTTTCTTGCAAACACTACATATACACTTATGTCTTGTTAATATATGTGTAAAACTTGGGCACTGTGGTATTAAGTAATTCCATATTAGTTTGATTATTAAATGTATCACACAGTGAAACAGTATTGTATGTCTTATGTCTTTTTTAAGGTAAATAAATATTAGGCAGCAGTGATTCCAAATCGTAAGCTAGTTTGAATTTATCGATTGAATGTGAACGTGCAGGCAATTTGGACAAGCTTATTCTAATTTAGTTGAATATGCCAAGTGCATGTTTCATACAAACAGTAATTTGAATGTTTTAATTGAATTTTAGATTTTCCCGTCGATTGATCGGACCGAAGTGCTTAGTCTCAGGTTGACATGTCAACGAGTCCCAAGTAGGACGAAATGCGCATCATGGATTTCACTGCCAGTCACCATCCACAAATTAAAGTCATTTGAATGGGTGAACTACACACATGTCGGTCTCAAATCTGCACACATCATGACTAAGAATAAGTTGTTTTCCCATGTTCGTGTTCTATGGCCTCAGTGACAAACTAAATAGTCTCACAGGTGAGGGAGTAACTCATCAGTCATGGAGTCAATATACCGGAAAACCCAAACACAGTCACTCACTTATTACTGTCATTATTTTTGTTTTCAATAGTTTGGTTTTGTGAGGGTTAGGTATGTTTTTATGAGTTGATCACGGATTGATATCAGTTAGAGAACCATTGAAAACCAAGGAGAACTGGACAGCACTTTCATCTTAGTTTGGGAATCATTGGCAGTATGCACCAACTGGGATTCGAACGCTGGACCTTCCGGTTACAAGGCAAGCTCGTATACGATTTAGCCACTGGGACCCGATTCAGTGGTCCATGAATTCTAACTACTACCAATTCGTGATTTAGCGCAACCACCAACAAATATAATCGGTGGGCGACCCATCCTCACACTTGACTGGTTGGAGCTCACTGGTCACGACTTCTCACTAGAGCTCCAGGAAACTCCGTCCTGTAGCAAGTCACTAGCAAGCATCAGATTAATTCTCTATAGTTTGGTTTGTAAGGGTTAGGTATGTTTTTACGAGTTGATCACGGATTGATATCAGTTACAGAACCAGTGGAAAACACTATTTTTATTACTATAAATGTGCATAAAATGTCACAACCACGTGAAGAAACTCACTCAATAACTATGTCATCATGTATTTTTTTTGGTGTGTTGGTTTTTTGTAAGTGTGTCTGTTGTGGTGTGACTGGATGTTTTTATGGTTTCAACAAGTCGAGACTTGTATTATTATACCCATACACAAACATGAATGAATTCACAGCCTTGACCGAAAATGGATCATCATCACATTAAATCACTAAACTATACAACGTGGTCACATGAAGAAAAAGAGAAATAACACAGCATTGAAATAATATTCCCCGTGACTAGTAGGTGTACCACATAACACGGTGGGTAGATTACAAGAATAGTTACTTCAAGAGGCTATCATTTCTTATCTTGCCGTCACTCAGATTGCCATTTCACCCTCAAATACTACTTAGTTCGAATAGATAAGTAAGTTTTTCAAGTATTGGTTTTTGTAGGGATTTAGTTTGTTTTAAAAGTCAATCTGAACGAAGAATGTTCTTTTCAATAATTTCTCTTCAGGTTCTTACAATTATAAAATATAATATTTGTGGTTGTTACAATAAAGGCCAGTTATGCGGCGGATACATTTTTTAACGTAGAATAACAGATTAGTTATGGGGTGTCAAAATAAATAGTCATATTTGTGTGACAAGCGTGCTAGGCTGAAATCGATTAGAAATATTGTAAAACGGGAGACAATAGTGGTGATCAGTCATAATAGATTTGTTAAATGTGGGGTAGGAAAAATGACAAATCAGTTCAAGGTTATCGAAGGTGTCAGGTGAGTGGCTAGTACAAAGTGGTCTGGTTAAACAGGAGATAGTAAGACTGCAATGAGAGGTTCATAGTGAGATAACGAATATGTGAAATGAAACCGGTGGAGGCATATATTGAGAAAACAGGGTTATATACTGAATCCCGAAGTCGTTATCACGTACAGTTCGCTTACGTCTCCTACACATAGCTGAAGCTGCTGCAATAAGATCGACTAAACCGGAACTGTGTATCCAAAAAGAACACGTCCAGACGCTGTTCCTACCGTGGCCAACCTTGGATTGAAGATTTTTCTTCTCACCAAGAGTGCTCCTTCCCCTTAACCCTCTTGGTTTTTTTCTTTCTTTTTACTTTGCTTATTATTATAAATATTATTATTACAGTTATTATTATTATTCGTCATAATTTATGCCCTTTATGCAAACATTCCCTCAATACTATCGAATTTTCATTTATACGGACTTATTATTAGTGCTATTGTCTGTTTTCTTAATATATGCCTCCACCGGTTTCATTTCACATATTCGTTATCTCACTATGAACCTCTCATTCCAGTCCTGTTTGACTCAGACCACTTTGTACTAGCCACTCACCTGACACCTTTTATAATCTTGAACTGATTTGTCAATTTTCCTACCCCACACTCTACAATTCTATTATGCATTTATTCATAAGTAAAAACACAGTTTTTGTTCAGCGAAGAAATTTCTTTTCAACGACTTCATTTTCAAGCTGTACAGTCGTATTTATATTACAGAAAAAGGTTATTAAGTGGCACTAAATAATTGCTCAGTCAATGTACGTATATGTGATAAAAGTTATAAGGGGTAGAGTTGAAGTGGATAAACTACAAACATATGAAAGATTATTTTATAACAAAAATGTCAAGTGTTGTCTAAAAAATTATGAAAATTAGGAGTACGAATACGATAAGAATGAAGATGTGAAGTGAAGTGGAAAGAATTCAAGTGGTAAAATACAATAAAAACTAGAAAGAAAATTATTATGACCAAGGTAAAGAAAGGGGTTTGACAAAACGCTTTTGAACACCTAATATAGGTTTCTGTTCATGTATAGCTAAAGCTTCGGCTATGCATAAGTGCAGAAAATGTAAACTTTTGGATCGATTGGATTTTGCCATGTATATAACTTTGAAGGATGAATCACGTGGGGCTAAATGACCAGACTCTAACAGGTGATCACAGATAGACGACTTTGCAGTTCTACGTTCGCCTTTCATTAACCAAACCGGATAGTGTTCAGCTACACGTTTTCGGAGATTACGCTTACAACGTCCAATATAAACAGCTCCACAAGAGCACGTAAAAGAGTAAATGCACATAGATGTGGACAAAAGCGGTAATCTATCCTTGACGTTTTGTCTGATCATATTTCGGCTGGTAAAAACTAGTTGCAGGTCAGCTGCAGGAAAAGTACGTTTAATACATTTAGATAAACGGTTTTTAATCAATTCTGAAATGGTGTCACCTTTGAATGCAAGACTCATAAACAGCTTTTTCTTTGGTACTGTGACTTGTCTCGGAGTGGATTCTTTCTTGATGTTACGTTCAATGAACCTTGTGGGATAACCATTATTAAGGAGATTTGATCGAAGGTTGTTTAGTTCCCTATCGATTGTCTCTGGAGAGCAGATCTTACGAATTCTGGAGCATAAGGAGTGAATAAGATTTCTCTTTCTCCCTAAAGGTAGCCAACTGTTTATCCACTTCAACTCTACCCCTTATAACTTTTATCACATATACGTACATTGACTGAGCAATTATTTAGTGCCACTTAATAACCTTTTTCTGTAATATAAATACGACTGTACAGCTTGAAAATGAAGTCGTTGAAAAGAAATTTCTTCGCTGAACAAAAACTGTGTTTTTACTTATGAATTCTATTATGATTAATCACCACCATTGTCTCCGGTTTTACAATATTTCTAATCGATTTCAGCCTAGCACGCTTGTCACACAAATACGACTATTTATTTATTATGACACCTCATAACTAATCTGTTATTCTACGTTGCGAAATGTATCCGCCGCATAACTGGCCTTTATTGTAACGACCACAAATATTATATTTTATAATTGTAAGAACCTGAAGAGAAATTATTGAAAAGAATATTCTTCGTTCAGATTGACTTTTAATTCATAATATGGGAATATTTCTCACTATCAAATTTAGTTTGTTTGCTCAAGGATTTCATCATAAGCGGACATCAGTTAGAGAATCATTGGAAAAACTGGCTTTGTAACCAGAAGAAGGTGCTGCCTTTGAACCCCCGTGGTAGGTGCGTACTGATGAACAGTCCCGAACTAGGTTGGAGAACCAGCTGTCCAGTACTCCCAGATGGTTTTCCAATGTTTCTCTAACTGATGTCAGCTCATGATGAAATCATCCAACCAACCAATCAAAGAATAAATAAATAAAGTTTTGTGAAGATTCCCATAATCAATGATTCACTCTAACATGATACATTGTGCACTGAAACCAATAGAGGATCTCAAAAATAGTTGTCCTTCTGTTCCAAACAAATCTTTCACATGATTTTCACTGGAACAGAAATATTTCAATGAAAAAGAGTCTGAAATTGTTGGCTTCCAGTGTTGATTTCCAAGGGTTTCAATTGATTCCAGGTTGTTAGATCAATAATATGACAGAGAAGATTTGTAGCTCAGGTGGATGATTTTGATGTGGTTGTGTTCTCTCAACTGGATGATTTATTTGCAAAGCTTTCATCGCCCTACTAGGCGAATACTTCAATTTGACTGCAGTGAGCTTTTAGATTTCTCCACGAGTTTACTAATCATCTCTCCTGATGACCTTGGACGTGATTGGTTGTATTTGTGTGTTTTCACACCGTCTAGGTTACTTGTATTGCAACTGATTGTTTCTTTGACTTGAACTTTGACCTTGTGTGTGAGGTTTCTTTCTTATCGGTTGATAAATTTTGTCTATCTCGATGTGTCTATTGATTGATGATTCACTGGAATGCCAATGTCATCAGGAGGGATGATTAATAAACTCGTGGAGAAATTTAAAAGCTCACTGCAGTCAAATTGAAGTATTCGCTGAAGATGTCGCCTAGTGTTGGGGCGATGAAAGCTTCGTAAATAAATCATCCAGCTCAGAGAACACAACCAAATCAAGATAGATCAATAATTGACACAAAAAAGTAGAATTTTGTGATTATATTCTACCTGTGATTTTTCCACCCTGAAAATTTCAATACGCTAAACGTATTATCTCGCCCATAGGCATGATTAGTAACAATTTTATATTTTAAAAAATGAGGAGAAAAGCACATAATCAGATTGATGCAGTTCAAACTTGTATTACTGAGTTATCGAAGAATGTAAGGTTCAGAAAGGTTCTATCCTGTCGACGAATTACCAGAAAACTTAAAGAAACTATTTTTAGATTATGTAGATGTAATTGTGAATAAAAGAGAACAAGGCACCTGAAACAAGATTTTCTCCGAACCCAAATCGTTTTGTGTATAATTTTTCTGACGTAGTAAACATATATATTTATATATAATTGTAGAGCCAGTAGAGGAACTTATCGAAAAGGATATTCTCTGCTCAATTATTTTGTGTTTTATAGATGTCTGAATGAATATTTTCGTTATATTGAAATCTTCTGAGCATCATTTTGCGCTAAAAAGTGATTAGTTGATTAATGCACTTGCTTGTATTTACGATATATGCGGAATTCACCGAAGAGACTCTTTCCAAAGAATTTATAATCAAGTTGTACAATCGTGTTTATATATATATTTATGCATCTATCAGTTCACTCTCTCCTCTTGTGGAGCAAGGTCCAGTGGACGTAGCCAGAGAACGCTTTCCACACGGATACGAGAATATATTCCAGCAGCATGGTTTCAAAAGTGAGAAAGTAAGTGTGTACGAAGCTCTATTCTAGAACACCTGATCGACCCCTGTTACTCTACCAACCCTGACCATGATTTTAAGATCATCTATCGAATGCATTCTAGCTTGACGTGTTTTCTTCGTTACAAATGTCTAAAGATAGTGGAGGCCTTTGCTGTTCATTCATGACTTTAAGCCAGACCTTTGTGTACAAAAAGAAGTACGTACAATCCCTACTTCTGTTTGACCGTAGAAGGATAGACATTTATTTATTTACTTATTTTGTTTATTTAGTTATTCTATGTACCTTTCCCTCATTATTATTATTATTATTATTATCATTATAATTATTACTATTCTCACTTCGGATTGTTTCCGCTTGTCCCACTTGTGATTGTAAATCCAAAATTATAATTTTTTATTATTTTTACAATGCTGAATTCTATCTTATCGAATTTCACGTCATGTTATGTAACCTTTTATATTAGCTATTATGTACTCGTCGCCAAATTATTGTTATGTACTGGTCGAGAATTTAATAGTCCTGACGCAAGAAAGACGGAAAACACAAGACCACTAGGTTTGCGGTGATACTTCTATTTTCCAAACACAAGGAGAAACAAAATGTCACACATGTGTGTGAGAGCAAAAATATATATGAATGTCCGAACAAGTGTGTGAACACAAGTGTGTGAGCGAATATCCAAAATGAACAAATCAATAGACAGTCTTAACATGATTGGCTAATTATAATGGAATATCGATCCATATATACCTAGCAAATATAACAGACATGTCAAACAAACACACATATTATATATAATATAAGGGGAATATACATTGTTAAAGGAGACAGGTTCATCAAAGTGAAATGGTCACAGACTAAGAGAGCAACAGAAAGAGAGACCACCATATATATATATATATATATATATATATATATATATATATATATATATATATATATATATGGATACATCTCATTAGCCGACTAGTCCCATAATTATGCACCCCTTTCCAACATCTATACACTTTATGTATTATTCTATATATTACATTAATTGTTTCACCACTTGACATTTAACTATGAGTATAATCACAAACATTTTAGTTTTTTAATTGCATTTCATACTATTGTTATTTCATGTATTCGCACCTTTGATCTAATTCCCTCACCGGATATAATTTCTTATAAAATAAACCATATATATACGATTGTACAGCTTGATGATAAATTCGTTGTTGAAAAGAGTCCCTTAGTTGAATATTGTGTTCTTAAGGTCACATTGGGAATTATTAAATTATTGAAAAAAATATACAAAAATATACGATCGTAGTGAATAAAATTTGCTTTTCGACGAAATCATCAGCTAGGTAGCTGTACATTCGTGTATCTATGGTAAGTGAGTGTGAGGAAGTTCCACAATTATTTCAGGTCAAATGTCAAATCAACGAAACTGCAAAAAAGGCAATGTGATAATACAGATCAGATAATATAAAACAGTAGGATCGTAATTAGTGAGAAAATTGACTTTTTGTGCAAACAGAGATTGAGGCAAAGTTAAAATATCTTAACCAAAACCACAGTGACCCTGGTCAACGAATCGGAATTCGGGTGCACAAAGTCGTATCATCGTTGAAAAATGCAGATGAGATATTATACCATATAACTGTCGCTTACGTGTTGTAAGAATGTCTCTCAGTCACTACACAGATGATCTATGGAGAAATGATACCACACGTGCGCGATGGATGTATTCATCCAGGTGATTGTAGGTCATAGTGTGGTGGCAGCTTTCTGCTAGCCTAAACTGTAGACAACAATTTACGCCAATATTTACGCCCCGAATCGAGGTCACGAGAAAAACAATAACAAAGATTAACCATGAGGAACTCAACGACCGATCACAGCAGACTTAACGTGTGCAAACAAATACGATTCGCAGATATGTGGCTTAACTTTCTAAGAAACGGTGATAAATGGTACAGAATAACCTTCAGCAAGAAAGCAACCAATAAGATGTCGCTTCTCTGCTAACTATAAGACTAATAATAATGTACATTAAAATCTGTAAGTATCCGTTGATTTTCTCAATAAAGGATCCGTTGTCTGGCCCTTGTCTTCTGTGGTTACACTAGTACTTTGAGATCTGTTGATATTTCTGACACTTCTTAAACCCACTCCTAACTCTAATCATAATCCTAACTCCTAATCCTAACTTTAACCCTAGAACCTAAACCTTAGACTTGAAAGCCATAACCCCACCTAACATTATAGATTTACAGAAAAAGTACCTAGAGAATAAGTGGAGTACTGTATCTACCTACTCCAAGTCCCGAAAACGCCAGATATGGTTTCATTTGGAATGACCTTTAATAGCATTCCCTGTATCTGACTGGTTCTAAAAAAGGTAATCTTTCCAAAGACCTTGGCTTTGGCTAGAATACTTTAACTTTGCCGGGAATAAAAATGTGGTAATATCAGGTAATAAACAGGCAAAATAGATAAGAGACGTAATCAGGTAATCACTATTTAAGGAATGGAGTGTTTATGATAGCCATAGTGGAGACAAAGGTTGAACCTATTTATCTTAATTGTTTAGCATGGGCTAGAACTTTAGGATTACTACTGCCTCAGTTATGCCCAGATGCTTTGATTCCCTCCCTTTGAAAGATTTGATCGGATCTTATATATGACTCTGAAGGACTTTTAAATTGAACTGAATGTTTGGAGTTCACCAGATGTTCGATTATCCGAACATCTCAAAAAAATTTTTTTCTTCGCTGCAGTTGTCTTTTCGATATTTCCTATAATCTGGTGTGTATATTATTGTTTGTGATTGTTTTATATATTTTGTTCAATATTCAATTTTGAAGGTTGATTCTGTTATTGACTGTCAATCTGTATTTTTTAATGCAATGTAAGCTAAAATGTTTCAAACAGTAATCAATCAAATCGTTTATTGAAAGAAATAACTTGATGGGACAAATCACTTCAGATTATCACAGACAGACTGCAAAGAATAATCACCGCCGCAGCGGTGGCACAGCGGTTATGACGCTCACCGACCATGCACATGGTCCAAGGTTCGATCCCCAGCCAACTCATGTCTGATATCAATTGGTCGGCCTGCTAAATTTGGGCTACCGATATCGCGTGCTGAAAATTCCATACTTGTACCAATAATACAGTGTGGAATCAAGCTACAATAAGAAAAATCACTTGGATAAAGTATAGAGACTAACAATAGAACAATCAAATTCAGATACTAATGATTCGGTAGTAGGATGCGCACCAGTCACGCACATAGCTGGGCTTCGATTCTCGTCTGACACACTCACCACATTAAACCTCCTCCAGTTTATTAGACGACAGCATGCCAGTAGAAGAGGAAAGGTGCTTGGATTTGAGCCTGAAAGCTCTATCGTGTTAGAACAACAACACCTCTGACACTCGAACTATAAGCATTTGAACTCTATGTTCCATAAGGAATACAAAGAGGTAAAACCAGAACAAATAAGTGTGCATTTCCCTGACTTGATTGAAAAGAATGTATCGACATGTTTCAATACCTTGAATCCATCACACAAACTAGATCCTGATATTAGTTAGAGAACTATTGGAAAACCAACTGGGAGTACTGGGAAGCTGTTTCTTTAGACTAGTTTGGGACACGTCAGCAGTACGCACGCACCACAGGGGGTAGAACCCAAGACCTTCTGGTTACAAGGCGAGCTAGCCCGTAGACCATTAAGCCACTGGGACCCGATCCAACGGGCCATGAATTCTAACTTCTGCCAATTCACGAAATAGCCAATATCAGCTCATGACGAAATCCTGTAACCAATCAAATCCCTACAAACCAACACTTGAATATCGATTAGATGCTCACTAGCGATTTGCGCTATTCATCTGGGTAGTTACCTGGGGTTCTAGTGAGAAGTCGTGACCAGTAGAGTGCAGCAGGTCGGGTGTGAGGACAAATACTCACCACCGGTGACACTGGCTAGTGGTTGCGCTACATCGTGAACTGGCAGAAGCTAGAATTCATGCACCATTGGATCGGGTCCCAGTGGCTTAATGATCCACGAGCTAGCTCGCCTTGTATCCGTTAGGTCCTGGGTTCGAGTCCCGGTGGGTGCGTACTGATGAGGAGTCCCAAAGTAGTCTGAAGAAACAGCTTCCCAGTACCCCCAGTTGGTTATACAATGGTTCTCTAACCGATGTCACCTCATGATGAAATCCTGTAACCAATCAAATCACTACAAACCAACATTTGTCTATAGATCCTGATAGTTTACCAAGCACTTTACTTCAAAGTATGCAGATATTTCGTATCATCCTCTTATACAAATCTTCACAACAATATTTCACAAAGATACAGTATCTTTTGCTATAGATACAAATAAAGATTGTGCTTGTACCAAAATCTTCTTCTGGGTCAGGTTCAAAGTTTAGACCAGTCGCAGTCACATCTCCATTTTGAAAAAAATTAACACTTTAAATGCTGACACTGTACTCCACTACAATATTATTTCGTGTCTCGATAAAGGTGGAAAGTCTGTTCGAGCCTACTTTTTAGATTACACTGCTGGTTTTGACTCTGTTCCTAGGACACTCTTAGGAAGTCAGCTGATTTCAGGACCCATTGAGTCCTTCCTAGTTCACAACGTGGCTGTCTACCTATCTTTCGGCTAGAAACACAACATACTGTTTGTTACAGTCTCGTGGACATTTAAAATGACCGAGTTGATTTAAACGTGAGTATAGTGATACTCCTTTACCTCGCTAAGCCAGTAGTGAGACTGGTGAAGAGGAAAGGTTTGGCATGAGGCGAGCAACCCCATCCTGTAAAAATAATCACCACTGCTACAGAAACTTCAGGCATCTAGCTTTGAGCCCTATGTTCCACTGGGAACGTGCAGGGGAATAAAAAAAATAATGATACTGGTGCATTGGTGGCACAGCCATAGAATGCTCTCCAACCACGCAGGTGTTTCCGGGTTCAAAACCCGGCCGACTCACTCCTTTACCTCGCTAAGCCAGTAATAAGACTGGTGAAGCGGAAAGGTTGGGCGTGAGGCTAACAACCCCATCCCGTAAAAATAAACAGACTCCATCGCTACAGAAACTTCGAAGGTCTCGCTTGAAGACGCCCTATGCTCCACTGGGGACGTAAAGGAATAAAAAAATAATAATACTGACGCAACGGACAAATCAACTGGTATGCCATATACTCCTATTCGTCCTTAGTACCTTCAGAATTCCTGAGCTATATAAAATTATCAAAAGACGAAGACTGGTCTGTGACGGTTGGGATACAAATTTTATGAGAGAGTGAGAATATTATATTTAAACGGGAAGCACTGCAATTCACTGCTTACAGAAGCTGGCATACCTCAAGGTGCTGTAATTTCTCCATTTCTGTTTTATTTCTTTCTACATGACCTACCATATTCTTTCATAGGTAATTTCACTTTATCTTTTGGTGATCTGACAGTTTCTGTCCCAATTTTTCTCATATGCATAGATTCTTGTCCGAGGTTAACCACAAGGATCTCACTCACATGGTTATGAACTAAATCCATCTACATGTCATATTGTTGATTTTAGTTTCAAATGCAAACGAGATTTGCGTAGACTGATTCAGTCCCATGGTTTATTGTAATATCTACGCCGGTGTGATAGGGAGTCAACTGAGTATTTTCTATCTCCGTATCAGTTTCTCTTCGAGACTCTGTTTGTCATTTCATATCTTGTTAGTTTCTGAGGACATTTTGTCCGTTTGACTTATTACATAAAGAAGTTTTCAATGCATTCTTCTTCAAGCTCTACAATTATGAATCCATTAATTTAATAAATACAATAGCCAGCCAGCCAGCCAGCCAGTAAAGACAAATTAGAATCGTATCAGAAAGTGTATATTGTGGAACAAGTATAACATGGGATGGAACAATAGTCATACAGTTTTTTAATATGCATTGTCAATGAGAACATGAGGCAAAATGAGATGAAGTAATTTAATTTAATGATATATATAGTCAAAAGAAAATACAGGTTTCGAAATTAAGTGTAATCAGGGTGTGTGAGACAATATGAAAATGAACCAACGAATGGGGCGGTCTAGACATAAGTTCAAGGTTGAAAATAACAACAATAAGAATGATTGTAAAATAATAACGATGATATGGTGTAAAATTACAAGCGCTATTGGTGAATGAATGTCAAATAATAATAATGATGAATATAATGAAGTGGAATAAACAGGATTTTGTAAATACGATAACAAGTTTGGAAAGCACTATTTAAACCTAAGGTAATAAAATCATAAGAAAGGTCATGAAATCATAAAAGTGGAAAATGAACGTTTGTCAATGAAACAGAGGAATAGAAGAAAAGAAAAGAATAGAAAATTGTGAAAGGAATTTATAGTGTTAATGGAGGATTTGTTGGCTTCATTGTAGGTCGAGGTAAGCATAGAGGTTGAACATACTTCTTCTCTATGCAAAGAGATGATCTTCTGGTATTAAGTGAAACCGCTTCAACTATTGATAGAAGACGTAGTCCAACTCCTCTAGATAAATTACTAGGAATGCGGTAAATAACTGAGAACGCTTGGTCAAGTTTTATCGGGTGTCCAGTATCTACCAAGTGGGCTAAGACTGCACTATTTATGCATTTGGTTGCTCCTTTACTCAACCATACAGGTACATGTTCACGCGTGCGCATAGATAAAGCCCTCTGAGTACGGCCAATGTAACTGGCTCCACATGAGCAGTTGAATTCATAGATGCACAGTGATGAGGTCATCTTTGGTAATTTATCCTTGACTTGCTGTATAAGTACTGATTTAGTTGAGAGGTTTAGTACCAGTTTAGCTGCAGGAAATGTTCTATCTACTGCTCTACTGAGTCGACATTTTAGAATGTCAGCTGCAATTCCCTCTTTGTAACTTAACTTAAGATACAAAGGTTTCTTGTCTACGGTATCCACCTTTACCCTGTCTGTAGGTATTGACATAAACTTATTTTATGAAGCTCTGTGGATATCCATTTTCTTGCAGTATAAGTTTCAATTTATGCATTTCTTCCTTAATGCATTCGTCTGAACAAACAGTTTTCATTTTATAATTGAAACACATAATTAAGTTTCTTTTGTGCTGAATCTGTATGAAGCTATGAAATTGGGTGTACTGAGCTGTCCAAGATTTCTTTCTAAATAAGTTCCTTTGTGGATATCCGTCTGTCCTCTTGGTGAGGAGGACATCCAGGAAAGGTATACTGTTATTTTCTTCCTCCTCACATGTAAACTGCATAGCTGTGTGAACATTAATAAAAGCATTCGGAAGCCCTTGCTTATTATGATTCCTATCACAAATGATATCGACAATAATAGTCAAACCCCTCAATCGTGTCTTTGACTGAACGATTTTAAAGCTTTGCCAGGAAAATATCAGCTGGCATAACGCTCAGAGGTGAGCCCATGGCAACACCATCAACTTATCTATCAAAATCATTGTTCAACATAAAATGAACCTTCTTAGTGAATTTCAACGGTAATTCTTTGACTTTTTCCGGTGAGATTCCTACATCTATCCTTCGTTCTATCAGTTAGTAACACAGGTAGTTGACTGTTTCGATCAATGGTAAAATGGTGAGTAGTGATGCTACATTTTCGTTCCCTGTACATTCAGGCTTTTGGTAGTCTCTACAAAGCCAAATACGTCTTCTTCACTAAAAATTCACTTATTCACGATGTAATGGTTCTAATTCCTTTAACAACCACTTGGCCGTAGAATTACAGGGGGGATTGACACATATGTAGGATGGGACGTGGTGGTACTCCGTGCTTGTGGACTTTTCGCAAACCATAAAATCTTGATGTGTGCTTACCCAAGGGTTTTACTTCGTCGAGTATACACTAAAGAATCAGATTATTTTCAAATAGTGGTTTCAATATCTTAGCCATTCGGTGGTCGGTTGCCTCACTTGTGTCTTCACCACGAAATCAGTTTTTGAAATTTCGTGTGGTCGATTAGAATGCGATTCATTTTGTCTACATAATCACTCTTACTCATGATATCTGTACCAGATCCTTTGTCACGTCTAGTTATTATCAGATTTTCGTCCTTCTTGAGGTCACGTAATGCATCTTGATGCTTCTATGTAAGTAGGCTGTTGACAGGACATTTTTGTTATTAAACTGGTAGCAGGAATCGATTAGGGTACTTTTAAATCTTTCTACCTAAGGCTTAGACGATGGAATTAGGTCGTTTGTCTGGGCGAATGGGTTTTCAACTATTATTATTATTTCATAATCATTATTACTATTGTCGTCTAGTTCACCCCAATCGTTAATTTATTTTCTGTGGTATTCATATTGTCTCTCATACACTGCACTGATTACACTCACTCTCAAAACATGTATTTTTGTTGACTATATATATTTTCAAGTATTGGTTTTTGTAGGGATTTTGTTTCATTGCATGGAGGATTTAATCATGAGCTGACATCGGTTAAAGAACCACTGGAAAACCTGGGTGTACTGGACAGCTGTTTCGTCCTAGTTTGGGACTCCTCAGCAGTACGCACCCACCGGGATTCGAACCCAGGACCTTCTGGTTACAAGGCGAGCTCGTGGACCATTGAGCCACTGGGACCCGATCCAATGGTCCTTGAATTCTAACTTCTGCCAATTCACGATATAGCGCGACCACTTCGCAATGTCTTCTTCGATGAGAGTTACTGCCTCATCTTCGACCTGCTGTACACTACTGGTCACGGCTTCCCACTAGAACCCCAGGTTAACTGCCTGAATAGGGCCAGTCACTAGTGAGCATCAGATGAATTTTCAAGTATTGGTTTTATATATATATTTTATATATAAATATATATATACATATATTTATATATATATATTTATATATTTTTAAAAATTATTGATTGTAGCTTGATTCCACACAGTATTTTTAGTACAAGTATGGAATTTTCAGCATGTGATATCAGTAGGCAGAATTTTGCAGGCCGACAATTGATATCAGGTGTGCGTCAGCTGGCGAACGAATCCCGGACCATGTGCATGGTTGGTGAGAGTCGTAACCGCAGTGCCATCGACGCATATATATATATATATATATATATATATATATGACTGAATTATTTCATCTCATGTTCTCCTTGACCATGCATATTAAAAAACTGTATGACTATTGTTTCATTCCATCTTATACTTGTTCCACAATACACTTTCTGATATGATTCTAATTTGTCTTTACTGGCTGGCTATTGTATTTTTAAATTAATGGATTCATAATTGTAGAGCTTTAAGAAGAATGCATTGAAAACAGTTGTTCTCTGTAACCATTTTTATTCTGAATAAATTATGGGAATATTCAATTTGCCTTAAGAAGTTGGAACTTTCTGGCATAACTGAACCTCGTCTCTTACAGTTTATTAATTCATGTACTCTGCTCATTCCTCTTTAATGTCCTATTCCATTCTTCCCTGCATTTCTCAATAAAAGACTAAGTTAAATACTAAGTAGAACATTGAGGGCTGTTGGCTGGGTTTATCGGTGTGCCTCTGACTCAACTGACTGATACTGTTGGTGTTAAACATTCTAATTCTTGTAAGCAGTTAACTATCGTGATCTTGTCTGATACTGAACATCCTCTTTATTCTCAAATTTCTACTCTTATCTCTTCAGGTAAAATGGGAAATAATTGCTTGCGAATTCAAGCTGGTACAGTAGAATTTGAAACCTTAACCATACCATATTCATCACGGGTTTTGTGTAAATACATAAGTTTTTTTTAAGTTTTCCTTCACGTTCCTCAGTGGAACGCAGGGCTTCAAGCTAGAGGTTTGAAGGTTCTGTAGCAGTGTTTATTTTACAGGATGGGGTTGCTAGCCTCACGCCCAACCTAGCCTCTTTACCAGCACTTTTTCTGGCTCAACTAGGTAAAGAAATGCGTCGGCCGTGGATCGAACCCCGGACCATGTGCATGGTCAGCGAGCGTCCTAACCGCTACATCACCGACGCACGAAACACGCACGTAGTTGTATATTTAAAAAATGAGCCAAATGGTTGCATATATGTACATGCGCTGAAAATTCCATTCTGTATATACATTACTGTTTGGAAGACAGCCCCTTATTACGGTTTTTATTATTAATAATATTACAGATTTTGAAGTTTATGAAGTCGCATTAGAGTTTAAAATACCCAATTCAACCAGCTGCTTTACTATCATTTGTTTCAAGAGTTGAGATGCCATCTAGCTAATTAAATTGAAGTGGAAATTTACTCTGAGGGGTCACTCTTAGAGTCTTTCGCTTGTAGTTTATGTTTGAAAAGAGACACCGCAAATGCATCGATACGTTTCGTCACACTCTGAAGAAGTACACAAAATAAGGAGACACAGAAGTCATGATTCTACAACAGACAAACAAGGGTATAAAAAGAACAGATTAAATAAATGAAGATCAATGACAGGTTTCAGTGACTGGAATTACCAGACGAAAAGTCTCCAACACCATTGATTATTAGGGCTCTGAAGACAGTATTCACGCAGCCTGCGTCCTCTACATAAATTAAAACAATAATTGACCAGTGATGCCGTGTTTTAATACGGCCATCTCAAATTGTTTCTTAAGCTACCCAAAGCTCAGTACATTTCAAACAATGAGGTTTCACAAACGCATCAATCGGCTTTCCCTCCTCATGAAACGCTCTACATCTACAGTTAGTCTAAGCCACGTAGGAAGATGCAGACCTCCTGGATGGGGTCCTCGGGACGGTAAAAACCAATATCTGGAGACAATTGGTGATATGGCTCAAAATCGTTCTCAATGGCTAGCGCAGATGCATCCACTCCTTGTGATTTATGATTTCCAATGAAACTGTTTTGTTCTTCGTTACTACTATTACTTTGTCTCACACCTCTGTTTAATGTTTCTATTATGCATTTCTTCTACTTTCTTCTCTTGTCTTGGGTGCTACATGAAAGGTGGCACCTCGAACTGCTGCACATCTGTGCAAAGTTCTATGTCGAAAGAAGACAGTGACAGACAGACTCTACATCTAATCTCATTACTACCGATAATATGACACCACTTAGCACGAGATAAAGAATACAGACACTAATGTTAACAGACGTTCAACCTCATAATATCTCTCACGTCCAATAACCGCGTATGACGGTGATAAATAATGACAGAGCCAAGTGTCACACATAACATAGGCCAGTGTCGCGTCACATAGATTGATAGGAAGCGGCCAAAATTTATATTAACATTTTCAATCATTAGCTCCAGAGGCGTAAGTGTTTATTCCTGAAATCCGGATAAAGTTATGTTGTGGACATGGAATAACCTTATTGGACAACTTGTCTAACCTTGGGCCAGTTGCCAATCAATCATAACAGTTTATTCTGCGCTGACCTAACCTAACCTTATTGTGAATTAAAATGTAAAGAAGATCCGTTACCAATTTTCTTATCTTCTACCGTCACACCTGTTGATAGGTAGTCAGATATCACTTCTGTGCCCAAAATGACGCCATTCAAAAAATATCACAGGAGTCTCTTCAACAACTAGTGAATGAGAACATATAAAGCCTATAAAATAATTAAAGTGGTTAAGACGTTAAGCCATTTCGCTTTCTATCCTCGAACTGGACATTGTTGGCGACCCGTCCTGGTGCATGGTTTTTTCCTTGGACGGGGAAGAAGCGTTGCTCGAAAATATTAAGATTTCTGATGAAGAGGAATACATACCACCTGTTTACCAGACCCTAAGTGAACGTGGGCACAGTTGCCCTGTGTGAATTAAAATAAACGAATTCATGATGTTGAGACGCTTTATTGTAATTTATCTGAATTCATCACTAGGCTGTTGACAGAAGTGGCGTGGCATACCAGTCATTACATTCAAGTTTTTTTTATCGTATTTTTTCTATTTTTCAGTACTTTTAAGTGGTCTTAGGCTGTATTCATTCAGAAGAGTAGTAAGGGGATGATAACATGCTGAAAAATGGTTCATGTATCATTACATCACTCTGTGAACCTATGAAATACAAGTCTTTTGACAGTTGACTGTAAACTATACATAACATGTAAAGTTGTGCACTATGAAGTAAGTCAGTCGTAGTGTGAACAGTAGGATAAATCGTTTCAACGGTACATCTCAATTTCACACTGTTCTCTGCATTCCTGTCAAGCTAACCCCATGATTGCCGATAAGCCCTCATCTCCATGTCACACTATTTCCTGCATTTTATCTTCAGACTCTCACTGAAATCGTCATTTCCCATTCAGAGTCCATTGGAGCTATGGCCTGGTGAGTAATGTCATCCGATAGTCTCCTCTCATTGTTTGTCCGATACATATGCACTTTCTTCTTCTTCATTGGTTCGTTCCCATAGCTTCTAGTTGTTAATTGTTTCTGACCAGCCCCATCTGATCTTCACTGTGGAGACAGTGAATGCAGGTGTTGATAAAGGCTTGTACTGACCTAATGGGAATGTTTTGGTAACTTTTTTGTCAAGCAAGATTCTGACCCCTATAGGAGAACTAACTGACTTAACATTGGTGTTGAAAATGCGAATTTTGATCGCTATGCTGGGTGCAGAAGATTTACGAAATGATTCCAGAGTGGTGAATATATCTGTCATACCTTCGCGATCCACGTTTTGCCATCCTCATCTATGACTTACACCAGTATCTGAAATGAGGCTACCTGGTCAAACAAGTGAAGGAAATAACCTCTTTCCAGTTCCTGCCGTTGATAGTGTGATTGGTGCTTACTTTTATTGTTGGGGTTGGTGGTTGTTAGATATCTTCATTTTTTCCGTCTTCTCTCCGTTCACCTGGAGTCCTGTCCTTGCTGACAGCCTCTTCTGACGATTTGTTCGTTTTCGCCTTTATTTCTTCAATTTCGTGTGTGTGTATGTGTACGTGCAGGCAATTCGGACAAGCTTATTTTAATTTAGTTCAATATACCAACCACCTTGTTCATACAAACAGTCATTTGATGAATGAGTTAACTACATACATGTCGGTCTCAAATCTGCATTTACCATGACTAGGAGTGAGTTGTTTTCCCATGGGTGTGTGTCCTACGACCTCAATGACAAACTAAATAGTCTCACAGGTGAGGGGGTAACTCATCAGTCATGGAGTCAATATACCGGAAAACCCAAACACAGTCACTCACTTATTACTGTCATTATTTTTGTTTTCAATAGTTTGGTTTTGTGAGGGTTAGGTATGTTTTTATGAGTTGATCACGGATTGATATCAGTTGGAGAACCATTAAAAACCAAGGAGAACTGGACAGCACTTTCATCTTAGTTTGGGAATCATTGGCAGTATGCACCAACTGGGATTCGAACGCTGGACCTTCCGGTTACAAGGCAAGCTCGTATACGATTTAGCCACTGGGACCCGATTCAGTGGTCCATGAATTCTAACTACTACCAATTCGTGATTTAGCGCAACCACCAACAAATATAATCGGTGGGCGACCCATCCTCATACTTGACTGGTTGGAGCTCACTGGTCACGACTTCTCACTAGAACTCCAGGAAACTCCGTCCTGTAGCAAGTCACTAGCAAGCATCAGATTAATTCTCTATAGTTTGGTTTGTAAGGGTTAGGTATGTTTTTACGAGTTGATCACAGATTGATATCAGTTACAGAACCAGTGGAAACCATTATTTTTATTACTATAAATGTGCATAAAATGTCACACCCACGTGAAGAAACTCACTCAATAACTATGTCATCATGTATTTTGCTTGGTGTGTAGGTTTCTTGTAAGTTTGTTCGTTGTGGTTGGACTGGATGTTTTTATGGTTTCAACAAGTCATGACTTGTATTATTAGACCCATACATGAATGAATTCAGAGCCTTGTCCAAAACTGCATCATCATATTAAATCACTAAACTGTAAAACATGATCACATGAAGAAAAAGAGGGTTGAAACTGTGATGAAATGATGAGTTGACAAGCAGATACGTCAGAAAAGTTGGGGAATAGCGAATTAAGAGGAACGGACGCACGAATTTCCTCCCAGAGACCAATGGCATCAACCCACTCAGTCTGGGCAAAAGGAGGGTAACAGAGATAAGAATCCATAATACGGAAAGAAAAATGCAATGTTCATGCTCTTTTACAACGTTCATTTGCGTACATGGTGTCTTTTTCTATTGAACTTAGTTTCACTACCATGATCTGACTGCTGGCTATCAGGTCACTGGTACGTCCGCCCCATTGTATCGCAATACATCATATTGTCTGTTACGTCTTGTAACTCAACTGGTAGACTGCAAGACTGGTTACTTCGGAGGCCGTCACTGAAATTCTCATTGAATCTTCAGTCATCCATCACTCAGCACACACAAATAAGTATTGTGAAAACATTCTAGGGCCAAAAATCCACCTTGACATGATACGATGTGCTCCGCAATTCTCATCATAATTCCTCCACACGATTTTCACTGGGAGAAAAATATTTCTTAGAAAGTATGAAACCGTTGGTTCTTAAGGATTTCCAGTTCAAAGAGAGTACTAGGGAGTACTAGACAGCCGTTTCTCCCTAGTTGAGGATTCTTCACCACTATGTACATATAACCCTATCGGGAAACAAACCTAGGAGCCTAACGGTTGCTAGGAGATTCTACTGACCATCCATCTACGGTGACGGAATCCAACAGCTAATCAGATTCTAATTTCTGCTAATTTAGGACATATATATATATAACACAACCGCCAGCTAATTTCTTCAATGAGTATTTGTCTTCGTACTTGACTTGATGAACCCTGATGGTTATGGCTCAGCACCAGAACTCCAGGCGATTTCATCCTGTAATCAGCCATGCTTGTGAGCATTAGCGTCCATTAATTTGGTTAATTTCACGTTAGATAACCAGGAGAAATCATTCTTATGGGTCCGACGTATTCCTGCCTCCTCTCTCTCTCTTTCCAAGTGTGGTGTTCTGCCCATTGCGATCCACCACAATTACGACTATTTTTACCTCAAAGGCTTCGCTGGATTCCTCGTTGTGGGCCAATTTATTTATTTATTTTTATCATAGCTTGATTCCACACCGTATTTTTGGTACAAGCATGAAATTCGCAACATTTGATATCGGTACGGAGAATTTTGCAGGCCGACCACTGATATCAGGTGTGCGTCAGCTGGCGAACGAACCCCGGACCATGTGCATGGTCGACGAGAGTCCCAACCGCTGCGCTACCGACGCACATGTCATACAGCTGTTGAATAGCTTTGAACCTCTCTTAGTTTATTGTTTCACTGGTTTTCTAAACCGGTCCTAAGCCCGAGTAAAGAGGGAAGGTTGAGCATGCGTCTAGCGAAACTGTCCTAGAAACTCAATCTAGTCACCACAAAAATTTCGAAACACAACGAAAAATGTAACCTATGAGTGAGGTAATCAATAAAAGGCGAATGTTTGATTGTGAAGCCGTAGTAATGCATACCGAGAACATTTATCAAAATAGACCGAATTATATTAGTTAACTGACTAAAGAGGAATCATACAAGACTTACACAACCCAGCATCATGAATGATAGAGAAATATGAATTGTGCTGGACTGTTTTAATCCAGACAAACAACTTAGTGGATGCTGGTCGACATACCCATCTCCTGAAAAGCAGATAAAGTGATACATTCACATTGATGAGACCAGTAGTTGAAGCTTACACCTCAGGTCCATGAGAATTGTTGGTTACATAGAAAAAAATTTGTCGAAGTTCAGCTGTGAAGGTTTCGTTCAATGAGACGGACTGGTGGTTTCTCAGTGTTTCTGCCGATGAGTCTCCATTTGGACTGTAAAGTGAGGTACAGAAGTCATTTAGGAGAAGACTTAGGTTTCGTGGATTTTGTGATGAGACGTTGTGGTTAGCCACTAATCATGTGGAGCTAGGTATGTTGGCCATAGCCATAGCGTTTGCTGTTCAGAAGTATACTCGAACACACTCTCATGGTTTTATAAAGCAGAAAAATAATCCTCTCCACGCAGCTCTATCCTGGAACATCTGATAGAATTTGGACGTCGAACTAACCCACAAGATAGCTTCAAAGTCACCTACAGAATACATGGGAATCTTGCTAAGTCAAACTTCTTCAAACCGCAGAAGCAGTGAAAATTCACATGTTTAATCCTGAACTCTACATACAAAAGAAGTTTGTTCATTCAGTAAATCTACAGTGAACCTGATCTATTTTAACACCGGATATGTAATTTTTGTTACTTGTTTCTTAATTGTATTATTTTTTTCCTCCATCCCTTATTACCACTGTTATCAACTTGACTTTCGTCCAATTTTAATTGAATTCTACTCAAACCCGCCAATTATATTACATCACTCAATTTACTTATTTAATTTAATTTTAAGTTTCCACTCGATTAGCGTTTTCTACACCACGTAATTTCAGGATTTCATCATGAACTGACATAGGTTAGAGGACCATCGGACAACCTCGGAGTACTGGACAGCTGTTTCGTCCCAGTTTTGGACTCTTCATCAGTACACACCTACTGAGGTTTGAGAACTGAGGACCTTGTGGTTACAAGGCGAGTTACCTTGTAGACCATTAAGCCGCTGGGACCAGATCCAAATGGTCCATTACTCTCAGGTTTTCCAATAGTCCTCTAACCAATAGCAAGCAGTTCATGATTAAATCCTGAAACCAGTCAAATCCCTGCAAACCGATACTACGTACAGCATGTTGAAGATGAGGCAGTAACTCATAGAAGAAGGCATTGCGAAATGGTCGCGCGATGTCATGAACGGTTTAAAGTTAGAATTCAAGGATCATTGGATCGGGTCGCAGTGACTTAATGGTCTACGAGCTCGCCTTGTAACCAGAAAGTCTTGGGTTCGAACAACGGTGGGTGCGTACCGATGAAGGGTCCCGAAATAGGACGAAATAGCAGTCTAGTACTCTCAAAGATTCTCCAGCTAATGTCAGTTCATGATGAAATCCTACATGGAACTACGTAATTTGTTATTTAAAATTCACAATTCTAATGACGCATCTTCAGAAATGTTCCTTTGTTGCTAAGAAAATTATACAGCATACAAATGCGATTGTACAGATTGAGAATAACGTCGTTGAAAAGAGAAACTCTTCGCTGAATGTTTTTTTTAGTAATATCATTCATTTTAGTCAACTTAAAGACATTGAATACTGGTCAAAAAGCTCTGTTTTGGCATTTCTGTAATTTAAAATAAGAGTAGGAAAATCAGTTACTAAAATTTGGTTGCAGGTCAATGGAAAATATCTTTTCTCTTCATTATTTTCTACATATCGTATTACTGAATCACTTTCTTACATTTTCTCTGAGGTTTTGCATAAGTTAACTGAGTCCTCGTAAAATTCTATGCAACTTGGTACTTTAGTTTTCCCACTAAATATGATTTGAAAATTAGTACTAATAGTGTGGTGAGAGCAGGCTGCTAGCCGATTGGTTGACACTAATCTACGTTAATGTCTAGGTCACTAATATGGGCCGTGAGAAAATATGAACAAGGCTGGTTCAACAACCAATCACAGCAAAGTTAACGTGGCAAAATATGATTCGCAGATAGAGAATTCTATTTGTCAAAAAATCCCGAAACAACCAATCAGAAGCCTGCGTTTGTCTGCAACCAATCAGATGACTGCGCTTTTTCTACTTGCATAAGCTATAATAATGTATGTGAAATATGTATAAATACGTGTTGATTTTCATAATAAAACGATCTGTTGACTGGCCCTTGTCTTCTGTTGTTACAATAGTATTCCTCTCATTGTATTTCGAACAAAGCAAGAACTACAGTTTTTCCAGAATAAAGTCATACCATCTTTTATTCTGTCACCTTCTCACCAGCTGCTCACAGGCTAAAGTCATTATTAAATATATCTACAAAAGTAATTATAACATACTTGCACAGAGTTCACTTTAAACAAAAATCAATCGATCAGTATATGCATACAGTAATGTATATATATATATATATATATATATATATATATATATAATATTAAACACTATTCCGAACAGTAAGGATCACACACAATGGAAACTTTCCGCCATAACGCATTAAGATGAAAGAGAGATGAAAATATCCAGTTACCAGGTAGGGCGAAGAAAGACTGATAACCGAACCGCTTCCTTCTGAACGCACAAATCAGATTCCAGGCGGTGCTTGATGAAAATGGATTCAACAAACTTGAGGAAAATTAAGCTCTTCTGTCTATTCATAATTTTGAACGATTTTTCGAAGTCCACCTCATGACCGACCAGTTTGAAGGAGATGTCTGGTGATGGCACTGTTTAAAGCTTTCGTTCCCGTTAGACATAAGATTTTTGGAACATGTTCAGGAAATCGTAGATATGTCCTTCTTTCTGTCTTTCCAATGTAACTGCTCTAGCGGACACATGTAAATTTGTACATACAGTTGGAGTTAACATGAGAGAAGGATATCTGTCGATTTTCGATTGCACCAAAGAGCAAGTCACTTCGCCCTCTGCAGTCAAATTTAGGTAGGTCAACGACTGTCGAAAAGGTTCAATTTCTTCCTCAGATGATCTTCTCCATGCCATCCTTGGCACCCAACCTATAGCTTTCTGTGTAATCATTACTCAGTGTCCAATGTTGAGTCCTATTTTCTTCTGACTATTTGTGTTGTCCAATAAGCTATTGAATGAATTCTTACCTGACAGTGTCCCTTGTTGATGTAAAACTTAGAACACCGGAGTTATGTTCACATTATGAATTGCAGATATTTATTCTTACTTAATGCCTCATCAAAATGAACTTCGTGAAGAAACCTCACTAGAGAGACAATAAGTGAAGAAAAACGATTACTGATCAGCCGTTTTATTCCAAACTGATACACTTAAGCAATTCTAGCCCATAATTTAATGTAAGATTGGTTATAAAACCCCAAGTCATTCTTCAAGTTCGAATCCTTCACTTCAAATTTTATCACTATCTACGCATATTAATCGGTCATTATGGTGTAACTAATGCAATAGGTCTAGTCCTCGACGTTGATGAAAACTGAATTCTGTTTATCAAGTTTGCAATGTAGAGTCATCAAGCTAAGCAGACTGACACGTTAGGGTGATGCACTCTGAATTGCTTTCAGATGGTTGGAAGCTCTGGATCTATGTTTCACCAGCAAGACGCATCTGCAACTGTGGTCTGAAAGCGGGAAACCAATATATGCGTCCTAGAGTACAGCCGATCAAAACTTCCGTGACACATAAACAGTCACAAAACGGTCCAAGGATAGCAAACAGAGGACTACTCGTCATTTTTAAAACAATTAGTCCCTTTGATAAATTTGAATAAGGCATTTAGAAGACAAATTTCGCTAGATGATACCGTCATTTCGTAGTTTCTGTACAACCGCTTTACAACTAACATGGTTAACATTAATAAAATAAGGATCATGACAATTACTCAGTTAAATAAAAAAAACAAAAGTACATACTAATGACCAATCGTATTTAAATAGGACATGTAGTCCATGGTAGGCGAAGATTGTTTTTTGTACACACAGTTTAGGCTGTATGTGACTGATCGAAAAAGCTTTCATCACCTTGAAAAACCAACCTTGAATTAAAGTTGTGTGGGGAAATAATTATGAAACAGTCATTAATATTGACTTTGTGACCAGACATTAATAACTGTTTTGCAATGGATTATGCTGGATTTCTATTCAGATTAATCACGTTAGGATTTTCGATATGATTTACTAGCCATTTTGGAACATGTTCTTTTCGACCGCGACATTGGAACATTCTGTTAGTTCTGCCTATATAGGTGTCACTGCAGCTGCAGGCCAACTTGTAAATACAGTTTGAAGTAGAGTCCACAAAATTTCGTCCTTTAATCGTAGGTACAATGATCGAAAATGTTCGGCAAGTGAGAAAAAGAGATGTGGCGGCGTAGAATGTGTGTTTGATGGCTGATCACCTACCATGGACTCCATAACCTATTTAAATATGATTGGTCATTGGTATGTACTTTTGTTTTTTTTATTTAACTGAGTAATTGTCATGAACTTTATTTTATTATTGTTAACCACGTTAGTTGTAAAGCGGTTTTAAAGAAACTGCAAAATGACGGTATCATCTTGAGAAATTTATCTTCTAAATGCCTTACTCTTGATAAGACCAATGTGACTCTATTCAACAATTATAACAATTATCACCTCAACAATCCCGTTAGGCACCTATACATATAAGATCAGTTTCTAAGTACAAGACAAATGCTGTACAACAAAATTAGTTAACCAAAATCAAACCGTAAAAAAAGACCTATGTTCCACTAGGAACCCAAGGGAACAATAATAATAAATAATTGTTTATGCTGAGTGCAGTAGATTAATTAATTAACTGATTTCAGAGTGATGAAGGTGAGTCTTGTCTTTCCCATTCTGGCTGGTTTTCACATCCTCATCCATGACGTCCACCTGTAGTTGATAGCATGTCGTCTAGTCAGATGATAAGTGAATGAAGTGACCTCTTTCAAATTTATTCAGTTGATAGTGATTGCCATTCGTTGTTGTTGTTGTCGTTGCTGTTGCTGCGGTCGGTTGTTTATGTTTATTATCTCCGTCTTCACCATGTCTGCTTGAAGTCCTGTCTACTCTGTCAGCCAATTCTGCCAAATCGTACATTTTCCTTTTGTAAGTTGTAGGATTTATGTGACACTAGAAATGAATCATCCGCGAGATCTGAATCTTCTACAGTCTTCTCACTCTCACTTACGGTGTGTCGCACATTATAATTACCAATATCATCGTTGGTGATAGATAATAGACAGCCTTGTCTTAATCCTTGTTACAGCCAAACCTGACTCATCACTATGGTCTAAAAGCAGGCAACTGAACTCTACGTCCCGCTGTATGACCAACCGATATTTCTTCAAGACACGAACAGACATAGAAAGGTTCCGAAGGTAGCAAAAAGACGATTACTTTTTGATTAGATCAGTGTGACTCCAGTCAACAATAATAAGGAAAAAAATGAAGATTACTTCAATAATTCCGTTAGACACCTATACATACATATAAGATCGGTTCCCGAATAGAAGATAAGTGCTGTACATCAAAATTAGTTAACCAAAATCAAACCGTAAGTGGTAGTAGCAGAGAATCAAGTAGAACATTTTCAACAAGGTCACATCAAAACTCTGTTCACAAAAATCACACACCAAACAGTTACGCGGACACAATCCGAGGTCAGAATCACCTTCCCTCACTGACTGAAACAAAATCACGTCGCAGAACAACACCTTATCAATACCATCGGTTACACAACCAAATATAGAAGCAATAAAATTGGAGATTAGACAGTGAGAAAGACAAACAATAAGGATCAAGTGAACATATGATATGCAAGTGTGAGTAAGTATCAGTATTGTGATTAGGTTATCCACAGGGGATTTTTCAAACAGTTGAATTACCTGATACCTCCTCAAAGATATGAATCCGCACAACCCGTTACTTCAGTCAAAGACAATACCACTGGGCTATTCAGGTTCAAGTCTCCAGCAGGACAACACCAGTTCACTTGAGAATGAGGATAACATGCACCATGTTAACAAGTTCCAATAAGCACAAAGCCTAGTCTTAAGTCTTCCTACCGATTACCTCTAAGCTAACCATTTAACATCATAGTCGGATTTTTCAAAATTCAAATTATCCCCGATAAGTTTTTTCATGAAGTACTTGTTTGTAATTGGTTAAATTTTTTGAGGATTCAACTAATTAATTGATGTCGGTTGATTGATTGATTGATTGAGACATAGCTTCTTTTAATAAACTTGTGACTTAATTTCATTTTACACCTAACAAAATGAGTGAAGAGAATTACAAAATATGTTATTTGTATTTTTCTCTCTCACTCGTGTTCACATTCTATGTAGAAAAGTGGAGAGAGAATGTTGCAGGGCAGTAGTATTAATAGTAGATGTGAGAATATTAAAATGCTAATTAACAATGTTAAGAAAATATGTACACCTTGTAATCACATGACACGTCACGTGGAATTTCTTTTCAGTTCATTGTGTAACACTTTTTAAAAAAAAGGTGTGCCTTACTTCATTTATTTAAAAAATATGCTGTAAATAAAAGGTATGAATTAAATGAATGAACATTGTGTTTAAATGTTTAAATAAACTTGATTGATGCATGCGTACATTGATTTCTAGGAAAGCATTCTCTCAGTTGGATGATTTTATTCCGAAGATTTTATGGTCTACCTCCTCCTCCCCCCTCAGGCAGCATATTCACTGCAATCTTCAGTAGGATGAAGTGGACTTATTTGAATTTCGCATGAATTAAAGTTCCATTGAAAGTAAATTCTACATTCAACGCACATGTCAAAAGCAATCCTTTCAAAAGTACGGTGGGTATCCGTATATTTGACTTGTATTTTTTTGGATTCCTTCACGTTCCCAGTGGGACACATGGCTTCAAGGTAGTAGCTTAAAGTTTCTATAGCAGTGTTTAATTTTACAGGATGGGGTTGCTAGCCGCCTCATGCCCAACCTTTCCTCCTTACCACCTTTACTTCTGGCTTAGCGAGGTAAAGGAATGCGTCGGTCGGGATTTATATTTTTGATTACAGCTTGATTCCACACTGTATTTTTGGTACCATTATGGAATTTTGAGCATGTGATATCGGTAGCCCAAATTTTGCAGGCCGACCATAGATATCAGGTGTGCGTCGGCCGGGATTCGAACCCGGACCATGTGCCTGGTCGGCGGGCGTCCTAACCACTGTGCCACCGACGCACTTCGACTTGTTATAGTCAATATATTTGCATATCAAACGTATGATTTCTGTCAATTGAATGTTTATCTTGAAAATCCCCATTTAGCCATATGAAAAAGAGAAGACGTTCAGCGAAGAGACTCTTTTCGGCGAATTCATTCACATAGCTGTACAATCGCATTTATATATAATTATTTGTGTGTGTGTGTGTACATGAATGTGTGTGTACATTGAATGTTTATTCGAAGCATTTATATCCTGCATACAATTGACCGGTTGGAAGGTGTTATGAAAGGAATTTGTCCACCGAGAGAGAGAGAGGGCTCTCGAGGGGTTGCACCACAGCATGATACTGCATGCTGGTCTCATCTCACAAGAGGCAGGAATGGGTGTGTTCGATTCTTCTGAAAACCAATACCCAGTCAATGAGTGTGCGTCTGTGTGGCACAGTAGTAGAATGCTCGCCAACAATGCATCTAGTTCGTGGCTCGATCCTTGGTCGACGCACTCCTTTGCCTCGCCTAAAACCAGTAATAAGACTTGTGAAGCGGGAAGATTGGGTATGAGGCTAGCAACCCCATCTCGGAAAAATAAACACCACTGCTACCGGAACTTCAGGCCTCTAACTTGAAGCCCTATGTTCCACTGGGAACGTAAAGGAACAAAAAACGAAGGGATTACATAGATAATCGTCTCCTGATGGGTTCAAGGATTTCAGCTAACAACTTAGCTGAGCAATGAATTGTAAGGGGATAGAGACATGTTGTCTGTGTTCCGGTCTAACTATACTGCACTTAACACTGTCCTTAGAAGACTTTCAACAACAATGTGCAATAACCAACGCAAAACCCAGAACACAGCTTGGTAACTCAAGAATCCTTCATTCTTGCACCAATATAGAACCAACCATAAGGCTACTGTACACAAAGTCTAAGAAAAAATGTTATAACAATTAATCACAATAATACTTCTGATGGTATTTCTCCATCTTCTTACGAACAGCGAACGATGGAATGATGACTGCAGTATCGGTGACTCCCGCCAAAATATGGAGTTGGGTTTGAGCAAACAATCATGAACTGATCGTTCATTCTTCAACTACATTGACACATATCTTAAAATAGGGCAAAGTGGTAGGCCACTTCTGTGTATCTTTGGTTGACCACAAACTCTTGGTTTATTCGTTTCGTAAAGTTTTTTTATAAATAAGATGGTTCTTCTTCATTCTTTTTGAAGCTTCAATGAGTTACTTTTCGATTAATATAGCTTTTAAGAGTTGATTCGTAAGGGTTGAAAACCACTCCCGAAGTACTGGACATCTGTTTCGTCCTAGTTTGAGACTCATAGGTAGTATGTATCCACGACGGGGTTTCAAGCCCAGGACCTTCAGGCTACCAGGCAACCACTGAGACCCAATTCAATGGCTAGTCCATGAATTCTAAGTTCGATCATTTCGTGATTTCAGTGCAACCATCACTCAATGTCTTGAGTGGGTACTCCATCCACGGTCAAACTCGAAAAAACTGATCAACTCTTGAAAATTAATCTGATACTCGCCAGGGACTTGTTACAGCACGGATTTTCTTGGAGTTCTAGGTGAGAAGTCGTGACCAGCAAGATCTGTTAGGTTGGGAGTGAGGATAGAGTTCCAATCGATGACATTACTTGGTGGTCGAGCTAAAATCACTAAAATCTGTATTGTTTTTCTCTCTGGGTCTTGAGAATTTACTGCTGTTGGAAAGCAGATGGGACATTTTATCGTTGTAATTTTTAAGAACCATGTTAACAACATCTACAACCATGTCAAGGCGTTTTAATAGTATATCCTTACTGTACTTCATTTGTATAAGCTCTTTTTTTCGCTACTTTGGGTATACATGTATATATATATATATATATATATATTTGTAGGAGACTAAACAATTAGTTCGATAAGTGTACGAAATATCAGAATAGAATCCTAAGTCGATGAAAAATTTTGAGTATATGCTCAATAATGGCGCTCCTTATTGCTCCATTGTTACCTTTCCGTAGCCAGGCGGGATAGTGTTCTTGAACTCTTTTAGATAAAACTCGCATCGAACGACCTACATACCTCGCTCCGCAAGAGCAGGTGAATTGGTAGATACACATGGAAGTGGTCAAATGCTGCCACACTACGACTGACATTTTCCTCCTGGCCATTGTTCTTCAACTACTCTAAAGATAAACTATCGCATTTGACCACTTCCATGTGTATCTACCAATTCACCTGCTCTTGCGGAGCGAGGTATATAGGTCGTTCGATGCGAGTTTTATCTAAAAGAGTTCAAGAACACTATCCCGCCTGGCTACGGAAAGGTAACAATGGAGCAATAAGGAGCGCCATTATTGAGCATATACTTAACACTGGTCATTCGATTTGCAAAGAAAAATTTTGAGACAGTATATTATAGATAGACAAATCAATGAGTTATAAAAGGATAATAGTTATTTAGAAAAATAGTCCACAAAACTATGTACTACTGATTGATCGAACAGTAGTGCTTGCTAGGCAGCCAGACCAAGCTGATCTAAGCACACAACAGCTAGATAACCATTAAAAACCAGCCAGGGAGCACTGGACAGTTGTTTCATCCTAGTTTGGAAATCATATGCAGTACGCACCCATGGGGTTCCAGCTGAATTCCGAATCGGTAGAAGTAAGAATTCACGGACGATTGAATTGGGTCCCAGAGGTTGAATGGTATACGAGCCAGCTTGCCTTGTAACCGGAAGGTCATGGGTTCTGTCTGTCTGTCTGTTTTCGACATAGAACTTTGCACAAATGTGCGGAAGTTCAAGTCGCCACATTCCGTGTAGCACGCGAAGCAAGAGAACAAAGTACAAGAAAAGCATAATAGAAACAGTGAGCAGAGGTGTGAGACAAAGAAGTAATAAAGAAATACAAAACAGTTTCATTGAAGATCATAAGTCACAGGGAGTGGATGCATCTGCGCTAGCCACTGAGAACGGTTTTGAGCCATGTCACCAATTGTTTCCAACCATAGATTTTTACCGTCCCGAGGACCCCAACCAGGAAGCCAGTCTACACCTTTCTACGTGGCTTAGACCAACTGTTGTGGTTTTCATTGACTGATGCCAAGTTTTTGTTTGACCGCCGCTAGCTTTTTTCCAGCCTGACCCTATATCCGCTAACATAGCTCGTCGAGGGAGGCGATGGCTTGGCATACGTAACACATGTCCTAACCATCTCAGTCTTTGTAGCTTCACGACTTCGTCGATTGATTTCCCCTGTTTACCTAGAACTCTACGCCTAACCTCCATGGGTTCGAAATCCAGTGGGTGCGTACTGCCGATGATTCCCAAACTAGACTGATGAAACATCTGTCCAGTACTTCCCATCTGGTTTCCAATGGTTCTCTAACCGATATCAATCCGTGGTCAAACTCGTAAAAACAAATCTAATCCTTACAAACCAACTAGCGAAAACAAGGTAACTAACTAACTAGCCAGAAGTCTGGTGGTTTGAACTGATTCAGCCCTGTTATCTGAGTCAATCAAACCGATTACACTGCTGATGAGCTTAGCCCCAAACAAGAGGAACAGTAGTCTTGTATTTAGATCACCTCGATAACTACGGCTGACTGGCTACTAAGCACAGCTGGTTGATAAGAGCTGTGTACAACTACTTATTCAAATCTGTCAGTAGTTAATACCTAGTTTTATGCAAATTTGCTTACTTTCTTGATTTCCATTTATGGTATCAAGTAGATCGCATATTGTGATCGGAATAACCAACTTGCAAACTGTAAATTATATATATATATATATATATTGTACGTTTAAGTTTCCCTAGCGGTTTGATAGGTTTGGTAGTATAGGGTTGCTAGCTCTACATGCCCAACCCTCCCTCTTTACCTGGGCTTGGGACCAGCTAGAAAACTAGGCAAGGTTTAGCAACAACTGCCTTCTCTGCCTTCCATACTGAAGATCAAATGGCCAGTCAGAAAGAAGTGGTAATAAAGAACTCTGCTTGGGAACAAGCCCACCAAGAGACGATCGCTCAACAGATAAGTGAGAGGAAATGGAGATCGGGGATGGATTGGATTGGGCATACATTGAGCTGGCATAAATAAGATCGTGTGAGAAGTAGATGAGAAATTGTGGACCCAGCTGAAGAGGATGGCAGCAAATAGAAAAAAGTGAGGATGCGTTGTTGAGACCCTATGTCCCAGTCAAAACCCAAGGGAATAATAATATATAGTAATAAAATAGTTTGGTTCACTTCTACAAATCAACAGTACAATCCACAGATAGTGTTCATTGTTGAATTGTGTCCACTGCAAGAATTTATCCACCAGCGGTTGAAGAGTCTTTGAATGAGGACGAAATGATCCTGTTAGTTCCAAAGAATACAACATGATGATTGGAAGAGCAAGCAGACAGTAGAAACCAGTGAGAAAACGAAGTTGGGCACAGAACAACTACATTTTTATTCGAAAGCGATTGACATATATATATAAAAATATGTGTATATACATACATATGTATATATCCATTATGGATAAAATTTTATTTTGTTAAGATCACACTCTGTTATACAGTACTATTTACTGATGACCACATTTCGAGTACAATTAATTATTACGCATAATCATATAAAGGTTCTCACACGACTTTCTTGCTTCAGCCTTATACATGGGTAAAAACTGATAATTAGTTATTTGAACAAACTCAATATAATAAGATAAAGTACATTCGGGAATATTATTAGAATTAGTGTTATCAATAAAATACAACACGATGGGAAATAAGATGTTTAAGTTCAGTGAAATAAACAATTAACTTGTGAGAGTCTTATGATGTGAATTGATGGAATACATTTTAACGTTATTTTCCGTCCTCTGATTTGACTGGCGGTAATAATAATATCTTCCATATCTACGGTATATGCAATGAGTCATTTCTGATGCATGTGTTGTGTTGGGTGTAGACTCGATGAATCAGTCAGGATTCAGTAATCAATCTCTCTCTCTATCTCCACTTATCTATATTACTTCTCAAAATCGCAATCCTTTCACATCCTATTGTGTAGTTGTGTGTTAATGCATAAAGTCCAATTGCTGAGCTGTTTTCTAAATTACTGATCTTCTCGGCGTCAACCATTCTTGCCTCAGCTAAATTTCCTATGTTCTGATAATCTCACTACACCCGATCTACTACTTTGACCTATGTAGTCGACCTAACTCACAGTCATTGCAAAGTAGTTTGTAAATTATATTATTTTGTCTAATTAGGTCAACCCACAGGGTCCTTTAATCTCAGATCTTGTCCTACCTGACTTAGTTTGTAGATTGGAATGCCACCCTAATCACTGCTTTATTGAGAATATTATGTAGGGTCTCAGATGTCCCCTCCTTATATGGTATAACAGTAGATGACTAATATTCTCTCTTAATTATGTTATCACTACTAGTTTCACAATTATTTTTATTTTGTTTCTGACCTTTTTTGATATTCTTAATGAATTTTATAAGATAGTTAATTAACACCAACCAACTATTCTTCTATCAGTTTTATTTCATCATTTAGGTCTTTTTTGTGCTACTTAGCGCCACTGCTCGGTTTGTTACACACTTAACTAAGCCTGCCTTAACAGTTAATGGATGAGATGAATTACAGTCTAAATATCTACTAGAATGAATTAGTTTTTTGTACACACTAGTGTGCAGTTTACCTTATTCTGTTTGTTTTATTTTGCAATCTAGCATAGCTAATTCTCCTTGTTCATTTTCCGATTCAAATGTGAATTTTATTCCCTTCTCTAGTTAGTTTATATGTGTCAAGAAGCTTTGTAGGGGAGTGTCATCCACATATCTCCACGATATTTTTAGATTAGGATTAAATGTATTTAGAGCAATATTTTCTCAGCTGTCCATAAATATATCTGCTACGGTTGGGGATATTGGTGATCCATCCCATTGCCACACTGTCTGTTTGTTGATATATTTTGCCCTGGAATTTAAAGACAGTAGATGTGAAGCATAACTGAATTTCTTGATATGATTATGAGCAGTAATAATTTGTTCTCAAAACGTCGTCGCATTAGTAAATATTACTGTATAACACACTGTGTGATTTTATCAAAATAAGATTTTATCGATGATGGAGTTATACTTTACCACAATGCCCAAGTTTAGTCCTTATATCAATTATATATATATGACTAAGAAGTCGATTAAACAAAGTCATGTTGAATGCGTCCATTTTTAACCATTTAGTGAAAATTGTACTAATTTTTTTGTTCAGGACTCCACATATTCATTCTTGATCCATTGAGTCAAGAATTGACAATGAAAGCGGTGAATACTAGTCTAGGTTAGAACGATAAGACGTGAATACCGAAAAAAAGATGGAATGATTATTATTTATGCCATCCTCCAAAGAATACAATCTACATACTTTAATAAGTCCACCTCAAATTCCATACAAACTTGTTATATTGCTTAGATCTTTGTCTGAACACTGTCTAGGCGGGTTTATGCATTGACAGAAACCAACTATTTTCATCTCATTAATGAATATCACGGAGCTTTCAAATAATAATAATAACATTGAGGGAGGGAATTTTGATGTGTCACTTTATGGGATATCTGAATATCGTATGAATGTGTCTAAGATACTTTTGTGTCTTCTTTGTGTATATAATGTATTTATCATACAATCTGATAGATATCTAGACTTTAGTTCATTCCCTCATCCGTTAACTGTTAACGCAGGCTTAGTTAAGTGTGTAACAAACCAATTAGTAGCACTAAGTAGTACAAGAAAAGACCTAAATGATGAAATAATACAGCTAGAAGAATAGTTGGTTTGGTGTTAAATAACTCTCCTATAAAATTATATATGTCCAAACCAAGTTCACTTTTAACGGTTTGAAAACATTTGGGCATCGGGTATATGATATTCATTATAATAAAGGTTTTTTTGTATTTCCCAATGAATGAAAAACAACATCGTTTTGTTTTTCATTTATTGGGAAATACAAAAAAACCTTTATTATAATGAATCCTATAAAATTCATTAAGAATATCAAAAAAGGTCAGAAGCAAAATAAAAATAATTGTGAAACTAGTAGTGATAACATAATTAAGAGAGAATATAAGTCATCTACTGTTATGCCATATAAGGAGGGGACATCTGAGACCCTATGTAGGATTCTTAAAAAAGCAAGAATGAGGGTGGCGTTCAAATCTACAAACTCACTCAGAGACAAGCTCTGTAGGCTAAAAGATCTGGTGGATCCAATTAAGCAAATTTATATAATTTACAAAATACCTAGCAATGACTGTGAGTTAAGTGGACTACATAGGTCAAACTAGTAGACTGAGAGTATTCAGATCGCCTGTCAGAACATAAGAATTTAGCTAAGGTAAGAATAATTAACCCCGCGAAGATCAGTAATTTAGAAAACAGCTCAGCAATTGCACTACATGTATTAACACAACCACACAATAGGGGAGGGGACAGGGACAGACTCAAAATTCTAAAGATTAATATAGGTAGGTGGAGATAGAGAGTGATTGATTACTGAATCCTGACTGGTTCATCGAGTCTACACCCAACATAACACATGCATCAGAAATGACTCATTGCAGATACCAAGATATGGATATTACAGCCAGTCAGTTAAATCAGAGGAGGATAATAAATAATGTCAAAATTCTATTTCAATTCAAGCACATCACAGCATTCTGTTGAGTTACTTATTTTGACTATAAAAACACTCGCCTTGTAACCGGAAGGTCCTGGTTTCGAATCCCGGTGGGTGCGTACTGCTGAAGAGTCCCAAACTAGGACGAAACAGCTGTCCAGTACTCCCAGGTTTTCCAATGGTTCTCTAACTAATGTCAGCTCATGATGAAATCCTGAAACCAATCAAATCCCTACAAACCAACACTTGAATACCAATGAGATGCTCACTGGCGACTGGCCCTATTCAGGTAGGTAGTTACCTGGGTTCCAGTGGGAAGTCGTGACCAGTAGGGTGCAGCCGGTCGGGTGTCAGGACAAATACTCGCCGAAGACATTGGCTAGCGGTCGCGCTATGTCGTGAATTGGCAGAAGTTAGAAATCAAGGACCATTGGATCGGGTCCCAGTGGCTTAATGGTATACAAGCTCGCCTTGTAACTGGAAGGTCCTGGGTTCGAATCCCGGTGGGTGCGTACTGCTGAAGAGTCCCAAACTAGGACGAAACAGCTGTCCAGTACTCCCAGGCTTTCCAATGGTTCTCCGACTAATGTCAGCTCATGATGAAATCCTGAAACCAATCAAATCCCTACAAACCAACATCTGAATACTCGTCTTATTTCTCATCTGATTGTAATTGATCAATAGCACGCGTATTGTTATTATTTCTGAATGTAGATTATCCTATGTTGATTTTTATTTAAATATCTAGTCAATTCCACACCTGTATATAAATGAAGGAAAACAGTTGTGTGAGTAGTGATGTGATTATGAGTGGCAATAGTTTGTGCTCGAAACGTGGTCATCAGTTAATATTACTGTGTAACAACACTGTATGACTTATCAAAAAAAAATTGTCATCCATAATGGAGTTATACTCACTCTACCACAGTCCCCAAGTTTTGTACTTATATCAATTTATAAGTGAAAC
Source organism: Trichobilharzia regenti (assembly GCA_944472135.2). Taxonomy (NCBI): domain Eukaryota; kingdom Metazoa; phylum Platyhelminthes; class Trematoda; order Strigeidida; family Schistosomatidae; genus Trichobilharzia; species Trichobilharzia regenti. The sequence goes on from OX235267.1 coordinate 46,295,477, forward strand.
AGTCACAAAACAAAGAAATTTAGTTAATATAACGTTCAGCTGATTGTCTTATCACTGAGTATTAGTTATTATTTCTTTGCCTTTCGATTAGAATACGGGGCTTCAATATCACCTCTCCATCTAACTCTCTTCTCTGTTATTGTTCACAACTGGCTTCGTCAGTGACTACCACATTTCATTTCCCACTGACATGATTTTCTGTGCGCCGCCAACTAAGTCCTGACTCGTTGATTCACTTCATATTCGGCTGCCTCTCTCCCTCGAAGGCCTCCTCTCATGTTTGAACGACTTCACCTCTGTTCCATTTTGCATATTTGTCAGCATAAGATTCCTCGCCAGTTTCCTCTCACAGTCCCTTGTTATTTACACATTGTGTCCATCGTATGTAACCTGGGTACTATTTGAAGTATTAATTCCATGCTAATGTGCTTATTAGGTATATCCCACAGTGAAACAGTATCACTGTTTACTCGACGACTCTTCAAACACAATTTATTCTTCATAATCATATAATGAATTATAATCAAACAACTTAGAAACTTTCGCCTCCTAATTTTCTTTATTCCTTCCCATTCGTCATCGTGGTTAGTAGGATTTTCTAGATCTCCGGGTAAACAGGTGTTGAATCATTCCTACTGCGCGTATTCTCCTTAATTAATTTGAGAAGTAAAGCTTCCGTTATCAATATCTCCTGCCACCCTGTTATATTAAATTTTAAAATTGTCATCTTATCCCCCACCCGTTCTATTGTATGGTTGTGTGTTATTTAATGCAATGATGTAATTGGGCTAGTTTATAGATTTCTTAACCTATTAGGGTCAACTTATCCAGATTTTGCTAAGTTTTTTATGCTTTGCCGGTCTGACTGACCCCGTCCTACTACTTTGACCTATGTGTTTGACCTGACAATCATCAGAGGCCAGAGTATTAGATAAACTAAATTGTTTTGTTTAATTAGCTCGACAGGATCCTTTAACCGACAAAGTTTGTTTCTAATTGAGTTTGTGGGTTTGAATGCCACTTCTGTTCTTGTCTTGTTCAGAGTTCTACTTAAGCTACTAGAGGTTCCTTCTTTCTGTGGAAGTACTACTGATGATTTAAACTCCCTATCGTTAGTATTGTCATCATTCTATGCATGTTTGTCATGCATATTCTCATTATTACTACAGATTTATTTTTTACATTTTCCAACATACCTCCTGATCAGGGTAACAATTAAGTTTGAAAGTTTTTTTTATAAGGCTGACTTCCTGTCTTAGCTTTCCCCTGGTACTATTTAGTTTTCCTGCCCTATTAATGGAACAATTTACCAATTTAACTTTAACTGATGTAGGGTGGGATGAACAGAAATCCAAATATCGATTTTAAATGTGTGGGTTTTCTGGAAACACTAGTAGGTCCCAACTTTTTATCTTTTTTGTTCCGTTTTACTCTACAATCTAACATTTGAATTTTCCCTTCAGGACTTTTCAGTTTTATAAGTTAATTGAATTGCTTCTTTCTACCTACGAGTTGATGTGTTCAAAAAATCTATTTATGTTGTATGTTTTAAGTAATATGAATGTGTCATCTACATACCTCCACTAAAATCTGGCGGGTTAGGCTGAACCTGTGAATCTCTGAGTCTCCTCATCACAACCATGAATATATTGGCCACTATTCTGTGAGATTTTGGAGACCCCATGCAGCCTCATCAGTTTATCTGTACATTTTTCATATGAACTTAAATACTGTAGAAGTCAGACATAGCTGCAGTTCATGGATAATAGTTTTCATCAATAGCTGGAATTCTAGTATTATATCTTCTAGTGGGATTTCTGTTCTAATTTCAAGATTTTGGTTATAAATTAGTTCATTTTCAGAAAGTTGTCTAGGATGACAGTCAATATAAGCTTCGTTAATAAACCGTCCATCCAGCTCATACAATACAACCATATCAAAATCGTGGAAAACACCCATATGGACATTAGAAAGACGAGAACACGAAGTTCAGCAAAGATGTTGATCTTTTCAGCGATTTCATTTTCAAAAGCCCTACAATCGCATTTAAATACATAATTTTACATGGACACAATTCCATGTTTGATTGCACATAATTACGATGGCGAATAAAAGGTGATAATTATTTTCAACTAGATATGGTTTTTACGAGAGGCTTAGAAACAAATTTACACAGGCTTATAATGGATATCAAGTGTGTAAAAATGAGCAATGGAAACAAAAATTGAAATAATAATTTTCAACTTGAGATGGGAGTTAGGAGGTGTGAATATAGATTACAAGACCCTTAGAAACACAAAAATTGCACAGGATTAAGATATAATTGTAAAATAGTTAATTTTTAAACGAATTATAAATGTGAACAGCAAAAGCATGGAGACAAACTTAAAATAACTGTTTTTATAGCTGGAAAAATGAGGGTGAATCGAATGAAGACTGAGGGAACAGCGCGAACGAAAATCGTCCACCTGAGCTACAAGTTTGCTCAAATATTTCAAAATATGTATTCCAGTTTGCATTTACTTTAAAATTTCTCACAACTATTAAGTATTACATTCAAATTCTGAAGAGGATATGGAGATGGGAGGTGAATGCATTGGTGTATAATATTTGGATCCCTTTTGTAATGGAATAATTCTTTAGAAAATACCTCTTCAACCAATGACCTCATCACAACACTGATACTTATTCAGATGTTTTGACCAAGTTCCTAACTATCATCCACTTCTTTTCTAGATTACATAACAATGTTCCAATTTTTGCATATCATATGTTCACTTGATCCTAATTGTTGTCTTTTTCACTGTCTAATCTTTAATTTTTACTTCAACTTTATGGACTTTGAAAAGGCCTTCGACAGCGTTGACCTCGAAGTAATTTGGAAACTACGCGAGTACTACGGAGTACAGTGCCCCAAATATTCATCAACCCTATTCAACAGCTGTACAACAACGACACATGTCAAGTGACCCACAACGGAAAACTCAGCAAGGCGTTTGGAGTAAACAAAGGAGTCAGACAAGGGTGCTTATTATCACCCACGATGATATTCCAAATTGTGGTGGACTGGATTATGCGTCAGACAGTGAGTGGGAAATGAGAAGACAGGGATATCCTGGACCGAAAGACGTGAAGAATCTAGAAGACCTGGATTTCGCGCGTGGATGATGTATGTTTGATATCACACAAAATCGAAGACTAACAGGCGAGAACCGACCAACAGACTGGTCAAAGAAGCAGCCGGTGAAGACAGGACTCCAGGTGAACATAGACAAGACGGAGGTTATGAAAATAACCAACCAACAACAACACCAACAGCAGAAACATCCAGCGCCAATCACCATCAACGGGAGGGATTTGAAAGAGGCTAGTTACTTCATTCACTTATCACTTATCTTGGGAGCATTGTCTCAACTACAGGCGGCCCAAACGGACGAGGATATCAAATCGAGCGAGAATCGGGAAGGCGAGCGAGAAACACATTCATCAACCTGAAACCATTCTAGAAACCTTCGTCACTCAGCCAGCATCAACAACAAAATTAGGTCGGATTTTCAATATAAATAACGTCAAGTCAGTTCTTCTATTCGGATCAGAAAGTTGGCGGGTGGGTCACAAAGAATATTTCCATCAACAGCCTGTTGCAGACGTTACCTTTATCAGCAACTGTCTTCGCTGGCTCTATAATGAAGATCAGATGGCCGGGCCGGAATAATCAGAATCACCAACAAGAAACTATGGGAACAAACAAAACACGAACCAATCGCCGCCCAAAAAATATGCAGGAGAAAGTCGAGAGGGATTGGACACTCGTGGCTGAGGAGGCCACTGGGTGACATCGCGCGCGCGTCAGACCATTGCTCGAGTGGAACCCGATAGGGAAGCGGCGAGTGGGACGTCAGTGCAAGGGTGACATGGAGGAGATCGTGTGAAGAGGAGTTGAAGCAGTATGGAGTAACATGGATGCAGGTGAAAAGTACAGCAGAAGGAAGACAAAAGTGGCAAGTGGAGACGTGCAGTTGAAGCCCTATGTTCCACTTGGAACCCAAAGGAACAATAATAATAATAATCTCCAATTTTAATGCTTCTATATTTGGTTGTGTAACCGATGGCATTGATAAGGTGTTGTTTTGCGAAGTGATTTTGTTTGAGTCAGTGAGTGAAGGTGATTCTGACCTCAGATTCTGTTCGCGAAATTGTTCGCTGTGTGATTCTGGTGGACAGAGTTTTGATGTGACCTTGTTGAAAATATTCTACTTAATTCTCAGCTACTACCACTTACGGTTTGATTTTGGTTAACTAACTTTGATGTACAGCACTTATCTTCTATTCGGGAACTGATCTTATATGTATGTATAGGTGTCTAACGGAATTATTGAAGTAATCTTCATTTTTTTTCCTTATTATTGTTGACTGGAGTCACACTGATCTAATCAAAAAGTGATCGTCTTTTTGCTACCTTCGGAAGCTTTCTATGTCTGTTCGTGTCTTGAAGAAATATCGGTTGGTCATACAGCGGGACGTAGAGTTCAGTTGCCTGCTTTTAGACCATAGTGATGAGTCAGTTTTGGTTGTAACAAGGATTAAGACAAGGCTGTCTACTATCTATCACCAACGATGATATTGGTAATTATAATGTGCGACACACCGTAAGTGAGAGTGAGAAGACTGTAGAAGATTCAGATCTCGCGGATGATTCATTTCTAGTGTCACATAAATCCTACAACTTACAAAAGGAAAATGTACGATTTGGCAGAATTGGCTGAGAGAGTAGACAGGACTTCAAGCAGACATGGTGAAGACGGAGATAATAAACACACAAACAACCGATCACAGCAACAGCAACGACAACAACAACAACAACGAATGGCAATCACTATCAACTGAATAAATTTGAAAGAGGTCACTTCATTCACTTATCATCTGACTAGACAGCATGCTATCAACTACAGGTGGACGTCATGGATGGGGATGTGGAAACCAGCCAGAATGGGAAAGACAAGACTCACCTTCATCACTCTGAAATCAGTTAATTAATTAGTCTACTGCACTCAGCATAAACAATAAAATGAAGATGTTTCAACACCGATGTTGATTTAGTCATTTCTTCTATATGGCTCAGAAACTTGAAGCCAATGTCACGAAAAGCATATTGAAGATTATTAGATAGGTGATCAGAAATAATTCACGAGAATAAACTTTGAGAGTAAACCATTCAAGAACCTGTTACTCAATAAAATGTATAGAAGAACACGGAGATGCATCCTACATACGCTGAGGGGACCACCGGTAGGTGACTTCACGCACCAGGCCATCGCTAGCGTGCAACTCCATTTGGAAACGACGAGTTCGGCGTGGGTTCGAGGTTGAGATGGAGGGAACCGTATGAAAATGAGACAAAAGCTGATGGGCAATAATGGAACCATCTAAAAAAGACTTAGGATATCATGGTAAAATGGGAAGACGTGCTGTTAAAGCCCTATGTCTCACTCTGAACCCCAGGGAGTAATAGCAGTAATAATCTCAAGAGACAGAAATTATTTCTGATTCTCTAGATGTCAGATAAATTATCAAGGAACATTGTTTGGATGTCTAACGTTCTAAGAAGTGAAACAAAAATAATGATTAAAATGAAAAAAAAGTATTCTACAGTTCAATACTTCAGTATTTTTATCCTTGTGTCGTTTAGGTGTAGTAATAATTCAATAATCAATAATCTTAATATCAATTCAGAAAATATCGAAAATTTCAGAATTTCACGTGGAAGTAGAATCAACGAACTATTTTACTGGGTATTCTGTTTCCATTTGAACCCATTTCAACAATTTAGTAGTAATCTTCTAGTAAAATGAAGGTTCTGGATGGGTTTCACCTCAGGTGGAGTCATGGATAAACGCTGCTAAAATGAAACAAACTGAGACTGAAGGTTGTCTCTCAAAAACTGTCTAATTCTCAATGGTTCTCTAACTGATGTTGGCTTGTGAGAAGATCTAGCCTGAAATCAATCAACTGCCTACAATTCAACACTTGAAATTAATCATAATCGATACAGTATATAGGTGATTAGTCAGTTAAAATCTGACCAATGAAAATGCAGATATCTTTTTACCGCTAAATTCAAATCTCACTGAACACTGATTGTTCCACTGGTTGGTACAGAATGAAGAGAACAGAAAATCTACTTTGAAAATAAGTTATATCATGTTGTAGAACTTTTTTCCCATGTAAATTGATTGATAATAGACACGAAATTTTTAGTACGTGCTAGATGGACAGTTGTAGTAAAATAATGTGCCTAACTAAGCGGGTTACATATATCCGTTTTTTGTCACATTTTACTGCCCTTTTTTCTCTGATGGTAAGATGAAGAACAACAAAAAAACAAACAAGAAGGATCCTACATTTTGGATGTACAAAAGTCAAAAGATTACATTATTAAACAGTGATCCTTGATGATAGAAGCATTAAAGATAGAATGCACGAATTAAATATATCCTATTGCCAGAAGAGAGCGTCATCTCATTATCGACAAAATCCTCTTCAGAGGTTGTACAGTAGTATTTATACTTACCAAAATTGTATAGTAGTGCAATATTGAGTAATCGGGGTGATGTAATTGGTATAATTACTTAGAAATGGCTTCAGAAGTGAAAATAAAACTTATAAATTACGTAATAAGTGACGGAACAAAGGAAGAAAGCGTTAAAAATTTGATAAGATTAAAATTGTTATTGAGAGAGAAGAAAGCTAATTAAGTGTCCAGTTTAACAAGTGTGAAGAGGGTGAGAAAATGTTCAAAAGGAACATGTGAGAGTGATAATGGTGAATTAATTAATTAATTAAAGTAAAAGCAAATCAATCATTAAAAATAAAAGTAAAGAATTACACGGAACGACTAATGAAGAGGTTAAGAGCATGGTGGCATAAGATACTGGACAAACTTTTTCTGTATACGGAATTCGGGGTTGTATTGACGAATTACCAACGCTTCCGTCATACACAAATACCGAAACGTGACGCCCTTTGTAACATTCAGTTTCATCTTGTAAATAATCTTGAAAGAAGACTCTGGTGTGACTTCGTGGCTTGGGTTCATTGATATGATAGTGAACAATAAATTGTGTTCGAAACGTCATCCAGTATATAATACTGTTTCACCGTGTGATACATCTAATAAACAAACTAATATAGGTTCACCAAGGGTTTGATAATTGAGCTAGTAACTGTCTTGCGTTGTTCCTTTGCTAACCATGCTGGGTAGTGTTCAGAGATGCGTTTGGAAAGTGTGCTCTTTGTGTGTCTAATATAACTAGCTCCACAGGAACAAGTGAATCTATTAACACACATTGAAATGGACCAAAGTGGCACTTTATCTTCCACACATTCATTGATCCTTAGCTTAACCACAAAGAAGGCTTTTGTCAGTGATCTGCATAATCGAATTTTCAGGATCTCAGCTACGGTATCACCTTTAGATTCAACTTTCATAAATGGCAGTTTCTTCGCTACCGTCTGGGTTCTTTCAGGTTTTTGCTTTACTTTCATGTTTTTCTCGATAGATCCATTTTCCATGAGAGCTTTTTCTGAGTCACTTCAGTTCACAATCGATTGTATCACTGGTACCTATCCTTCTTATTCTTGATGATAAGGAATGAAACAGATTCTTCTTTCTTCTTAACTCAAAGGGACCAAACTATGAATTCGTGTATTGACCATTCCATGCTGGTTTCTTATAGATTGATGTTTGAAGAGAACTGTCAGATCTCCTTTTGTGGAAAACATTTACAAAAAATAGAATTCCGAGTTCATCTCTGATTCCAACGTCAGTTGGATAGAATAATGGCAGTTTTTGAACTCTTTAGTTGTCATTCCGATGTTAGCATTATCTGATGATGTTTTCGTCGAGAAAGAACATTTTTCCTCACTGAATTGTCTTTTATTTCACATCATTTGACGTGTTCTTCAGAAACTACTGAGTAATCCTGTCACCAGATAATCAGGATAAACAGCCATTGACTATTCTGTGCGTCGGTGGCACAGCGGTTAGGACGCTCACCGACCATGAACATAATCCGAGGTTCGATCCCCGGCCGACGCATTCCTCTCTTACCTCGTTAAGCCAGAAATAAAAGCTGGTAACAGGAAAAGTTGGGCATGAGGCCAGCAGCAACCCCATCCCGTAAAAATAACCACCACTGCTACCAAAACTTCAAGTCTCTAGCTTGAAGACGCCTCATGTTCCGCTGGGAACCTGAAGGAATAAAAGAAACTATTCTATGGTATATATGGATATTGTGAAATGAAAAAATTCTAAACATTCAGAATATTTAGAACCGATTAAGTTCTTGAAGTGCTTATAATCTGTTCACTGTCATATATATAAAGTTTTCGACGTCGTTTTTACTGACATCTCGCTACTTAATACTGCTAATAATTTTATCAAAGCATGAATATTAAACTAGAATTTACAAAAATCTGGGATTATATACACAGTAATTCAATCATAGGTATTCAACATGAGATAATTTTTAAACTGTCAAATGAGTGAGTGGATTGGTGAAGATAACAAACCATGTGTAGATTGCTGGATTTAAGATAAATATATGAACTTGTTTCTGCTTTTTTCGATGTGTAACCTAATCTAAAGTTATTATCCTCTTGAAATAATATTATTAAATAAAACTAAGGCACACACCCCTTGGATTCCACCACTACAGTAGCGTGTGCTATTCATAGAATTTATCAGTAGTATATATTTGAAGAGGTGCTCATCGGTATAAGAACATCAGGTTGCAAGGAGATACCTTACAAGATTTCATCATCATCTGACATCGGTTAGAGAACCACTGGAAAACCCGGGAGTAATGGACAGCTGTTTCGTCAGTCTAGTTTGGGACACTTCAACAGTACGCACCTACCGCAGGAATTAGAACCCAGGACCTTCTGGTTACAGGGAGAGTTAGCTCGTAGACCATTAAGCCTTGTGAGACCCAATACAATCGTCCATGAATTCTATCTTCTGCCAATTCACGAAATGGATCGAGCTCGCTGTATAATCAGAAGGTCCTGGGTTCGAATCGAGTGTGGTTGGTGCATACTGATGAGTTCTCAAACTAGACTAATGAAACAGCTGTCCATTATTACCGGATTTCCAGTGGTTCTCTAACTGATGTCAGCTCATGATGAAATCCTGCGACAAATCAATCAAATCCCTAAAAACCAACACAAACATCCAAGGAGATAGATACATTTGATGTCAGAGAATGCAAATGATACAGCGTTGTAGAGATAAGTGGGAGACGTGAAAGGAACACAAAGAAATACACCATGAAGGAAAGCCAGAAGTAGTACAATATGGAAGATCTGTGCAAATGGTGATTTGAAGATAAGGTGCACATAATTTGGCTATATAGAGATACCAAATTTTATAATAAACATTCCTTTGCCAAGTGTCTAATCTTATATAGTTACAAGAGAATGAATGCGCGTTTTGTCTCCAGTAATTCATATCATTGAAAAGTAGATGGAATGGCTGTGGGTTAACCATTAGGTCCGCGGAATTTAGCAGACTTCTCCCTTGCAAAGCTTGGAAGTGGGAGATTGGAAGATTTCATCAATCAGTTGGATATGTATTACAGTTATGTCGATGATACAATAATCTTAGTTAATGAGAACGTAAATATAGATGAATTGTTGATGAAATTTAATAGCATCTACCCTTCGCTTACTTTTACTTCTGAAGAGGAACAGGATAATAAACTACATTTTCTGGATGTCTTCCTGAGTAGGTGAGAAGATGGGTCACTTGGGAGAAGAGAGTGCAGAATAAACACATTCACAGAGCAGTACAAGCACTTCCTTAGTTACATGCCCCTTAAAAATAAAAGAAATTGTTTTAAGTGTCATACGCGTAGATCTAGAAACATATGTACGGTTGATCACATGCAAAGGAACTTCGAATATATTCATGATTCCTTGACGGAGATGGGCTATTGCAGCAACTGTATAAAAGAATATCTGAAATCGTTCTATAGAAATCGTGAGACTATGACAGCATGGAGGAAACCTTTATTTATTAAGTTACAGTTTAATGCGTACTTAGCTAGAGAGACTTTGCGTCAAAGACTAGCCAGAAGTATATGTAAAACACTTTGTACAGCGAATCTATGTTTCTTACTCTATAGTCGAAGAATGATTGGGGCTCAGACGAAGGATAAACTAGGTAGTTTTGTCAAATCTTTGTGTAGTTATCAAGTGCGCTGCTCCTACGAAGACAGTTATGCTAAGTGCATTACCAAAACAGCTTAACCAATAAGTTACTGTACATCTTCCATCATTGTTTGACAAGGGACAGACAAAAACCATCTGAAGATCTGTTTTATAACACCACATTTAGTTGATAGTGTTCATTCAATGGATGAAATAAAAGCTTTCAAGGTGATATATCATATCCCATCAAGTAATTCCAGTGGACTTTGTAATCGTCTACTACACATAGCTGAAGTGATAGGCATTCGAACTGTTAAGCCCAAACTAGGCATTCAAAAGAAGTTCGTATAGACATTATCCCTTCCTTTGGTCAGTTAAGATCTAACCAACTAATGATGTTACCATCACCTTCTGATTTCCCACAAACTGGAAGATATGCAAATGAAAATCAACAAGTTAGCAGAAGAAGCATCAAAGATAGGACTTCAAGTGAACATAGATAAAACAGAGGTGATGAAGATTCCTGGCCAAAAGCAGCAGCAACAACATCAGCAACAGACAACAATCAGCATAAATGGGAAGAACCTGAAAGAAACAACCTCCTTTACCTACCTGGGAAGCATCGTTTCAACTACAGGCAGAACTGATGCGGATGTCAAAGCAAGAATCGGAAAAGCAAGACAAGCTTTCATTACTCTCAAGCCTGTGTGGAGGTCAACAGCACTCATCATGAAAATGAAAACAAGATCCGGATTTTCAACTCCAATGTGAAGTCAGTGCTACTTACTATGCGGATCAGAGACTTGGCACATCAAAAGAGCACCTCAAACAAACTACAGATCTTCATTAACAGTTGTCTTCGCTCGATACTCAAGATCAGATGGCTGGCCAGAAAAGATCAGCAGCAGGGATCTCTGGAAATGAGCGAACCAACCAGGAACCGATTGTGTAACAAGTAGGCAAGAAGAAATGGAGATGGATTGGCCATACTCTGAGGAAACCATAAAGTGACACCACTAGACAAGTCATTGCTCGAGTAGAACCCGAAAAGGAAGCTGCGAGTTGGTAGTCAGTGCGAGGGTGACATGGAGGAGGAGGTCATGTGAAGAGGAGATGAAAGCATGTGGGCAGACTTGGAGTGGGGGTGAAAAAGTTGGCAGAAAACCAAAAGCAATGGAGACGCGCAGCTGAATTCCCATGTTCCTCTAGGAATTAAAGGAAATAAATAAATAATAATCGCTCTCTTTTCATCCCTTAATATTAACACATCCTCATTACAATATAGTTTATTTACTTCCCTTCATTGGACTATTTGTTTTTCTTAGGCTTTATCGACTACTATTTCTGCCTGAACATTTTTTTTGTTTAATTATGTTATCTTGTTATCACATATCGTTCCACTTTTTTATCTTTGTTATTGTGATTAAATCATCATGATTATTACTGTTATGATTAATTGCACAATTCATGTGTACAATCTTATCATCTTACTGACCATTCACCACAACTGGTTTATATTTGATATTTATTTGTAAAATTATGCATGTTAATTAAAGTTAAGCTCTGATAAGATCCAATTAAAAACAATATGGTTCTGTTGCGTGTGTTGGTTCTAAGTTTTACAATAGGAATATTTATTATTATTTTTGAAATAATAATATTATGTTAACCATAAAGTGCCTTCAAATTGACTGTATTGGTTGGGAATCGATAATTTCCATAATAACAGTCAATAACAAAATTCCAAATAATTAACAGCTTGAAGAAACAACAACTAATATCCAGGGCACAAAATGTGTGTTTCCAAAGCTGGATGGATAATGCTGTTATGCTAAAAAAACAGCGTGTACTGGGTTCGAGTCTCAGTGGGTGATTAGAGATTCAGATGAATGCCGTTGAAGAACAAAAGATACTGAGAAAAACACATGTACTGGATTGCACTCATTAAAGACGACCTGGTACAGCTTAGGGCATGTAGACTTTAGTCTTCCTCTGGAAATGCTCTCATTCATATGGCTACGCGTTCACAGCATACCTCTGCCAGATAAGCTCTCTTTACTGTCTTCACGCAGTGGGAGTGTTCCTCACAGAAGTGGAACGATGAATGCAAATGTCTTTCGCTTACAACTGAACTAGTGAATATACTAGTCTACCTACGGAGGCTGGAAAACATCAATTCCAAACCTATGGTATATGTAGGCTCAATGGTGCATTAAACGTTTTTGGTCGCTGGAAACCATGAGAACGTAGCTCGTGACGCTGCTCCTCTGCCTTGTGGATTAGACTTCAGGATAAAGACTCAGTAAGTGGGGGGAGGGTTGATTCCTTAAGACTACCACCACGTGACTGGCTGACCAGTTTGTAAAATAGTATTGGCAGTGGTAGCGAAACAAGATGATGATGAGGGTGAGGTCAATAAAGAAGAATGCTGATCAGAAGGGATTCGTGTGCTTTTAGAAATGTTTGGGCGATCGTTGCTTCCCGGCTTGCTTCCCACACCATGGAAGCTGAATTTTTTTCTTGGGGTACCACGTGCTTTGATCTAGGTGTTCGGGTAGTACCTTGGTACTTGCATAAAGTAAGGAGTTTTGTATGGCGGATCTCTTGGTGCCTATAATATGCCAAACTTGTATGGCTTCCACTTCCAGCCCCTAAGGTAAAATTAAACTGGAAAAGAAAAGTTTAGGACCAATGAAATCAAGAAATGACACGAATACTCGAAATCTTTAGGTTTTGTTTGCATCTGTATTTAATGAAAGTTGCCTGATTGTCTTGGCCACATAATACAGTGTAGATTCCTGTGGTATAGATACATTCGCCAGCTTTTTGAATCGTTAACAAAGCGGCATTTAGGGGATTCATCAAATTTAGGTAAAACTCTTCAGCTGAATACTCTACATACAGGTATATAATATATATATATATACTATGGGAGATACATTAGGAGATATAGGATTGATTAGTAAATAAACTACATTGAATTAAGTTATATATGTTTAAACCAAGTTTACTTTTAACAGTTTGAAAAAATTTGGGCATAGGGTGGTACAAGATATTCATTATATAATAAAGGTTTTTTGTATTTCCCAATGAATGAAAAACAAAACGATATTGTTTGGTTTACTGACGTTTCGCTATTCATTAATGCTGCTGCTAACAGCTTCATCAGAGTGGTTATATTAAACCAGAATTTGCAAAATCCACTCAGCTTATATATTACAACTTAATCATCGTTCCTCAGCATGGGGTCATTTTTGCGTTGTTAAGTTGGCCAATTGGTAAAGATAACAAAACCAGGTGTAGATTGTTTGATTTGATAAGTGTGTAAAATTATACAAAAGCAGCGTGTGTTTACACAATGAAATTGCCTATAACACTTGTGTTGGTTTTTCTCACGGAATGGGCGAGAAGAGTGTTGGGACCAGGTTGAATTCAATCTTAGTCCATCATTCCTATTCAGGCAATTGGGATTCCACTTGATTTTAAGTGCTTCTTGTGATATTAGACGTTCTTTGTGATTTCTGAAATGCTTTTTCTGAATGATGATTTCAATATTGTCAAAATTAATTTTGTGGCCTGATTCTACAGTATGTAGACCTATGGTTGACTGATGACTTTTCAAGCTTTTCTAGTTCAACTGGATTTCTCGGTAGTCGAACATATGCTCTACGGTGTTCATTTCTTCTGATTTTGATTTCTCGAGATGTTTACTCGATGCATACCGCATCATATTCCAAGCATATTATTTTATAGACTTTTATACGGACAAGGTTGTTTCATAGTGTGTCTAATGTTTTGAAGAAAACTCTGACTCTGTCCAGCTTATTGAGTACTCTTCTGATATCGTCTAACGTCTCCCGTTTATGTGGAATGGCAACTGTTGAGGTTCATGTTTTCGGAATACGTATTCGACCATACTTAATTTCAGCGTTGATTTTATTGATGAAGTTCCCTGGGTAGTTGTTTTGCTTGAGGAGAGTTTCAGTAATCTTTGATATTTCTTCTTCTTTTTCTTTCTCATCCGTTATCAAAGAGTGTGTTCGTCTGATCATGTGAAACGACACGCGTGCGAATGTTTTTCAGGTCATGTTCAAGTAGATAAGGGGAAAGGTGTAGGAGAAAATAAAATTAAGAAAGAGTGCCTTACACTTTGGTTACATCACTAAGGTAAACGATTAGTCATTAGAGAAAGAACTTAAATATATCAAGAATTCCAAAATGAGTAGTGATAATAATAATAATAGTAATAACAATGATAATGTCGAGTTGCACAAACTTCTACAACTGCAAGCATCTTCCTGTTTATCCGTCTTCTGACAACAGTGAATGACTTGATAACGTGAATATCATGCCCATAGTCCACAAGATGCTTTGTTTTTGAACTTTTTGGCGTTTTAATTTCAACTATTTTTAATAACTTTGGCAAATTCTCCATCATTTAGTGGTGCTCTCTGAGCTCGTTGGTTTCATTGCGAAGCCTTCGTCGCCCCACTTCTGGACAACATCTTCAGCGCAAGTTTTAGCATAAAATGAACTGATTTATATTCTCTATGAACGATAGAATCGTGTCTCTTGGTAACCATCTTCATGATTGGTAGTTGATTCGCATTTCTATTGATCATTGTTTATTGTCCTGGATTTTAAACTTTCTCGTCATGTGATGATTTACTTTTTTATTAGTTGGTAGATTTGGTCTATATTAACATGTTTGTTAATCGCTGGCTGATTCACTTGAGTACCAGGCTTTTAGAAATTACCTGGCATCGATTTCGGTATTTCGCCTATTTAAAACTCCGACATTATCCCAATCAAAATGATGTCCATAATTACCTACATGCACTGATATGAAAGAATATATATATCATGTCTTTTTACAGCTAATTTGTGTTCTTGAATTTGGATTCGAAGGGGACGCCCATTTCTACCGATGTAATGTTTATTGCAGTTCATACAATTTATTTTGTAAATGTCATTAATTTTCTCTTCTTTTTCTGTTAGATCTTTCGGTTTGCGCAATATCGAATTAAGTGATTTGACTGGCTTGTATGTGATATCTATTCCAAACGGTTTCGATATTTTAGCTGTTATTTCAGAATTGAAAACATTTATTTCCTGATACGAATTTAAATCAAGCAATAAAGGTTAATGAACTTATTATGCTGCAAAACTTGTTATCCTTAACACCACCAAGCTTCAACAATCTGGGAAAGACAAGTCGCCAATCCTCGACAGACTTCAAACTGCTTATATCAGTTTGAGTATGTTTGTGGAAGCAAATATATGGGTCGTACGGAAAGGCAATTGTCTATTCGCATGATGGAGAATTCGCCAAAGTGGTTGAAAACAGCTGAGTGCAAAGTGCTAAAATCCTCAATAACAAAACATCTTGTGGACTATGGACATGATATCGAAGAGGTCAAGTCATTCACTATTGTCAGCAGACAAAGAAACAAGAAGATGCTTGCAATTGCAGAGGCTTGTGCAATCCGAGTTTATAAACCAGATCTCTGTGTACGAAAGGATATGGTCGTGACTCTGAATCTACCATGGTAATGCGTTTTACTTATTATTCTGCCACTTATTATTGTTATTCTGGATTCATTTAAAACTCTCCTTTATCAGTAGGATTATCTTAACTCACTTCAACACTGTTTTTATTATTGTAACCATAACTATTACTATTGATGTTAGTCTGTTTGCAATTCTTGTTATATTCTCTAATTGTTTATCTAAGTGATGTAATTGAAGCGTAATGCAATTTATCTTAATTTTGATCTCTCATACTCTCTTTCTCCTCTTATCTATCTGAAAATGACCTGGAAAACATTCGCACCTGTCTCTCTGCATGATTAATTCAATGTAGTTTGTTTACTTATCAGTCTTATATCTCCCAATGTAATTTCAAAAGTATATATATATCCGTGTATGCAGAGTATTCAATGGCTGACGAGTTCTACCGAAATTTGATGAATTCATAAAATTCTGCTTTATTAACCTTTATTGCTTGTTATTTCAGAGATATTTTTTATATATGGTAGGATGAATTTTCTTGCAGTCTTTGATGATGGTTTCTTGTCGGTGTTGTGACTTGATTTTAAACACTTTTTGATGAAATTATTATTATTTCAAAATGCTTCATCAAGCGAGTAGACAATCGCCTTTCTGTACGGCCTATTCACTTGCTCCCACAAAAACCCTCAAATTAATATACACAGTTTGAAGTCTGTCGAGCATTGGCGACTGGTATTGCCCAGATTGTTGAAGCGTTCGCTTAGTGGTGTTAAGGATAACAATTCTTGCAGCATAATAAGTTCTCTTGATAGCCTTATCAAGTCTTCGTTTGACTACCTCTTGTATATCATCTCCTTTGAATGGCAAATTGATATAGACTGATTTCTTCGGAACTGTTTTTGAATCGTTTATCTTTTTGATTGGTGGATGGTGACTAGCAGTGGAATCCAGGATAACACGCATTTCGTCCTATTTGGCGCTCGTCATCTGGATGTACCTGCATTTCTCAGTGACTGATGATGTTCCCACTGAGGCTCAAACCCAGTGCCATCCACCAGTTAAATACTAATTAAATGCCCAGACTTCGTCGAAACATCTGAACAAGAAGCCGACAGACATGTCAACTTGAGACCGAGCACTTCGGTCCAATCAATCGACGGGAAAATCAAAAGTTAGTTTGTCTTTTTGTTTCCTTTTTCGTATACACCTCCTAAAAGAGATTCAAGCGCCATGATTACTATAATTCTTCGTTGTATTCGACTTTTATATTACAAGGATTTGATGCGATAGATTTCCTCCTAGTAGAGTGAAGTATCCACTTGTTTGTCTATCTGTTTGTCTGTCCATCTATCTATCCTTCTATATTTAGAAGATAATGCTGTCCTGTTGAATCGATAATCTTTCATATAAATCAGTTTACATGCCTTAATATATACAATCAATAAATAATAACAATCCATATAAAGAAATTTCTCTTTTTTTTAATGCACTATTGTGATAGACAAAAAAAATAAAGTTTACAATAGTTTTTTATTCTCTGAAAGATGATGGACAACATAAACATGACTGACTGACTGCCTGACTGAGATTCAACATTAGTTCAAGTTGTCACACTGTGTGTGTGTGTGTGTGTGTGTGTGTGTGTGTGGGTATGTGTAGCACACAGAAAGATAGAGAAGAGGGTAAACAGAAAGAAATTCAAGAGAAAACTATGAAAGACAGGATAGTAACATGAACAAACCATGAAGATTTGATGTTTATGAAATGAGTGAGTGGCGCACTGACACCGATTTTTGACCACATCACCAATAGTCTCAAGGCACTGATGAAACAAACAAAATTGGCGCGTTGTCGTCTAAAGGCGGGGAACCAGTTTGTGCGTTCTACTGTATAGATATAACCAGGACTTCCATGAGTTACACAGTCACAAAATGCTCCGAACAGTTATTTCCGATAAAATCTGTGGCACTGTTTAACAATAATAGCTTAGCAAAACCTTAAATTACCTCAACAATGATGCCATTCAGGTAATTAAACAGATCAAATAAGTTCTGTTACAGAATAAAAGTACTCTACAACGGGACTGCTTAACCAAAATCAACTGTATAAGGTACCCAACTAGGTTGGATAAAAACTCAGTCAACGACAATCGCGCTCTAAACAATTCTTCCCGACTGTCTAAGGTCAGGATCACCTTCACTCACTTAAATATGGTCGGAGTTGTAAAACAACACGTTACCATTAGCATTAGCATTGAAATAAGAGATTAAAGAGGATGAAACACATATAATAACGATCAAATCAACATGTGATATGCAAATGTAAAAATAATGATATACAGTCCAGGACCCGATCCAATGGCCAACCCATGAATTCTAACTTCTTCCAATTCACGACATAGCGCGACCACTAGACAGTGTCTTCGGAGGGTATTTGTTCTCACACCCAACCTGCTGCTCCCTACTGGTCACGACTTCTCACTAGAACCCCAGGTAACTACCTACCTGAATAGAGAAAGTCACTAGTGAACATCTCATCGATATTCAAGTGTTGGTTTGGCAAGTGTATCGGCAGAAGTTAGAATTCATGAGCAGTTGGATTGGGCCCTAGTGGCTTAATGGTCTACGAGCTAACTCGCCTTAAAACCAGAAGGTCGTGGGTTCGAACCCTTGTGGCGGGTGCATACTGCTGAAGAGTCCAAAGCTAGGCTGACGAAACAGGTGGCTGTCCAGTACTCCCAGGTTTTCCAATGGTTCTCTAACCAGTGTCAGCTCATGATGAAATCCTGTGACAAATCAATCAAATCCCTACAAACCAACGCTTGAATATTATTCCGTTACATTTGACTCTTAGCATTTTAACGATCCCAACCAGACAGTCTACGTGACTCAAACCAATTGTCAAAGATTTCAGGTTTTTATTCGACCACTTCTAACTCTTTTTCAACCTAATCCTATGTCAGCTTTTATTGCTCGACGACAAACAAGGTAGGCTTCGAGTGCCTAACATGTGTTTTCTAGTCATTTCAATCGATGTAGCTTCTCTTCCTCGTCGTACTACTCTACGCCTAACCTTCATTATCATTCACCTACAGAATAAACATTGAAGTAGTAATTAATCTTTTGGGAAAAATGGTAGATTTTACTAAATATTTATAACACTTTTGATACCTTCTAGATCTTTAATAGGAAAAATAGAACAAAAATGTTATAATTAGTAACAATCTAATACTCAACTGTGAAAGACAGTCAGTAGGAATCCATTAAACTAGGTTTCTTTCTTACTGGCATTCATCAGCAAGGCATGTGATGAGAGCTGGTTGCTAGACAAATTGGTAGACATTAATTTACCTCAATGTGTACGTCCTCAATATTGGTCACGAGGAAAATAAGAACAAAGACTAACTTAACAACCAATCACAGCAGACTTTGTTCGCGTAGGCGGATACAATTTGCAGATAGATGATCTGAACTTCAAGAAACAGCCCTAAACAGATGAAAGAAACCACCAATCAGAAGACTGTGTTTGTTTGCTTACAATAATCTATAATAATGTACATGAAAATCTATAAATATGTGTTGATTTCCTAAATAAACGATCTGTTGCCTGGCCCTTGTCTCCTGTTGTTACAGGGCATATGTACAACCTTAAAGGAATTGATAGCCCCTAAAAGATGAAAAGTGTACACCGACAGGTAATTCAACTGATTTGGCAACCAAGTTGAAAACTTGACTGACAGAACTCAATATCAACATCAAACACTAGATATGCATGCCAGTGGTTATCCCCTAGTGACTAGTCAATATTTTATTAGGTTTTGTGATGGTTCCTGATCGGGATCGAGGACAATTTTATTCCGAACAGATAGCAGGTATGTAAGTAGGTAGTCAGAAGAATCAAGACATCTTTTTTGACCGAGGGTATTTTCTGGATTTTCCAATGATGCAATCTAATGACTTCATGAACAAATGAACCCAGGACTATGATGTCACCGAAGTAAATTCCCGTGTTCCAATACAATCACCTGTTTAGGACTGAAATGTGCCAGCGAATCACTCATCTAAAAAGGGGACCTGACAAGTGGTTTTTGATAGCAAACATATTAGAAACTTGGTTGATGGCAAGCTACCTAGAATGGTGGTCACATTGAAAACCTGACTGACTTGTAGAATTCAGTTTGCACCAAAGAAAGGACTAGACACCTCACACTAGTTATTCGTGTCCAATCAATCAAAATACCCCATCCATCGTTAGGGATGTTCAATATCCGATCCGATGGCTGAGTCGTGTGAAAACTGCTGAATCTCTCCATAGATTGCTACTTTTTATTCTCTTAAAGTAGCATTTATTACCGCCAGTATGATAATTAATCGTTTTTGGTGAATCGCTGAAGAAAAGCAAGTTATGAACACCGAGAAATGGGTTTCAGTAATAATTATTAGTAGTACACATGAATTATCAATTTATTGAAGGTACCACCAAGCATTAATTTTATTCAAAAGACGGAAGGAAACGGGAAGCCATGGACCTAGGTTTTGCACTAATTGGCTCTTATCAGCAAGGCACACTTGCAGCCCTTAATATCCGAACCCTTATTACCAAGTGCTGCGGTCAGAGACATTCCTAAATGTGAGGGAGAAAAATTCATTCGACATTGTACTGGGCTTCATGAGGAATAATTGCAATCACCTAAACTCCAACTGAAAGTGTACCACAATGACGAGTTACTCTCTCTCTCTCTTTTGGTGACCACATTGCAAACTTGATCATAATAGAGTTCATTTAGCATCAACACTAAGGAGTGGATAAATGGAAAATCAATTCAGATTGTTACCTGTGTTAGATGGTTGGAGGCAATCGGCAGGAAGCCTTGGACCTAGGATTCTCGCTAGTTGGGACTCGTCAGCAAGGCGTATCTGCAACCTCGAAGGGACTCATGTCGTTACCACAGAGCTATGACTGCAGCACTGGGTGACGCGGGTTCGAATCTCAGAAGGGACATGAGTTCCTTCAAGGTTGCAGATACGCCTTGCTGACGAGTGCCAACTAGCACGAAACCTAGGTCCAAGGCTCCCTGTGGCCGATTGCCTCCAACCATCTAATACCATCAAATCAATGTGCACCGTGATGGCAAGCTAGTTAGAATGGTGGTCGCATTACAACCTGACTGATAGAATTCAGTCTACACCAATCAGAAGACTAGACGCATCACACTAGTTACTAGTGTCAAATCAAAATGTTACCTGTGTTTTCAGGCTAGAAAAGTCCATGTAGTTACATAACTACTTTTAATACTACAAAAGATATTTTCCTCTGTCATAGAGTATATTTCATCTTCAGACTGAATCAGTTCATCGGATCTTACTACATGAAAACGTAAAGATGAATCTAGCACTGTCATACTGATGTCGGTGATTAAGTTACCATGTAGTAATCAATGAGCCCCTATATAGTAGATAAAAACAGTAAAGAAAATAAATATACTGGGGACATTTTCATAACAGCCCGAAATATAAATGCACAATGAAAAAATCTATACAGCTACATTATAGACTATTATTATTTCCTTGGGTCGCGAGTGGAGCATAAGGCTTCAACAGCTCATCTTGATGGAAATCTATCTTGCCTTCCTCATTCTGGTTTCAATATCCTGATCCTGCCTAGCCAGATAAATGGAGGGAGTGACCTCTTTCAAATTTCTTCCGTTGATAGTAACTGGTGTTTGTTGTCTCTGTCATTGGTTGGTTACTTTCATCACCTCCGTGTTCTATATGCTTTGCTTAATGTCCTGTCCTCTCTGTCAGCATCTTCTTCCAACTTCTTGGTTTCCACCTGCAGTTCTTCGAATTTATTCAAAACATTAGATATAAATCATCGGCAAAGTCCAGATGTTCTAGAATCTTTTTGTCAATCCAACTTATTCCTGTCTTCTAGCCACCCAGACACGGTCTTCCGCATAATCGAGTTCACCACAATTAGGAGTGTCATCATGGATGGGATAGTATTCAGTCTTGTCTTATTCATGTCATCAATTCATAGGCTTAGCTGAATTTTCCCTTTGTGGATCACTTGACATATGGCGTTATCAGACAGCTGTTGAATGAAGTTGATGAATGTTTGGAGCACTTCACGTCATAGCGTTGAAGTAGTTCCCAAATTACTCCGAGGTCAAGGCTGTCAAAGGCCTTTAGGTAAGACAATCTAATCTTATCTTCAGCATCACTATTATTTTTTTTCCTTCACGTTCCCCAGTGGAACATAGAAACTTCAAGCTAGTGGCTTGAAGTTTCTATAGCATTGTTTAATTTTACAGGATGGGGTTGCTAGCCTCATGCCCAAGCTTTCCTCTTTACTAGCATTATTTCTACCTTAGCGAGGTAATGGAGTGCATCCAGTGGCCGGGGATCGAACCCCGGACCATGTGCATGATCAGCGAGTGTTCTAACCGCTGTGCTACCGAAGCGCCAGTGTTATATGCTAACAGTATTTATTGTATCTTTGGTTTAGTCTCCTCTTGTTTCTCTTTTCCTATCTCTTTATCTTCTTAAATGCAATCGAATATTCTGCATTCATTGAAGTCTGATGTTTACCAGGCAGTCAGTTTTGAAGTTGAGTTAAATTTTTTTTTCTCAATGGTGTTTCATCAAAATATATTACTCACTAAACATTCTTGCAAGTAGCATATATATACAATCTAATTTCAAGTTTGATCATGATTTCATGTACATAAGAGAAACATTGAAAATCAACCTAAGGAATACTAGACGGTTGTGTTGTTCTAGTTTGAGACTCTTGACCAGTACAGTAACGTGACTGCATTGCCATGGATCAATCTCAAGACATTCTGGTCACATTGTCAAGCTTACTGACCGACTATTCAGCCACTGGAACCCGATTCATTGAGACTGGTGAACTCTAAATTCTGTCAATTCGGGATTTTAGCGTGATCATCAGCCACAAAATTTTATCGGCAAGTATTTATCTTTACATTCGACCTGGTGAGACTCACTGTTCATGACTTCTTGACAGAACTTTAGTTCAGAATAACAAAGTTCCAACTTATTTTGAGGTTTCTCGTCAGCTGTATAAAAACCTGTAAGATTTAATACTAGTTATATAATAGAATTCCAATATATTTCTGTTCACCAGTCCTTTAATAAAGAGTATTGTTGTAAGGACATCATAATGGATTGAAACAAAGAGATGATAAGTTATCTTAAATGGACTTAATAGTTTGAATTCATGAATCATGAAAAACCTAATAGACAAAAAACATCGAGGAGATGCTTTGAAAGCATTCAGAATAACGGACAGACAAAAAAGTCGAGTTGTTCTTCAGTTTTCTGAGGTTAAAACTCAACTTATATATATATTCAAGAAGAATCCTTCACTGGACTTCACTTACGCTCACCTTAACTCCCACCTTAGTAACCGTTTTTCGCTTCTCTCCAGTTGCATCAGATTGTTTCGTTTGACTTTCACATTTTCTGTCATTCGAGTTCTGCTTACTTTACTTTATTACAAGTGACAAAATCTGAGTGTTTTCGCCTAGACTTATTACACACACACACACACACCATATTTTTATTTCTTTTTCAAACTTCTGGGTTCTACTTACTCAGTGTGTTTTATTCAGCAGATATTAGCAATTTATCAAATCCTAGATATGCACACCAGCCTATTTGGGACTCGTCAACTGCATGTACCTGGACTCCTTCTCAGTGTTGGTGTCCGTACTGAGACTTGGACCTCACACCTGCAGTTACGAACGTCAAAGCACAAGGCCACGATAGCCACCTTGTATGCGATGGGTATCATTTACTACCTGCATTCCTTGTTGGTTGGTCATACTGAAACACGAAATGTCCGGTCTGTTAACATGTCGACTCCTGGTACAGCCGCTTCGAAGATATCTTAGACGAACAAATCATCATGTTTCAATTCATTATGATGTCATTATAGTATTCTTTATTGAAGAATCCATTCCTACTGATGAACAAAACTATGCTAGAATTGTATTATAACTCGTAATATTTAAATGTTGCATATATTAGTTCACCTGTTCCTGTGAATTGGTCATTCGACGCCTACCCTGCCTGTTTGAATGGGTTCAAGAACACTGTCCTGCATGGTTGCAGAAAGCCAGTGGTGGTGGCCCTAAAAGAAGTGAAGAAAAACTGAACAGCATATTGACACTGATCATTCTATCTCAGCAAACTCCGCCTCCTTCAAAATGATCTACAACATGAAGAACAACCTACCAGAGGCAATGCGCTTTCGTCTTTTCTCCGTCTGCTTTCTGAAGTTCTAGACATTTTAGTCAGAGAAACTAGAGTTCTGCATAAAACGGAAGATTATCAAACCATTTTAACTATCATGGTAACAATTTTGTTCATTTCTACTGACCTCATTTTTGTTTGTGCATTTTTCTACGCATATTTTTCTAACTCCTTATAACTCTTATATTTCTATAGAATTCTTACATAATTCTTACATTTCCATTCGTTTCTATGTGTATCTTGATTAGAACTAATAAATTTAAACTAATCATCTTATTCAAGTGTTGGTTTGTAGGGATTTGACTGGTTACAGGATTTCATCATGAGCTGACATTAGTCGGAGAACCATTAGAAAACCTGGGAGTACTCCACAGCTGTTTCGTCCTAGTTTGGGACTCTTCAGCAATACGCACCCACTGGGATTCGAACCCAGGGCCTTCCAGTTACAAGGCGAGCCCGTATACCATTGAGCCACTGGGATCCGATCCAATGGTCCTTGAATTCTAACTTCTGCCAATTCACGACATAGCGCGACCGCTATCCAATGTCTTCGGCGAGTATTTGACCCGCTGCACCCTACTGGTCACGAAAAATACTCGCCGAAGACATTGGATAGCGGTCGCGCTATGTCGTGAATTGGCAGAAGTTAGAATTCAAGGACCATTGGATCGGATCCCAGTGGCTCAATGGTATACGAGCTCGTCTTGTAACTGGAAGGTCTTGAGTTCGAATCCCGGTGGGTGCGTATTGCTGAAGAGTCCCAAACTAGAACGAAACAGCTGTGGAGTACTCCTAGGTTTTCCAATGGTTCTCCGACTAATGTCAGCTCATGATGCAATCCTGAAAGTAATCATCTTATTACTTAACTATTATACACTTAAACAACTCCTTTTATGTAGTGACTAATATTAACGACTATATTTGCTTTGAATAATTGGTTTGTAGGGATTTTATTTGTTTCAGGTTAGACCACGGATAGATAAGTTGCTTGAGGCATCATTACTACTTGAAATCATTGTTACGGGAGCGCGATGAGTTTCAATAATAGTTTGTTGCTTTATTTAATCCATTGTGTGAGGGCTGAGATACTGCCCCGGTGCCCAGACCGAAGCAGGTGGTTTTCTTAAGGGCCCACCCCCTGAACCTTTGAATTGGAGTCTAATCCGCAAGGCAGCGGAGCAGCGTCAGGAGCTGCATTCCCATGGTTGCCATTGACCCATATAGGTTCATACGCTATTTGATCCCATTGGATTATGGAGCCCATGGTAACTGTTTTTAGTCTAACCTCTATCCAAACAACCTTCCTGACATGGTAGGACATGCAGGGACATGAGTCCCAGCAATTTAAGCTTGTTGGGTCACTGCGGTATTCAAGTCCGACCACCACGGCAGGGCAGCAGTTTTCGGCCGGGCTACCGGCAGCAAGAAACAAGGTGTCAGCGAGACAGTGTGTGTGGTAGTTGGCATGACAATTATCAGCTTGAAGAGACGCCTGGAACGCTGGCCAGATCACTTCGGGGGACAGTTTGGTTGGCCACCAGCTTCAGTGTCTGTTGTCATTAGCCCCAGTGCTCCTTGATCGGTTAGTACCGACCCATCCACCGAAGCAGAGGTCCGTAAGGAACTCCAAGTGTTGAAACGCCATAAGGCGCCTGGCACAGACAATTTACCTCCGGCTCTTTTTAAAGATAGTGGCGAGACTCTCACAATGGCTCTAACTGGGTTGTTCAGGAAGGTATGGGAGACAGAGCGTGTACCATCAATGTGGGACGAAGCCATTATCGTGCCTATTTTCAAAAAGGATCGAAAGAAATTCGTGTGGCAATCATAGGGGTATCAGTCTGCTACCAGTCGCGTCTAAAATATTGGCTGCTGTCTTGCTCCGCAGGCTGTGCAAAATACGTGAGGAGTTGATTCGCGAAGAGCAGGCTGGGTTTCGTTCACGTCGCGAATGCATTGATCATGTGTTCACCCTTCGTCAATTGTTGGAACACCGCCACACGTATTGCAGGCCAACGATCGTTGTGTTTCTTGATATTAGGACTGCCTTCGATTCGTTGGACAGAACTGTGCTCTGGAACTGTCTGTTAGAGAGAGGTGTACCTGAAAAATTTGTTAGCATATTGAAAGCCCTATACAGAAACACCTCGCGTAGAGTGAGGGCATACAACCAACTATCATCACTGTTCCCAACCAACAGTGGGGTTAGACAGGATTGCCCAATCTCTCCATTTCTCTTTAACTTTGCCATCGATGACATTCTGGAGTCAGCTCTGAAGGATGTGCGTGAAGGTGGTGTAGATCTGCTACCTGTAGATAGACTTTTCGACCTCGAGTATGCAGACGATATCTTCTTACTGTGCGATAGCATGCAGGCTGCCCAAATCGCACTTAATCAGCTGGCGATCAGTGTCTGTAAGTATGGTATGTACTTTGCGCCGTCTAAGTGAAGGCAGGAGTTTGAACCTGCACTCACTCTTGCTGGTGAACCGCTTGAAGTTGTTGATAAGTTTATGTACCTGGGTAGTTGTGTGAGTGCTAGCGGAGGGGTGACGGATGAGATTTCCAACCGTATAATGAAGGCTAGGGTGGCAAACATCAACTTGAGCCACCTATGGCGCCGTCGCGATGTTAGCTTGCCTGTCAAAGGTCGGGTATACAATGCTTCGGTGCGGGCTGTCTTGCTCTACGCCTGTGAAACCTGGCCTCTCCGAGTATGGTGAGGATGTGCGGCGACTCTGCGTGTTCGATCATCGCTGTCTCCGCAGGATTGCTTTCGTTGGATAGCATCATCGCGTGAGTAATTCTGAGGTTCGGCGGCATGTATTTGAACACAGTGGAGATCACCATTCATTGAGTGTCGTCATCTGGAAACACCGGTTCCGGTGGCTTGGACATCCATCCCAGAGGCTTACGTATGGGTCTCTGTTCGCTAGCCCTGGGACGGGATGGAAAAGGCGGAAGGGTGGTCAGTCCATGATGTGGCGTCGTGAGGTGAAGGAAGTTTGTGCTAGATTGGCATCGGTTGGTGCGTCACGACTCCCTGGTTGGGGTCCGAGAGATAGCTCAAATCGATGGCTCGAAACGTTATCGGATATGGCCAAGAATCGTAATCAATGGGGAACGTGTTGCAATTTCCTTCTTTCTCTCCTTCCTGATGATAGTTAAAGAATACTGTTTGAACTTGTTAAGCATGACTGTTTTCCTTCCAGATGAAGTTCTTCATCCGTTCTCTACTTATATTTTTTTGATCTATGTTGTTTTATTATTATTGTGTGGCGCATCTTTCTTGGTGCCATATTGTACCAAGTTTTCCTGCGTTTAAATAAATAAATAATATGGATAGATATCAGTCAGAGAACCATCGAGAAGCGGGTAATACTGGACAGGTGTTTCATTCTAGTTTGGGACTCATTGGCAGTACGCACCACACATCGGTTGGTGGTTGCACTTAAAGTCACGAATTGTTAGAAGCTAGAATTCATGGGCTGGTCATTGAATCGGGTCCCAGTGGCTAAATGGCATACAAGCTTGCCTTGTCACCGGAAGCTCATGGGTTCAAGACCCAGTGGGTGAACACAAAGTATTATGAAACAGCTGTTCAGCACTCTCTGGTTTCCAATGGTTCTCTAACTGATATCAATCCGTGATCTAACCTGAAACTACCTTTTTTGACAACTCATCAATTTTATTACTACTCTGTTTCGTGAGACATTGAACATAAATGAGACTCTGTACAGCTAAAGGGGAGATAATGAATTCTCCGAAAACAGCCTGCTCGTTAAGCTACTTGTTTCGTTGTGTATCATTAACGCCTGTATGGAGATTACTTATGAATATAATAAACGTATGCGTTTTTAAAGAAACTCCTACTGAGTATCGGTTCAAAACGATCAAGTCTTGAGTGTAATCCCAGTTCCAACAAAGATATCAGGCTTTAACAAGTAATGTATGAATCGGCACTAATTATTAAACGGTGCGGCTTATATAGTTGTTCATTTCAACTGTACCATTGAATAGTATAATATAGAAATATAATATTGTTAAGTGTTCACAGTCTCCAACTTCCAGGTCACAAATTCGCACGGCTCAACATTCACTGAGATCTGAACAGGCAAGTAGGCTGGCATGTAGTATCACTACCCTTAATAAAATAACTATTTCACAGGAGATAATACTGAGTTCTCATTGCGATTAAACATATTTAGGTTTTTTAAGCTCTATGAAAGTGACATATTTCCTCTGGTATTGAATCATTTTGGGTTACCAGGATGCCTAAACTCATCTTTGCCTTTCTTATTGTTTTAATCATGCAATTATATGCCAGCTGATCACTACACGAATTCGTGCACACATTTCGTTAGCGTCCAATAAGATGCTGTGCGATTTTTAAAAGAAAGTGAAGAGAAAATGCATAGAATTGATTTTCTCTTCAGATGCAACATCACTACATCACAAGATATTTTTTTTTAATTCCCTCACGTTCCCACTGGAACATATATGGCTTCAAGTTAGAGGCTTGAAGTTTCAGCAACCAGTGGTGTTTTATTTTTTCCGGGATGAGGTTGCTGCTGGCCTCATGTCCAACCTTCCCTCTTTACCAGTCTTATTACTTACTGGCTTAGCGAGGTAAAGGAGTGCCTCGTCGGCCGGGAATCGAACCCCAAACCACCTGTATGGTTGGCGAGTATTCTATCGCTGTGCCACTGGCGCTACAGGATATACTTCAATATTATTACTTTACATGTAAATCCTGTATGAAGACAAAATATGTCGGAAACAAATACACTAATAAATTTCTGGATTATAATCAATATTATCTTATTAGATCTGTTCTTGAAATAATAGGGAAGATTTGTAGCTCAGGTGGATGATTTACAATTAATAGTGTTCTCTAAGCTGGTCGGTTTAGTTGCGGAGCTTTCGTCGTCCTTCTAGACTACATCTTCAGAGCATTATTTAGCATGAAGAAAAATTTAAATCATTTCACTTTATGCTAAATACTGCGCTGAAGATGTTGTATAGAAGGACGATGAAAGCTCCGCAACTTAACCAACCAGCTCAGAGAACACTATTAATTGTAGGTCTGTTCTTCTCACTTATGATATACAGTTAAAGCGAATCTCGTGCCATCGATTGACAGACAGACACTATAAAAGGAGAAATATTAATGAGCTTAGGATAATTTTACTTTTGCTAAACAAGATGTCTTTTCATCAACTGGTCAACTCCCTCCGCTGCGTCATCCATGTGCTTTTAATCTTAACAGAAATCCAGTTATCATCTACCAAGTAAAATCTAAAGTTATTTGTAAAACAGAACAGTCTACGATGGGCCTGGTAAGCTGTCTATCCTTATCATGTGCATCTTATATTTAAGAACACAATATTATATTCAGCGAAGAGACTCTTTTCAACAACGAATTTATTATCAAGCTGTACAATCGTATGTATATATATGGTTTATTTTATAAGAAATTATATCCGGTGAAGGAATGAGATCAAAGGTGTGAATACATGAAATAACAATAATAGTAGTAGTAGTAGTAGTAGTAGTAGTAGTAGTAGTAGTAGTAGTAGTAGTAGTAGTAGTAGTAGTATGAAATGCAATTAAAATATTTGTAATTATAATCATGGTCAAATGTCAATTGGTAAAACAATTAATGTCATATGTAGAATAATACAGAAGATGCATGGGTGTTGGAAAGGGGTGTATAATTATAGGATTAGTAGGCGAATATAAAATGTTACATAACATGGTATGAAAATCAAAAAGATAGAATTTTGGATTTAGAATGACATGTGGGAAAAGCGGAAACAATTCAGAGTGAGAATAGTAATAATATTAGTAATGAGGGAAATGTACATAGAATAACTAAATAAACAAAATAAATAAATGTCTATCCTTCTACAGTCAAGGTAGAAGTAGGGATTGTACATACTTCTTTTTGTACACAAAGGTCTGGCTTAAAGTCATGAATGAACAGCAAAGGCCTCCACTATCTTTAGACATTTGTAACGAAGAAAACACGTCAAGCTAGAATGAATTCAATAGATTATCTTAAAATCATGGTCAGGGTTGGTAGAGTAACAGGGGTCGATCAGGTGTTCTAGAATAGAGCTTCGTACACACTTCCTTTCTCACTTTTAAAACCATGCTGCTGGAATGTGTTCTCGTATCCGTGTGGAAAGCGTTCTCTGGTTACGTCCACTGGACCTTGCTCCACAAGAGCAGGTGAAATGATAGATGCAAATGGAGGCGGCCAGTCGGGAAAGCTTACCCCATACAGCAATGGAGAACAACTTGTGGCTGATGAACATCATTTGTAATTTTGCTACAAAGAACGTCTTACTGACTGCTTTGGAGAGACTATTTTTGAGCATATCTGAAGCTTGATCATCTTTGAATTCCAAGTTCATGAATAAGGGTTTCTGTGGAACTGAGTCAGTAACCAGTTTAAACTGCTTATTTTTCGTGTTACTATCAATAAATCTATTCGGGTAACCATTTTCTGCAAGCCTGGCTTTTAGGAAGTCAAGTTCTAAGTCAACGCAATCAGAACTACAAATGTTTCTTATCCTAAAGCAGAGCTAATTAATTAGGAGGTCATGTGAAGACGAGACGAGAGCATGTGGGTAGATATAGAGCCGGGTGAAAACGTTGGCAGAGAACCGAACGCCATGCAGACGTGCGACTGAAGCCCTATGTTCCTCTAGGAACTAAAGAAAACAACAATAAATATAATAATAATAAATCTCGAAACGTTATTTACGCTTTAGCTACTAGTCAAACCACATCACCATTGGACATTCGATACATACTGCACAGACTGTTTCATTACTATACAAAAGTCACTTGACTACATCATCTCCATGTGGTGTATGCATACGCCAACCATTTTTCAATTGGAAATCCTAAATTCGATCATCTCGTTCAAAAAGTTTGAAGTTAGCAAGAAAATTAATTCACTTACATATATAGTTTTTTTCTACACTTATTACGCAACCAGTCCTTTCCGTTTTTTCCCTTTTTTGTACTGTACGCTTCTTTAATAGACGTCTGCAACATTACACCACCTATTGCGCATGTATAAACACACATATATATACGCATGCTTGTACAATATTTTTGAAAATGCTTTTTTTGTGAGATGAAAATCTCTTCAACGTAACTAACTGTCTCAATCACATGGGGGGTTAGTGTGAGGATTTGTTTTGATGTCCACTAATGAACCCAAATGACTGACCCCAAGGATGATTGTCAGCATTCCTCCCCGTGTTGAAATTGCACAACAATATACAGACGCGAAGTGATGAAACAATCCGAATCGCCAACTTCGTATATCCCATCGGTTTTACAAAGTGAAAAGAAAAAAGAATTGCGTGACTTGTTGGTCTAAATTCTTGGGATCTAAAAAAAACACTCGGTAACAGGTTCGAACACCGGTCCTCTCCTACCGAGGTTTGTTGAGGGGGGCGGGGAATGAAATGACACCAGAAGTATTTAAGTACGGGGGAGACAGTTTACTGTCTGCATTAATTGAAGTACTAGGCAGCGTCTGGGAATCTGAGGAAGTCCCGTCGGGTTGGTATAAGTCACTGGTTATCCCCATATACAAGAAGGGAGACAAGTCTCCTGTGAAAATCACAGAGGGATTAGCTTAACTAATATAGTAAGTATCTAAAGTCCAAGACTCAATAATATTGCGTAGACTAAGTGGTGCTCGGGAGGCACAAACACGAGAGAACCAGGCAGGCTTTAGACCAGGGAGAGGGTGTATTGATCATATCTTCACCCTTCGGCAGATTCTAGAACATAGGCATTCTTACCAGCGTCCAACAATCGTTATATTCCTTGACCTTAAGTCCCCATTCGATTCTAGAGGTACTCTGTCGATGCTTGACTGTAAAAAGAATGCCGAGAAAATACATTGCACTGATCAAAGTACTCTACTCGAACTCATGCAGCCAGACAGGTGAGAGTTTACGACGAGTTGTCATCTGAACTGGTGACGACTAGTGGTGTCCGTCAAGGATGCCCAATATCCCCATTTCTATTCAATTTCATCATAGATGTGTGTGTGTCAATGGACTTAACCCTAACTCACTTCAGCGATTCAGGGATTGACTTGCTACCAGGGAATAATCTCGTTGACTTAGAATATGCAGATGATATAGTCCTTCTAAGCGAGGACGCTGACAAAATGCAGAGTCTTCTGAACGCCTCGAGCTGAAATCTACGAATGTTTGGCATGCAATTCGCTCCAGCCAAATGTAAGCTGTTGTTACAGGACTGGACTACACCGACTCCTAGATTAGAAATAGGAAGTGAAGTGGTAGAGCACGTTGACCGCTTCACTTATTTGAGAAGTACCATCAGCCAGTGCCAACAGGTTGATCTCTGACGAAATCTCAGCACGGATACACAGGGCTAGTTTCGCATATGCCAGTTTACGCCGACTCTGGCGTAGACGTGATATCCGACTTTCGACCAAAGGGCGGGTGTACTGCTCATCAGTCCAGTCTATCCTCCTTTATGGCTAGTTGTGAGACCTAGCCAATGAGAGTAGAAGACATGAAATATTAGCTAGCTGTCTTCGATCATAGGTGCCTACGTTCTATCTCCCGTGTGAAGTGGTATAATAAAGTGAGCAATATTGAAGTTAGGCGTCAGTCGAGTGCTAGGTAAGCAGCGGAGGGGAAATCAATCGAGGAGGCTGTGAAGCTACATAGACTGAGATGGTTAGGTCATGTGTTACGCACGCATACCTAGTCATCGCCTTCCTCAACAATATGCAATGTTAGCTGATATAGGGTCAGGCTGGAAAAGAGCTATCGGTGGTCAAACCAAAACATGGCACCAGTCAATGAAATCCACAACAGTTAGTTTAAGCCACATAGGAAGGTGTAGACTTCCTGGTTGGGGTCATCGGGATGGTAAAAACCAATGGTTGGAAACAATTGGTGACATGGCTCAAAACCATTCTCAATGGCGTGGACGCATCTACTCCTTTTGATTTCCAATGAAACTATATTGTTCTTCATTATTACTATTCCTTTGTCTCACATCTCTGTTTACTGTCTCTATTATGCATTTCTTCTAGCTTCTTCTCTTGCTTTGTGTTCTACATGGAGTGTGGCGACTTGAACTGCCGCACATATGTGCAAAGTTCTATGTCGAAAACAGATAGACAGAGGGGGGAGAAGGGACTAGGTAGGGTAAATAACCTGCACACGCGCATACACAATGCGTGTGACTTCTTATCGACTGCATGGAAATGTAGGTGGTTATTGATTAACACACATAAATATAAATATAAGGTAGAATACTCGCCAGCTATGCATGTAGTCCAGATTCGATTCTCGGTTGAAACACTTCCGACACCTCAGTTAGCCGGAAAAGAGACAACAACACTACTTAGGGCTTGAGGTCCTAAGTTCCTCTTAGAAGATAAAAGAATGGGAAGACATCAGGGTCTGAAAACATACATCTGCCATGATTATGACGCAGTCAGTGTCTATAGAACAACCCAGTCACCTCGTAGAGACTGTGTTCCGTTACTTGAGATTTTATGATACTGGTTTGTTGCCCAGGCTTAAGTATTTAGGGATGCATCTAAACAAGACATTAATCTCTGGCTAGTCGAATTGAATTTCGAAGTGAAGTGTACTGTGATTCTTCGTTACTTAGCTTACTTACAAGACTACAGAACTCACCAATATATATTCAGGCTTACAGTACTATGCCGGTTACTGTCTGAAAACTGTTTTGGTTAGCTATGGTGTTGACAACATGTCGGTTTAATGTCCAGATTGTGGAGGATTCAATTATGCCACAAACCAGGCATGAGATCGTGAAGACGAGAAGACATTGGGCCGAAAAGAAGACTCTAGAAGATCTGGATTTCGTGAAAGATTTGTGTCTTATGTCCCACGTACACACACACACACACACTCGAAGACTTACAGGTGAATATCAACAAATTGACAGAAGAAACAGCAAAGGTGACACTTCAAGTGAACATAGAGAAAGCAGAGGTGGTGAAGATATCCATTGACCACCACCACCACCAACAACAACAACAACAACAAGCACCAGTCACTATCAAAGAGAGAAATTCGAAACAGGTAGATTCCTTCACTCATCCAAGCAGTATCATTTCAACCACAAGCAGAGGACACGGATGACGATACCAACGCCAGTATCAGAAAGGCAAGACAGATCTTCACTATTCTAAAATCAGTTTGAAAATCTGATGCACTCAACAAAAAGAATGAAATCCAAATTTACAACATTATTGTCAAGTCAGTAAATTTTTCTGTATGCGTCACAAACTTGGCGCGTGCGCATCACCAAGACCATTTCTAACAGGCCGCTACAGACTTTTATCAACAACTGCTGCCATCGTTATCTCCATACAAAAGATCAGATGGCTAGTTAGAAGGAATTAACAACAAGAAATTCTGGGAGTTAAACGACCAAGACCCTTCTATCCATAAAATATTGGGATGGATCGGAGACAAGCTGAGGAGACCACTCGGTGACATCTCGTCGAAGGCCCTTGAGTGGGAGTGGCTTTCAAGAATGGCATGGAGACGATGAAAGCTTATGGTGGGGGGGGGGGAGAATCGTGAGACCAGTTGAAAAGGAATGCAGAGAATACAGTGGAATGGAGTTGTGCTTTTAAAGCTATATGTTCCCCTAGGAATAACAATCGTAAGAAGAACCTGAGGAGAATTTACTAAAAAAGAATATTATTCATTCATTTGGTAGTATAGGGACTGTCAAAGCGGCGAGTGGTTTTAGTTGACAAAATACACAATTTCATCAATCAACTCATTCTTGTAGCACACACACACACACTTATCACAACTGTATACTTTAGATACCGATTTCATAAGGTTTCGCCGCCGAAATAGAAACCATTGCAAAATTAATGTATGCAACACACTGAGACCAATGACCTATACAATTATTTCCGCTACTGTTCTAAATTTTCTATGGTGATCAGGATGTCTCTAACGAAGGGATGCACCCCCTCCCCCACCACCAAAAAAAATCATTTCCAACTAACTGATGCAGACTTTTATCAAACAACAGCTGTCATCACTCTCGATGAATGTACTGAATGAAGATTAGATAGCCGGCCAGAAAGAAAAGTCAACAAGGAACTCTGACAGACAATGAACTAATCAACAATCAATTGTCCATACACATGTGCAGAAGAAAATGGATGGAGGTGGATTCAACATATGCTGAAGAGACCCACCCCTCCCAAAATAACGCGTTATACACCAGTAAGCCTTTCATCAAT
This sequence comes from Trichobilharzia regenti, assembly GCA_944472135.2. Lineage (NCBI taxonomy): Eukaryota > Metazoa > Platyhelminthes > Trematoda > Strigeidida > Schistosomatidae > Trichobilharzia > Trichobilharzia regenti. The sequence goes on from OX235267.1 coordinate 46,330,790, forward strand.
AGAACTCAGATACCGCAGTAACGAGTTAGGAGTCATCGAATGCGGCATGAGGAAGGTCATATGATGATGAGGAGGAGGGGGAGGAGGAAACGAAAGCAGGTCCATAGTCATGCAGCCAAACAGAACTGACAACAGACAACTTAAATGGTACCACTGAAGCTCTGCCTTCAGCTCAGCTTAGCTCAGCTCAGAACACAAAGAACAAATAATCATGATGAAAGGAACAATACTGGTTTATAAGGGCAAAGTGTACATCTTTAAAATACAAACTAATATTACAAGGAATAAATGTACAGAGATGTTTGTATTTCTTAAATAGTTAACAGAATTGATTATCTCAAAGAAATAGAAAGAATACTTATTCCACACAGTCCACACACGCCATGCTCCATTGCAATAAGGCAGTATATATATATATATATATATATCATGTTTGACTAATCCGCCGATAAATAAAAGGATAATTTTTTGTTGTCAAAATAAGAATTACTAACTGATAAACTCACCGACTGACAGTGACAATGACATTACAAAAAGAAAAGAAGAGGGAAGAAAAGATGTATCTGTGCCTCCTGCACCCTCCCCACCCAACATCAATAATAAGAAGAGGAACAAAAAGCGATGTCTGGGAGGGGTGGTGATGGTGATGATGATGATGGTAGAAAAAGAATATCTCGAAACGAAGGTGTACAAAAATAAGGTGTAAAAGTAAACACACTTTTTTTAGTTAATGAATTTGCACATATTCTATTTTTTTTTAATTTTTGCACGTAATAAAAGCAAAGCAGTAGAAGTAGTGAGTGACTGCCTGACTAGTGGTTTCAGCAGCAGCAGCAAGGAAGAAGAACTTTTGCACAGAAAGTTGTTGTAGCACAGTCAGTGTTCAAGGGTTGCACCACCACCATACTCCATATGGGCACAAAAATTGAAGACAAAAGCGAAAGAGAGAGAACAAAAAGAGAGAGATTCGAAAGAACAAATACTAAGCTGGAGAAATGTGACAGAGAAAGAATGGTAAGTGGTAGGACTTAACAACACAGATATAGGGCAGATCAGAAAGAGTGACAATGATTTCGAGTCATATTACACAGCCAGTGGATCTTAGAATCCGCCGACGACCTCACCAAGGCAGTCCAACACCTCCTCCTCCTCCCTTATATGGTTAACTCAAACTAACTGTCAAGGATTTCATCGATTAATGCCAAGTTCTTGTTTGAAGTAGAAGTACAGTATGTGGGCAGACAATTCACGCTATATAAGCAAAGATCTTGTGTACATATTTAGAGATTCATAAAAATGCAGGGATAATGAAAAGGAAGTAGAAGAAGAAGAAGACGGGGAAGAAGGAAATAGATTACACATAAAGATATTGATTGTTTCATAAACGGGGATTAATTGGTGAAGGTAGTTTTACTTACAATTATTATTATTGGTCGTGATAATAATGCTAATGCTAATGATAATACCGATAAGAAGAGTAATCGAAGATTACAAATCTGAATGAAATTACCTGTTATCACCACCGCTTTTCTGTGGTGTGATGTCTGTCACTGATGATGATGTCGATATAGTCGACGCTGTATCATCACATTCAGCAAGTAATCTTTGCATATACAATGGTTTATCTTGATAGATTGTAAAACTTTCCGGTTTTCTTATAATGTATGTCTGTGGTGAATGATTCCCCGATTCTATTTGATGATTAAATTGATTATTATTATTATTATGATTATAATGATGATTATTCTTACCACTTATATTACTACTGCTAGTATCAACAGCATCTCCAAAACTATCATCTGGAACTACAATACCACCGGTTGCACCAATACAAGTAGCCCTTTCTGGTCTTAGCAACAGTTCTGTTAATTGAGCAATATCAGCATCCAGTTTTTCTTTAGGCCATTCACCGAAATGTGCAAAAAGTTCTTGTCTGACTTTTGCTGCAGCACCAGATCTTCCATAGTCCCTTAATTGTTCCTAGATAGGTAGATAAATAGATCGATGAATACATATAAAAGAAGAAAAAAACAGAAAGTGAGGTGCGTATGTTGGTGGGTGTGTCTGAAAGATTAGTCTAAGTGAGATAACTTTAATTTGACAAAAACTAATCTCAACTATTAAAGTGTTCGTTTGTAGGGATTTTATTGGTTACAGGATTTCATCAGGAGCTGACATTAGTTAGAGAACCCTTGGAAAACCTGGGAGTACTGGATAGTTGTTTCGTCAGCCTAGTTCGGGACTTTTCAGCAGTACGCACCTACCGGGGTTCGTGAATTGGCAGAAGTTAGAATTCATGGGCCATTGGATCGGGTCCCAATGGCTTAATGTAATGGTATTCGAGCTAGCCTGGTAACCAGAAGCTCCTGGGTTTGAACCCCGGTGGGTACGTAGTGATGAAGAGTCCCGAAATAGGCCGACGAAACAGCTGTCCAATACTTTCAAGTTTTCCAATGGTTCTCTAACCGATGTCAGCTCATGATGAAATCCTATAACTAATCTCAACTATACAGTCATCCTTATCTCCCAGAGTGAAATAGATGGAGCAAATTTCTGGCCCAAGAAAGCAGTCTTAACGCGCCCACCGGGGCGCCCACGTGGCTACACCATTCACATACACCATATCTCTCGACCGTATCACACCGGGACTTTTGTCTACTTAATCTCCTTACCCTGCACCAGTCCGATTTGCCTTACTTGACCTGGACAACCTCCACTCCGGCAGGCTATCCATATATCAGTGCCGTGCTCAGTGTCATCAATGCTGTCAGAGTCCAGAACTCCCTGTCCGACAAAACTTTGCACTCTAGCCTCCAAGTAGCTAGATTTACAGACGTACACTACCACACCCAACCAGGAGGACAGCAAGTAGGATTTGAAATTCTTGCGGCACAATAAGTAGAATGTTATGTTTATTTCAAACATGTCTAAATATTTTAGATCCACTAAAATTCAATGTTATACTGATTTCGCCACTCAGAAGATTAAATTACCTTATTGAAATTGAAATTTAGGCTTTCGTGAAGTTTTGGTTCACTTCGAATACAGGGCTTGTCATGAGCAGACATCGTTCAGTAGATCATTGAAAACTGGAAAAGAAACACGCTAGACAGCTACTTTATTCCAGTTTGGGAATCTACAGGAGTGTGTATCACTCATGACTCTCCGAAAGCGATCCAAAATCCCTACAAAATCTAGATGTTCTGAAATTCTACTGCGAAGTGCTGACCGGTGGTGTGTATCATGTCAAGGGTAAAGCGATCCCTCATCTATCGATGGGAATTGTTTGACAGTAGCGCTACATGGCGAATCAACTAATAACAATGGAGGCTTGTTAAAATTGTGCTTAGAAGGTGACTGATTCTTAACCAATCCCAATTTTAGACACTAAGAAAGAAATACATTTAAAAAAAGCGGCCAATAACAACAACAACATTAAAACATTAATTGGTGGATAGTGACTAGGAGTGGAATCCAGGACTTGTAAACTGGATGTGCCTGCATTCTGCAGTGAGTCATGATGTTCCCACTAAAGCTCGAACCCTGCACCCATAGTTTCAAACGATAAAGCGTTATCCACTAGACCACTTCGGCCACGACAGCCACACCTCTTGTGCAACAGGTCATATTATTATTTAATTCAATTTTAGATAACGCTTTGGCGTTTGAAACTATGGGCACTGGGTTCTAGCCTCGGTGGTGGGAACATCATGACTCAGTGTGGAATGCAGGCACATTCAGCTGACGAGTCCCAAACAGGGTGAAATGCGTGTTATCCTGAACTCCACTGCTAGTCATCACCCACCAATTAACTTCTAGTTAACATGCCCAGACATCGTCAAAGCATCTGAACAAGAAGCCGACAGACATGTCAACCTGAGACCGAGTACTTCGGTCCAATCAATCGACGGGAAAACCTAAAATTCAATGAAACACTAAGACAGAAATAGATGTCAGTAACTGTTAGAAAATGCATGTGTAGGATTATTTCTCCACTAAGAATCTATGCTTGAATATTTTGATTCAATCACGCACAAGTTTATACCTTGATAAACACAAAAATTCCAAAATAGCAGACTTCTACTATTCTACACTGAAAAAAAACAAAGGTATCAAGTCTACAGTTAAGAACAGAAAAATAAATCAAACAGGTCATACAACACAGATGTGTGTGTGTGTTGTAGAACCAGCTATTCGTAATATAATTGGACCAACTGTGATATAGGTCATTCTGAAATGATGGATTCCCAGGAATATATACGCATGACGCAACTCAAGTACAAGCTGTCACCGAACTGACTGACAGTAAACAGATACAAGCACAGAGGGACAGAAATTGAAAATTCGTCATAATATTTTACTATCTGTTCTTGGCCAGTACCAGTATTTATTATTATTCCCTTGCGTTCCGAGTGGAACATAGGGATGGCTTCAACAACACACCTCCACTCTATTCTATTTTCTGACATTCTCTTCATCTGGGTCCACGATTGACCATAATCTCACATTTCTTCCTCACACAATCTCCTCCATGTCACCCTCACACTGACGACCCAATCGTCGCTCACCCATTTGGATTTCACTCGAGCACTGGCCTGCACTGCGCGCGATGTCATTCGGCGGCCTCCTCAGTGGCGTGTGCCCGATCCATCCATCTCCATTTTCTCCTACATATTTGTTGAGCGATTAGCTCTTGGTTGGTTTGTTCCCATAGTGTTACTTGCTGCTTATTCTTCCTGGCCATTTGATATTCAGAATGGAGCCAGTGAAGGTGACAGCTGTTGATGAAAGTCTGTCACCTGTTGAAAATCTTTTTCGTGACACGCCAAGTTTCTGACTCGTATAAAAGCACTGACCGAATTTGACATTGGTGTTGAAAATGTGAATCTCATTCCTCATGCTGAGTGCGGAAGACTTACAAACTGGTTTCAGGTTGATGAGGGTGTATCTTGCCTTTCCGATTCTCACTCTGATATCTTCAGACGTTTCGCCTGTAGTTGACTCGATATTTTCTAGGTAAGTGAAGGAGGTAATCTCCCCTGTTGATGATGATTTGTGCTGGTTGTTGTTGCTGCTGTTGTTTGTTTATCTTCATCACTTACTTTTTTTACTTTACTTCGGCTATCTCCTACGGGAGGATGAGCCGGCTTCATGAACGAGTTCATGAAGTTTCCTGGGAATTCGGTACGAGTGATGTCCCCAGCATCGCTCGGCCTTTTGTTTGAGAGTGCAGCTCTAGCCTTTACACAACCAAGTGTGGCCTACAAGGCAGTAGGAGTGGAGTAGGGAGTCCACTATCCATTGGCAGCCGGTGACCGGAGTTCGGTTCATACGCCTTTTTGAATGGGGCCAGACATCCAGGACATCCAACAAGCCCTTTGTCCATACGTCTGCCGGTGAGCTCCGGTGAGCTTCATACGCCAGTCGTTGAAGGTTTGGAATCAGGGTTTAGCCATCTCCCCTAGACTGTCATCCAATGGACAGTCAACCCGGTGGAGAGCGCCGGGCATCCGCTTTTGCCCTCTCGCTTTAGTGAGAAACACCTCCACCACGTGAAGGCAGTGAGTAGGACTTCCTCAGGAGAGGCTATGTAAGACGCACGGTCATATGGGAGCATTTCAAGAGGTGTGCGGAGGGGTGGCCAACCCGCAGAGCAAGACACCCACCCCCGACCATCCTGAGGCTTTGGAGGCTTATCTTCATCACCTCCATCTTCTCCATGTTCACCTGGAATCCTGTCTTCGCTGCTCACGTCTTCAGTTGGTTTGTTGATTTTCGCTTGCAAGTCTTCAAGTTTGTGTGACATTAGACATATATCATCCACGCGCGAAGTCCAGATCTTTTTAGAGTCTTCTTGTCGATAGTCCAGCGTATTCCTTACTTTTTTATTTTTGGTTACAGCTTGATTCTACACCGTATTTTTTGGTACAGGTATGGAATTTTCAGCATGTGATATCGGTAGCCCAAAGTTTGCAGGCCGACCATACATATCAGGCGTGCATCGGCAGATGATCGAACCCCAGACCATGTGCATGGACGGCGAGCGTCCTAACCGCTATGCCACCAACGCATAATCCAGTTCACCACAATTAAAAATATCATCGGTGATAATATACAGTCTTGCCTTACCCATGTATGTACTTCGAACGCCTAGCGCTAAGTTTTCCGTTGTGGATCCCTTGACACATGACATTGTCGTCATATGGCTGTTGAAGGCCAATACCTTTAACTTTACAAAATGGAGAAACCGAATAATCCGAGGGATACACTATAACCTATATCACCAACAATTACAATTGCAGAGGCTTGGTAAAGTGTGTGTAGTACACATTTGGATAATGATTATATGGGGGGATTACAGCATGGCTAAATGGAAGGGTTATCCTAGTGCAGTACAATCATCAAGTTAGTAGAATTTATAACCTTTTTGTTGTAAAGCATTACTTACACACACACACGTACACCATCGATGAGTGGGGAAGAACAGAACAATAGGTGAAATGTGAAAATATCAACTGTCTTCAGTGTGCTGAACATTTTTAAACTAGTGAGATTAAACTGATATGATATGAACAAGTTTGAGTCTTTCTTATTTCAATCGATGTATAGATTATTATATGTAAGGAGTAACAGCAAAACAGTTTGAGGTATTTTATCAACAAATAAAACTTACCAAAAATCCACTATTCGGACAAGCACATGGTCTTGCAGCGATAACTGCTTTAACCAATTTCGGCAAGGGCATATTTGTTATAGTCATCAGATAGGCGATAGTTATTGTTACACTACGCGATACACCACAGGCACTTATGTGAGAAAAAGAAAAATAAACGAGTTGGTTATTAATTTTTTTTTATAGATTATAATCAATTGCAAAAACATGCGAAAATATTTACATTCAACTGTTTCGAAGTATTATTATTATATCCTTTAATTCCTAGAGGAACATAGGGCTTCAGCTACGCGTCTCCATTGCCTTCAGTTTTCTGCCAACTTTTTCACCCCACTCCAAGTCTGCCGACACGCTTTCATCTCCTCTTCACATGACCTCCTCCAAGTCACCCTTGCACTGACGACCAACTCGCCGCTTCCCTTTCCGCCGGGTTTCAATCGAGCAATGGCTTGTCTAGTGATGTCACTTGATGGTTTCCTCAGTGTATGGCCAATCCATCTCCATTTCTTCCTGCTTATTTGTTACACGATCGGTTCCTGCTGGGATGGTTCGCTCCCAGAGATCCCTGTTGCTGATCTTTTCTGGCCATCTGATCTTGAGTATTGAGCGAAGACAGCTGTTAATGAAGGTCTGAAGTTTGTTTGAGATGCATACCACGAAATCTATGAAATAGGGAACGAATTATTTACCCTTGAATTATTGAGACACATATATCTACCATATATAGGTTTACGGACAAACGGCTTCATCATTGTTAGCAAAATGCCTATCGAAAATGATTAGTACATTTCAAATAATACTGTATTATACGAGTTGATCACGGATCGATATCAGTTAGAGAACCATTGAAAACCAGGAAGTACTGGACATGTGTTTAGCCCTAGTTTGGGAAACCATCGGCAGTACGCACACGCCGCCAGGGTTCGAACCCAGGACCTTCCGGTTACAAGGTAACTCGTAAAAGCAAAACTAATCTCCTTACAAACCAACCATAGAAAATTAATCTGATGCTCGGTAGTGACCTGCTACAGGATGGAGTTTTCTGGAGTTCTGTGAGAAGTCGTGACCAGTGAGGTCTAATTATATGTCACGTGTGTGGATGGATGTCCCACCGACGACAATGGTTAGGGTAGCGCTAAATCATTAATTGGTACAAGTTAGAATTTGTGAGCCATTGAATCGGGTCCCAGTGACTGAATGGTATACGTGCTTGCCTTGTAAACAGGTCTTGGTTTCAAACCCTAAAGGTGGGTGCGTACTGCCGATGATTCTCAAACTAGGACTAAACAGCTGTCCAGTACTCCCTGGTTTTCAATGTTCCTCTGACTGATATCGATTCGTGGTCACACTCGTAAAAACAAATTTAATCCTTACAAACCAACTCTTGAAAATCCTTTAAGATGACGGTTTCAGCGACCTCAATCGGAAAACAACCAATACTTTCAAGTGTTGGTTTGTGGGTATTTGACTAGTTACAGGATTTCATCATGAGGTGACATCGTTTACAGAACCACTGGAAAGCTTGGAAGTACTGTACACACCCACCGCCCAAGTTCGAACCCAGGACCTTCCGATTACAAGGCAAGCTCGTAAATCATTAAACCACTGGAACCGAATTCAGTGGCCAATGAATTCCAACTACCGCCAGTTCACGACATAGCGCGACCACTAGCCAATATCGTCGCTGGTGAGTATCTGTCCTCACGCCTGACCTGCTGTACTCCACTGGTCACGACTGATAGAGTCTCGAACTAGGCCGATGAAAAAGCTGTCCAGTACTCCCAGGCTTCCTAGCTAGCTAGTTCTTCCTGAAATACGGATTTAGTTTCCTGATCGAGCTGGGGACGTGATGGTTTTACCGCCAGCTGTTTTCTACGTCCGTTCAGTCGTAAGCACACCCGAGCGCGGACCAGTGCATGGTCGGTATCTACGCACGTGTTCCAGAAGGAGCGACAATCTCCTACCGACCCACGCCAACGATAGCTTATTGCTATGTGGTCTATTTGTGTCCAGCGTTGGTTTGATGAAGGGGGTCTCCAAGTCAAACAGTGTCTCTCCTTGTGTTTGAAGTTAGTGCTTGCAAGAAACAAATGATTATCAGAACAGAACTGTAGGAGACGGTCACCGTTGTCGGTTCGCTGGCACGGAACTCCATAGGTGCCACCGACATCCTTCTCAGAATGATACAATTTCCCTACTTGAGCGTTAAAGTCACCAGCTAGAACGACTATGTCTGAGCGTTTAGCCTTTCCCACCAAACTAGACAGCTTTTGGTAGAACTCATCCTTCGTTTCATCTGAACTGCAGTCAGTGGGGGCGTAGGCGGAGATTACGAAAAGGCATCGGCGAGTAGACAGTGTAGTTCATCTTTTTGGCAACCTGCTCAACACAACTGAGCTACTTAAATTTCATCTGGCATAATGCATCCACTTTCCGCTGAGTTTTGTTTTTTGTTCTAATCTTCCAGTTAAGTTTGTCTGGATAGCAATATCAACTTATATAATAACATTGCACCGATGTGCAGCAGTTCGAGTCGCCACACTTCAACTCAGCATACACAGACAGAGAATACAGTAAAAAGAAACGGAAAATAGAGACAGTAAACACAGATATGAGGCAGAAAGAATAGTAATATCGAAGATCAATATAGTTTTATTGGGTATAATAAGTCACAAGAAGTGAATGCATCTGCGCTAACCATTGACAACGATTTTCAGCCATATCACTAATTGTCTCCGGCCATTAGTTTTTACCGTCCTGAGGATCTCAAACAGTCAGGAGGTCTACATCTTCCTATGTGGATTTCATTGACTGATGAAGCACCACTGGTTAGCTCTTTTTCAATATGACTCTATGTCAGCTGACTAACATTGCCCATTGTCCAGGAAGGTAATGGTTAGGCATTCATGCATAACACATGTCCTAACCACCTCAGTCAATGTATATTCACAGCCTCGTCTATGGATTTCCGCTTTTTACCTAGCATTCGACGCCTGACCTCAGTATTGCTTACCCTACTATACCACTTCACAAGGGAGATAGAACGCAGGCACCTATGATCAAAGACAGATAGCCAGGCTTTTCATTTCTTCTAATCTCAGTGGCCAGGTCTCACAGCCATAAAGCAGGATGGAGAGGACTTCTGAGCAGTACACCCATCCTTTGGCCGATAGCCAGACGGATATCACGTCTACGCCAGAAAGAGAAAAATGAAAGAAAAATATCCTTTAGAATTGAGTCATCACATGATATACTACTGACAAATATTTACTTGAAGACTCCATACAGTGGGTGAATATTTTTAAAGAAATTTGCTGTTGTATTTCAGCATAATTGCTAGAATAAAACTGATATGATTAGATTTTAAAGATTAGTTAATTAACTTGTAGTATCATCATCAACTGGAGAAAATGTGCAATTCAGAAGTGAAGCTTTTGTCTGTCTTATTTGTCTAGACACTCGATTTGCAACCACACTGAGTATGGCCAACTGTTACAATATAGGTGTAGCTTATTGGTAAACGCACGAATATGACAATTGTTCAGTATCACGGTATCGCAAAATTTGGAAGAAATTGTAAACACTTGTAATAAATATAAGATATGGAGCAAGTGTTCATTAGTCTTAACTGTCAAACATCATATTAGCACACCACACAGGTCAGTAGTGGAAATGAATACAGGCAATTCATAAAACAAATAAAACGCAGATAGAAATAAAGTATTAGAGATATGAAGTAGGGAGATTATCAAATCCCTACAAACCGATACTTGAACATCAATGAGATAGTCACTAGCGACTGGCTGTATTCAAGTAGGTAGTTACCTGAAGTTCTAGTGAGAAGTCATGACCAGTGGGGTACGGCAGGTCAGGCGTGAGGACAAATACTCTCCGAAGACACTGTCTAGTGATCGCACTAAGTTGTGAGTTGGCAGAAGTTGGAATTCATGGGTTGGCCATTACATCGGATCCCAGTGGCTAAATGGTCTACGAGCTAGCTCGCCTTGTAACCAGAAGGTCCTGGGTTTCCAAACGTGACGACGGGTGCGCTTTTCTGGAGAGACCCAAAATAGGGTGAAACAGTTGTCCAGTACTTCCAAGTTTCCTAATGGCTCTCTAACCGATGTCAGCTCATGATAAAATCCTGTAACCAATAATCAGTATTCAGTTGTGAATGCATTTGTGTAGACAAATTAATCCTATGCCATATCTCTCAGTTGTTGACTGACTACCTACTTCTTATCCCTCTCAGCAAAAATAAAATAACAGAAGTCTTACTCATAACCCTACAATATTCCGATATGGACATCTTAAATTTGTTTCAACTAGCATAAATTCTCTTTCAACTGTCAGAATGTTAGAGTTAGTGGTGAGTGGGTTCCAATCATTTCAACCGAGATAAAGAACTGAAACTTTATCGACTAATCTATCTCTTTACTTATTACTTGACTTATAATTTATCAGCTACTTATGTAACGGTCCCATCACATGTAAGTAATGCTGAAAAATGACAGCATCGATGTACCTAAAACCTCCGCAGGCTTTCGACTTCAAGCATCGAACAATACAATTAATTTACGACATTAAGAGTAGTAGTCTAGGTTGACAGGAATTAGCCCAGCCTTCTGGTCAAAATCTTACCAACCGCCGTGAACTACAGATAGACATATACTCAGGTAACATTTTACTTTTGAGGTAAGTAACATCCCAAGTATTTACGTATTGTTGTTTAAAGCAAAGATTACACATCACGTCTTTATTTCACATAGCTGTTGTCTATGCGCTCTACATGAACTAGATCAGTAATCATCTGTACCTGACTAGCAGTAATTTTAAATAAAGAAGACACATTGTCTAACCCAGCGACCTCCATCGTCAAGTTAACGGTGGACTCAAATAGATTACATGGTGATGAGTTGGTCATAGAGAGGGTCGGTAAACGATTACTGCTACTTCTGGAACACCTGAGTAGGCTCCGATCCTGCCCTAGCTCATATATGTCTTCAATTGAACGGATGTAAGAAAGTGAAGTCGCTACATCCTCAAATCGGTGATAACATTGAATCCCCATTCAGGAAAGAAATAGCTACACGTGTGCGTGAAATTGACAGTAATACCCAACAAAGGGAAACCTGGTATAATATCCTGTCAGTTGTAGAAACAGTGTTAAAGACTGTTGGTAACCTAAAACCAAAGATTAGTTAATGTCAGTGGATTTCTGTTGTTCTATTCAATCTTATAGATGTAAGAAGACTGATTCTAGTGGGCTCCGAAAATGACGAGAAGTTAAAGTTTTTCAAATGTAAGCTAACTAAACGTGTTTGCAACGACTACAAAAAGTAATGAAAACAAAAGTGATGGAGAAGGCACTAGTGGCAGATAGTGCTACACAACTATGTACGGAAACTAGACCTATGGTAAGTGAAAAGACTACCGAGAAGGATAGAACTTTGACAACTTCTTAGGATGGATGGTCGATTGGAAGATTAGGGCGAATACTTTGAATTCAACTGACCTGCAGCCATGCTACAGTATCCCGGCATTCAAAATGTATCAGAATGGGGGTGTAAACAATAGCCTTCCAACTGTAGCTGAGAATGTAAGAACTGTCTTAAAGACGGTGAAGTCACAGGACCTTATGTCATTACTTCAAAGGTGTCATCATCCATTACGTGGATGAGAAACATAACAGTTGATGGTAGAAGGACCTTGGAGACCATATGTTTAGACAACGCGGTATCACCAGTACTGAAGGCAGTCAGACAAACTATCACGCGACTAATGTAGGACGTAGAGTATTTGGGTAAAAAAAGTAAATTGACTGGGGGAAACTACAAATCTCAGAAGCTTGAGATGGCACTGACATATTTTATGCTTCCCTACTCACAGCTTAACACGTCTTCTCCACATTAACTTGAATGACTTTCCATTTGTGTATGGATGGGGCTACACAACTTTCGGCTAAATTGTTTTTATCTTCCTCCTTGTTATTATCTTAAAGTTTATCTGCAGATGAAGTGTGGCAACTGGGCACACTATACACATCGCTAGGTAGGATAGTGATAAAATGCGACACTAACTGCAGAGTATTACGCATTAAGTTTATGAGCTAAAAGAACGGTATTTGAGGGACCAATTGAGAATACACTGCTCTGGTATCATAGCAATAACTGAAGGAGAAAAGAAAGAAAAGCGACAGCCTAACAATGCCAAACTGTCAAAAAAGTTACCTCAGTAAGTTAGTGGCATGAAATGTGCACAAGAACGTCTACACTGGTTCGAATATTCTTTAGGGAATGAAAAAGGGTGGAAATGGTTTCCAGATTACTTGTCTTAGTGCAATTTATAATAACGGGGTGATATTAATCAAGACTGGTAGCGCCCCTAAAACTAACAATTTTCTAGATTACACATGTCTTTAATGTACATTTCTATGGTATAAAGTGAAACCTCCGAACCATATTATTCTGAGGAAAATAAGGATATATATATCACGGCAATAGCCATGACCAATATTTCATGTGGAAAAATTAAGGTCAAGAAACCTTCTCCCCAACTACCCCCTGAAGCCATGTATGTAATCATGACGAAAACAGATAGAAGCTAAAGGGGAAATGAAGTCCAAATATTATTCCTTAAACTGTTCAGGACTTTCTCGCTTTATTAAAAAATGTGGATGCAAACTTTTATGGGCCATGAAAAAACTATCTTCAATTGGAGTAAGTCATGCTAGAACTTACCAGTGAACCAAAACTGTACCCCCAGAAACTCTGGCCTCATGAATGAAAAAGCACGCATCTCTAAAGAATTTAGATATGTCCTGCTTAGCATCATCATCTGCGCGAAATAATTTGTGTTTCCTGGAGGGGCACTAGATAAATTCAGGATATATAACATAGTATGCTCCAAGTAGGTACCTTGAAATCGTAATGGAGAACACTGCATACGTGTGTAATACCGTATTCCTCAAGTTGAGACTTGGCTTGTGCACTGGCGACCCCACCAATATATATACCTGACACAATCCTCGACATTGACCCACCCATCTTTTTTCAATGGTAGGGAAATGATGGAACTGAGTTATTGCGTGGCCTCTACAAGGTCATTCAGACCAGATTTAGTATGAATAATGAACGGCATGTTCGTTGGGTTGAGTATGCAACACTGAATGAACTTCAGATTGTGCGAATATAATTTTATATTATATCTTCATATATTATGTATCATATTTGTACATTACATTTTAAGTTCATATACCAAAAAGGATGCTTTTAATTAGCTAATATATTATGCAACATCTTCCTAGGAACCATGCGCAAACCAAATGTCTTCGATGGTGTTGGCATATCCGTATTTTGGAACATCTATAGATAATGGCATAATTCCATAGAGATATATCTATCTCTTCAGTTCATGTAGCTATTATGAACTCGATGAAAATATATGACAGTCCAATTTGACGGGAATATATGTTTTATCCCAAAGTAGTAGTATTATTGCTAAAGCTTGCAATTGGATTTTCACCATACAAGTGATACATGTGGAAAAATGCTATGATAAGAGGACAGAAAGCATTATAAGAGAATAAGTAGGCAGAAGATAGAGCAAGAATTACTTTAAATAAACACATAAGATGGAGAGGAAAGAGCAAAAGTAGAACTACATAAATGAAATACCAGTAGGTGGACCATGCAAAACTCCAAAAAACAAACCAAAACGATGATATACCTACATCAGCAGTAAAACAACCTTGAAATAGACAGATTTACACAGGTCTTTAATTCTTACAAGTTGTGTCTGTAACTCTGTATGGGACTTGTTTAGTTGGAACTCCGTGCCACTGACCCGCGGATGAAAATTTGCTGATTTCTGTTCATGTTAAATGCCAGCTGATTTCCTGTGGCTTAATTCTGAAGATGAGGTAGTTCTCCCTAGGACCTGAAAGAGTCTCCGTAATGGAAAGCTTAAGGAAAATATGATACAACTGCTCACCAAGAATGGCTTATTGGGATACTCTGAATGAATCACCTTCTCTCCATAAAGCATTAGTGGTATTCCTTGAAAATATTCCTCCCCCAACAGCCGGCCTCGGACCTAGGATAGAAAGAGGTAGCCTATATTCTTATCAGAGACGGTTAAGAGTGTTGAGAATGTTGTGCAGCATAGGGTTAAGTGATCTCGTTAAGTCCAGGAAAAATGCAGAAGTGAAATACCCTATTCACAGCATCCTCTTGTGGAAGTTCGGAAGTCAACAAGTCGGTAGCGACCAATATTTCCTGTAGTAGCTGCGGTAGCCAGCATTATTTGCCCACAGCATCCATAGCCTAACATTGGGTATTGACCTTCATTGTCAAAGTTGACTCGTTAAGCTGAAGGCCCGTAGCAAAGCATCCGCATCATTCAGCCCACTGTCATGATATATTCTTTCATTCACTAGTGCACGATACTTAGCTAGCTAAACATTGAACATCACACTACGAATTTCATTCAGAAATATAAATCGTGCTTCTGAAGATCAACTTGTTGTATTGATATTTCTTGGCCAACATGGAACAAGCCCTGAAGGATTTAAAAGAAAAGAACTCACGCTTGTTTGTATCTTACTTGGCGTAAACATCAGCATCCTTTCACCTCCCAAGTAAGCTTTATTGTTCATGCTACTAGCGCTACTGGTCCGTTGCACTCAGGTTTCTACCGATTCCCTGCAAGCTCAAAAGTGTCCGGAAGCTACTGCCTATTCAGTAGGTGCTAAAAAATTTCAGTGGTTGTAGACACTGAGCGTCAAAGTATTGTTTTAGGATTATCTGTTTGATTTTGCCTGGTCCAGACTTGTTTCTGAACTAAGCTTTGTTGGTTTCGCTAGAAACATGCTCGGATTCATCTAGATTGGGACAATCTCCACAATGTTACACCACACAGTGGATTGCCAGAACAGATGTTCCCATCCCTACCATTAAAATATACCAGCTTTCGCTGAAATGATAAAGGTTTGATCACTACGATTTCTAATGGCACACACAGTGTGACTAATTCGAAATTTTAATGATAAGAACTGGAACATATTCTGTGTCGATTAAATCCCGCTAATTCTCCTTTGTGTCCTAAATTCAAATTATAGTCTAATAAGAGATCTCAAAATCTCGCCAGATACTAGCTTGCTAGGCTACTAGCTTACTAGTTTTCTAACCGGTCCCAAGTCCTCATAAAGAG
Source organism: Trichobilharzia regenti (assembly GCA_944472135.2). Classification (NCBI taxonomy): domain Eukaryota; kingdom Metazoa; phylum Platyhelminthes; class Trematoda; order Strigeidida; family Schistosomatidae; genus Trichobilharzia; species Trichobilharzia regenti. The sequence goes on from OX235267.1 coordinate 46,346,673, forward strand.
GAAGGGTTGGGGTGTGGTACTAGCAACTCCACCCCTGTAAAACAACCAAATCGCTACAGAAACTTCAACGAATAAATATATTAAAAATTCTAAAAACATAAGCAATAGCCTTACTTTTCGCTGGAATCGGAGAAGTGAAATGACGCAGGCTGGTGAGAGCCTTCGGGAAGCCAGTCAGCCGATGTGCCTTCTTTCGATGAAAGCAAAAGTAAGGATGGGTACCTGGAATGTTCGCACAATGTACGAAACTGGAAAGGCTGCCCAGATAGCCGCTGAAATGAGAAGGTACAGAATAGAAGTGTTGGGAATCTGCGAGAGCAGATGGAACGGAACTGGAAGGTGCCAACTACCTACTGGAGAGACAGTAATCTATTCCGGCCACCTAGAGGACAACCATGAGCACACCGAGGGAGTGGCCATCATGATGTCACCAACAGCAACCAAAGCTCTCATGCAGTGGGAACCAATCTCCTCCAGGATAATGACAGCCAGGTTCAACTCAAAAGGAAGGAAAGTTACAGTCATTCAATGCTATGCGCCTACAAACGTCTCAGAACAAGAGAAGAAGGAGGCGTTCTACAGACAACTACAAACGTAATGGACAACGTCCCAAATGGCGATATCAAAATCCTGATGGGCGACATGAATGCGAAGCTGGGACGAGACAACACAGGAAGAGAACTCACCATGGGTCGTGAGGCCCTCGGTGAAATGAACGACAATGGTGAACTCTTCTCAGACTTCTGCGCCTTCAATGATTTGGTGATTGGCGGTAGTGTGTTCAAACACAAGGATATACACAAGACGACATGGATTTCACCAGATGGAAACACCAAAAACCAAAATGACCTCATCTCAATTTCAAGAAAGTGGAGACGGAGCCTACTGGACACAAGGTCGAGGAGAGGAGCAGATGTGGGTTCAGACCACTATCTAGTAGAAGGGACTTTCAAGGTGAAACTAAAAGCCTCGAGGATAGCTGGGATAGGCCACAATGCAAGTTCAACACTCAATTACTGAAGGACACAACCACAAAAGACACCTTCACTGCAACTGTCAGAGCAAAGCAGGAAACACTACGCGACATCACTGAAGAATCATGCGTGGAAGAACATTGGAAGTCTCTGAAGGCGATTCTCAACGAAACGTGTTCAACGGTTCTAGGAAGAAAGAAGAGACAAGACAAGGAATGGCTCTCAACGGACACTTGGAAATTAATAGAAGAGAAGAATGGTGAAAGAGAAAATGATTCAATGCAAGGACGGACAGGAGAAGGAGACGCTGAGCTCAACTTACACAGCACTGGACAAAGAAGTGAAAAAGAGTGCTAGGAAGGACAAAAGACGATTCTACGACAATCTAGCTACTGAAGCTGAAAAGGCAGCAGGCAAAAGGGACCTGAGGACACTATATCAGATAACCAAATCTCTATCCGGGAAGAGACCAACACAAGCGAAACCTATAAAAGACAGCCAAGGGAACCCAATTACCAAGGAAGAAAAACAGATTAAACAATGGGCGGATCACTTCAAAGGACTCTTAAACGACCACCACCTGCAACCCGTCCAGAAATACCAACAACAGCGCGCACACAACTGCAAGTTGACACCAATCCTCCAACGAGAGAGGAAGTCTTGAATGCAATCAAGCTTCTGAAAGCTGGAAAAGCAGCCGGACCAGATGGAATACCCCCTGAAGCACTGAAAGCAGACCCAGAGACGATAGCAGACATGCTGACTCCATTATTGCAAAAGGTCTGGAAGGAGGGAAAGGTGCCTACTGACTGGAGGAAAGGTTACCTCGTGAAACTACCAAAGAAGGGCGACTTAGACTCTGCAAGAACTGGCGAGGAATCATGCTCCTGTCGACGCCAAGTAAAATCCTGAGTCGCATCATCCTGGAGAGATTAAAGGACGCACTGGAGACAGAACTCCGACCAGAACAAGCTGGATTCAGGAAAGGCAAATCATGTACTGACCAAATTGCAACTCTACGCATCATCATCACAGCAAAGCATGGAATGGCAATCAAACCTCTACCTCAACTTTATAGACTTTGAGAAGGCCTTCGACAGCGTTGACCACGAAGTAATTTGGAAACTACTCGAGTACTACGGCGTACCCCAAATATTCATCAACCTTATTCAACAGCTGTACGACAACGGCACATGTCAAGTGATCCACAACGGAAAACTCAGCGAGGCGTTTGGAGTAAACACAGGAGTCAGACAAGGGTGCTTATCATCACCAATGATATTCCTAATTGTGGTGGACTGACTGGATTATGCGTCAGACAGTGGGAAACGAGAAGACAGGATATCCTGGACCGACGTGAAGAACCTAGAAGACCTGGATTTCGCGCGTGGATGATTTATGTTTGATGTCACACAAAATCGAAGACTTACAAGCGAAAACCGACAAAACTGGTCGAAGAAGCAGCCGGCGAAGACAGGACTCCAGGTGAACATAGACAAGACGGAGGTTATGAAAATAACCAACCAACAACAAGAACAACATCCAACGTCAATCACCATCAACGGGAGGGATTTGAAAGAGGTTACTTCATTCACTTATCTAGGGAGCATTGTCTCAACTACAGGAGGAGAGGACGAGGATGTCAAATCGAGAATCGGGAAGGCGAGAAACACATTCATCAGCCTGAAATCAATCTGGAAATCTTCGTCACTCAGCATCACCAACAAAATTCGGATTTTCAATACAAACGTCAAGTCAGTCAGTTCTTCTATACGGATCAGAAACTTGGCGGGTCACAAAGAATATTTCCAAAAGGCTGCAGACCTTTATTAACAACTGTCTTCGCTCAATACTGAAGATCAGATGGCCGGAAAGAATCACCAACAAGGAATTATGGGAACAAACAAAGCAAGAACCAATCGCCCAACAAATATGCAGGAGAAAGTGGAGATGGATCGGACACTCGCTGAGGAGACCGCTGGGTGACATCGCGCGCCAAGCCCTCGAGTGGAACCCGAAAGGGAAGCGGCGTGTGGGACGTCCAAGGGTGACATGGAGGAGATCGTGTGAAGAGGAGTTGAAAGAATATGGATTAACATGGATGCAGGCGAAAAGTATAGCAGAAGACAGAAGCAAATGGAGACGTGCAGTTGAAGCCCTATGTTCCACTAGGAACCCAAGGGAGCATTAATAAGTAAAAAGATATGATCGCTAATTTAATGGTTTTTGGAAATAATGATACTGACAAACTTATTGAAGATTATAGTGAAGAAAAAATCATTGAGTTAGTGAAGCGGTTTCTGTGCATTAGGTAGTGAAATTGTCTTTAAAATGAAATACAGAAGAGTTTTGAGTACCGGAGCAGATTATGTCATAATCTACTGAGTTGATTGTAGAGGATAGTGGTAGGATTATTTATAAGTGTAGGTTGAATGAACTCGAGGAAAATGGTTGGTTGATTGAGTTTGCTATTGCTAGGTTTCCCTGGCCACTTTTCACATGGCATGCTTTAGACATTACAAAGTACCAGTTTGCTTATATTATGGAAGAACTATCACAACTAATTATGGATTATACATCCAGGATAATGATAGGTAGTCCTATGAATTTACGAATCTGACTGATGATATATTGATAGGATTTCTAATAAGTTGAATAACCGAAACTTAGGTAAAGGCATGTGGGAGAGATTAGGTTGGTTTTACCACGTTATAAATGCGGTGCGGTTGCCGGGGAAAATGAGTTTCCTCAAATGGGGGTATTGCACAGGGGTCTGTAGTAATAATAATTAATATATATTCTCATTTTCGTACATGAGGGACGCCAGTTTACAGGCATCATCTATTCGATAAATTACACATAAGATTAGTAAGCATAGTTGGTAAAGATAATATAATAAGGTGCATATTTTTCCATCAATGCAGGATAAACCACTTGTATAGGCATGCATAAATACTAATATTAATAATTTGTATTTTCGCATAAACATAAATTTACATTGTTTATGTTTTTTAAATTACATGATTTACGGTTGCTGTCATTATATATTCAGTTTGTAGTAAAACTCTGATAACTAGGGATTCAATGAACCACATCTAGAGATATAGAGATATTGACTTCGCATTAACAAAAAAAACCCAAGTATTCGTTGGATGGATTACAGATGCTTGGGAAAATAAATAAAGCTTGAAGTCAATCCCCTAATATAACAACAAAATGAATCTTATAATAATATACCGCCTTTTAATGCATATGACAGTTGACAGGCATCCTCAATATGGTAATAATGTACACATGAATTAAGCATGTTTAAAATCTTTCACTGACACAAGATATATATATATACCAGGGAGGATAATGGAATAATGATAGTAAACACACTTTGCATAAGCTAGAACAAATTATATGATATAAGCCTAGGCACCATTATTGTTTTAATATGTCGAAAATGCGCGTAAGAACTGAGTGTTGCGCTATATTTGGTGGATATGGTAGAAAGAGGGCTACTCACAAAATTTTAAAAATGGCTTATAAATCTACGGTTAATTTACCGTGTACTATGCTTTAAATAACATGATCTGCAGAAGGCTCACCACAGCATTTATAACAGAGGTAAATATGCAGAGATGTACTAGCGATTCAGCAACTGGTGAATTTTTATTCTTTTCTATCTGAAACCTGAATAACTGTGAATCATCCCATACAAAATGTCGAATAATGCATGGAGGAGCAGAATATTACCATCGAATGAATCAGTGTGATCTGAGGTGCAGCTGTCGGCATATTTTCATTATTTTATAGATTTATTGGCGCCGTATAGGTAGTGATTTGGATTTTGATATATTCCGCAGTGTCCCTGTGATCATGGGAAGTATACATGTGCTTTAAATGCATTACTTTATTGGCTGCTACCTCCACTGGATGTTTACAACAGCAGCTGTGGATTTATGTATTTCCTCGCCACTGTGGATAAAAACATCGCCGCATTCCTTTTGGAAAAAAGACCAATTGGTGGATTATAAAAGATGTCCAAGTAACTTATGTCTTTCCACGTGGTGTTGTGGTATGTTGCGACCTTGTTTTCTCTTATTTCATTCGTATGTTGGTTATGGTTCTGCCATTGTATCAGGTAGACATAGTTCGATCGACTGTTAATTGAATGGGTGTTATTGTCATGATTGCTGCTTTTTTGTCTGGAATTGTAAATTGAGGCAAAACAAACAACAGGTGTAGGCCTATGATTCTTGAAACTCTTACATGGGAATTAGCACTGGTATCAATTACAAACTCACTTAGTGTGTCATTAAGTGCCTTTTCAAAGGAGGCCAATGTGCTTGCTAGTCGCATTTCCTCAGGTAGTTTGTTCCATATTTGGGCATACCTAATCAAGAAAAACTTTTGCCTGATGGCTGTTTTACATGGTTCTATAGCCACTGTACCTTCAGTGTGTCTAAGCTTTTACCCAGTGTCTTCTGAGAACCGAGTACAATTAGCAGGGATATACACTATGTGGTTAAGAAGCTTATAGAAGAGTACCAGATTTAGTCGCAGTCGTCTTAACCATAATGTTTCTAGTCCTAGGATTTCACATCTGGTAGAGTAGTTTGTTCCGTTATCGGTTCCGAGTACTTTTAGCGTGAAGTACCTCTGTACTTCTTCTTTCAGTTTGTCTTCTATGCGTGTACTACTAAATATGAGCAGTAATCTAGGAGTGGGCGAACACAAACCTTGTACAGTAGTAGTATTCTGGATTCGTTTCTGTAGAAGTTCCTGAGTAGGGAACCAATAAGCCTGTGTGATTTCGATACTTGTTTCGAGATGTGCTCTGAAAATGATAGATTGTGTAAATATTTCAGTCCTATCTGTAGTACAGATTTGAGTCTGGGGATTTTGTGGCCCTGAATTGCTAGGTCGAGTTCAAAGTTGGAACAGCCTATGCAGAGCCAGCCACACTTTTCAACATTAAACTCGAGTCTCTAGGTGTCACACCATCTATCCATTTCTATTAATTCTTCATGTATGGAGTTCATAGTTTTGGTGATATCTGTATTTGTGCAGGTATATGTCACCTTCAAGTCATCTGCATACAGCATTGGCTTGCCTATACTAAAGCATGCACATATACTGTTAATGTATGTAATAAAAAGAAGGGGTCACAATACACTCCCCTGGATGACACCACTGCTGATTGGTCTAGGTCTGGAGGTCATTGAGCCAACTTTATTTGTCTGATTTATCCAATTGTAGAGGGGGTTGCGTATCCCTAGTGAGCATAGCCTACCGACTAGCAGACTATGTGGGACTCTGTCGAAGACTTTCCTTATATCGAAATATTGGATAATTACTAGTTCTCTCCTATGTCTTCTATAGGTGACTTTGCTGAAATAGTCTGTATGGCAAGTGACGCAAGGTCTTTTCTTGAGGAATCCGTGTTGTGACAGCTTGATGAGTTTATGTTTTAGAAAGTAGTCTGACATTTGGTCTTTGATTACTTTCTCCATGATCCTTGATATGACTGGTGTTATATTGATAGGCCTATAATTACATGCACTAGTTTTGGCCCCTCCTTTATGCTTAGGTAATATATATGTGTTTTTCCAAGTTTCAGGTAGGTTCAAGTCTCTAGTGAGATATTAAATATTCTGAGCAATAATACTATCATATCCGTACCACCGTTTTTGTATATGACGGATGGTTTATTGTCTATCCCACAACTACTGTTAGCTTTTAATGTCCTTACCGCCGATGCTATATTTTGTATATTTAAGTTGATTTCACCTAACTTGTAGTTATTTTTGCAGGTTATGTCGAGAATTGGGGACGGATGCGCTTTGGTGTTATTGCAGAACCACTCACTCAGGAGATCATCATAAATTATACCTTCTTCAGCCGTTTTTGCAAGATCTTGCATAGTTCCTGAGTTTTAGAGGTGCTCTCTAGGGCTTTATTTTCCTCGAGTTGTGCCTTCATTTTATGTCTCTCATCTAAATTTTTAAATGTTTCGTGTATCTGGTGTAATGCACTAAATTCTTTGTATAAATAAGATTTCCTTTTTAGTTTCCTTAGTTTTATTCGCGTTATGCGGTCTATGAATAGAGTTGGTGTCTTTAGGGCAGATTTCAGGGGTGCGATTTTGTCTCTTGTCGAACTGATTGTCTTGTAGAAGGTATTAAGTGTTACTTCTAAGTTATTATTGGGAAAGTATTCACCCCAGTCAGAACTTCTCAAGAGCGTTGATAGGAATTCCCAATAGGCATTTCGATAGTCCCTATACTGATAGTAAACCGAGGAACTTTTAGGTGTGTGTTTAGTTGAAGAGGTAGGGAGCAGTACAATATGTTGTGATCACTGTTGTTGAGTTTATACCCCACCTCTATCGAGATCGGCTCTATTTTGTGGCAGAGGATTAAGTCGAGAATATTGTTGTGTCGTGTTGGGAGGCGTACGCACTGCTTCCATCCTCCTACATCTATGGCTTCTAGGATCACCTCGTAGGTTTTCGGTTCAGTGCAGGTATCCTAGTTCACTCCAGGGAGGTTGAAATCGCCACAAACTAGTTTGTAGTCGAACTCCAGCTTAGGTACAAGCCCTAGTATTTCTCCGATAACCGTATCAGTCGTTTTAAGACCGTTAGGGGCTCTATATACATCCCACAAGAATTTTATTTCCATTCGTGTGGATGCTTATCCACATAGATTCTGGGAGTTTGTCGACAGTTAGGTTTGTAAAAGTATTGGAGTCAGTGGATTTACGAGCATATATTAGACACCCGCCTCCTCTTTTGTCCACTATGTCATTCCTGTGGATGTTATATAATTATCACCTTTGTGTGAGGTACATCAGTAGTAAGCCAAGTTTCAGTTACCAGAATAAGTGTTGGCCGCTCCATGTATACCAAGCTGCGAAGGGAACTTATTTTGTTAAGGAGATCGAGCATAATTTTCAGAAAACCAGGGTTGTTGGGAGGGTAGTAGGTTTTCTTGTTACCATCCCTAACTCCTGGTCGCCTATGTTATGTTCGGAGGGATTCTCAGATGAGACATTGTCAGCCTGACTACTATTCCCTGAACAAATTGTGCTGCGAGAGAGAAGGCTATTGTTTGCTGCAACCGAAAATAATCCTGTTGCATATATTGGTTTCTGGCCTCATTACGTGGGTATCGAATCATTTCTCGGCATTAGATAATCTGTTTCACCGTTCAGATTCTAATTTACAGGGCCGTAGTACCCTGTTTTTAGGTTGTTTTGAGGATAGTGCGTGCTAGGTTTTACGTAGTTGTACATTTGTTGACTTGTTTTGAGCGTATACCTAGGAGGATCGTGAGCCAATCTACACCCGTTATGCTGAAGGGGCTTTATGATATGTATCCACATATATATATATATGTGTGTGTATGGTGATCTCTCTTTCTGTTTGCTCGCTTAGTCTGTGACTATTTCACTTTGATGAACCTGTCTCCTTTAACAATGTATATTCCCCTTATATTATATATAATATGAGTGTTTGTTGACAGTCCGTTGCTTGGTGACATATATCCATACTATGTGTGGTTGTTGACATGTCTGCTATGTATATATGGATCGATACTCCATTATAATTAGCCATTCATGTTAAGACTGTCTATTGATTTGTTCACACCCTTGTCTGGACATTCATATATATTTCGCTCTCACAATTTGTGACTTATTTTTGGTGTGATACTACTTATTGCTTCTCCTTGTGTTTGGAAAATAGAAGTATCATCGCAAACCTAGTGGTCTTCTGATTTCCGTCTTTCTTGCGTCAGGACTATTAATTTCTCGACCAGTACATAACAATAATTTGGCGACGGGGAAAACTACTATTAACCACACAGCAGCAACAACATAACACTTTACGTAACTACTACGAGGGTTTAGGCACACATTTCCGTTGATATGGTACCTAGTGGTGTCCCGTACAGTAGCCCATGTGTTTTCATTACTAATCACGGGTCCCGTTCTCAGATTATATGTGCTTATAGGCATATTAAAACCTCGGCTATTACGGAAATCGTGGGTGTCACTCTGCTGTTTAATCAACTCGGCTCCCTTGCATGCCTGCTGGCGTGTGATTTTGTAGGGATAAAGCTCATTTTGCTGTTAGTTCTCACCTCGTGTAGTCAGTCTGTCGTCCACAATTTGTCTACTACTCTTAGTTCGATGAAGAGTACTTCCACTCACGTGTTCCGTCTCTTTTATGGGACCTGCCGGAATGCGTGCATAATTCATTTTTAGGCTTACATGTTGGGCTTGTCACAGGGGAGTTATATGGACGCATGTGGAGAGACCTTGGTTTTAGGTGACTTCTTTACGGCTTTTACAGTGAGATTATCTTGTCTGGCCCTGGGTGCACTGATATTTGCAGGTTATCGGTAGCAGGAGCATCTATGTCTACTTCATGTATATGGTGCGTAGATTTCCTAGGAGTGTTCTCACAAACTTCGGGACCCATTACAGTGTTACTGCTCCTTTTGGGTTTCCCTTCACCTTCGCGTGTCGTTTGTTCACCTAGTACAGTGCAATTGTCACTTTGTGCTTCAGCGTCCTTTGACACTTCGGCACTGATGCTATTCATGATTTCTTATCTAAGATGTTCTTAGCTACTTGTCGTTGGTGGGGTTTTGTCTGGGACTATTTTAAGATTTTTGTAGTGGAAGCCAAAATATCCCCAGATTTCCTAAATTGTTCGGCTATAATACAGCTGTCAAAGCTGAAAAGTATAGGCCATGTGGGGTTTGACTCTTTATTTAGTTTAATACACTGACAGGGTGTACTTCAGAGGTTTGCAGCTCCTAATAAGGAGTGCTGAACCGACTTCATGGGCTCATTGTCAGGTATGTTGTACACTATGGTGTTCTGTTTAGAAGCAAGTCTCTTCACAAATTCGTTCGACACAGTCCATAGAGTCTTCTAGCTCCTTAGCATGTTCCAATTCAGTATCCGTTGGTTTAGTCCTGAGTTTAAAGAGTTTTCAGAAAGTGAGATCCCCCAGTTCCTTTTTAAGATGAAAGATTGTTTCTGGTAGATTTTGTTTCGTCCTGAGTTCATTTGTTTGTAGCTGCATGTCGTTTATGAGGCAGACTAAGTTAGTAATCTCTGCCTTTTCTGACAGGATATTACAGGGGTTAGCATTATGTTAGAACCGTTCGTATCGGGTGAACTACTAATTGCAGCTGATTTAAGGAGTGATCATGCGTTACTAGATAAGCTTAAGCTATTTTCTAAATTACTAGTGTGTCTAAGAACACGCTTCTACCCATTATTATTGGTGATAATATAGCAGGACAGAAAAATGAATATCAGCGAAAACACATGCAAAAGTTTCACCAAATTACCTGAATATTCATAGTTCATTGGTTAACCGAAACCACCAACAGAAAACGAATTAAAGTTTCGAGGCCCACTCAACCTTGATGACAAACTTAGTGACGGATTTTACAGTTTAACACTGATATGGACATATCCGACTGGCTTTATTTTATTGCATATCCTTGTTAATTGTAACGACGTCACAGTCAGTTGATATGGTGGCTTAATGATAAATTTATTTATTTATAATTTTATTCCTTTGTGTTCCCAATGGTCCATAGGGCTTCAAGCTACAGCTTTGAAGTTTCGGTAACAGTGGGGTTTATTTTTACGGGGTGGGATTGCTAGTCTCACAACCAAACTTCCCTCTTTTCCTGGTGGTTTATGATCAGCTAAGCGAGGTTTGGAAGTGCGTCGGCAGGGAATAGAACCCCTGGTCACTTGAGTGGCTTGCGAGCATTCCACCTCTGCGCCACCGACTCACTTATGACGGATTAAACTTCCTGTATTCTTTCTAAATGAAATTGAGAATTCAAATCAAATTCTGCCACACAATCGCTAACACTATACTCTTCAACTAAGCAATATATATTTGCTGCAACTTTAATCAGAAACGCTTGCTTCCCATACTCATGCCTGGTGCAGTGAGTGGGTAAAGGAATAAAGAATAACAGTAAATTCAAAATTATATTATTAAACATTCAAGAGGGAAAAAAGAATGATGCTGGAATAGTTTGGTGTATTGCCTGAAATGCACTAATAGTCAAAAGCTAAAAGGGATGGGGGGATATACCATGCCGCGATGTAATCTCCCATTTTGTTATGTACATATATACACACACAGACAGACACGTTTACTTTTGTGTTTCTTTATCAACTTCCTCTAATGCTTTTTTGACTTTATCTTCAGTCCGTTTAAGTGTTGTTCGTGCTTCTTCGCGTAACAGATTAACATGCGTCTGCCAAGATCTAGCTGCTAGTTCTTTCTCTTTGAAGTACGTCTACACAGGAAATATATATATACACACACACAAGGAACAAAAAGAGTAACTGTATATATTATTGTATACATATTGATTTGAAAAGCAAAAATTACTGAGCTCAAGTTAATCACCATTCACTCGGTAGAACAAAACATACGCACACACGTATCTGGTGTCGGTTGATGAAACCACCTAGTCCTACAGGAGGACTCAAAGCCTTTAAATGTAGGTGACAGAGAAACATCTCCAAAGAGAATGAATACATGTCGATGAAGTCGACTACATACCACGCCTTGTAAAGGAACTATGGTGAACCAATGAAGCCGATCAAGATAACACCCACTCCCCTCTCTCTCTCCATCCTCAATGAATATTTTGCAGAGTAGATGAGTTTCTGTCTACTGGGTTTAATTTCAATTCCACTTGAAATTATTACAATTATTACTATCCATCATCACCATCATCAATGAGAGAGCCACGATTCGCCGCAATTACAATTTTTTTCTAGTATTTATTCATTCTTGTCTATGCAGGAACATACCAATTGCACAGGCATGGACAAATTATTTATTTAGATTACATGAATTGGGGCTATGGCGAATTTACACGGTTGATGGCCTGTTCGACTTTAGTTAATTGGAACAATCAGCTAACTAGTCAGCGAAGCATGGAAATGTTATCATCGCATTAACAAAAATAACTCTAGTTTGTGTTGGGATGGATCACAAATACATGGGGAAAAATTTTGCTTGAATTCACTTATCTTATATAACTTTGTTGTGTATAGGCATCGAATTTCATCCTTGATTTATATAGTCAAATGCTGAGTTAATCTAAAATGAGTAGAGTATCATTTGTATCATTTCCTCAGCAGTGTAATCGTAGGATATAATTGCATCAGAAGTGGATTAATTCTACTTCATGCAGATGAATATTGGGCATAGAGTAAAGCAGATTTGTGTGACTGTACCGAAAAGATGATACTTTTCCTAAGTCGGGGTATCACCGCCATTTGCACCAGCATTGGGTAGTCTGTACGTGTAAACTGATTCAAGAATAGAAAACTGTTTAGAAACCAGTTGTATCTTCGTTTTAAGTTATGGACACTGCGCATGCAGAATGCTATTCACCGTCCTTATTTGGTTTACCCAGGATCTTTCAAGAATGTTGAGGCGAATAGAAGAGACGAGGCAATCAGCAAAGTACGAGAAAAAGACAGAGTATTTGCACACAAATAGAACTCTAATATGTCTGTATATATACATTTTACATTGCTGTCCAGCAAACATATATACTGATATTCTCTCAGTCTTCATGATATTATATGATTGAAGGCAATCGGCCATAGGAAGCCATGGACCTAGGTTTCGTGCTAGTTGGCACTCACCAGTCAGTCAGCAAGGCGTATATCTCCAACCTTGAAGAAACTCATTTCCCTCCTGAGATTCAAGTCCACGTCACCCAGTGCTGCATTGCACCGTGATGACGAGCTACCTAGAATGGTGGCCGCATTGCAAACCTGTAGATTGATTGGACCGAAGTGCTCGGTCTCAGGTTGACATGTCTATCGGCTCCTTGTGCAGATGCTTCGACGATGTCTGGGCATTTAATTAGAGGTTATTTGGTGGATGGTGACTAGCAGTGGAATCCAGGATAACACGCATTTCGTCCTGCACAAGAAGCCCGCATGTCAACCGGAGACCAAGCACTTCGGTTCAATCAATCGACAGGAAAATCTAAAATTCAGTTAAATAATTAATATGACCTGTTGCAAAAGAGGTGGCCGGCTCTCATGGCCCACGTGGTCTGGTGCATAACGCTTCGACGTTCGAAACTATGGGCATTCGGTTCGAGCCTCGGTGGTGGGAACATCATCACTCACTGGGGAATGCAGATACATCCAGCTGACGAGTCCCATCCAAGTAGGACGAAATGCACGTTATCCTCAATTTCACTGCTAGTCACCATCCACCAATTAAATTCTAAGTAGATACATTAATCTTTTTCACTTTATTCTGAAGGATACAGTGATACAAAAGTAGAACGCATGAAAAGCCTGACATCATCTACAAAATAAACGACAGTAACCAATGCGAAACACTACCCTATACACAGGTATAACTATCTTCTTCTTCTTTGTCTACAAAAGTAACCTAAGCGTGTTACTCAAAATTCACATGAAAATGCAAGCTGTCTTTGACCACCCACAGATGTATGCATCCTATTTCCATTATTATTATTATTATATCCTTTAATTCCTAGAGGAACATAGGGCTTCAGCTACGCGTCTACATTGCCTTCAGTTTTCTGCCAACTTTTTCACTCCGCTCCAAGTCTGCCCACACGCTTTCATCTCCCCTTCACATGACCTCCTCCATGTCACCCTTGCACTGACGACCAACTCGGCGCTTTCCTTTCGGGTTCCACTCGAGCGATGGCTTGTCCAGTGATGTCACTTGATGGTTCCCTCAGTGTATGGCCAATCCATCTCCATTTCTTCCTGCCTATTTGTTTCGCAATCGGTTCCTGTTTGGTTCGCCCCCAGAGATCCCTGTTGCTGATCTTTTCTGGCCATCTGATCTTGAGTATTGAGCGAAGACAGCTGTTAATGAAGGTCTGAAGTTTGTTTGAGATGCTCTTTATGACTCTCCAAGTCTCTGATCCGTATAGTAGCACTGACTTCACATTGGAGTTGAAAATCCGGATCTTATTTTTGATGCTGAGTGCTGTTGACTTCTACACAGACTTAAGAGTTATGAAAGCCTGCCTTGCTTTTCCGATTCTGGCTTTGATATCCTCGTCAGTTCCGCTTGTAGTTGAAACGATGCTTCCCAGGTAGATGAAGGAGGTTGTTTCTTCCGTATTACCTACTATAATATCGTAAGCATGGATGAGATGAAAAGGGTTAGTCAATCAATGAAGTTGACAAGCTACATCGATTGAGATGACTAGGACACACGCTATGCATTCAGAGTCATCGGCCTTTCTCTTCCAGTAATAGCTGACACACACACACACAGTCAGGTTGGAAAAGAGTCAACAATCGTCAAACCAACACTTGCCACAATTCCATGAAACCTTTAACAGGTGGTTTGGATCGACCATGTAGAAAGGTGTAGTGACTATCTGGTCGGGGGTCGTTGAAATGTTAAGAGTTAGTTAATGCAGTTTACCATTGTGCAGTGAGTAAGAGAGAGAGAGAGACACACACACAGAGGAATAATTGCAGTGGAGCAGAGGGAGAGATGGGGAGGAGGACAGTAAAGCCATCTGCTTGAGTTAAAATAATATTGAGAAGGCCTACGTCATCAGTGCTTCAAAGTAACACAGACATTAGATAAAACAAAAGAAACTTAAGGCAATCATCATTAACACAATATCAAGCATGTACACCATGATGAATGCATCCCTGAAAGAATACTGAAAAATCTTTATTCAAAAAAAACAACAACAAACTCACTTGAATATACGGTACAAAGACAGATAATTGGTGATTCACTGTTTCAATTTGAGATTTCCACATAAACTTCTCTTCCATTATGCGAAACAACTTTTCCTATTTGAAATTTTAAAGAATGCATGAGAATTTATTTGTGCTCGTATGTTTGCCTGTTTGTTTTTAAAAACTATCTCTTAGTTTAATTGTAAGGGCTGAAATCAGTACAAAACTGCGAAATAGGTACTACTAAGTTCCCTTGTCTCAAATTGTAATTCAAACAACTGGCTAGCCAGCTGCTACTAGACGAAGCAACATACATACACACACACACACACACACACCGATAAATGGTAATTCTGCTTCACACAGACAGCATTTCAAAGGTTGATTCTCTTCACATCCTCACACAAATCAATGTTTCTCCTCCTCCCGTGTATCTTTAAATCTTTCAAGTACAACCACCACTAGTCTGGGCTTCCAAAGCAACAGGTAACACACACACACAAACTGGATCACAACATAATGCCATCCCGAAAAACATTTTTCACTTTACAAAGGAAACTGTGCGGATGGTCATGGCCAAAGCGGCGGTGTCAGCGGAGCTATTTCACCTCCAGGAACTGTGCAATTTGCAGATTGTGAATTTCATAATAAAAATAATATTCACTGAGATGCTTGTCAATGACAAATCTACTATTAAAAGATATGAATAAATGAACGAATGGCAGAAACAGAATACAATAGACAATACAATAATGAGTGAGCCAGTAGTCCCGACCGGCAGCTGTTGGTCGGGCTTGCGTATATCGCAATGATCCAACAAGCTACACTGGCTGGAAATAATGTTCCTGTAGGTCCTACCATGCCAGTGTAAAATTTCTTTTCTTACACTATGCTGTGGGTCTGTGAGTGAAGATGTGTTGGTGGGGAACAACAATGTAACAGCAGTAAGGTATTTCCCTCACATGACCAACATGTCAGCCAGAGATGCTGTCTCTCCATTCTGGAGAACGCGGAGTTAGAAAACGTTGACCCCAACAATTGTACATTCCGACTTACCCTACGGTGGTCCGTAACCGATGGTAAGTTATTATTACGGAAGGGGAACTAAAATCCAGTTCATACAGACAGTGTGTGTGTGGCTGGCCTCAACTAGTTGTCTCCTGAGCTCTGTGGTCACGAAACACTGATTCTATTTCTATTTCAGGTACTCCAAGAATAAATCAACTTCCACGGTGTGGGTGGCCGGGAAGTAACAACCACCCACACACTCCCAAAAGTACACGAAGCCCTCCTCCTGCGTGCCAGTACATCGGTGCTAAAATGCTCGCTACAGTCATGAAGTAGGGAAGGAGAGGGGCAAATGATGAATACCACCACTACAACACTAACAACACAATAGAATTGTAAGTTAACTCAGCGACCAAACTTTATATCTCACCCCGTTGAGATTTCTTCTCATTCCTTACGTTTATCCAGTGGAACCATAGAGCTTCAGGGGCTGATGACATTTTAATAGCGGTGGTTTCGTTGTTTATTTATTTTAGAGGATAGAGTAATGTCGGCCAGGAATCGAACCTGTATCCCGTGAGTCATTGGCATGTATTCCACCTATTTAACTACCAACGCTCTCCCTTCACATGAGTGTAAATATATATATATATATAGCAGTGTTTATCTGCACTATTGGATAGATATACAGACAGAGAGATTATAAACATCTTAATGTATGTGACAGCATCATTACATCAGACATACATGCCGTGAGAGTAGTAGTAGTGTGGTGAGGGGTGGCTGCTAGCCAAAACTGGTAGACAGTAATTTACGTCAATGTCTACGTCCCCAATATTGGTCATGAGAAAAGAACAAGAACAAAGACTAACTCAACAACCAATCACAGCAGACTTTGTTCGCGTAGGCGGATACAATTTGCACATGGATAATCTGAACTTCACGAATCGGCCACAAACAGATGTGTTATGTACTCGTCGCTAAGTTATTGTTATGGACTGGTCGAGAATTTAATAGTCCTGACGCAAGAAGGCGGAAATCAGAAGACCACTAGGTTTGCGATGATACTTCTATTGTCCAAACACAAGGAGACGAAAATAAATGGTCTCACACCAAAGTGGTAAGTAAGTAAAGTAGTTCACACAAAATGTGTGAACGAAATATATATATAGCAAAATATATAGCAGACATGTCAACAACAACCATATATGAATATATGTCACTAAGCAACGGACTGTCAACAAACACTCATATTATATATAATATAAATGGAATATACATTGTTAAAGGAGACAGGTTCATACAAGTGAAATGGTCACAGACTAAGCGAGCAAACAGAAAGAGAGATCACCATACACACACATATATATATGTGGATACATATCAAGATGAAAGATTAACGTTCAGCGAGGAACCACCAATCAGAAGACTGTTTGTCTACTAACAATAATCTATAATAATGTACATGAAAATCTATAAATATCTGTTGATTTTCTAAATAAACGATCTGTTGCCTGGCCCTTGTGTCTTCTGTCGTTACAGTAGTACTGAACTACAAACTGACTAAGAATATTTCATACTACTTGTTCTACTGTCCAGACGACTTAGCTGTTGTCGTGAACTCGACTCTGTGTTTCAAGTCAAACAATCCCTGGTTAAAGTGAGTGCATTCAGGGATATTTAAAAGTTTAAAAAGAATGCAAATAAGATATATATATATATATATATATATATATATATATATATATATATATATATATATATATATGCATACATACATTCAATTCTGTTTTACGCTTTTCTTCTTCGCAGATTTGTTTTTTTAAATCTTCCAAGCGTTCATGTTTCTCATTGCATCGTTTAATAAATTCTTCTTCTGACTTTTCATCAGAATTATCAATTTCTGTCAATAATTCATCTAGTTTTGTCAATTCATTTTTAACTTCTATCAATTTCGCTTGTAGATCAGGCAAATGCTGAGTTTAAAAATGAAGAGAAGAGAAGACAAAGAAACACTTGGTTATATAGATGATGACATTTCACACATACAAAATACATCCTACAACACACAATTTTAGAGTATAACACAATCTCGGCCTGGTTAGACTTATTATCCCCCAATTTGGAAAACAGTTTTTACAGGTTAACAATTTCAAATCTATACACTGCATGGAAAGCAGCATAACTTAGACAAGTGTGTATGTTAACTGTTCGACTCCTAGCTCTTAAAAATATAAGGAGTGAAGTGGTTAGTGGAGGGTGTTGACCATTTCACTTATTTGGGAAGTTGCATCAACCAGTCCCAACGGGTTGATCGCTGATGAAATTTCAGTGCAGATAAAGAAGGCCTGTTTGCCACTTGCCAAGTAACACATACTCTCTCTGACTTATGAGGCGTGATATCCGGTTGGCCGTCGACCAAAGGGTGTGTGTACTGTTGCTCTGCAGTTCACTCCGTCCTCCTTTATCGCTGTGAGTGAGACATGACCACTGAAAGTGGAAGATATGAAATGATCACCTAGCTGTCTTTGATCCAAGGTGTCCGCGTTATATCTCACGTGTTAGATGGTATAATGTGGTGAGTAAAATTGAGCTTGAGTGTGCAGGAGTGCTAGGTAAGCAGTGGATATCAATCAACAAGGTCGTGAAGTTATATCGATTGAGATAGTTACGACATATATTACACAGGTCTAACCATCGCTTTTTGGCAACTAACCCGCTACTACGGGGTGCCGCCGACAATTATACATCTCATCCAACAGTTGTACGACAATGCTGCATGCCAAGTAATCCACAACGGGAAAGTCACGGAATCCTTCTAGGTGAAGACAGGAGTAAGACAAGCTGGCTGACTGCCTACTACCTCCAATGATTTTCCTAACTGCGGTAGACTGGATAATGCGACAGACAACGGGAAGCGAGGAAACAGGCATAATGTGGACGCACACAAAAAACATGGAGGATCTGGATTTCGCCGATGAAATATGTCTGATTTCCCACAAACTGAAAGATATGCAAGTGAAAAGCAACAAGTCGGCACAACAAGCATCAAAGATAGAACTTCACTTAAGGTGAACATAGAGAAAACAGAGGTGTGATTAAGATTCCTGGCCAACACCAACAGCAGCAACAACAACAGAAAACAATCAGCATCAGTGGGAAGAACCTAAAAGAAACAACCTCCTTTACATACCGACCTGGGAAGCATCGTTTCAACCACAGCCGGACGGAACTGACGAGGATATTAAAGCAAAGATCAGGAAAGCAAGACAAGCTTTCAATACTCTCATCAAGTCTGTGTGGAGGACAACACCACTCAGCATGAAAAATAAGATCTGGATTTTCAACCTCAATGTGAAATCAGTGCTACTATACGGATCAGACACTTGGCCGGTGCGTCATGAAGGGCACTTCGAACAAACTACAGACCTTCATCACCAGCTATCTTCGCTAAATACTACTCAAGATCAGATGGCCGGCCAGAAAAGATCAGCAACAGGAATCTCTGGAAGCGAACTAACCAGGAACCGATTGTGCAACAAATCTGCAGGAAGAAATGCAGGTGGATTGACCAGATGATGTGATTATGAGTAATAATTATTTGTGCTCGAAACATCATCAGTAAACATTACTGTATAACACTGTGAGACTTTATCAAAATAAATCTTACCCACAATGGAATTATACTCTACTACAGTGCACAAGTTCTATTCTTATATCAATGGATTGGTCATACTCTGAAAAAACCATCAAGTGACATCACACGACAGGCCATCTACTCGGGTGGAACCCGAACAGGAAGCGGCGAGTCGTACGTCAGTGCGAGGGTGACATGGAGGAGGTCTTGTGAAGAGGAGATGAAAGCATGTGGGCCAGGTGAAAAGGTTGGCGGAGAACCGAACGCAATGGAGACGTGCGGCCGAACCTCTATGTTCCTCTAGGAACTAAAGGAAACAACAATAACCATCGCTTTCCTCTACATTCCAATGTTAGCTGACACATAGGATTGATTACGTTAGAAACGAGCCAGTGGTGGTGGTCAAACCAAAACAAAGCATTAGTCTATGAAATCAATAACAGTTAGTTCAGGCCAGCCACGCAGGGAGGTGTACACTCGGGATAGTAAGAACCAGTGAAGGCTGGAGACAATTGGTGATGTGGCTCAAAATCGTTCTCAATGGCTGGCGTGGATGTATTTTCACTCTTTGTGCTCTGCAATATCCAATGAAATTATGTTCTTTATCCCTCTCTCACTCTCTTCTCTGGCTTTGTCGGCTACGTCGAGGAAGACAGTAGGAACTCGAACTGTTAGACATCAATGCAAAGTAGTTCTATGTTGAAACCAATCAGTTAGTCAGTCAGGAATTAGGACACTTCAATGATAATAATAATAATAATACTGCCTTATATAACACTCTCTAATCAATCAATATTATGACTTAAAGCTTCATGCACAACACAACATAAAAAAGAATTTTGTGCAAAATAATTCCATAAAACTTAACTTATATGATTCTGAGGTTTAAAATATACAATGAGATAAGAGGGGGAGGGGGAGAAAAAGATGAACTTACAGACTTGTTAATAGATGCTTCAAGTGTTTTTATTTCGTCAATCATATGCTGAACTTTCTCTTCTTTAGCAGATATAATCATATTAAATTGATCAATACAATGTGTGACAGCTTCAATTAATCTGGGGATTTCTTTGGTGACATCAAATCCTTTACGATATGTACATACATCTAAATTACACTTTTCAGCTATGGCTGAATACTCAGGTAACTAGACAAAAACAAAATTGGAGAATAACAGTAGTATATTAATAATAATAATAATAATAATAATAATAATAATAATAATAATAATAATAACAAGGGTATAAGGAGGGATTTCTTCATCATTCAGACAAATTCTGAGCTGACAGGTAAACTGCAAGTAATTTGGAAATTGAAAACGGTATAAAAATACAGCTCACATTGAATACATTTTCATCTTTAGTTGATCTAACGTTCCAATCAATTTAATTAATTGGAACCTACAAACCAACATTTGTAGGGATTTAATTTAATTTAATTATAGCTTGACTTCACACAGTATTTTTGATACAAGTATGGAATTTTCAGCATGTGATATCGGTAGGCCAAATTTAACAGGCCGATCATTGATATCGGGTGTACGTCGGCCGGGGAATTGAACCCCAGATCATGTGCATGATCGGCGAGCGTCCTCCTAACCACTGTGCTTTGAAGCTTGAAGCTACAGTAGTGATGACGTCTTTTTTCTACGGGTGAGATCGCCAGCGTCACGCGTTCAGCCTTTCCCATTTTTCAAAGCTTACTACTGCTGACCTGACCAAGTGAGATTTCAAAGTTCTACTACACCAGTGCCAGGTGTGTGTCATTCGTGAGTATTCTGACACTCAACACTGAACCAGAGACGACGCAGTATATACTATGAAACGAATAATGACTCTAACCAATCTGAACATTAGTCATTGAAGAAATCAACTGACAAGCTACTACTTATTGAAGCAGGAGGTTGTATAAGAGAACATAACCCAAATAATACTCAAGAATTAGTCTAGCTAACAACATACCAAATCATCATTACTAAATCTGTCTGTCTGTCTGTTTTCGACATAGAACTTTGCACAAATGTGCGGAAGTTTAAGTCGCCACACTCCGTGTAGCACGCGAAGCAAGAGAAGAAAGTACAAGAAAAGCATAATAGAAACAGTGAGCAGAGGTGTGAGACAAAGGAGTAATAAAGAAAAACAAAACAGTTTCATTGGAGATCATAAGTCACAAGGAGTGGATCATTACTAAATGAAATCACAGAAGTTAGAAAAGAAAAATCATTTCATTCAAAGGATAGATAAATACTACTACACTTCAATGAGGATGTTAAAGCCAACCCTGGATCGTAAAGACAAAACACACACACTCCATACCTTGAAATCAGTGCAGAAATCACCTACTGCATTATGTGTATAAGGAAACAGATCCGAATTTTCAATGCCAATGTCAAGTCCGTTAGTGTTTTCAATATTCTTCGGAAGATGTGACGCATGTGTCATTATGTAAAGCATTTCTAAGCGGCTGTTAATCCTCATATCAACAGTCGCCATCTACCACAAAGGGCAACCAACCAACAACCTATCCCCCCTCCCTTAATAAATCCACACACGGAAATAAATTAGATATACGCCGATATCACTGGAATGATATCATCCATCAGGCAGATCCTCGACTGGAAACCCGATGAAAAATGACGAGTAGTTAGGCGTTCAAGGATGAAATGGGGAAGACAGTGAAACTACAATTTAACTATCTGCATGCTTTACACTAAGCCTTCTGTCACAAATGGAATCATTAGATGTCCTTACAAAGGTTGTATAACATTGACTGACTAACCAGTGAGTCAGTCAGTCAGTTAGTCATTAGTCTGGTACAAAGCAAGACTTACAAAACAGGATATTGATTAAAAATCATTTCAAATCCTATTCATTAGTTAACTAACTAATTAATTCATTAATTAATTAAAAAGATAAACAAACCCTCAAAGTTCCCACAAGACGATTATAGTCATCCAAAGTTGGAGCAATCACACCTTCAAGACGAGTATAATCTAATTGTTTTTGTTCCAATTCCTTTGTCAACTCTTCTTTAACACGTGTTCTAGCCTCAAAACGTTCACACAGCACACGATACTCTTGTCGCAACTTTCCATAGCTAGACACACAAAAAATGTATTCAAATAGAAATACTAATTAAACAAAAGCATTTATTTAGAAACAAAGTGCATTTTTGTAGCCTAAAGCAAACTGATGCCCTCCCTACTCTAATCATCTAGTGTTGTTTATACGCATGTTATTACTGAGCTATCTGCGAGGCAACAACCATTCTCTCATACAAATAGGATTCAATGTCTGAAAGCAAATTTCTAGCATATTGCTTTGTTTAAGCACTCCACTACTTACAACTACGACTACAACCACTAATTGACCACAGGCTTCAGCCTCATTCCATCAACTAAGGTTTCTACGACCAGATAGTAGTACACCATCAACCTTCACATAAAATATATGTATATGCCTCATTATTCCCAGTTGCTTGTTTCTTATTTATGACTACCGAAGGCTAATTGACACAGTTTGCCCTGCTAATGCTACCTCCACAAGAAACACAAATACATAAAGATTACATTGAAAGACCATGGAAGCAATTTCATTTTCCAACCAGATAATATATATTTTAGCTGTGAAAGAAATGTGTCGCATGTGTTACTGACAAAATCTGCCAGTAGTATATTAAAGGAGAGATGTTAATCCCCGCACAAAAATATCAAAAACAGAGGAGTGATAGACTTGACGTCAAAGAGAGAAAATGAATCAGTGTGACAGCAAAATATGACACAGACACGAAAAGAGGACGAAGAAACACAATACGAAGGAAAGGCAGAAGTCGCACAGTATGGAAGATCTGTGCAGAAGACAATTTTCAGATAAGGTGTACATATAATTTCCTCAGATAGTGATATCAAATTTCAAATAGACATTCCTATTTTGTCTGCTATTACACATGTAATGTCCAGACAGGGAAAAGAAAATAAGCGGTATATACATAGGTCACTGTTCACCCTTATTCCTTCCTGGATTGCTTAAAAAAGACTACGTCATACTTCGTAGAACTCTGAAGATTGTCGGTCAGTAGGGCGAGCGGTATCCCACTGGGCCATACCCTTGACATTGTCACTGATAGGCGCTTGATGTCATGCAACAAATTTGCTAAAGGAATTTTGTCAGACTGTGAGCACCCGCTCTACCCGCAGCTCCAACCTTGTGTCTCCTCAGGTAAAACAAGAAGTCATTTTCATCAAAAGACTTTATGCACGCACGTCTAAGTATAAAAATCCCACCATACCATATTTCACGGCACGTACTTAATGTGATGAAAATAGTGTCAGGTATGAACTAACTAACCTTCTTTGCACTAACTGAATAAACCACTTCCTCCATCCCTACAACATCAAACTTTATTGTTATTGTATTTCTTGTATTTACAATACTCTCGATTTTTTGTTTTTGTTTATTTTTTTTTCATAAGTGTGAACATCATTGAAGCTTTGTGGATAACTGTTAATTTTGTATTTCTCCTCACTATACACTATATCAACAGAACATTAGATCAAATAATCTATAACATGCTAAAATTTCCAAACTATATCGACAATACTGTTTGAAACAAACTCACTGTTATTATTATTAGTGTAATACAAGTGTGTGAGGTCCGTGTGCACCACATCAATCATGAGCACCTCGAAATACTAGATTGCAGCCTGGAGGATATAACAGTACGTCTCCATTGTACTTTCCCCTCTCAAAGTAGTTGGATGATGAGGTAGGAGATTTCCTATTTGCATTCATCGGTCACTGGGAGCGCCAACAAGCTCACATGTTTAGTCCTCAGTATTGGCGCCAAATGACTGACTCACCCACTTCCTCACTGAATTCCATCAATCAAGTTTTCAATGTGGTCACACCAATCAACGGAACTCGTTGTGAAATAATCTTAAGTGGTTAGTAACAATCCACAGAAGGCCAAAAACATATATATCGTGCTTTTTCCTACTCGTCAGCTGGAGTGCATCTGCATCTTCGAAGAAACTCATCGCAACCACCCGTCGAGGATTCCAATTCCCCTCACACAATGTTCCACTCACAGATGTCACTATCGAACCAGGCGAATCTCAACAGAACACATTTCATTCCATTTTTCAACTATTAGGTGCATATATACACATATCTGCATCGTAATGTGTCGTAGTATCAAATTTTAAGTATGCGTTATCTAAAATACGTCCAAATAGGCTAAAATGAGCCATTTTTCAGGACAAGGCTAGGTGACGCAACAATTATGTAACAAATTCTACATTAAATTTCCTCATAGAAACAAGAAATGCTGTAATAGCAGATTACAAAACAGGGGAAAGAAACTTGACATGAATAAAAGCAAAATACATCCACCTACCTACCCAGCATCATCTTGTTCTTTCACTTTTGCACGTACTTCAGCCAACTTCAATTCACTTTCTTTCAATTCTACCTCAACGTCTTTTACGCTCTTCGCTAACTCATCATCCATACACTAGAAGCGAAAAACAACGAAAACAAACAAACAAACAAACCACAGTTAACAAAGAAATTCAGTGATTTCAAGATGATGCATCGCATCACCAACTGACTTCAGTTAGACAATCACTGATAACCAACTAGGAAGTACTGGACAGCTGTTTCCTTCTTCTCTGTGACTCTTCGGGCAATATGCACCAGGTATTTACTTTGCACAGATTTTATTGGCTACTCGGGTTACTTCACCAACTGACATAAGAGAAATGTGAGTCGATTGGTTGGAAGTCGATTGCCAAAACTTACCAGTTACCGCTCTACCCGCTTACAACATAATAGAATTTAATACACAGGAAAAATCCATACAAGAAACACTCTCAGAGAAATGTCGTGAATTGCTGTACACCAAAGAATTATGCTCATCATCTTAAAACATTTTGAGATACCTTCTAAATTATGCAAAATCATAATTACTACAACGTCCAAATTGAAATCTTTACTAAATAATGACAACTGTTCCACGTGATTCGCCTGTATTCTTAACATAAGTGTCTCACGACATAAGAAGTGTGAGATTATAAAGTTTACAGTTATATGCCTTCAAATCTTTAAAGTTTCAAAACTCCAATATCCTTGAAATTGATGCTGCTAGATAAGCAAAAAAATTCTGACGATACTGATGAAAGCAGATAAGATCCTCTTGAAACAAAACATATCTTTCCCGTCTACATGAATGTTTCCTAATTCACAGCATCTAAAAACATGAAAACCAAGATTAAATTCATATGAACTGTGATCAAGATTTGACCGGATAGTTGCATTTATAAAATTATATTTGTAAAATCTCAGCGAAATTGAAATGATTCATTCCAACGTTTCGTTCGGAAATCTGGTCCGAGCTTCTTCAGGGAAATTAATCGAAATTAACATAACAAAGGTTTATACATAAAAGGAACAACTCTTGTTTTGGAAACTTTGTCAAATCATGAGCCATGAAACAGGAATCAACATGTATAATAAACAAAACTGTATGAACTGTGATCAAATTTTGACCTCAGACTTTCAAAATTAGTCTACTTTTGTTAAAATATATGTGTATATGCCATATACAATGGTGTGTGTGTGAGGGGGGAGGGGGGTGAACAGTCATAAAACACTTGTTATACTCAAGTATTTGTTATTCTCTCCATAAGAAGGCGTAGACAATCGGGAATTTCACCAAGTGTG
This sequence comes from Trichobilharzia regenti, assembly GCA_944472135.2. Classification (NCBI taxonomy): domain Eukaryota; kingdom Metazoa; phylum Platyhelminthes; class Trematoda; order Strigeidida; family Schistosomatidae; genus Trichobilharzia; species Trichobilharzia regenti. Next base: position 46,372,766 of record OX235267.1, read on the forward strand.
ACTAGTTGTTGATACATATCCAACTTTATTTATTAGTCAGGATTTGCCATGCATCAGCTAACATCACACCTTCACGTCTGTTCAAACTGTTGGGATTCACCCAATATATGTAGGGCGTCTGCAGTCAGTCTTTCTTTATATGAACCAAAATCTGTCTTTTTGTAAAACCTTAGTCTTATTATAGCCGATTTTGTGTCCCATTTCTATCGAATGCAGTGCAATCGCTGAGTTGTTTTCTAGCTTCTTCAAGTCTGTAGAGGTCTTTAGAACCAGCTTTAAACATTGTTTATGCTCATTATAGGTTTCCAGACCGTAGGTGTTACGAATTTCCTGGAATAATTTGAGCGCCGAGTCAGATTGAATCACTATAAATTATTTAAATTAATCCCAGCGTGTTAAGAAAATCAAAACAAGATTTTTCTGAACGTTTCGCCGTGCAAGCCACAGCTTCTACAGCAGATTTATTCGGATAATTATTATTTATTTATTATTTAATTATTCGGATAATCCGAATAAATCTGCTGAAGAAGCTGTGGCTTACACGGCGAAACGTTCAGAAAAATCTTGTTTTGATTTTCTTAATACGCTGGGATTAATTTAAATAATTTATAATGAATTGTTTATGCTCTTTCACTCTTATATTTACCTGTCTGGATGTTTCTCCTACATATACGGCGTTACAACCCCCCCCCCTCCCCCAATTGATCTGGTATACGCAATTCTGCTGGTTTTCTTGTTCTATTTTATCCTTAACCTTCACTAGTAATGAGCGCAAGGTGTTAGTTGCACGACAATACACTCTTATGTTATGATAGTTAAGGATTCGCTTTATTTCATCGGATGTTTCTTTGCGGTAAGGAATCACCGCTGTACTGTCTGTCTGTTTTCGACATAGAACTTTGCACAAATGTGCGCCAGTTTAAGTCGCCACACTCCGTGTAGCACGCGAAGCAAGAGAAGAAAGTACAAGAAAAGCATAATAGAAACAGTGAGCAGAGGTGTGAGACAAAGGAGGAGTAATAACGAAGAACAAAACAGTTTCATTGGTGGAGATCATATGTCACAAGGAGTGGATGCATCTGCGCCACTGAGAACGATTTTGAGCCATGTCACCAATTGTTTCCAACCATAGATTTTTACCGTCCCGAGGACCCCAGCCTGGAAGTCTACACCTTCCTACGTGGCTTAGACCAACTGTTGTGGATTTCATTGACTGGTGCCAAGTTTTTGTTTGACCGTCGCTAGCTTTTTTCCAGCCTGACCCTATATCCGCTAACATTGCTCGACGAGGGAGGCGATGGCTTGGCATACGTAACACATATCCTAACTACCGCTGTACTAACCCAATTCTTATCAGCATGTTTCGATTCATCCTTATCTTCACATTTTAAATATCGTTTTATGAAGTCTTTAGGATAATTATTTGATTCAAGAGTGGTTTGAACCAATTTTAGTTCCTTGCTAATATCTTCTTCCTCCTCAGAGTAACTAGACGTTTGGCTCTGTTGATCAGATTCTTGGCCACAATTACTTTGGTGGCAAACGGGTCTAGGTATCTATCCGAATTTGTCGGCTTTTTGAAAATGTTTATTTTATACTTTGGTGGCACCAAAGTAACTGTGGCCAAGAATCTGATCCACAGAGCCAAACGTCTAGTCACTGACGAGGAAGATATTAGCAAGGAACTAAAATTGGTTCAATCCACTCTTGAATCAAATAACCAGATATCACGTTTAATATAGAAGAACTTCATTTAACATGCTGTTTTTCATGAATATGCTGTCATTCGCCCAGTGTCTCATTCACTAAATTTCTGACTGAGTATTCCAAAGTCATTGATGAGCTCGTGCCACCTCGGTGTCAAAACTCTAACTCCGCCATTAGATTAATTTAGTATCACAAGATAATCAATCACTCAATAAAAAGAAGAAAGTATTTTCTAAAAACCAACCTCATTACAACTAATAATTACAGTAGATATCAAGGTTGTAAAGCTGCAGCATACAAACTGCTTATGCACATCAGCTATTTTCTATAATCTCATATTCACCTGTAACATACATGAACATGCTTAAACAATCGTGAAAATAAGAAGAAAAAGAAATCACAAAACTAGCGCAGTTTTATCACTATCAAATACCTACCTTAATGGTACATATCTCAGGTTCAATGTTATGCATCTTTTCATTCAACAGTTGGATCTTGCGATTCAATTCGTTGATTTGTTCTTTTAGCACGTTTTCTTCATTATAGTTACTCTCAAAACTTGCCAGCTCTTTATCTATTTCATTCGATCGATCATAGGCTTTCTTCATATCTTCATCACTTGGAGCGCCCAGTGTTATACTGATAGATGATTTCAGATTCTAGGACAAAGAAAGCAAGGAAATTGTATGGTTATTATTATTACCATCAGTAGTAGTAGCAGTACTACTATTACTACGAATAGTATTCACTTAGGTTCCGAGTGGAACACACGGCTTTACAACAGGACACTCCCATTTTCCTTGTGGTCACTATCAGCCAGCTCCACGATCCCTCATAAACTCTTATCTACTCCAGGTCACACTCGCACACCCAACTCATCGTTTCCCATTCGAGTTCCACTCGACACCCTGGTACCCACACGATGTCATTCAATAGTGGTCTCCTCACTCAGTGTACATCCGATCTATCGCCACTTTCGTCAACCAATTTGTCGATCAATAAGTTTTTGGTTGGCTTCTTGTCAAACAGAGTACCTTGTTGGTTATCTCTTCTGAACATCTGATCTTCAATGAGAAGCCAACCGTGGCAGCTGGTGACCACAAGCTGTAGTAGCCTGTGTCGAGATGCTTGTGATGACACGCCAAGTACCCGAACCACATAGAAGCACAGATTCATTTATTATTGGTGTTAACAATTCGAATTTCGTTCAATATTCTTAGCGCACAGGAGACTTCAAAACTGATTTCAAAGTTATAAAGTTCTTCCCTGCATTTTGTCTGCTGGCTGGCTTTCACATCCTCATCCATGCGCCACTGTCCAGAGTAGAAGCAATTCTACCTGGATAAGTGGAAAAAAATGACTGCCGTCAAATTCCTCTTCTTGATAATGATTGACGCTTCTTGTTGTTGGTGGTGATGACGACGGTTAGATGTCTTCACCCATGTCTTCTCTACGTTCACTTAAAGCGCTTTCTTCACCTCCTCTTCTACCGACCTGTTGGTTTGCAGCCTGTGCATCTTCCAGTTTGTATGACATCAAAGATAAATCATCCGTTAAGGTCAAATCTTCTACAGTCTTCTTGTTGCCCCAACATATTCCTATCTTCTCGCTCCTACCCACGGTCTCACGCATGATCTCCTCCACCTCTAGTTCACACTTGTCTACTTGTAATTATCCCTCCCTAATCCCATCCTGGGAAAAAGAGGGAACGTTGGGCGTAAGGCTGGCAACCATAGCCAAAAAAGTCAACCCAATCGCTACACAAACTACAATGCATAGCAAAAATACCAAAAATAAAGAATAATACGTCAATACTTCACTTTACAAACACATACACACCGTCAATGTCCAACATTCTCGAATGATAAATGCAGTCGTTACGGCTTTCTTTTCAAAAAATCCACAACATTAAAATAAATTCAAGATTTCCTACACGTGAAAACTTTCGCGCAAAATTTGCCAACAATTACCTAAACCACAGTTAACTACTTACTACACATCAACTTTGAGGAAAATAACCTTCAAGTTATTGAAACTTTTCCACACTAGTGTTATCATATGTACACAACAGACATGAAACTCAATCCAAACAGTCTCACACCTTGGATTGATGATTAATACAATTGTACATCTATTTTCTCTACCCTTATATATGTGCATACCACACGTACAATAAGTTCAGTGAAGGCATGACATAAACATCACCTCACTCTCTTTGCCATCTAAAAATAACCACTGTTTAAAAGAATATATATGAGATGGTCCAATTTTTTCCTACCAATTACTCCAAATACCTCATTCAGTAGAGGTTGACAGTCTTATTGATTAAGTAGCTTGCCTATCTCACGATATACCCTCTCTCTCTCTATCTGTTTACTCAATGATGGTTACACAACAGCAAAAGGCTCAAATGTCGAATGTTATCTAAGGATAAATCTTAGGCACTCTGGTAGAGTTTAATTCCGTTATGTGTTAAAATTTTTATTTTGATAAAGTCACACAGTGTTATACAGTAATATTTACTGATGACGACGTCTCGAACAGAAATTATTACTGCTCATAAGCATATCAAGGTACTCACATTACTTTCTTGCTTCATTTATATACACGAGTAAAACTTGAAGATTAGACATTTGAATAAAATCAATATAAGATAAAACACATTCGGAAATAATGTTAGTGCTATCACTAAAATACAATAAGATGAGAAATAAGATGTCTTGATAGCAAAATTGATAAATAACTTGTTAGATTATTATAATGCGAACTAATGGAGTACATTTTAACATTATTTATTATCCTCTTCTGATTTGACTGGTAATAACATCTTCCATATCTCTTGGATTGGCGTTGAGTCACTTCTATTGCATGTGTTGCGTTGGGTGTAGACTCGATGAACCAGGATTCAGTAATCAGTTTCTCTCTATTTCCCAGCTACCTATATTACTTCTTAAAATTCTAACCCTCTCTCACCCTATTGTGTGGCTATGTGTAAATGCATGCAGTGCAATTACTGAGTTATTGCTAAATTACTTATCTTCACAGGATCAATCATTCTAACCTTAGCTAAATTATTATGTTCTGATAATCTCACCACTCCCGATCTACTAGTTTTACCTATGTAGTCGACTTAACTCATAGTCATTGCAGGGTATTTTGTAAATTATATTATTTTGTCTAATCGGGTCAACCGACAGGGTACTTAAGCCTACAAGCTTTTCTCTGAGTGAATTGTAGGAGGGTTTGAATGCCATCCTAAATCCTGCTTTATTCAGAATCCTACGTAGAGTTTCAGATGTCCCCTCCGTATATGGTAAAACTGTAGATGCCTTATATTCTTTCTCATTTATGTTATCATTATTAGTTTCCTCATGATTTGCTTTTTTGACCTTTTCTGATCCTCCTTATGAATTTTATAGGACAATCGAATGTCATCATAAATAAAAAAAACTCCCTAATTCCCATGTACACGTTTCACAGACATTTCACAGGACAAGATGAACGACACTGACGACTGATTATACAACTTATCAAAATAATAGATACTATCACTTGAAAAGAGAACAATCACAAGTCTTTTGTATCCATCATCGACCAGACAGACAACTGACTATCTACTCCAACCTCTATGTGCAACAGATCAATCTCATATAGAGTTGTTAAACACTCAAAAAAATAACACAAAACCTTAACATAAAAACATACCTGAATTACAGAGTCAGTAATATTAGGGTCTCCGCGTTTTTTCTTAAACAACGACAACTTCAATTCATGAATGAGCTTGTTCACTGATGCTTTCTCATTAGCATTTCCATCACCTTCAGCAACGGGAATGCTAAATTCACTTAACTAAAACAATATTTTTAAAAATTGGATTAAACGGATATGAATAAGTGATAACAGTAATCACCTGTTTCGCATGCTCCACTCCTTCTCTTAACCAATTCAATGCGGTTACAATGGAATTCCATGCCTGAGGAGCACCAGGTGCGACTAAATGAAGTTTACTCAGAGGGTTAGGATAGCCAAGCTTCTTAAGAGTACTGCAGCACATAGAAAAAAATTAGTTCTTTTTAAAAACAAAACAAAACAAAAAAATTAAAATGGACTACACCCCCCACCCACCTTACAAGTACTTCTTCTGGTTTCATCACACCACCTTTAATACGAAATGATGGATCAATTTGACGTATAACATGCTCAAATATTGAAAATATCTCCTTGGAATTCAGTGTCAATGAAGCCTCGGGTGTTGAACTGCAGTAGTCCGTATTGACTAAAAACTGTATTTGCATTTTAGTGATAATTCGACTATTTCTTTTACTTGCATTAGACTTTCAACCATTTCGTTAGGCTGTGGTCTGTATTTCACATCACGATTTACAGATTTTTGTTCTTGTCCAACAACAGATGGTGCTCTGGAAAAGAGCAATCAAAGTCATATGAAGGCGAATAATGAAAAAATTTACCTTGTCTGACGACTCTTTCTATCCGATTGAAGACTGTAGTTGCGACGCATAATCAAATCTAGATCAACAAAAGTTTTCAGATAATTAAAGAGCGTATACTATAAAGCGAATATTTGTAAGTTCATGGAGAATTTAAAAAAACTGACTAGTTTCTACATTTACATTTACATGAACACTGACTGACTGCCTGTCTGCCTGACTAATTGACTGACCGGTTCCAACGTAGAACATTGATTGCACCGATGTGCAGCAGTTCGAGTCGTCACACTTCAACTCAGCATACACAGACAGAGAATAAAGTAAAAAGAAACGCAAAATAGAGACAGTAAACACAGATATGAGGCAGAAAGAATAGTAGTATCGAAGATCAATATAGTTTTATTGGGTATAATAAGTCACAAGAAGTGAATGCATCTGCGCTAACCAATGACAACGATTTTCAGCCATATCACTAATTGTCTCCAGCCATTAGTTTTTACCATCCTGAGGACCCCAAACAGTCAGGAAGTCTACATCTTCCTATGTGGATTTCATTGACTGATGAAGCCATATTTTGGTTGGAGCACCACTAACTAGCTCTTTTTCAACATGACTCTATGTCAGCTGACTGACATTGACCGTCGAGGAAGGCGATGACTAGGCATGCGTGCGTAACACATGTCCTAACCATCTCAGTTGATGTAATTTCACAGTCTCGTCGATTGATTTCCCCTCCTTACCCAGCACTCGACGCCTATCCTCAATATTGCTCACCCTACTATACCATTTTACACGGGAGGTAGAACGCAGGCACTTATTATGAAAGACAGCTAGACAGGTTTTTCATTTCTTCCACTCTCAATGGCCAGGTCTCACACCCATAAAGCAGGATGGAGCGGACTGATGAGCAGTACACACGTCCTTTCGTCGACAGCCAGCCGGATATCACACCTCCTAAGCCATAGATGGCGTAAACTCGCATATGCGAAACGAGTCTTCTGTATCCGTGCTGAGATTTCGTCAACGATCAACCCACTGGCGTTGGCTGATGCAATTTCCCAAATGAGTGAAGTGGTCAACGCGCTCAACCACTTCACTTCCTATTTTTAAACTAGGCGTCGATGTAACATCATCTTGCATTTGGCGGGAGCGAATTGCATGCCAAACATTCGAAGAGTGCAGCTCAAGGCGTTCAAAGACTCTGCATTTCGTCAGCGTCTTCACCTACAAGGACTATATCATCTGCATATTCTAAGCCAACGAAATTATTCCCTGGTAGCAAGTCAATCCCTGAGTCGCTGAAGTGAGTTACGGTTAAGTCCATTGGAACACACATCTATGATGAAATTGAATAGAAATGGGGATATTGGGCAACCCTGTCGGGCACCACTAGTTTTCACCAGTTCAGATGACAACTCGCCGTAAGCTCTCACCTGACTGGCTGCATGAGTTCGAGTAGAGTACTTTGATCAGTGCAATGTATTTCTCGGCATTCCTTTTACAGTCAAACATCGCCAGAGTACCTCTCGGTAGACAGAATCGAGTACGGCCTTTAGGTCAAAAAATATATCGATTGTTGGACGTAGGTAAGTATGCCTACATGTACACTTCCGTGTATAAATCCTGACTTCGTTTATTTGTTTGAATTTTTATCTGATTTCTTCGTCTCATATTTGACCTACATTCGTCTGTTATATGACGATGTATAACACAATCAATATGTTGCCGTCCAAATGAAACACTGATATTACAAAAACAGAAATAAGTGATATCCACTCCGTTTAACGTAGCCACAGCCTACTGCTTTAGCCAGCCAACAAGTCAAAATACTTTCTCTTTACTTTCTCTATATTATTTAGAGGATAAGCGGTCTGGACGGATACATCTCTTCGAACATTCTCCAGTTGTTCAGCACATCAATGAGTATGATGAGTATCACTTCAACTATGTACTGCTATTAAACCTTATATACGACTGGTGTAAACCAAATCTAAAAGCAGGCATCCACATTATTATATTGGGTAAAATATCTTAATATTCCCCTCTATAAAATGGACACCTCATGTGATCAGTCTAACCGAGTTTCTGTCAGTATAGTCAAACGCTATATTGATGATCACGTTTTATTTATCAACTACGAGTACACTTCAGTTGTTAATGTTGTTAGCAATCACTGTGTTCAAGAAGCTGCTGCAGTAATTCAGTTGGATATCATGTCTGTGCAAGAAATAATGGAGACTGGCAAAAGTCCCTAACAACCTGTTCATATGTACGAACGTTACAACTTAACAAGTGACTAAGTTTTAAGAGGGAACTTTACACAGAAGTGTATCAGTTCATGTTGCCACACACTGCATGTAACACACAAAAGTAGTAGAGAGGAAGAAATACAAATTCAAAACAACTATAATAAGCAGAAATATACAGAAGAATTGTAACATGCAAAATCAAGAGGGTTTAATGTATCTGGGAGATTACACAGTGGATGTACATGCATCATTGACAACGATTTTGAGCCATATCCCCAATGGTCTTAATCCATTGACGCTTAACATTTCGATGATCCCAATTGTGGACTAATAATTGGTTTTGATTGACGCAGACGTCATGTCCGGTTAACAATCAAAAGATGCGTTTACTGTGCACCAGCTCGCTATATCATCCTTTAAGGCTGTCAGAAATGGCCCTTGAAAGTGGAAGATATGAAAAGGTAATCTATCTTTGACCACGGAAATATGCGTTCCATCTCCAGTGTCAACTGGTATAATATGGTAAGTAATATTCAGATGAGGTTTAATGTTAGGTAAGGAGAGTAAGTTTATCAATGAGGCTATGAAGCTATATCGATCGAGATGGCTAGGACATACGTTACGAATTCAGAGTCACCTCCTCCAGAAATGATAGCTGACATTCGATTAAGTTGGGGAAGTTAGGGTTGGTCAATCAGAGCCTCGTATTAGTCCATGGTTGAGGTCGTCGAAATGTTAAGGATCAATGCATAGAGACCAATCAAGATGTGGCTCAAAAAAATTATGACTGACTCACTCTCTGTAATCTCACAGATAAATTACCTCCTTTCGATTTTATTTATTTTTACTATTCTTTCTCCCGTACGTTTCTGAGCATTACTGTTCCTTTCAATTTTTTTCACTTTTCTAATTTCGTGTGCCACAGGGAGTGTGGTGACTTGAACTGATGCACCCCTGGGCAGATTTCTATCTTAAAACTCGGTCAGTAACTCAAGACGGTAGACCGAATGAAAGCATTTGTCGGCGTATCGTCAATAAATCCAACCGTTTCAATGCCTAGCCCTAAATTAAAAATCGATGAACATCAATCATGCAGCACTTCACATTCGGCAAGAGTAAGTCACACGCCACATATGCTCAGCTCTCCAATGTTTTCACAAGACTCTGTATTTCACCAGTGTGTCTGCAAAGACTACAGCCGCCTCCCACTAAATAACGAGATTTCCATTGGTTGCAAGCCAATCCTTCAGACAGCATATTTCAGTACACCTATTAAATAAATACCACGATAGCCGATATCGTTGGCGAACGCTTTTAAATCAACACAGTTATATGCAACATAGAAGGACCTGAAGGAAAATTCCTGCCAGCCAGTATAGCCCCTTTCACTACTGCAATATGCGACCTACACCTTCAAATTTAAGTAGTACCCAACACTACAGACAAGACTATCTAGAATGTTACGTTTGGACAATTGAAAACAAGCTCAGGTACATGCCTTTTACATGAAAACGCTGTAAATAAATTATTTTAGCTACCGTTAAAATGCACATAATATGGTGCAGGCAACCCTAAAGATAAATCGGATGACAATATGCGAGGAATTAAAATGAAACACGGTTGTGTGAGAAAATACAATAAAATAAGTCATTGTTGACAATTCTTTTGGAATAAGCAAAGAGATTTACACATGCCTTCTAAGCTCACGTGTGAATAATTCAGATTGGACCACTTTGCTAAACCCTGAAACATGCAAGTAATTATAACAGCTTAAAAATAGTCTTATTTCAACACAACACTATCATCAAATCTCACAGTAGATGGATTAATGTGCAATTCAGACCCCAAATTCAGTACGTGCGAGGTATATTATTCTACTGAAAGCTCTACTCAAACAGTCCTACGGTGCAACCCATAATCACATATTCATGTTGAATGGTGATCATGGGGGCAACAATAGCTTTAGCTATACGAACTGATCACAAGGAACATATTCTAGTTGACTTCATATGCCTCTAGTTTTAGGAATGACAACCTGAAGATGTTGATGTATTTCACACCATCTAAGTTAAAATGAATTAAGTCTAGTCAGGATCGATCCCTCATCTGATAAAATATAAAAGTTGTCACTGGTTTGACTACCTCCCTAAACAACTACTAAGTCTCAACATAGTGAGTGAGTCGAAAGACAATAAATCCAAGACATGTAAGGTATATTCGACTAACTTTTGATATAAAATTCCACCATTTATCCAAAGTGATGTACCATCACATATTCCGAGTCAGGTGACTTGTGAACAGTTACCGTCACTCCATATTAACTAATTTAAAACAATCTGGGTTGGAGAACATTACTTCCCTAGTGTGATCAGTTGAAAGCTTAATACAGGAGCTGCATGATCACGCAGCAACACAACCACTCTATCCAGACCGACAATCTCTGAGAAACACACCGCACACTATTAATTCGTATCATATAAACTCATCATCAATTCCTGTCCAGTCTCCCTGCCCTCTCACTCATTCACTTACTTTTGGATTATTTGATTTCATTATCCGTCTATTTGTTCATCCGTTTTTCTTTTAAAGCCTACATGGTCACCACTAATTACATTCCTATCACTATTGTTATCGAACTCATCGGACGACTACCCGATGGAAAGATTAACTCCATCCACAACACTACCACTGTCTTAACACAGCAAACTGCGGAACACAGCCAATCTCTACACCAACCATAACTAACGAAGCCCAGTGGCAACACAAACTAACCGGAAGTCTACCGAAGATCACGAACCATTATTATCTTACAACTAAGATGCAACTCAAAGAATTCAGTCTGGTCTACGCTAGCCCTTAGAACTCATACTGGATATCAGAAAGATCCTAGCGAGAATTATAAAGCTTATACATCAGGTTGAAACTCAATGTACACCAGCTCAAATGTTGTGACATATGGTAGTCAGGAGTAGGTGTTGTGAAACGGTTCACGGATCACTTCGCTTTACCGTGGCTGGATCACTGAAAGTTTAACACAACACGGCCTAGTGATGTTGGGAAGATTATTAGAATCTGAAAGACTGGAAAACCATAGTTTTTCACTGAGAGTGAACCGGTTATATGCTGAGACAGGCTGTGAGAGGTCCCAAACGAACTATAATGCTAAAGTAAATCTCGCTAATTCCGAACTAACATTATATATTCAGTGAATCCTGAAACTGTTCTGAAATGGTTTGATCATGCTCACAGTGATGGTTTTCAGCATGACTGACACTAATTCAGCACCCTGTGCTTTTTCTAGGCACTTTCAGAAGTCGCTCAGAACAAACTGGATTTGCTAATCAGTTGTTTCAGCCCTCTCAGCCCAGATTCAGCACTGACTGGCATTACTTCAGAACAAAAAGATTTAGTTTACCACATAGTGGCAATTTTTCAGCTATATTTCAGCACTAAGGGCATTATTTCAGCTACAAATTATATTTCAAAGGTTTCGTCACATTAATTAGGCGTCCAGTTATCTTTTCAGGGAGACGACCAGAGCTATTTCAGTACATAGTTGGTTCATCTTAGGTATATAAAATATTCATTTACCATAAAAAGGCATTATCATCGCATAGGTTAGAAATAGTGGAACTGTAACTGTAGTTCCAGCACACTACATTGCAGTATGGGTATGGGCACAATACATTAAGCGTGGTCACAAAATTCATCAAATCTTACCTAAGACAGCTTGAAGATTTATGCCAGAACTGAATCGACTGACAACGCAGATCCAACTAGACACAACCAGTTTAATCCGAATTCAAAACAACGCTTCCAACTTTGACAAGCACCGAACAATGCGCATAAACAAAACAAAAGTATGTGTTATATGGATTGGAACGCCTTCACCAGTGAAACACGAGAGGATACAACTGACCGACAGACCAAAAGGAGAACCTACACCCACGAGCGAGAACACGAAGACCTGAAGTCACGTGAGAGTTTACTATTACAATAAATTGGACTGAAATTATCACGCACTCTCAGGGTCATTGGGCGGATAAGGCGAATGAATGACAGTTTTATCCATGTAAGTCGGCCATGTTAGATTGCTATTTGTCAACCGTTTGTTCACCCAGAGGGTTTTGTGTTTATCCTGCAGCCACTGGCAACCTATCTCTATGTAGATCATTTATAATTGCTTCGTTTTACATCCTTTCGTCTGGCTGTAGTCTGTAGTCGTCTGTAGTTGTTTCATACTGTGCTTCGTTGCAGTGTTTCAGTTACTTCTCAGCTGTTAATAGAATAATACTACGTACAAGTTTCGGAAGTTATGCATATGAACATGTACATTGCATAAACTTAGGCGCGCATATTCAAAGCACAAGTCCATTGGCAAATCATTCGTGTTTAGTCCACTCATATCGTCCGACAATCGGTCCACTGCGTTCACGCGGCCATGTGGTATACATATTGGTTTCGTAAATGTTACAGATATCTCCTCTCGGAAGATAGGGCACCGTCCCACTGTTGGTACACGGAATCGGATAAACCAGTAGTCCATCTACTGGAACTTTCCATCCTGGAGCGATCAGTGGGGCTTTAGAGATTAATGGGATTGGATAGCGCTCTGGCTTCGACTGGTTATAATGCATTGTCTGGACTTCTGGCTTCTGCAGGTGGCATACAGAAAACGTAAAAGGCGGACATTTGTATATAACTTTATATTGTCCATGACATGAAAGAGGAAACCTACTTAACTGCGCTTGCATAACGCGTGGTCGATATAACCGAACACGTTCTCTTCGAATATATGTATGGTTGGTTTCCTGATGATTGCTCGCAAACTGTCCATGTTCATCTATTCCATATGCAGCCACTATATTCTCTCAGACCTTCCGTAGGCATGGAATGTAGTCCACAGCCTCGTAGGGGAGAAGTGGTGTCTGAATTTCACATGGTAAGCGTAAGTGACGACTGAGGAGTTGAGCCGGTGAGAAACAAGTCGGGGGATGTACGGGCAGACGCCCAGCATGCGAGAGGACATCATGTCAGCACCTCGTCCCAGCAATCCGTTGATGTGTGACTTATGGAATTTATGGAGCAACTCGTTTATCGTTTGACTTGTACGCCCCGTCGAGCGTGTGTTGCCCTGTGGGTGAGACGAAGTGGTTTGTTGCATCCTTTTGGGATTCGAACTTCAGTATGTTAGCAGTCGTTTCAGATATATCCATCGTACCTTTAAAGTGAGCCTGTTAAACGGCTCTGAGGCTATACGCCTGCAACCCTTCTCAGGTTGACCATTTTGAGGTGAATAATGTCCGGACACAAACAAGATTAACCAACATTTACATTAATCAGAACCCTTTCAATTATTTAACATAAACTTATGTACAATGAATACATCAAATGTTGTGAATCCTCAATTTGCGAACTGCAGAACTGAAAGCAGCACGCATACATTCCTTCTCAGGTTGATGATACTAGTGGAAGACGTCCGCAGACTAACAAAGTTACGAACACATAGATGAGAGATGATACCAACTCAGTGTATACAACATGAACATATGTACAAAATTGCATAGCAAGCACATTGGACTGCTCTTCGACGCACTACCCTTGAAGAATTGTGGGACTTACAACAGTACGTCTACCACCCTTCTCAGGTTGACGCCCTAGGTTGGAAAATCGTCCAGTGGTTCATCCTCTGACTCTCGACTCCCAGCACCTTCCAGTAGACACAGTTTTCTAATATCTCGCACCAGCATGCTACAACTTGTTCTCACCTCAACCGTCCTCACCAACCCATCACCACTACAGAGTAGCCTTTCTACCACTCCCAAAGGCCATCTACCTGTGGCACGTCTATCTGCTACTAAGACTATATCACCAGCTTTTAAGTTTCTGCACAACTTTTTCCACTTGTCTCTAGTTTGCAGTGTCAGAACATACCCCTTTAACCATCTTTTCCAAAATATATCTTTCACGTGCCTGGCTTGTTTTCATCTCTTAATCGTAGGCATTCGTTCCACGCTTGAGTCCTCTATTCCAGGGGTGCATCTCAATAAAAATAATTTATTTAGCGTTAACACATCGAAATCTCTCACAGGCGATAGAGGCCGGTCATTTAGTATTCGTTCAGCTTCACGAAAAAATGTCTTCAAAGTTTCGTCATTCAAACTCTGGTTTTTAATTATGGAGCTTAAAATACGCTTGATAATTCCTATAAGTCTTTCCCATAGCCCACCTCTATGGCTGGCATGTGGTGGGTTGAAGTGCCACTCGATGTTTCTTCTCAGTAACTCTTCATGAACTCTCGTTTGCTGACCTTCAAAATAGCTTTAAGCTAGGTGTGACAGCCAACAAAATTAGTCCCTCTATCACCGAACATCATCTTCGGTGCACCTCGGCGATTTATAAATCTACGTAATGCTAGCACGAATGAATCAGTAGTTAACGTGTGAACCATCTCAATATGCACAGCTGTCATTTTCAAACAGGTGAATAAACAGCCATATCTTTTACATAGGGTTCTGCCTCTCTTCACTACAAAAGGTCCGAACAAATCCACTCCAACGTACTCAAATGGATAATTCCCTTCAGAAACTTGCCTCGCTGGGAGTGGCGCCATCATCTGCTGTGCTGAGCGGGCATTCTGTAGTTTACATTCCATGCACTTATCAATTGTTTTACGGAGAGCAGCACCTCCCTTCACTATCCAAAACTTACGTCGAATACTTGATAGTAATTGTGAAGAACCCAAATGACCTTCAAGAACATGGTAGTGTCTTATAATGAGATCAGTGACTGGATGATAGCAAGGTAATAAGGCCGGATGACGGGTCTCATATGACGATTCTAAGATTTGTAGACGTCTACCAACTCTAGCGATCCCTTCGGAAACTATTGGAGATAATCTATCTAACCACACCTTGAAATTTGCGAACTCAGGACTATCCTCCTCGGCAATCTCACCCCACGCTTCCTACTGAGCAGCCCTCAAAATCGCTAACTCCTCATTTCTGGTACCTTCGACTCTCAAAGGTCCCACATTCATATTTTCGTATCCTACAAGATGCATGACCTTTAAATACGTAACATTTCGTCCCAACTACGCAACAGCTTTCGTTAGTTTGTACCAAGAAGAATAGTATTTAAAAAGTGAATGTGAACCGGAATGTCTTTCTTGAGTAGATGTTAAACTGGCACTTGTCTCAAACTCCAAGATACACTCGTTTATCGGTGGTTCATTTTCTCTACGAGGCCACATACTATGAACCCGTAGCAAGAACTCTGGACCCTTCCACCACCTATTTTTAACCACATTCATATCAATAACTCCTCGCAATGCTAGATCAGCTGGATTTTTTCCAGACGGTACGTACCTCCACTGCTCAACAGTTGTTAGTTCACGAATTTGAGATACTCTGTTAGCTACAAAACATGCATATCTTGCTGACTCGTTGCGTATATAATATATCACAGACATCGAATCAGTCCAAAACGTTACAGGATACTTGGGTTAATCCAACTCTTTACACACCGTTGTGAATAACTGCGCCGCTAGCAAGGCTGCAGTAAGTTTTAATCTCGGAATCGAAACCGTCTTTGGAGGTGCAAACCTAGATTTACCCATCACTAGGCTAACATCTATATCACCAAATCCAACCGCAGAGGCATCAGAAAAATCATGGAAGTCAATTATATCATGATTTCTCGATGGCTTAAGTGGACGGAATGGACGGAATGTAGATTCAGCATTCTTAAACTGTTAATCCACCTTTTCCGCTCTTTACTGTGTCTCTCGCTTTATGGTTCATCCCACTGTAACCCTTTCCTGCATGTCTCTTGAAATAATCTCCTCGCCGGAAGTAGATAAGGTGCTACTGATCCAAGTGGGCCAAACACGGACGACAACACGGAGAGCAAACTTCTCCGTGTAACTGGCTTACCAATATCACCAACACTAAATCCAAAGGTATCAGAGTTCACATGCCAACTGCGTTCAACTGGTAGAGTATCAACAGGTAAATCTCGTACAGTAGGTGCTCTGTCTTCTGGAACTATATGCTTCAAAACGTCTAGGCTGTTCGAGACCAACTTAGTTAGACGAAAGCCAGCCTTAGTTAACAGCTCAGTAATACTTGTTGCAAATTTAACTGCAGACTTATCATCATCGAAGGAGGCTAAACAATCATCCACATAGAAGCAACAATCGATGACATCCATCAGATCATTAGAACCAAATGTGGACACTGCCTTTCGTATAGCAAAATTAGCACAAAACGGGGAGGACGTGGCGCCAAATGGATGGACTGTCATCCTGACATCTTACCACAAGGACCATCATCAAACCACAAGAACCTTAAGTGATATCTATCACTCTCTGGCACCTTCACTTGTAGGAACATTTCCCCTATATCCGCAGCGACAACAACTGCAAACTTTCTGAATCTTAACAGCAGTCCAACTAATGAGGTCACGCAATCTGGGCCACTATACAGATTATCATTCAAAGAGACTCCCTCATGTTTCGCAGAACAATCGAACGCCACACGGAGTTTACCTGGCTTCCTCGGGTTAAAGACGGGATGATGGGGCAAATACCACTTCCCTGGCTCGCTTTGATCAACTAGTTTTTCAACGTAACCATTCATTACATGTTTATCAACTGCATCCTTATATTTGGTCCAGAGGTCTGCATCCGTCAGAAACTTCTTCTTTGAACCCACTGGTGTCTTAAGAGCAACCTTTCTGTTACAAACTGTATATCTTTTATAATAATAATAATTTATATTTTCAGATAAACATAAATTTACATGGTAGGCCAACGCTGAAACGCCCATTTCCGTATTTACAGGACTCCTCAACTATTTTAACTGCCTTTAAGTCTTCTACAGAACGACCCTTCTCAGGGACACCACAGTCACAAAACTCCTTGTCATACACACTTTTATTCATAGTCTCTAGTTTATCCCCATTGTTTGCAACTAATGATGATATGTGGACTATGGGTATAGGTCCCCTCACTGTTTGTCCCAGTGGTGTTTTCGTCGCGAACAGATCATCTCTACCTCCGAATCTCTCTTCTAATACCTTGTGAGCTTCTGGCACACTACATCCAATGAGTATTCTCACTCTACCATCTTGCAGTGTTGGAAACGGGATGTCACACAGGTATGGCTTGCCGACAACTGTTTCACGACTGGGTACTATAGCTTCACCGAGTTTCATACTGGAGGTAGTGTAAGCAGTACCTACTTCAACGATTTCCCCAGTAGCCAAGGATTCTAACTGAAATGACGCTCGTTCACATACTACCGTCTTAGAAGAATTGAAAGTATTTAGAAAAAAGGATTGCTTTCGGCCCTTAATACCCAAGCACCCAGCCAGCTTAGCATCTATCAATGTAACGTCAGAACCATTATCCAACAATGCATAAGTCTCTACTGAAGATTTCGGTCCTTTCACCTTAACTGGTAAAACCCCTTGTCAGCCACGTCTCATAAACCGTTAATGCCCAGCTCTTGCTACGCTCGGGCCCACGCTGTTCCTTGAAGTTTCAGAAACGCTTAGTTATAACGGACGAAAAAACCAAAACACCGATTGGCCGCTTGAGAATTCTTTATTGTTACACCAACATATAAAAATAATAATTGAATTAAGGTCTGTGAACAAATATTACAATAATAAATCACGAGATTACTTCTGATGGTTTGCTACTGACTTTTTCTGAACAGCGACCGATGAGACGATGACTGTCGTATTGATGCCACCGCGAAAATTGGGGAAGTTGGTTTGAGCAAACAACCATGAATTGATCGTTCAATCTTCAACTCCATTGACACTCCCCGGGAAAAAAGGGATCCAACCCCTTTTCTTCCTTCACGACCAATGCACGTTGACTTGGATGCCATTGCGAGAACCTGGGTCACACGGACAGAGCTGAAATGGAAAACAAGCAGAAAAGCCAACACACCACGAGCATACCCACAGCACAATCTCGCACATCGCTGACGACCTGCGCCTCCAGACAGAGACCTCCTCTTGACATCTTGCAACACAATCGCCACTTGCTAGAATGACTCTTGCAGAATGCAACGTGACCATAGCACCACCTCATGATACTCTACGCACATCGTCTTATCTACTCACTACCAATTACCGTTGCAATCGCTTGTCACTCATTCTGCTCAGTTCTAGCAGCGGTGACGCATGCGAGCCTCAGTCGTTTACACTCTTTCTCCCCGGCGTGTGGGACCACAGCTAACAATTATCTCCGTATGCATTTCATTCTCAGCAATAGCCTCCCCGGCGTATACGACCCATCTGCTGTCCTTAGCATCTATCAATTCATTCGTGGATGTAGAAGACTCGAAACAACTTCAGAAGTAATCACGACGAAAATTTTAACAAAATTACGCAATAACAACAAGGTACGTAAACAACGAATAAACACAATGAATCCGAAAACACCAATTTATATGACACACCACACGTATATACAAATAGTACAAACAACCTCGCGGATCATGTCTTGGTGGAATTCCTTTGAAGAATTGCAGGACTTACACCAGTACGCCTACAACCCTTCTCAGGTTGACGATTGTAATTTGTGGAATGTCCGGACACAAACAAGATTAACCAACAATTACGATAATTGGAACTCACACAATTATTTAACACAAACATATGTACAAACACTACATCAAATGTTGTGTATTCCGGCATGACAAACTACCCTTGAAGAACTGTAGGACTTACAGCAGTACGCCTACATTCCTTCTCAGGTTGGTGATACAAGTGGAAGTCGTCCGGACACAAACAGAATTACCAACAGCTAGATGACAGATGATATCAATTCAGTATATACAATATGAACATATGTACAAAATCACACACCAAGCACAGTGGACTGCTCATTGATGCGCTACCCTTTGAAGAACTGTAGGACTTACAGCAGTACGCCTACAAACCTTCTCAGGTTGACGCCCTAGGTTGGAAAATCGTCGCAGAGTTCATTTGCTAACTTCCTTCTATGAGCTATATCCTCAAATCTGAACAGCAACACGCCCATGTCATTGTATCGTAGAATATAGATGACCAACAAACACACGACATATCTCATCAACCAAGTGTAGAAACAGAGTAATTTACACCAAAGATAATAACATTCAATTGGTAACTTGAAACTAGAAATGCCTTTATTCATGCAAGTCAATTTAACAATTACTCTCTGGTTTACACTTGGCTTATTCTCACTAAACTGAGCAATATCTTTCGTCTTTTCAAACGCACCATTACTATCATAGTCATTGCACAAGATACTTGAGTTGATGGGCGTCTTTTCCATTGTGGATGGCAGCACCAACGACGACTGAGTGACACAAGTTGATGAAGTTAGCGGTGGATCATAAGCCGTTGTTGCTCGACTTTCAGAAATTTGTCTACCTGCAACACCACCACTGTTGTCTTTTACTATCAGCTCAGGTTTAGCACTAGCATCTGATGATAGGTGGGCTAAATGCTGATCACTCACACTGACTGTCTCACAAGTATGCATGCCTTCTGCAACTGCACCTGCATTTATTTCTACTTCACGTTGTAGTTGTACAGAAGCTTTGTTCAACTTAGCATTAGTAGGCATATCCCTCATCTCATCATGAACAACCAAAGACAAATCTGCACTATCGTGATCATTACCACAAATATTCAATTTACCGTCAAGTTCATCATTTTCAAACTCTTTAATAACAGAAGTAGACAATTTTGGTTCCTCCTCACAAATCATTAAAGTTTTTATATCTTCACTCTGACTCGTTCTACTTTGTAAACTTTTGGAGTCAGAACTGAACTCTGAAGCAGTAACTCTATTCTGTGACACTCTATTCAACAATGGCTTAACAGTTGTAACTACAGACTTCTTGACCGCACCGTTATCGTCACACAATTCGGAGTCAGACCTGGAGTTTACATTTAGCTTATCACTGAACTTGCTCACTGGTTCACAATTCACCTTTTTATGCACATCTTGCAAACGTGTAAAACACAACCGTGTTTCTCTTGCAGCTTGCAACTTATCTGTTGAGGATGTACTACGAAACCTGTTACACTCATTAGGTCTATATGCATTACTATACATCATGGAGCCTTCTCGATATCCACCTCTCTGAGGCCTACTCGTCATCAATGATTGCGTTTTACCCTCAGACTGCTCTATTCTAGGGGTGAGATGTAATAGACTGGCGAACTTGCTCATAGATTGATTGACACTAGTATTTACCAATTTCAGGATATCATCAAATTTTGGCTCGATACCCTCATCCTCTATACGGGAGCTTATCTTCACCCACTTCCTTTGCAGTCGAGTAGTTAGACGTCTTGCCATTACTTCTAGTATAAAACTCGAGTTGAGGTCACTCATGCGATTCATCGAAATCATTGCATTCTTGTAAATTATCAAATTATCTAAAAACTCAGTGAGTGCCTGGAAGTCATCCTGTAATTGACCACCATTACCCTTAACAGCCTCGAATAATTTCCCTACAATCATCGAAGGTCTTCCAAACCTTTGACGTAATATGCTCATAGCCTCAGCGTATCCCTCATCAGGGGGCAGGAGCTCACAGCACTGTATAGCTCTTGCAGTATCTTCAGTGCAATACCTCATCAAATACATTAACTTCAATTCATCATTTAATAAAAAACCACTCAACATGATCTCAAACTCCTTTACAAACTGTAAATAATCAGCCGGGTTTCCATCGAAACACCGTGTTTCAAACTTAGGTAGTTTGATGTTCCTATTATCCCTGAACGGCGAAACAGTAACATCAACCATATCATGCTTAACATCAGACACATCGTTACAATTAACAGACAAGTCACCATGATTTACTTTTCTGTTTGCATCCAAGACACTCTGTCCCTTCTTTGACCCAGGCATTGTTGAACTTGACCCAATTCCAAAAATGTTCCAGATATTGCTTGTTCAAAGAGGACTTGACCGGCACCAGGAAAAATGAACGGCGACTATCCGAACTTTCACCAACTGTTTGAATTCACCAGAATCTGTTTCTATCATCAGAAACTGTCAGCCATGTCTCATAAACCGTTAATGCCCAGCTCTTGCTACGCTCGGGCCCACGCTGTTCCTTGAAGTTTCAGAAACGCTTAGTTATAACGGACGAAGAAACCAAAACACCGATTGGCCGCTTGAGAATTCTTTATTGTTACACCAACATATAAAAATAATAATTGAATTAAGGTCTGTGAACAAATATTACAATAATAAATCATGATTACTTCTGACGATGTTTTACTCTTCTTTCTGAACAGCGACCGATGAGACGATGACTGTCGTATTGATGCCACCGCGAAAATTGGGGAAGTTGGTTTGAGCAAACAACCATGAATTGATCGTTCAATCTTCAACTGCATTGACACCCCTAAATAAACTTGTGGATTGTCAAGGGGTCTAGAGGTACTATTACAATTAACCGAATTCCGCGGTTCGTTTTCTGTCCTCAGAAGTGGGTGCACATCAGTTAAACCAATACTTCCTTTATTTGTCGCCTTACTATTCAACTTTTTATGCCCCATCTTTAAACAACTGAAACACAGCCGCTTCTGTTTTGCCATTTTTAACCTTTCTACGGGTGACAGGCTGTCAGAAATGGCCCTTGAAAGTGGAAGATATGAAAAGGTAATCTATCTTTGACCACGGAAATATGCGTTCCATCTCCAGTGTCAACTGGTATAATATGGTAAGTAATATTCAGATGAGGTTTAATGTTAGGTAAGGAGAGTAAGTTTATCAATGAGGCTATGAAGCTATATCGATCGAGATGGCTAGGACATACGTTACGAATTCAGAGTCACCTCCTCCAGAAATGATAGCTGACATTCGATTAAGTTGGGGAAGTTAGGGTTGGTCAATCAGAGCCTCGTATTAGTCCATGGTTGAGGTCGTCGAAATGTTAAGGATCAATGCATAGAGACCAATCAAGATGTGGCTCAAAAAAATTATGACTGACTCACTCTCTGTAATCTCACAGATAAATTACCTCCTTTCGATTTTATTTATTTTTACTATTCTTTCTCCCGTACGTTTCTGAGCATTACTGTTCCTTTCAATTTTTTTCACTTTTCTAATTTCGTGTGCCACAGGGAGTGTGGTGACTTGAACTGATGCACCCCTGGGCAGATTTCTATCTTAAAACTCGGTCAGTAACTCAAGACGGTAGACCGAATGAAAGCATTTGTCGGCGTATCGTCAATAAATCCAACCGTTTCAATGCCTAGCCCTAAATTAAAAATCGATGAACATCAATCATGCAGCACTTCACATTCGGCAAGAGTAAGTCACACGCCACATATGCTCAGCTCTCCAATGTTTTCACAAGACTCTGTATTTCACCAGTGTGTCTGCAAAGACTACAGCCGCCTCCCACTAAATAACGAGATTTCCATTGGTTGCAAGCCAATCCTTCAGACAGCATATTTCAGTACACCTATTAAATAAATACCACGATAGCCGATATCGTTGGCGAACGCTTTTAAATCAACACAGTTATATGCAACATAGAAGGACCTGAAGGAAAATTCCTGCCAGCCAGTATAGCCCCTTTCACTACTGCAATATGCGACCTACACCTTCAAATTTAAGTAGTACCCAACACTACAGACAAGACTATCTAGAATGTTACGTTTGGACAATTGAAAACAAGCTCAGGTACATGCCTTTTACATGAAAACGCTGTAAATAAATTATTTTAGCTACCGTTAAAATGCACATAATATGGTGCAGGCAACCCTAAAGATAAATCGGATGACAATATGCGAGGAATTAAAATGAAACACGGTTGTGTGAGAAAATACAATAAAATAAGTCATTGTTGACAATTCTTTTGGAATAAGCAAAGAGATTTACACATGCCTTCTAAGCTCACGTGTGAATAATTCAGATTGGACCACTTTGCTAAACCCTGAAACATGCAAGTAATTATAACAGCTTAAAAATAGTCTTATTTCAACACAACACTATCATCAAATCTCACAGTAGATGGATTAATGTGCAATTCAGACCCCAAATTCAGTACGTGCGAGGTATATTATTCTACTGAAAGCTCTACTCAAACAGTCCTACGGTGCAACCCATAATCACATATTCATGTTGAATGGTGATCATGGGGGCAACAATAGCTTTAGCTATACGAACTGATCACAAGGAACATATTCTAGTTGACTTCATATGCCTCTAGTTTTAGGAATGACAACCTGAAGATGTTGATGTATTTCACACCATCTAAGTTAAAATGAATTAAGTCTAGTCAGGATCGATCCCTCATCTGATAAAATATAAAAGTTGTCACTGGTTTGACTACCTCCCTAAACAACTACTAAGTCTCAACATAGTGAGTGAGTCGAAAGACAATAAATCCAAGACATGTAAGGTATATTCGACTAACTTTTGATATAAAATTCCACCATTTATCCAAAGTGATGTACCATCACATATTTGTTGAGTACGTAACAATGTGATTGTACACTTTTTGGTTACTTGTATAAATTCGAGATATTGTACATAATTTTTGTTTAAAACGCTTCTTGTTGAAATATACATAACTTCCGTGTACAATTGAAAAATACACTCTGCTGTTGGAGACTTCGTCTTCTCCCTGGTCACTTCTGCTTACTTGCTCCACTCACACCGTGTTGTATACTTCGGATTTATTGTAGGAGCCTACTACTCTCAACCGAAGACATTTCTACAACCGGAACACAGCAGCTACAGCAGACGCAGTCCAAACAATTAACGTGCCTGTGGATTATATAATTAATTTGTAGCCGAGGACTTAGACTTTATATCCAAGTAATCCTTTTTGTTGCTATAACTCGTCACTGTATTTTTGGTAATATATTGTGATTTAACACTCCACTGACTTGGATTATTACTTTTATATTTGGAATGTTAGTGAACTCTAATATTAGTCCCCTACAAATTAATTGGTGAGCCCGATAAGAACACGGATTATTTTGGCATATTCATATTCTTATTTTTGCTATTTTGTATATTCATTGTGATTTTGTGTGTGGTTTATATTTGTATCCTAATTTGTACCAATAACCCCATATTCATAATGTCATCACCTCAGTCCGGTACATCAAATGAGCAGACAACTAATAGCGAGACAAACGCCACAATAAATGCCATCACTGATTTTCGTTTACCCCAATACGGTTTCGCAGAACCAAGGATTTGGTTTGCGGTAATTGAACCGTTGCTAGAAGCACGGGGCATTAAGTCCCAAATAGCCAAATATGGTATGGTGCTGGCAGAACTCCCTCCGTCAGTATTGACAGAAATCAGCGATTTCATCGAAGATCCTCCGACGGAACATCAATTTGATAAACTTAAAGCCCTCCTCATACAACGTACCAGTTTGTCGGATGAGAAAAGAATCCAACAATTGCTCACAGGCTGTGAACTAGGCCCACGTAAACCATCCCAGCTGCTCAGGCACATGCGCCAGTTAATCGGACATCATAAAGTAGACGAGGTAGTGCTGAAACAGATGTGGTTGCAACGTTTACCTAGAAATGTCCAGCAAATTTTAATCATCTCAGGAAAGTCGTATGACTTAGACCAACTAAGTGACATGGCAGATAGTATTATGGATGTTTTATCTGATAACACCATAAGTCACGTAGCATCTGATAGTGCCACACCGTGTCATTCCACACCCACGGCAGACACACCGATACTCGCCGCCATTGCAGACTTAGCGGCAAGGATTGACAAGTTGGAAACTAATAGGTCGGATCGACAAGTCCGGAGGCGGAGCTCACAGAGAAGGTCACCATCACGACGACGATCCTTCTCACGACAGCGTTCTTACACGTCTTCTCGGGATAGCAATATATGCTGGTATCACTGGAAGTTTGGACGTCATGCCCTGAAATGTGTAAAACCGTGCAGCTTTAGCGAAGCCAACCAGGCTCAGGGAAACGCCTCAGCCAGACAGTGATGGCGACAGCTGTTACTGGCAATCACCACAGTCGCCTTTTTTATGTGAGGGATTTGACTACCGGCACATTATTCCTGGTAGATACAGGCGCAGAAATCAGTGTAATCCCCCCCTCACTATCCAGGCGATCAGCCAAAATACCTGGAAAACTTTCACTCCGTGCTGCCAACCAAACCAACATACAGACGTATGGCGAACAGTCAATGATTTTAAATTTGGGACTACGCCGACGTTTCACATGGATCTTCATAGTAGCTGACGTACGTCACGCTATACTAGGTGCAGACTTTCTAAGTCACTTCAATCTGTTGGTTGATATCAGCAAGAAAAAACTGGTTGACAATTGCACCCAACTCAAGATCCATGGTATTACATGCGACTACTCTGTTCATAGCATCTGCATAGAAAAGCCGGAGAGTGAAATGTTCTCTGCTTTATTGCAACGATTTCCTAAAATCCTTAAACCATCATACAATGTCGAAGATATATCTCATACAGTTACGCATAAGATCATCACAACAGGACAACCTGTGAAGGCACGTCCACGACGGTTACCACCCGATAAACTAGCAGCAGCTAAGTCGGAATTTGAACATATGATGCAGTTAGGTATCATACGACCATCTAACAGCCCATGGTCTTCACCTCTGCACATGGTACCTAAAACTAATCATGACTGGCGACCATGTGGAGATTATCGCGCTTTGAATAACGCTACGGTACCAGATCGTTATCCTATACCTCATCTCCACGACTTCTCCTTGACCTTACATGGAAAGACCATTTTTACTAAAGTTGACTTGGTCAGGGCATATCATCAAATACCAGTCGCTCCAGAAGACATTGCAAAAACAGCAATTATTACGCCTTTTGGATTATTCGAATTCTTGAGAATGCCTTTCGGACTAAAGAATGCTGCTCAAACATTTCAGCGTTTTATGGACCAAGTTACCCAAGGTCTTGATTTCGTCTTTGTATATATCGACGATGTCTTAATTGCCAGCTCATCGACGGAAGAACATATGCAACACTTAAGCTTGTTATTTCAAAGGTTTGAACAATTTGGAGTTGTTATCAATCCAAAGAAATGTATTTTTGGTTCCCCTTCCATTGAATTCTTAGGACATCGAATAACTGCCGAAGGCATCAGACCTACCGAAGATAAGATAGAAACTATTAAGAACTTTCCCGAACCTGATTCCTTAAAGAAACTTAGACGTTTTCTCGGGATGTTCAACTTCTACCGACGTTTTATTCCATCATGTGCCTCCATAGTTCAGCCACTGACCGACCTACTTAGATGCAATTCGAAGAAATTTCAGTGGTCTGAAGAAGCAAAAGCAGCATTTAATAATGCAAAAGATGCCTTATCCAACGTCGTAATGTTATCTCACATCAACCCAGAAGCTTCACTCATTTTATGTACAGATGCATCGCAGGTAGCAGTGGGAGCAGTTTTACAACAAAAGTTCAATAATGACATCACTCCACTTGCTTTCTTCTCCAAGAAATTGGAACCTGCGCAAACTCGTTACAGTACCTTTGGCAGAGAACTGTTAGCCATCTACCTAGCAGTGAAACATTTCAGCTTCTTACTACAAGGTCGACATTTTACTATCTTAACCGACCATAAGCCTCTTTGTTATGCTTTCACCACTTCGTTGGACAGACACTCTCCGAGAGAAGCCAGACAACTGGATTACATCTCACAATTCTCAACAGACATCCAGTTCATCAAAGGAGATTCCAATATCGTAGCCGATTCCTTGTCTCGATGTGACGTTAATCATCTATCTTCGATAGATATTAGCCTAGACAATATTGCCAAGCTGCAGAAAAATGACGCCGAACTCCATACTTGTAGACGAAACTCCTCCGTACAGTTGCGGGATGTACCTATTCCCCTGTCTGATACAACTATCGTCTGCGACGTTTCAACGGGCGTTCATAGACCTTTTCATCCACTAAGTTGTCGAAAAGCATTGTTCGAACATTTACATTCGCTTTCTCACCCTGGAGTACGCGCCACGGTCAGACTGATCAGCGAACGCTTCGTGTGGCCTAAAATGAACTCTGACATTCGGAGATGGGCACGAGAATGTCTCCAATGCCAATGCTCCAAAGTACACCGCCACACTATTACAACCCCGAAGACGTTTGAATTACCCGAAAGGAGATTTCAGCATATCCATATAGATATCGTGGGACCATTGCCAACATCAAGGGGATATACACATATCCTGACAGCGATTGATAGATTTACTCGTTGGGCTATTGCATGCCCCCTAAACGACATATCTTCTGAAAACGTTGCTTTAGTTTTCCTCGACCGTTGGGTGTCAAACTACGGTGTACCAACTACTATTACATCCGACCGCGGTCCTCAATTCCAATCGACACTCTTTCGCGAACTGACGAGACTTCTGGGAGTGAAACATATCTCCACAACAGCCTATCATCCGGCAGCGAATGGTCTAGTGGAAAGATTCCACAGACAACTGAAAAGCTCCCTGATGGCGCAGAATGATACATCTAAGTGGAGTGAATACTTACCTTTGATTTTACTTGGTATCCGTTCTACTATCAAAGAAGATTTAGGATGTACACCGGCTCAACTTGTCTATGGCACCAACCTAACCTTGCCTGGACAGCTAGTCCCCTCAGCCGATTCCACAGACGTGAACATTGCCGACTTCACTAACCGATTAACTAGACAAATGCTTCAACTTCAACCAACAGCACCTCGACAATCTCCCCGAAGAGATCAGATCAACAAACATCTACAAACTTGCAAATTCGTCTTCATTCGAGTCGACGCCATCAGAAAAGGATTGCAACCTCCATACGAAGGACCCTTTCAAGTTATTAAACGTTCAGACAAACACTTTACAGTGAACAAGAATGGAAGACGAGAGACTGTTTCAATTGATCGAATCAAACCCGCATAAACCGACAACGACTTCGAATCTACATCGGCAGCTGCGCAATCAAATAATCAAACATCCGATTCCCCTCCACCGGCACCAAGTCTTATCCTCCCTCCATATCACACACGTAGTGGTCGGCAAATCAGTAAACCGGCTCGCTACGTTCATTTTGAGGACTAATAAAAAAAAAATAATTGAAAATAATTATTATCTTTTTCGTCTAGACATTATCATCATGACCGTTAGTATTTTGTCGTAAACTTTGATGTTACTATCACTATTATTTATTTATATGTACCTCACCTAAAAAACAGGTATTGTCCTTTCCAAAAACTATTGATCTTTAATCCATATTTTTTTAAATGTTTCTTTCCCCTCCTTAATTACTGTGTATTTACATATTTTTCTTTATACATTAAAAATCTATGTTCATGGTTAGTGCAAATTTAAGTGACATGACTTTCTATTTCAATTTTTATTGCTGAACCAATTGTATATGCTTTCAGACTTTACATGACTCACATACCTTCTCGCGTTTATGCATGTTGTAATATATCCCTATTTTTATCCAAAAGTTGCTATTACTATTATTATTTACTTCATAGTTTTACTTATCATTTCCCGGGTGTCTCTCCGGACCTCTAGTGGGGGAGCCGTGTTGAGTACGTAACAATGTGATTGTACACTTTTTGGTTACTTGTATAAATTCGAGATATTGTACATAATTTTTGTTTAAAACGCTTCTTGTTGAAATATACATAACTTCCGTGTACAATTGAAAAATACACTCTGCTGTTGGAGACTTCGTCTTCTCCCTGGTCACTTCTGCTTACTTGCTCCACTCACACCGTGTTGTATACTTCGGATTTATTGTAGGAGCCTACTACTCTCAACCGAAGACATTTCTACAACCGGAACACAGCAGCTACAGCAGACGCAGTCCAAACAATTAACGTGTCTGTGGATTATATAATTAATTTGTAGCCGAGGACTTAGACTTTATATCCAAGTAATCCTTTTTGTTGCTATAACTCGTCACTGTATTTTTGGTAATATATTGTGAT
Source organism: Trichobilharzia regenti (assembly GCA_944472135.2). NCBI lineage: Eukaryota > Metazoa > Platyhelminthes > Trematoda > Strigeidida > Schistosomatidae > Trichobilharzia > Trichobilharzia regenti. The sequence continues at coordinate 46,402,173 of OX235267.1, forward strand.
TTAACGCTCCACTGACTTGGATTATTACTTTTAAATTTGGAATGTTAGTGAACTCTAATATTAGTCCCCTACACCTTTAACAGACTCGATTAATTTCCCTACAATCATCGAAGGTCTTCCAAACCTTTGACGTAATATGCTCATAGCCTTGGCGTATCCCTCATCAGGGGGCAGGAGCTCACAGCACTGTATAGCTCTTGCAGTATCTCCAGTGCAATACCTCATCAAATACACTAACTTCAATTCATCATTTAATAAAAAACCTCTCAACATGATTTCAAATTCCCTTACAAACTGTAAATAATCAGCTAGGTTTCCGTCGAATCACCGTGGTTCAAATTTGGGGAGATTGATGTTCCTATTATCAACCATGTCATGTTTAACATCAGACATGTCGGGGACTAATATTAGAGTTCACTAACATTCCAAATTTAAAAGTAATAATCCAAGTCAGTGGAGTGTTAAATCACAATATATTACCAAAAATACAGTGACGAGTTATAGCAACAAAAAGGATTACTTGGATATAAAGTCTAAGTCCTCGGCTACAAATTAATTATATAATCCACAGGCACGTTAATTGTTTGGACTGCGTCTGCTGTAGCTGCTGTGTTCCGGTTGTAGAAATGTCTTCGGTTGAGAGTAGTAGGCTCCTACAATAAATCCGAAGTATACAACACGGTGTGAGTGGAGCAAGTAAGCAGAAGTGACCAGGGAGAAGACGAAGTCTCCAACAGCAGAGTGTATTTTTCAATTGTACACGGAAGTTATGTATATTTCAACAAGAAGCGTTTTAAACAAAAATTATGTACAATATCTCGAATTTATACAAGTAACCAAAAAGTGTACAATCACATTGTTACGTACTCAACACGGCTCCCCCCTAGAGGTCCGGAGAGACAACCGGAAAATGATAAGTAAAACTATGAAGTAAATAATAATAGTAATAGCAACTTTTGGATAAAAATAGGGATATATTACAACATGCATAAACGCGAGAAGGTATGTGAATCATGTAAAGTCTGAAAGCATATACAATGGTTCAGCAATAAAAATTGAAATAGAAAGTCATGTCACTTAAATTTGCACTAACCATGAACATAGATTTTTAATGTATAAAGAAAAATATGTAAATACACAGTAATTAAGGAGGGGAAAGAAACATTAAAAAAAATATGGATTAAAGATCAATAGTTTTTGGAAAGGACAATACCTGTTTTTTAGGTGAGGTACATATAAATAAATAATAGTGATAGTAACATCAAAGTTTACGACGAAATACTAACGGTCATGATGATAATGTCTAAACGAAAAAGATAATAATAATTTTAATTATTTTTTTTTTGTTAGTCCTCAAAATGAACGTAGCGAGCCGGTTTACTGATTTGCCGACCACTACGTGTTTGATATGGAGGGAGGATAAGACTTGGTGCCGGTGGAGGGAATCGGATGTTTGATTATTTGATTGCGCAGCTGCCGATGTAGATTCGAAGTCGTTGTCGGTGTATGCGGGTTTGATTCGATCAATTGAAACAGTCTCTCGTCTTCCATTCTTGTTCACTGTAAAGTGTTTGTCTGAACGTTTAATAACTTGAAAGGGTCCTTCGTATGGAGGTTGCAATCCTTTTCTGATGGCGTCGACTCGAATGAAGACGAATTTGCAAGTTTGTAGATGTTTGTTGATCTGATCTCTTCGGGGAGATTGTCGAGGTGCTGTTGGTTGAAGTTGAAGCATTTGTCTAGTTAATCGGTTAGTGAAGTCGGCAATGTTCACGTCTGTGGAATCGGCTGAGGGGACTAGCTGTCCAGGCAAGGTTAGGTTGGTGCCATAGACAAGTTGAGCCGGTGTACATCCTAAATCTTCTTTGATAGTAGAACGGATACCAAGTAAAATCAAAGGTAAGTATTCACTCCACTTAGATGTATCATTCTGCGCCATCAGGGAGCTTTTCAGTTGTCTGTGGAATCTTTCCACTAGACCATTCGCTGCCGGATGATAGGCTGTTGTGGAGATATGTTTCACTCCCAGAAGTCTCGTCAGTTCGCGAAAGAGTGTCGATTGGAATTGAGGACCGCGGTCGGATGTAATAGTAGTTGGTACACCGTAGTTTGACACCCAACGGTCGAGAAAAACTAAAGCAACGTTTTCAGCAGATATGTCGTTTAAGGGGCATGCAATAGCCCAACGAGTAAATCTATCAATCGCTGTCAGGATATGTGTATATCCCCTTGATGTTGGCAATGGTCCCACGATATCTATATGGATATGCTGAAATCTCCTTTCGGGTAATTCAAACGTCTTCGGGGTTGTAATAGTGTGGCGGTGTACTTTGGAGCATTGGCATTGGATACATTCTCGTGCCCATCTCCGAATGTCAGAGTTCATTTTAGGCCACACGAAGCGTTCGCTGATCAGTCTGACCGTGGCGCGTACTCCAGGGTGAGAAAGCGAATGTAAATGTTCGAACAATGCTTTTCGGCAACTGAGAGGGACAAATGGACGATTAGTGCCGGTAGATACATCGCAGACTATGGTTGCATCTGATAAGGGGATAGGCACATCTTTGAGCTGTAAGGAAGAGTTTCTGCGGCAGGTTTGGAGTTCAACGTCATCTCTTTGTAATTGAGCCATACGATCAAGACTGATGTCTACCGACGTTTGGAGCTGGTTAATGTCACTTCTTGAAAGAGAATCGGCTACCACGTTCGCATCCCCTTTGATGTACTGATGTCGGTTGAAAATTGGGAGATATAATCCAACTGTCTGGCTTCTCTAGGGGAGTGTTTATCGAGTGAAGTAGTGAAAGCATGACACAGGGGCTTGTGGTCAGTAAAAATAGTGAAATGCCGGCCCTGTAGTAAGTAACTGAAATGCTTCACTGCAAGATATATGGCCAGCAATTCTCTCCCAAAAGTGCTGTATCGTGTCTGAGCCGGTTCCAACTTCTTAGAAAAGAATGCGAGTGGGGTGACTTCGCCCTTCATCTTTTGTTGTAATACTGCCCCTACAGCTACTTGGGAGGCATCTGTGCACAAAATAAGCGACGCTTCGGGGTTGATATGGGATAGCATAGTGACTCTGGATAAGGCATCTTTTGCGTTGCAAAATGATTCGTGTGCTTCAGCTGACCACTGAAACTTTTTAGGATCATTTTTAAGGAGGTCGGTTAACGGCTGGACGATGGAGGCACACGAAGGAATGAAACGCCGATAGAAATTAAACATCCCCAAAAAACGTCTGACCTTCTTGAGTGAATCTGGTTCGGGGAAGTTTTTGATGGACTCTATCTTTTCCTCCGTAGGCGTAATACCATTCGCGGTTATGTGGTGTCCCAGAAACTGTATAGAGGAGACACCGAATATGCACTTTTTGGGGTTAATGACGACTCCATATTGCTCAAATCGTTGAAATAAGATGGTGAGGTGATCAGTATGTTCTTCGGGCGACGAGCTAGCAATTAAAACGTCATCGATATATACAAATACAAAGTCCAAACCTTGTGTGACCTGATCCATGAAACGTTGGAAGGATTGTGCTGCGTTCTTTAGGCCAAATGGCATGCGGAGAAATTCAAACAAACCGAAAGGTGTGATGATGGCCGTTTTTTCGATATCCTCTTGGGCAACTGGTATTTGGTGATAGGCCCTGACCAAGTCTACTTTAGAAAAAATGGTTTTTCCGTGTAATGTCAGGGAGAAATCATGAAGATGAGGAATAGGATAACGGTCGGGAACTGTGGCATTGTTTAAATGTCGGTAATCCCCACATGGCCTCCAATCATGATCAGCTTTAGGCACCATGTGTAAGGGCGAAGACCAAGGACTATTGGAGGGTCTGATGATGCCGAGCTGCATCATGTGTTCAAATTCTGCCTTGGCTGCTGCCAATTTGTCCGGGGGTAATCTACGAGGACGAGCACGAACTGGTTGACCCGTAGTAACTATCTTGTGAGTAACTGTGTGAGGGACGTCCTCGATGTTGTACGACGGCTTAAGAATTTTAGGGAAACGGTGAAGTAGGGAGGAAAAAGGGCAATCTGCTGGTCTTTCAATACTGATATTATAGACAGAATAGCTGGAGATAATTCCATGGATCTTTAGATGGGTGTTGTTATCAATCAGTTTTTTATTGTTGACGTCAACTAACAGGTTGAAATTACTCAAGAAATCTGCTCCGAGGATGGCGTGACTGACGTCGGCTACTATGAAAATCCATGTGAAACGCCGACGTAAACCTAGATCCAGTATGAGGGATTGCTCTCCATACGTCTGTATGCTTGTGTGGTTAGCTGCCCGGAGAGACAGTTTTCCGGGTGTCCGTGTAGATCGCCTGGATAGTGAAGGAGGGATTACGCTAACTTCTGCTCCCGTGTCTACCAGGAATAAAGTGTCTGAAGTTTTATCCTTCACATAGAAGAGGCGACTTGTTTGCTTGCCAGTAACAGCTGTCGCCATCACTGTCTGGCTGAGGCGTTTCCCTGAGCCTGGTTGGCTTCGCTAAAGCTGCACGGTTTTACACATTTCAGGGCATGACGTCCAAACTTCCAGTGATACCAGCATATATTGCTATCCCGAGAAGACGTGTAAGAACGCTGTCGTGAGAAGGATCGTCGTCGTGATGGTGACCTTCTTTGTGAACTCCGTCTCCGGACTTGTCGATCAGACCTATTAGTTTCCAACTTGTCAATCCTTGCCGCTAAGTCTGCAATGGCGGCGAGTATCGGTGTGTCTGCCGTGGGTGTGGAATGACACGGTGTGGCACTATCAGATGCTACGTGACTTATGGTGTTATCGGATAAAACATCCATAATACTATCTGCCATGTCACTTAGTTGGTCTAAGTCATACGACTTTCCTGAGATGATTAAAATTTGCTGGACATTTCTAGGTAAACGTTGCAACCACATCTGTTTCAGCACTACCTCGTCTACTTTATGATGTCCGATTAACTGGCGCATGTGCCTGAGCAGCTGGGATGGTTTACGTGGGCCTAGTTCACAGCCTGTGAGCAATTGTTGGATTCTTTTCTCATCCGACAAACTGGTACGTTGTATGAGGAGGGCTTTAAGTTTATCAAATTGATGTTCCGTCGGAGGATCTTCGATGAAATCGCTGATTTCTGTCAATACTGACGGAGGGAGTTCTGCCAGCACCATACCATATTTGGCTATTTGGGACTTAATGCCCCGTGCTTCTAGCAACGGTTCAATTACCGCAAACCAAATCCTTGGTTCTGCGAAACCGTATTGGGGTAAACGAAAATCAGTGATGGCATTTATTGTGGCATTTGTCTCGCTATTAGTTGTCTGCTCGTTTGATGTACCGGACTGAGGTGATGACATTATAAATATGAGGTTATTGGTGCAAATTAGGATACAAATATAAACCACACACAAAATCACAATGAATATACAAAATAGCAAAAATAAGAATATGAATATGCCAAAATAATCCGTGTTCTTATCGGGCTCACCAATTAATTTGTAGGGGACTAATATTAGAGTTCACTAACATTCCAAATATAAAAGTAATAATCCAAGTCAGTGGAGTGTTAAATCACAATATATTACCAAAAATACAGTGACGAGTTATAGCAACAAAAAGGATTACTTGGATATAAAGTCTAAGTCCTCGGCTACAAATTAATTATATAATCCACAGGCACGTTAATTGTTTGGACTGCGTCTGCTGTAGCTGCTGTGTTCCGGTTGTAGAAATGTCTTCGGTTGAGAGTAGTAGGCTCCTACAATAAATCCGAAGTATACAACACGGTGTGAGTGGAGCAAGTAAGCAGAAGTGACCAGGGAGAAGACGAAGTCTCCAACAGCAGAGTGTATTTTTCAATTGTACACGGAAGTTATGTATATTTCAACAAGAAGCGTTTTAAACAAAAATTATGTACAATATCTCGAATTTATACAAGTAACCAAAAAGTGTACAATCACATTGTTACGTACTCAACAAATATGTGATGGTACATCACTTTGGATAAATGGTGGAATTTTATATCAAAAGTTAGTCGAATATACCTTACATGTCTTGGATTTATTGTCTTTCGACTCACTCACTATGTTGAGACTTAGTAGTTGTTTAGGGAGGTAGTCAAACCAGTGACAACTTTTATATTTTATCAGATGAGGGATCGATCCTGACTAGACTTAATTCATTTTAACTTAGATGGTGTGAAATACATCAACATCTTCAGGTTGTCATTCCTAAAACTAGAGGCATATGAAGTCAACTAGAATATGTTCCTTGTGATCAGTTCGTATAGCTAAAGCTATTGTTGCCCCCATGATCACCATTCAACATGAATATGTGATTATGGGTTGCACCGTAGGACTGTTTGAGTAGAGCTTTCAGTAGAATAATATACCTCGCACGTACTGAATTTGGGGTCTGAATTGCTCATTAATCCATCTACTGTGAGATTTGATGATAGTGTTGTGTTGAAATAAGACTATTTTTAAGCTGTTATAATTACTTGCATGTTTCAGGGTTTAGCAAAGTGGTCCAATCTGAATTATTCACACGTGAGCTTAGAAGGCATGTGTAAATCTCTTTGCTTATTCCAAAAGAATTGTCAACAATGACTTATTTTATTGTATTTTCTCACACAACCGTGTTTCATTTTAATTCCTCGCATATTGTCATCCGATTTATCTTTAGGGTTGCCTGCACCATATTATGTGCATTTTAACGGTAGCTAAAATAATTTATTTACAGCGTTTTCATGTAAAAGGCATGTACCTGAGCTTGTTTTCAATTGTCCAAACGTAACATTCTAGATAGTCTTGTCTGTAGTGTTGGGTACTACTTAAATTTGAAGGTGTAGGTCGCATATTGCAGTAGTGAAAGGGGCTATACTGGCTGGCAGGAATTTTCCTTCAGGTCCTTCTATGTTGCATATAACTGTGTTGATTTAAAAGCGTTCGCCAACGATATCGGCTATCGTGGTATTTATTTAATAGGTGTACTGAAATATGCTGTCTGAAGGATTGGCTTGCAACCAATGGAAATCTCGTTATTTAGTGGGAGGCGGCTGTAGTCTTTGCAGACACACTGGTGAAATACAGAGTCTTGTGAAAACATTGGAGAGCTGAGCATATGTGGCGTGTGACTTACTCTTGCCGAATGTGAAGTGCTGCATGATTGATGTTCATCGATTTTTAATTTAGGGCTAGGCATTGAAACGGTTGGATTTATTGACGATACGCCGACAAATGCTTTCATTCGGTCTACCGTCTTGAGTTACTGACCGAGTTTTAAGATAGAAATCTGCCCAGGGGTGCATCAGTTCAAGTCACCACACTCCCTGTGGCACACGAAATTAGAAAAGTGAAAAAAAATGAAAGGAACAGTAATGCTCAGAAACGTACGGGAGAAAGAATAGTAAAAATAAATAAAATCGAAAGGAGGTAATTTATCTGTGAGATTACAGAGAGTGAGTCAGTCATAATTTTTTTGAGCCACATCTTGATTGGTCTCTATGCATTGATCCTTAACATTTCGACGACCTCAACCATGGACTAATACGAGGCTCTGATTGACCAACCCTAACTTCCCCAACTTAATCGAATGTCAGCTATCATTTCTGGAGGAGGTGACTCTGAATTCGTAACGTATGTCCTAGCCATCTCGATCGATATAGCTTCATAGCCTCATTGATAAACTTACTCTCCTTACCTAACATTAAACCTCATCTGAATATTACTTACCATATTATACCAGTTGACACTGGAGATGGAACGCATATTTCCGTGGTCAAAGATAGATTACCTTTTCATATCTTCCACTTTCAAGGGCCATTTCTGACAGCCTTAAAGGATGATATAGCGAGCTGGTGCACAGTAAACGCATCTTTTGATTGTTAACCGGACATGACGTCTGCGTCAATCAAAACCAATTATTAGTCCACAATTGGGATCATCGAAATGTTAAGCGTCAATGGATTAAGACCATTGGGGATATGGCTCAAAATCGTTGTCAATGATGCATGTACATCCACTGTGTAATCTCCCAGATACATTAAACCCTCTTGATTTTGCATGTTACAATTCTTCTGTATATTTCTGCTTATTATAGTTGTTTTGAATTTGTATTTCTTCCTCTCTACTACTTTTGTGTGTTACATGCAGTGTGTGGCAACATGAACTGATACACTTCTGTGTAAAGTTCCCTCTTAAAACTTAGTCACTTGTTAAGTTGTAACGTTCGTACATATGAACAGGTTGTTAGGGACTTTTGCCAGTCTCCATTATTTCTTGCACAGACATGATATCCAACTGAATTACTGCAGCAGCTTCTTGAACACAGTGATTGCTAACAACATTAACAACTGAAGTGTACTCGTAGTTGATAAATAAAACGTGATCATCAATATAGCGTTTGACTATACTGACAGAAACTCGGTTAGACTGATCACATGAGGTGTCCATTTTATAGAGGGGAATATTAAGATATTTTACCCAATATAATAATGTGGATGCCTGCTTTTAGATTTGGTTTACACCAGTCGTATATAAGGTTTAATAGCAGTACATAGTTGAAGTGATACTCATCATACTCATTGATGTGCTGAACAACTGGAGAATGTTCGAAGAGATTGTATCCGTCCAGACCGCTTATCCTCTAAATAATATAGAGAAAGTAAAGAGAAAGTATTTTGACTTGTTGGCTGGCTAAAGCAGTAGGCTGTGGCTACGTTAAACGGAGTGGATATCACTTATTTCTGTTTTTGTAATATCAGTGTTTCATTTGGACGGCAACATATTGATTGTGTTATACATCGTCATATAACAGACGAATGTAGGTCAAATATGAGACGAAGAAATCAGATAAAAATTCAAACAAATAAACGAAGTCAGGATTTATACACGGAAGTGTACATGTAGGCATACTTACCTACGTCCAACAATCGATATATTTTTTGACCTAAAGGCCGTACTCGATTCTGTCTACCGAGAGGTACTCTGGCGATGTTTGACTGTAAAAGGAATGCCGAGAAATACATTGCACTGATCAAAGTACTCTACTCGAACTCATGCAGCCAGTCAGGTGAGAGCTTACGGCGAGTTGTCATCTGAACTGGTGAAAACTAGTGGTGCCCGACAGGGTTGCCCAATATCCCCATTTCTATTCAATTTCATCATAGATGTGTGTTCCAATGGACTTAACCGTAACTCACTTCAGCGACTCAGGGATTGACTTGCTACCAGGGAATAATTTCGTTGGCTTAGAATATGCAGATGATATAGTCCTTGTAGGTGAAGACGCTGACGAAATGCAGAGTCTTTGAACGCCTTGAGCTGCACTCTTCGAATGTTTGGCATGCAATTCGCTCCCACCAAATGCAAGATGATGTTACAGGACTGGACTACATCGACGCCTAGTTTAAAAATAGGAAGTGAAGTGGTTGAGCGCGTTGACCACTTCACTCATTTGGGAAATTGCATCAGCCAACGCCAGTGGGTTGATCGTTGACGAAATCTCAGCACGGATACAGAAGACTCGTTTCGCATATGCGAGTTTACGCCATCTATGGCTTAGGAGGTGTGATATCCGGCTGGCTGTCGACGAAAGGACGTGTGTACTGCTCATCAGTCCGCTCCATCCTGCTTTATGGGTGTGAGACCTGGCCATTGAGAGTGGAAGAAATGAAAAACCTGTCTAGCTGTCTTTCATAATAAGTGCCTGCGTTCTACCTCCCGTGTAAAATGGTATAGTAGGGTGAGCAATATTGAGGATAGGCGTCGAGTGCTGGGTAAGGAGGGGAAATCAATCGACGAGACTGTGAAATTACATCAACTGAGATGGTTAGGACATGTGTTACGCACGCATGCCTAGTCATCGCCTTCCTCGACGGTCAATGTCAGTCAGCTGACATAGAGTCATGTTGAAAAAGAGCTAGTTAGTGGTGCTCCAACCAAAATATGGCTTCATCAGTCAATGAAATCCACATAGGAAGATGTAGACTTCCTGACTGTTTGGGGTCCTCAGGATGGTAAAAACTAATGGCTGGAGACAATTAGTGATATGGCTGAAAATCGTTGTCATTGGTTAGCGCAGATGCATTCACTTCTTGTGACTTATTATACCCAATAAAACTATATTGATCTTCGATACTACTATTCTTTCTGCCTCATATCTGTGTTTACTGTCTCTATTTTGCGTTTCTTTTTACTTTATTCTCTGTCTGTGTATGCTGAGTTGAAGTGTGGTGACTCGAACTGCTGCACATCGGTGCAATCAATGTTCTACGTTGGAACCGGTCAGTCAATTAGTCAGGCAGACAGGCAGTCAGTCAGTGTTCATGTAAATGTAAATGTAGAAACTAGTCAGTTTTTTTAAATTCTCCATGAACTTACAAATATTCGCTTTATAGTATACGCTCTTTAATTATCTGAAAACTTTTGTTGATCTAGATTTGATTATGCGTCGCAACTACAGTCTTCAATCGGATAGAAAGAGTCGTCAGACAAGGTAAATTTTTTCATTATTCGCCTTCATATGACTTTGATTGCTCTTTTCCAGAGCACCATCTGTTGTTGGACAAGAACAAAAATCTGTAAATCGTGATGTGAAATACAGACCACAGCCTAACGAAATGGTTGAAAGTCTAATGCAAGTAAAAGAAATAGTCGAATTATCACTAAAATGCAAATACAGTTTTTAGTCAATACGGACTACTGCAGTTCAACACCCGAGGCTTCATTGACACTGAATTCCAAGGAGATATTTTCAATATTTGAGCATGTTATACGTCAAATTGATCCATCATTTCGTATTAAAGGTGGTGTGATGAAACCAGAAGAAGTACTTGTAAGGTGGGTGGGGGGTGTAGTCCATTTTAATTTTTTTGTTTTGTTTTGTTTTTAAAAAGAACTAATTTTTTTCTATGTGCTGCAGTACTCTTAAGAAGCTTGGCTATCCTAACCCTCTGAGTAAACTTCATTTAGTCGCACCTGGTGCTCCTCAGGCATGGAATTCCATTGTAACCGCATTGAATTGGTTAAGAGAAGGAGTGGAGCATGCGAAACAGGTGATTACTGTTATCACTTATTCATATCCGTTTAATCCAATTTTTAAAAATATTGTTTTAGTTAAGTGAATTTAGCATTCCCGTTGCTGAAGGTGATGGAAATGCTAATGAGAAAGCATCAGTGAACAAGCTCATTCATGAATTGAAGTTGTCGTTGTTTAAGAAAAAACGCGGAGACCCTAATATTACTGACTCTGTAATTCAGGTATGTTTTTATGTTAAGGTTTTGTGTTATTTTTTTGAGTGTTTAACAACTCTATATGAGATTGATCTGTTGCACATAGAGGTTGGAGTAGATAGTCAGTTGTCTGTCTGGTCGATGATGGATACAAAAGACTTGTGATTGTTCTCTTTTCAAGTGATAGTATCTATTATTTTGATAAGTTGTATAATCAGTCGTCAGTGTCGTTCATCTTGTCCTGTGAAATGTCTGTGAAACGTGTACATGGGAATTAGGGAGTTTTTTTTATTTATGATGACATTCGATTGTCCTATAAAATTCATAAGGAGGATCAGAAAAGATCAAAAAAGCAAATCATGAGGAAACTAATAATGATAACATAAATGAGAAAGAATATAAGGCATCTACAGTTTTACCATATACGGAGGGGACATCTGAAACTCTACGTAGGTTTCTGAATAAAGCAGGATTTAGGATGGCATTCAAACCCTCCTACAAATTCACTCAGAGAAAAGCTTGTAGGCTTAAGTACCCTGTCGGTTGACCCGATTAGACAAAATAATATAATTTACAAAATACCCTGCAATGACTATGAGTTAAGTCGACTACATAGGTAAAACTAGTAGATCGGGAGTGGTGAGATTATCAGAACATAATAATTTAGCTAAGGTTAGAATGATTGATCCTGTGAAGATAAGTAATTTAGCAATAACTCAGTAATTGCACTGCATGCATTTACACATAGCCACACAATAGGGTGAGAGAGGGTTAGAATTTTAAGAAGTAATATAGGTAGCTGGGAAATAGAGAGAAACTGATTACTGAATCCTGGTTCATCGAGTCTACACCCAACGCAACACATGCAATAGAAGTGACTCAACGCCAATCCAAGAGATATGGAAGATGTTATTACCAGTCAAATCAGAAGAGGATAATAAATAATGTTAAAATGTACTCCATTAGTTCGCATTATAATAATCTAACAAGTTATTTATCAATTTTGCTATCAAGACATCTTATTTCTCATCTTATTGTATTTTAGTGATAGCACTAACATTATTTCCGAATGTGTTTTATCTTATATTGATTTTATTCAAATGTCTAATCTTCAAGTTTTACTCGTGTATATAAATGAAGCAAGAAAGTAATGTGAGTACCTTGATATGCTTATGAGCAGTAATAATTTCTGTTCGAGACGTCGTCATCAGTAAATATTACTGTATAACACTGTGTGACTTTATCAAAATAAAAATTTTAACACATAACGGAATTAAACTCTACCAGAGTGCCTAAGATTTATCCTTAGATAACATTCGACATTTGAGCCTTTTGCTGTTGTGTAACCATCATTGAGTAAACAGATATAGAGAGAGAGAGAGAGAGGGTATATCGTGAGATAGGCAAGCTACTTAATCAATAAGACTGTCAACCTCTACTGAATGAGGTATTTGGAGTAATTGGTAGGAAAAAATTGGACCATCTCATATATATTCTTTTAAACAGTGGTTATTTTTAGATGGCAAAGAGAGTGAGGTGATGTTTGTGTCATGCCTTCACTGAACTTATTGTACGTGTGGTATGCACATATATAAGGGTAGAGAAAATAGATGTACAATTGTATTAATCATCAATCCAAGGTGTGAGACTGTTTGGATTGAGTTTCATGTCTGTTGTGTACATATGATAACACTAGTGTGGAAAAGTTTCAATAACTTGAAGGTTATTTTCCTCAAAGTTGATGTGTAGTAAGTAGTTAACTGTGGTTTAGGTAATTGTTGGCAAATTTTGCGCGAAAGTTTTCACGTGTAGGAAATCTTGAATTTATTTTAATGTTGTGGATTTTTTGAAAAGAAAGCCGTAACGACTGCATTTATCATTCGAGAATGTTGGACATTGACGGTGTGTATGTGTTTGTAAAGTGAAGTATTGACGTATTATTCTTTATTTTTGGTATTTTTGCTATGCATTGTAGTTTGTGTAGCGATTGGTTTGACTTTCCTGGCTATGGTTGCCAGCCTTACGCCCAATGTTCCCTCTTTTTCCCAGGATGGGATTAGGAAGGGATAATTACAAGTAGACAAGTGTGAACTAGAGGTGGAGGAGATCATGCGTGAGACCGTGGGTAGGAGCGAGAAGATAGGAATATGTTGGGGCGACAAGAAGACTGTAGAAGATTTGACCTCAACGGATGATTTATCTTTGATGTCATACAAACTGGAAGATGCACAGGCTGCAAACCAACAGGTCGGTAGAAGAGGAGGCGAAGAAAGCGCTTTAAGTGAACGTAGAGAAGACATGGGTGAAGACATCTAACCGTCGTCATCACCACCAACAACAAGAAGCGTCAATCATTATCAAGAAGAGGAATTTGACGGCAGTCATTTTTTTCCACTTATCCAGGTAGAATTGCTTCTACTCTGGACAGTGGCGCATGGATGAGGATGTGAAAGCCAGCCAGCAGACAAAATGCAGGGAAGAACTTTATAACTTTGAAATCAGTTTTGAAGTCTCCTGTGCGCTAAGAATATTGAACGAAATTCGAATTGTTAACACCAATAATAAATGAATCTGTGCTTCTATGTGGTTCGGGTACTTGGCGTGTCATCACAAGCATCTCGACACAGGCTACTACAGCTTGTGGTCACCAGCTGCCACGGTTGGCTTCTCATTGAAGATCAGATGTTCAGAAGAGATAACCAACAAGGTACTCTGTTTGACAAGAAGCCAACCAAAAACCTATTGATCGACAAATTGGTTGACGAAAGTGGCGATAAATCGGATGTACACTGAGTGAGGAGACCACTATTGAATGACATCGTGTGGGTACCAGGGTGTCGAGTGGAACTCGAATGGGAAACGATGAGTTGGGTGTGCGAGTATGACCTGGAGTAGATAAGAGTTTATGAGGGATCGTGGAGCTGGCTGATGGTGACCACAAGGAAAAGGATGAAATGGGAGTGTCCTGTTGTAAAGCCGTGTGTTCCACTCGGAACCTAAGTGAATACTATTAGTAGTAATTGTAGTACTACAACTACTAATGGTAATAATAGTAACCATACAATTTCCTTGCTTTCTTTGTCTTAGAATCTGAAATCATCTATCAGTATAACACTGGGCGCTCCAAGTGATGAAGATATGAAGAAAGCCTATGATCGATCGATTGAAAAAGACATAGAACTGGCAAGTTTTGAGAGTAACTGTAATGAAGAAAATGTGTTAAAAAAATTGACGAATTGAAAACTGAGACACAATTATTGAATGAAAAGATGAACAAAATTCAACCTCAGATATGCCGGTTTGCTTATCAACATAGCAGGTGTACCTTAGATGCCCTTTTGTCCCACATCATAGCACAGTCTATAGTTTAGATAAGGGAGCTAAATACGTTCACTGTGCCTTCCTTGATTACACATCTGCATTTGACTCTGTTCCTAGGTCTCTCTTGCTAAGTAAGCTTGCTGCAACACAGGCTGAGAGCTGGACAAATAATTGGTTGCATTCCTATTTCTTTATAGGAAGCAGTACACCGTCTACAGTGAAAAGTCCTCCACTACCGCACTTACTTTAGCTGGTGTTCCTCAAGGTGCTGTTCTTCCTCCCTTTCTGTTTTCTTTTTTCTTGCATGACTTGTCCCATTCTGATGTAGCCACTTTTGTTAAGTATGGTGATGACCTCTCTATTTCTATGCCTGTCAACTCTCAGTCAGATTGTTCCAAATTAAATAACTTTCTGTCGGAATTTAGTCAGTGGTTCTCTTCAAACGGTATTAAGCTGAATCCGTCTATATGTCAGGTAGTCGATTTCGCTTTCAGACGAAAGCGTGACCTACAACAACTAGCAAGCTTACATGGCCCCACTATCATTGACGGCATAGAGGTTGAAAATACATCTAATGTCAAGCACCTTCAGATGAGTTTTTCCACCGATATTCCCTGGTCCTCCCACATCTTCCTAGTTACTAGAAAGATGTTTTGCTAAACGTTCTACGTTAGGAAGTTAAGGCAGTCTGGTATAAAGCAGTCTTTGCTTTCTCAGTTTGTTAATTCTTGTATTCTACCCATCCCGCTTTACTGCTCCCCATTAATCTTTCCTGGACTACTTAAGAAAGACTTTGCTTTTCTGAGAGGGGCAGGCACTTGTAGGGGACTAATATTAGAGTTCACTAACATTCCAAATATAAAAGTAATAATCCAAGTCAGTGGAGTGTTAAATCACAATATATTACCAAAAATACAGTGACGAGTTATAGCAACAAAAAGGATTACTTGGATATAAAGTCTAAGTCCTCGGCTACAAATTAATTATATAATCCACAGGCACGTTAATTGTTTGGACGGCGTCTGCTGTAGCTGCTGTGTTCCGGTTGTAGAAATGTCTTCGGTTGAGAGTAGTAGGCTCCTACAATAAATCCGAAGTATACAACACGGTGTGAGTGGAGCAAGTAAGCAGAAGTGACCAGGGAGAAGACGAAGTCTCCAACAGCAGAGTGTATTTTTCAATTGTACACGGAAGTTATGTATATTTCAACAAGAAGCGTTTTAAACAAAAATTATGTACAATATCTCGAATTTATACAAGTAACCAAAAAGTGTACAATCACATTGTTGCGTACTCAACACACTAAAAGCCGTTAGTAGGGCAAGTGGGATATCGTTAAACCAACTGATTAACACTATTGCGGATATGCATATGATTTCATGTAAGAAACTAGAGAATACTATATTGTCAGACCCTGAGGATCCTCTCTATGCGCAGCTGTCTCCTTGCATTTCATCCGGTAAAACTGGAAGCATCTATAGAATGGTATATACTATGAGTATCAAGTGCAAATCTGCGCAATATCATATATAGGAGAGCTGTTATATGATGAGAAATCCGTTTACTCTGACACAATCACTTTACTGTGACTTTCTAACCAATAGTCCCTTTAGTTTTTGTTTTCTTTTCCTTGTTACTGTTAGAGTGTTGTTCCAAAATTTTTAAGTTCATATTTATGTTGAACAATTTTATCAACGTGGATGTCTGTTTATTACTTTAATCTTTATTTTTACTCACCCAGTAAAGAGGGTGGAGGTTACAAATGATGAAGCTGTCATCAGTATTACTCTACATCTATTCCTAATGAACAATTTTGTGAATTGCCACACACGAGGGTGTAGTTGTGATGTCGTTCCCGTATGCTTTGACTGTGAAACTTATCACAATATCCATCATTCATGAATAGTGTTAAAAGTGAGTCTTTACATGAGGGATTGGCTATGCTGAGAGACTAGAGAGAATGCAAGTTACCAACTGAACGAGAGTGCATCAAATTGTACACATCTTAAATCATCATAACTACCTCGCCATCCAAGTTTCATTGAAAACTACACTTCTCTCATGCAGTACAAACAATACTGACGAATGTGTTATACGTTCAACTTACGAGTGCTCAAATTCACACATATACAAGTGAGTCTGTATTGTAGATGATTAACGCCAAATAAGTTTACACCTGGACTGAGTACTATAGATCAGCTTAAGCTGACATCACTCACTCATCAACATTTGTGATACAAGCCAGGCTGTTCGTTCATTTGCTTACGATAACTCATCTTCACTTGTCAACACGGAATAACTCTTCATCAAAAATCAGTTTCGAAGATTACACAAAGTGACTCATGTGTTTCATACCGAATGTGTTCATAGTGAGCAGCTAACGTGAAATGGTTAGACTTCACATGACTAAGAATTGGTTGACGGTTAGAGGAATAACAGGTGAATCAATCCCACCTCAGTTAATTGACCTCGAATTGAATGAAACCACGTACCGAATTGTCCACCCACATGTTCTGAAGCATACAAACTAACACACACACACACAGAACATCACAGAAGCAAAAAAACTGTGTTTTTACTTATGAATAAATGGGTATTTTTCATGATTTGAAATCGTGCAAGGACCGATTGACAGTAAAGGGACTCAGCGAGTTTCTACGATATTCTGTCAAGCTTGCTGAAGCGAATTCTAATTCTGATACTCTAAAAAGCTGCATAAAGAATGGTGAATATTCAAAACTTTAATGAAACATTTTACGCCGTAATCATATTTATCCAATCGGCCGAACTCTTAAGCGTTGAACCTGATCGATGCCATACAAATGCGTCTTCCGGAGCTTGAGAACAACATATCTCAACGTATGCACTTCTTGTTTGAACTAACAGAGACAGAACGTATCCTGTTTGAGGATTATATTTCTGACGTTATAAAGAAAAGATCTGAAGATGTTAGAATAAATATACTGAAAAGTTGCAAAACAATCGAATCTCACTTCAAGTTTCCGGATTCGCCAGAGAAATACGTTTTTAACTATTCTAATATATCTTTGTCGGATATTCAAATGCAAATCATATCTCTTGGTCTGAAGTTCTCTAGTTAGACATGAAAGTTCAGTTTGAAAATCTCATGAATCAAAGACATGACTTGAGTCCACTGTCTAGAGAAGACGCTGAACAATTCAAAGAGACAGTTATGACAAACTTTTAACGGTTTGAAAAAATTTGATAAATCTATTAGCATTGAATAGCGAAACGTCAGTAAAAACAATATCGTTTTGTTTTTCATTCATTGGGAAATACAAAAACCTTCATTATAAAGAAATCATTCCACCTCTGAGGCGTACAAAAATCAGTTACTGATAATCACAGTATGATAAAAAGCGATTTATGCTATGTAAGCTACTTTGTGCCATTTTGTGAACCATAAGTTAACCTTATAAATTATATCCTTCAAAATTACTAATTTATCATATTCAATAATGGAATACGATTCGATGTAAGCGCGCGCTTTTTGACTACTGCGATACATATCCCTAATTTCATAAAAACTCCCGTTTCTGTAAAATTTCATGCCAAGAGTTTGTGGAAACTATTACAATTATCTACCTTTCGAACACTAAATCTGAGGATATAATCTTATTGACAGATAATACATATAACTAACTATTTGGATTTGTGGAATTTTTAAACATAAACACATATCTATAATTGTATATATTGTTGGATTTACATGTTCAAGCTGTTCCAAGACAGTGAATCTATGGTTGAGATATCATTTTAGTTAACTGTGATCAACTATATTGCATGTTGTTGCATTGTATCGTGGTTGTCGCTTTTTGCTGTGAACTGTTTTCCTTTTGCTGGTGTTGTTCTGATTGTTTTGTCCGTTATTTTCCGATTTTGAGGGGAGCAACCCAAAAAGTCGCTTCTCCCTAAACTTCATCTTAATGTAACCATTCCTTTCTCAGGCGTGAGGTTAGCAACCCCACCCTGTAAGCAAAATTGCTACAGACACTTCAGCACGATGAACCTCTTTGCACCAAAAGAAAAAGTCTGTGTGTGGACGTGGAACGTGCGCACTATGTACGAGACTGGGAAAGCTGCTCAGATCGCAAACGAGATGAAACGACACGAAATCCAAGTGCTGGTGTGGTGAGAGCAGGCTGCTAGCCGATTGGTTGGCACTAATCTACGTTAAGGTCTAGGTCACTAATATGGGCCGTGAACAAGGCTGAGTCAACAACCAATCACAGCGAAGTTAACGTGGCAAAATATGATTCGCAGATAGAGAACTCTGTTTGTCAAGGAATCCCGAAACAACCAATCAGAAGCCTGCGTTTGTCTACCTAAACAACCAATCAGATGACTGCGCTTGTCTATAATAATGTTGTCTGAAATATGTATAAATACGTGTTGATTTTCATAATAAAACGATCTGTTGCCTGGCCCTTGTCTCCTGTTGTTACATTTGGTGTCGCTGCCTACCGACAAATGAAAAGCCTATACCCTGCAGTTTTTGATGGAGACATATGGATCTTCGGGCAGGACTTCAAGGCTTCTGTGCAGTTGAGTGGCGTTCAAAATCTGTCAGCGATGGAGCTGCTACTTGAGACGCTGCTGGGAGGTCGGGCGAAAGCAGCATATGAAGGTGTGGGCCGAAGTATGGACGAATGTTCGACAGGGTCAGGCAAACAGTTTCCAAAGTGGGAAGGACCATATATGGTCACTTCGAGATGGGGTTACGCAGACACAGTCGCAATGGCGAACAATGAGAGGCGCGTGAACGTCAGCGAGCTCCAGAAATGGATACAGCGAGACAAGCCAACGATGACGCCTGCACCAAGTAGATCAAGCCGACTTCAGTCGCACGTATTTGACGGGGGGACGAGTGTGGTGAGAGCAGGCTGCTAGCCGATTGGTTGGCACTAATCTACGTTAAGGTCTAGGTCACTAATATGGGCCGTGAACAAGGCTGAGTCAACAACCAATCACAGCGAAGTTAACGTGGCAAAATATGATTCGCAGATAGAGAACTCTGTTTGTCAAGGAATCCCGAAACAACCAATCAGAAGCCTGCGTTTGTCTACCTAAACAACCAATCAGATGACTGCGCTTGTCTATAATAATGTTGTCTGAAATATGTATAAATACGTGTTGATTTTCATAATAAAACGATCTGTTGCCTGGCCCTTGTCTCCTGTTGTTACACTGGGAATATGTGAAAGCAGATGGAATGGGAGTGGACTTACCAAATTGTCAACGGGTGAGTCAGTGATCTACTCCGGTCACCCAGAAGATAACCACACGCACATCGAGGGCGTGGCTATCATGATGTCACCAACGGCAACGAAAGCCCTGATGTAATGAGAGGCGATCTCGTCCAGGATAATGACCGCCAGATTCAACTCCAAAGGAAGGAAAGTGTCAATCATACAATGTTATGCACTCACAAACAACGCAGACCTCGAAAAGAAAGAAGAATTCTACAGACAACTACCGGCAACAATGGACAATACTCCAGCTGGCGACATTAAAATACTAATAGCAGACATGAATGCCAAACTGGGACCAGACATCACAGGAAGGGAACTCATCATGGGTAGAGAAGCTCTCGGAGAAATGAATGAAAACGGATATCTCTTCGCCGACTTCTGCGCCTTCAACGAACTAGTGATTGGTGGCAGTGTATACAAACACAAAGATATGCACAGGGCTACATGGGTGTCACCAGATGGGAGAACCAAAAACCAAATTGACTTCATCTCAATAATGCTCAAGGAAGAGTGGGCGCAGCCTACTGGACACAAAAGTAAGAAGAGGAGCAGACGTCGGCTCAGACAACTATCTCGTACAAGGCACAATCCAAATCAAATTAAAAGCTTTCAGGGAAACAGGAGCTGCAAATAGACCACAAGCCAGGTTCAACACTCAAAAGCTGAAGGACCAGGCTACGAAGGACATCTTCATTGCAAGCATAAAGGACAAAGTCGAGACACAAATCAACACCAGAGAAAAGCACTGGGACAACCTGAAAACGGTGTGGAGTCAAACCTGCATGGACGTTCTAGGCAGAAAGAAGAGGCAGGGCAAACAGTGGCTCACTACGGACACTTGGAAACTAATAGAAGAGAGAAGGACAGTGAAACAAAAGATTATCCAGTGCACTGACGAGCAACAAAAACAGGAGCTGAATGCAAGCTACAATACACTGAACAAAAGAGTGAAGAAGAGTGCCAGGGAAGACAAAAGAAAATATTATGAAACCATGGCAAACGAAGCAGAACAAGCTGCAGGCAAAGGGGACCTCGCCAAACTCTACCAAACAACTAGGCACTTATCGGGCAAAAGGTCGACGCAGATTAAGCCAGTAAAGGATGGCAATGGAAATTCAATCACCAAAGAGGTGGAACAAAGAAAACACTCAGCCGAACACTTCAAAAGACTTCTAAATCGACCGCCACCTACAACACGCCCAACAATACCAACAACGGATGCAGAACTACCAGTGAACATCGAACCCCCGATGAAATCGGAAGTCCTGGACGCAATCATGATGCTAAAAGCTGAGAAAGCAGCAGGACCAGATGGAATCCCAGGAAAAGCTTTGAAAAAAGACCCAGAGACAACAGCGGAGTTGATGACGCCACTGCTGGAGAAGGTGTGGAAAGAGGGCAAAGTACCCGAGGATTGGAAGAAAGGATACTTATTCAAACTATCAAAGAAAGGAGACTTAAGTCAATGCAAAATCTGGCGTGGAATTATGCTTCTATCCATTCCAAGCAAAATACTAAGCCGCATCGTCCTGGAGAGAATCAAACAAGCCGTGGATTAAAAACTTCGGCCGGGAGAGGCTGGATTTAGGAGAAACAAATCATGTATTGATCAATTCGCCACACTACGGATCATCATTGAACAAAGCTTGGAATGGCAGCCACCTCTCTATCTCAACTTCATCGACTTTGAAAAGGCCTTTGACAACGTCAATCAAGAGGTCATTTGGCAACTACTTCGCTACTACGGGGTCCCATCGACAATTATACATCTCATCCAACAGCTATACGACAATGCTGCATTCCAAGTAATCCACAACGGGAAACTTACGGAAGCCTTCGAAGTGAGGACGGGAGTGAGGCAAGGCTGTCTACTATCACCAATGATCTTCCTGATTGCAGTAGATTGGATAATGCGACAGACAACGGCAACCAACGAGGGAACAGGCATAAAATGGACTGACACAAAAGACTTGGAGGATCTGGATTTCGCCGATGATATATGTCTGATTTCCCACAAACTGGAAGATATGCAAGTGAAAAGCAACAAGTTGGCAGAAGAAGCATCAAAGATAGGACTTTAAAGGAACATAGGTAAAACAGAGGTGATGAAGATTCCTGGCCAACACCAACAGCAACAACAACAACAGACAACAATCAGCCAGCATAAATGGGAGACATCTAAGAGAAGCAACCTCCTTAACCTAACTGAGAAGCATCGTTTCAACTACAGGCGGAACTGACGAGGATATCAAAGCCAGAATCGGAAAAGCAAGACAAGCTTTCATTTTTCTTAAGTCCTTGTGGAAGTTTCAAGCACTCAGCATCAAAAATAAGATCCGGATTTTCAACTCCAATGCGAAGTCAGTGCCACTATACAGATCAGAGACTTGGCGAGTCATAAAGAGCACCTCCAACAAACTTCAGACCTTCATTAACAGTTGTCTTCGCTCAATAATCGAGATCAGATAGCCGGCCAGAAAAGATCAGCAACATGTAACATCATTATTCACCAGCTTGTCATTGCTCGAAACAGTCAACTACTTATGTGACCAACTGATAGAACGAAAGAAGGATGTAGGAATCCCGTCGGAAAACGTCAAGGAATAGCTGTTGAAATGCTCTAACAATGTTCAGTTTAAGTTCAACAATGATTTTAATAGTCAAGATGATTGTGTTACCATGGGCTCATCTATGGGCAAAATACTAGATGATATTTTTCTTGCAAAGCTTGAGAATGGTCCACTCAAAGACACGATTAGGAAGATTGACTATTATTTTCGAGACGTGAATGATACCTTCATTATTTGTGAAAGAAATCTTAATTAACAAGAGCTTCTGAATGCTATTAATAGTGTTCATCCAGCTATTCAGTTTACGTGGAGGGAAGAAGACAATAACAGTTTAGTCCTCCTAGACGTCCTCCTCCCCAAGAGGACAGACGGGTATCTACAAATGAAGTTATTTCGAAAGAAGACTTAGATGTATTAGTACGTGTATTCTCATAGCTTATACCGATTCAATACAAAAGAAAGTCAGTTGAGTGTCTTAGCTATCTGATAATACGCATACGCTCAGAGGAATACATTAAGAAAGAGATGTGCGAACTGAAACTTATACTGTAAGAAAATGTGTATCCAGAGATCTTCGTAGAAAGCTGTGCATCAATGCCTAGAGATGGATTAGAGATGCGTACCGTAGACAAGAAACCTTTGTATCTGAAGTTAGGTTACAAAGAGGAAATCGCAGCTGGGATTCTGAAGTGGCGATTTAACAGAGCAGTGGAACATGTGCCTGTACAGTTGAGTAAAGAGGTAATCAAATGCGCAAATACTACAGTCTTAGTCCACTTGGTAGATGCTGGACACTGGATAAAACTTGACCTGGCGTTCGCAGTTTTGTACCGCATTTCTGGTAATCTATATCGAGCAGCTCTACTACGTCTTCTGTCAGTAGCTGAAGCGGTTGAAATCAATATCAAAAGGCCGCTATGTTTACCTTCGGACTACAATAAAGCCAACGAATCCTCCATAAGCATCAGCGGTTTGAACTCCTGTCACATTGTTGCTTTCTACTTCTTTTTCTTCTACTGCTGTGTTTCATTGACAAATGTTCATTTCTGACCTTTTACAATTTCATGATCTTCCTTACGATTTTATTACCTTAGGTTTAAGAAGTGATTGTCTCAATTAATATCGTCTATGCAAAATCCTGTTCACTCCACTTCACTAAATTCATTATTACTGCTATGATCTGATAATCATTCACCATCAGTACTTTTAAGTTAACACCACATAATCGTTATTATTTTACAATTATCATTATTGGCGTCATTTTCAACCTTAAACTTATGTCCAGCTAGTTGGTTTATTTTCTGTACGATTCATTCGTTTTGTCTCACACACCCCGATTACTCTCACTCTCAAATCTTGTATTTTGTCGAGTATATTTGAATATACATACACACACACACATCATTCAATTATTTCTTATCATCTTCTGATGGACCGTGCATATTCAAAACTGACTGCCTATTGTTCCATCCCATCGTATTCTTGTTCCACAATACATTTCGGATATGATTCTAATTTGCACTTTCTGTATGGCTGGCTGTCTGGTTGGTTGGCAGGCTATTGAATACTTAAATTAAATTAATGGATTTATAATTGCAGAGCCTGAAGAAGAAAAATTTATTGAAAACAACTTTTCGCTCTAAATCTGTCTTTATGACACATACACAACGAGAAACCAGTCACTTCAGTTAGGTAAAACAAGCGGGGGACGGTGAATCACATAGAATTATTATTATTATTATCACTTTTAAAGCCAGTTACTTACAAATTATTCACAAATACTGAGTGTGTCGAACTGCTTACTATCTGCGATTCAATTAAGTTGGGCATTTTTTATTTTGAACCTATACAAATGAATAATACATTAATGCGAAAGCATTTTCATTCCTCGTTATTCTTATCAAGTTATTAATTATGCAGTGAAAGTCACATTGATCACTATTGAACTACTTACTGTGCAGGTTGACATATTGTACAGATAGTGATTGACAACTCCGCACACCTTCGAGCTCCCTTTCATCACTCACTCGATGTGTTCTTCGTGTACTGCTCAGCCTATTTCTGTCATCACAGTTTAACTATTGTAGATTTTTATCAAAAATTGCACTTTTAACTGATGAAAATTGCCTATTAAAATGTTCAAAAGAATGGATACTCAACAAAGAATACTCTTTTCGATAACTTTGGTTTTTTTATTAAAATGAATTTGGCAAATCAGATGCCTCCAGGATTCGTAGTCCATTTCATATTGTTGAGCTAAGAGACTTATTGAGCCTAGTTGCAGAGAACGTTTCACAGTCACTCGTCTCCACTGCGTATCGTTGTCGATTTAAATGGAGCCAATGAGAATTGAGTAGAACAAGTGAATAATGCAGTCACAATTCTGTATGAAAACTAGTCAGCATATTGAAATAGTTTTGCATTAAAAGCAGTTTGCTGAGTAATTAATCGCAACAACATATTAACTTGATATGTGTCACCATGAATATCATACAAGTGACCGATCTGTGAAGGAGATTCCAAAGGATTCTAGGTCAGGTAGGACGCATAAAATCATTTTCATTGTTTTGAAATTACTCAATCCGAGGTGAGACATCGACACAGATCCCTTTGGAAACCGGAATTATTCAGATCAGAAATTGTGATCTGGACATTTGAAACTAACGAATCCATGTCCACGTGTTAGAAGATCGCCTACACAGCTGTCCAGAATTCGAGTGGTCTCAAGTGTTTCAACCTACTAAACTAAATCATACCTACCACACCACTGATAAGATTCGTCCAAATGAGTGAAAATACATTCCGGTAATATTTTCAATTGAATGTGCGTAGTAGCAACTACCGTTTGGCTTCAGCACTTTTTCATCCACTCACATATTTGGATCACTAAGTGGTATGCACCAGTGAGGAAAAGAATTATACTCAGGGAGTTATCGAAGACAAGTGAGCAGCGAATTATGAGGAAGTGCCACAATTTCACCTTGTGGATGATTTCAGTCTACACAGGACTACAATTTCATTGTTCTCTACACCAGTCAGAAATTTCACTCAGCTAATTCGGAATTGCTTAATTCGTGAATGAAGACAGAGCCAATATCTGAACCTGTACTAGTCTAGATGTGGCTACTTAAATGTCGCTTTAAACAGCTCATATATTACTAATATTTTCGATTCGACAATAAACTCATCATGCTTTGTTTCAAAATAAGGTGTTCACGCGTATGCGGTGTGATCTGATGCTTAGAAATTTCATAAAAAACACTCAATGGAAAGAATTCAAATATTTCAAAGTCCACACCTCATTCCCTTAGAAGGTAGGTGAATGAGTGTATTTGACGTAAATAATTTGCTTAACTCTTTAATCTCTTATGGGTAAATTTTGTTTACTGATGATGTTTCGAGCACAATTTATTGCTCATAATCATATTAAGGTGATATGAGCAATAAATTGTGCTCGAAACGTCATCAGTAAACATTACTGTATAATACTGTGAGACTTTATCAAAACAAAATTTAACCATAATGGAGTTACACTCTACCACAGTGCACAAGTTTTATTCTTATATCAATGACTCTTTAATCTCTAACTGACAAATAAAGGAAGGCTAAAGATCAGATATCAGCATGATAGAATCATAAGTGAGTATTTCGCACCACATTAAGAGACTCATAGGGATGGTCAGATCAAATGTCAGATTCATTTATCTCCCCAGTTAAACAAACTTAGATCTGATAATATGACTCTACAGGTATTTTTATCAAAACGTACGTGTGTGTGTGTGTGTTCTCACCTAATTTCACTCAACCACCCATAGTCAAGAAGCCAATAGCTATTTGAACATCAGGGAACGGCCGTAAATTTAGTCAGTATGAGAAACTCCACATTGCTGCAGAATATAACTCCATTATCGGATAAAATTATTTCATAAAATATTGATAAGTATATGAAGTTCCGATTACACTACTGTGTTACTAAGATTCATAACATATTGCTCTACGTTGTCCTACTCCCTGATTCCTCGGTTTTTCAATATTCCATCTATCCGTAATGGGAACATCATAGACTGTGAGTAATAAATTGTGCTCGTGGGGGGGGGCGAGGGTGGAGGAGAAAATAATTATTGTCACATAGCAACTAGATAATATCATTTTATAACGATGATGAGTTGTTAAACAGAGAGTAAAGTGTACCTGTACACCACAGCATAATATTGATAATACAGTTAGCATCACAAATACAATAAAATATGATAAGGTAATATTAGCAGTTAACCGGTATCACCGACGGAGACAGCTATTCTACGTTGAGGACGAAGGCCAAGGGAGAGAGACAGGCTGAACAAACTTTTCCTGAACATAGAGATTGGGTTGAACAATCTTTATGGTTAGAAAGGAAGACCTATGATTATTTATTTACTATTTCATTCATTGACGTTTGGAGTGGAACGTAGGGCTTCAGGATAGAGCTTTGATATTTTGGTGGCAGCAGTTTTATTTCTATGGGGTGGTGTAGCTCGCCTCACGCCCAACATTCCCTCTTTACAGCCTTACTACCTGTTCTGTGAGGTCTGTGAGGGCGTCAGTGATGTGCAAAAAACCTGGAACCACATGAGGCGTGGTTGACGAGCATTTTACCACTGAACCCACAATCATTACTAAATATCCACCAACGCTGCCAACAGTCAACTTTAGTGTTTCACAACAAACTGTTAAGAAGCTCACTAGATCTCTGGTTGACGTGTATAGAATCTGCTGAACATACAGTCACCCATAGATGATTGTTCAACACAAATCGATATCGGATATCATATGCAGTGATTCACGTCAGGAAATGTGGGATGACAGTGAGCTTCTAACATGAAATGTTGGCAATTTGCATGAGTCAGAATTCGGTGGTACAGCGTTTAAGACGCTACCAGACCATGCACATGATCTGGGGTTCAACCTCCAGCTGACGTACATATGATATCATTCGTCGCCCTGCTACACTTGGTCTACCGATATCATATGCTGGAAATTCCATACTTGTACCAAAATACAGTGCGGAATCAAGCTATGATAATATAAATAAAATAAATAAATACAGTCAATCTGAGAGAAATTAGAAATAAATGGCATTATGGCTCATGACACGGATTATTGTGATGTTATGGAATCTGTATAGCTACTAGCACACCAAGGAGTAAAAATCATACTGATTGCTCTTTCAATATATCCTGTGTGTGTTGACGTGTTGAACAGATACTAGTTGGTCACTCTGTATACTTTCCAGTTCCCTTTCATTACGAATCCATTGTCGTCCTCTTGTATTTCAAACAATAAAAGAAACACCAACAACAGTCAGAGAGGGAAATCGTCCCAAACACATAATTACACAGTGCTATTCAGTTACACTCAGCAAGGATCAACGCGTTGATACCTGGTGGCTACTTACTTTCCTTTTCAATCCTTTAGCATCATTTCATGAGTGTTTCACTGACTACTAACTAGTAAGTAGTATGAGTTGACGTCTTGTTTATCTGCCCGTTAATATGTAGCTACAGTTATCGAGTTCCATTGGAATTTATCTCCCTTATTGTATAGATATATTCCATTTGGACGACTGGTGTAATTACCTTCTTATGATTACCACTTTGTTCTCTATACATCTTTTCTTAATGTTCCCTTCTGTGTGTTGATGACTGTAGTTTATTTGAATCCTTATGATCTTGACCTGCCCATTCGCACCTTCTTCATTCCACTATATGCAAATTAATTTTGACAAAGAGATCTTCGGCGTTTTCTTTTCATATTGACTCCTGGTGACAGTGTATTTGACGGTTTACAGTCTAGACACTTCAAAATTTCCGGTTTCATTATTATTATTATTATTATATCTATGTGTATTACAGAACTGTGTATTTGAGGATTTCACGCCTAACTACTTTGCAGATTATAGTTCTTGATTTCTTAGAAGAACAACTTACACCACGTTGGATATGGAGAATGGAAAAAACGAATTTAACATGAAAATCCCCAATGAGTCATATGAAAAAGAAAAGGCGTTCAGCAAAGAGTTACTCTGTTCAGCGATATCATCCTCAAGCCGTACAATCACATATACATATATATGCGACAAAAAGAATATTTCCACCGAAGCAATGAAAATTCACATGTCACATCCTCAACTCTTCATACAGAATAGGTTTGTTCAGTCATTAAACCTATAACGACAGAAGACAAAGGCCAGACAATTGATGGTTCATTGAGAAAATCAAGAAATATTTATAGACTTTTTTATGTACATTATTGTCAGCGGAAAGGCAACCTCTTCTGATTGGTTGTGTTTTGCTTGCTGAAGGCTATTCTGTCTGTCTCTGTCTGGATTCAACATAGAATTTGGCACTGAAGTGCAGCAGTTCCAGTTGCCACGTTCCAAATAGCACACAGAGGTAGACAAGAAGATGAGTGAAGAGAATCAATAGAGTTTGACAAGTATAAGAGTGAAACGGAATAATCGGTAATGGTAGAAAGGAATATGAAAGATTACAGAGACTGAATACAACTGCGCTGGCCGTTGACAACGATTATGAGCCATGTCACCTGTTGTCTCCAGCCATTGGTTCCTAGAGTCAGTCCCGAAGGCCCCAACCCGGAAGTCTGCATCTCCCTACCTGACTGACTCAGTTTAACTGTCAAGGATTTCATGGAATGATGAGGCCATGTTTTTGTTTGGCCACCACTTACTCTTTTCCAATCTGCAGCTATATCAGCTAGTAATGTCCGTCGGGGTAGGCGATGATTAGGCATGCGCAGCACGTGACCTATTCATCTCAATCTGTGTAACTGTATTCTGTACTGCTTGTGACCGTTTCTCAGAAAGTTAAGCCATACATCTGCGAATCCTATTTGCAAACGTTAAGACTGCTGTGAACGGTTGGTGAGTTCCTCAAGCTTAAGCTCTATAATTGTTTTCCTGATAACTCTGACTTGGGACGTAAATTTGACGTCAGATGCTGTCTACAACTTTGTCTTGCAGCCAGCTATCATCACAAACCTAAAAATGCACCTGATCTATCTTAACATCAAATACGTAATTTTTTTGGTTTTGGTTTTTGAATTGTATTATTTTATTTTTCCACCCCGATTTAAATCTCTACCACATATTTATTACCACTGTTGTTAACTTGACTTTCGTTGAATCTGAATTCTAGTTGAGATCCACTCGATTAACGCTTTCTACACTATGTAATTTTTTATCCAAAATTTACAATTCTAATGACACATCTCTGGAAATATTCATTTTGCTGCTGAGGTAATTTACTATCTCATATGCAGTTGTACACCTGGAGAATCATGTCACCGAAGATATGGACTCGTCAATCTGAAGTCAATGTTAAGATCCACGACAGTCGGTGTAATGAACAACATCCAGATTTCTAACAGTAATGTCATGTCAGTACTTATATTTGTGATTCTTAGATGTGGTAGGCCTGCCACGAAAGTTATTTGTAACATACTAAAGACTTACTCCTACAACAAACAGCCTCACCTCGATATTGAAGATGAAATGGCTGCAATGTGTTGGCAACTGGAGTAATGACAGAAGGCAAGGGTCAGGTAACAGATCGTTTATTAAGGAAATCAACACATATTTACAGATTTTCATGCACATTATTACAGATTAATATTAGCAGAAGAACACAGTCTTCTGATTGGTTGTTTCTCACTGAAAGGTAATCTTTCATCTCTTTGTGGCTGTTTCGTGAATGACAGATCATCAATATGCTAACTGTATCCGCCTACGCAAAGCCTTTGTTCTCATTTTTCTGACGACCAATACTTGGGACATAAAAACTGGCGTAAATTACTGTCCACCAATTTAGACTAACGGCCAGCTCTTACCACACTAGGAACGGTTTACCGACACTCTGGAAAGAGTTCAACTTAAGGCACAAGAAGAGGCAACACCATTTGACATCATTTACACATGTTATTTCACACAACTTCAAATGTGTCAATGAAAAATAAATGTCAGCGGAAATATACAGTATGGATGCAAACTGAAGACTATTCATCATACCCTCCTCAATGTTACCAAAAGAACTCAAGCATCTCGATTCAGTGACAGAAAGTATGAGGAAGTTTGGGACTATTGACACTCCCTCTATGCCCATGATTACTGTTCAGGTCACAAAGCACGGAATTTAGGCAATGTCGCGAGGCCAAACTACTTGTCATCATGTGAAAGTCAGCAGTGATAAATGAATTCCAAGTGAACACGTTACTGGCCGTCTCCCTCTTTCTCTCGCTATTGAAGGAGGTGTTTTGTGTAACTACAGACTAGCTCGAAGATCAGTAATATTAACTATCGACACGTTAGTTTAACAATTTTCTTCTTCTTCCTGTATGTTCCCAGTGGGACAGAGTGGGCTTCACATATGTGTAAAACTTTGGCACTGTGGTAGTAAGTAATTCCATATTAGTTTGTTTATTAGATGTATTATACAGTGAAACAGTATTATTTACTGGATATCCAGTAAAGGGTGGGCTTCAATCTACACGCTTAAAGTTTCGATAGCAGTGGTGTTTATTATTTTTACGGGATGGATGGGGTTGCTAACCTCATGCCCGACCTTCTCTTTTTACCAGCCGTATTACTTACTGGCTTAGCTAGGTAAAGCAGTGCCTCGTCGGCCAGGGATCGAACTCCGGATCACATAAGTGGTTGACGAGCATTCCTACACCTCTGTGCCACTGAAATCCACTGCTCCGTGCATAATGTTGCGTAACTAGTTCCCAGGATATGTTTTGTATTATGATAATACCATCTTTCTTAAAAGGCATCTCCCACCCACTCATCTGAAAACACACGTCCTAATACTATCATGTGAGTCTTCTTAGAATTACACAAGTTTGAACCAGGGAAAATCAATTGGCAAATCAACTCATACCCATTGTTTTTTAACCTTATTCCTGTGAATTTTCAAATGATACGCAGAGTATTTTACCTCTTATATTGTGAAGAAAAGTTTTAAAATCCTTTCTAGTCATACTGTGATATATGAATTAGTACGATATATGGAGGTGAATAGGGATATGGACTGTCCATCAATCGTAAATACTCCCAGTAGTTGGGAAACAATGAAAGTGCCCATTAAAAGTTTTTTTTCGAAAGAATGGTTACTGAACAAAAAATAACCTGCTCTTCATTAGGTACTACAGTTAGATATACATTATAGTGAATGAATGAATTATTGATATTAGCAACATTATTGCTGTTGAAATAACATCGAATCCTCCTTTCCAGTACAAAAGAAACTTAGTAAGGAACCTCAACCACAGAGTTGGAGCTATACACTCAGAAGCGGTAACTAAAGATTAACTAAGGATTGATTGTATATAACACCCTATGCAGTAAAGTTCATAAAGAAACAAATGAACAAGAAAGAGGAAAATGACTGCCCCTTATCTGTAAATAAGAAGCCTTCATATATATATACGACTGCTTAAAACAACCGGTGCTCTGTGTGCATACCAAGCAAGTCCAGACACTACTACTACCCTGACCAGTTTACGCCGTCTCTGGCGTAGACGAGATATCCGACTATCAACCAAAGGACGGGTGTACTGCTCATCAGTCCGCTCCGTCCTGCTTTGTGGCCAGCTGTGAGACCTGGCCATTGAGAGTGGAAGACATGAAAAGATTAGCTGTCTTTGATCATAGGTGCCTGCGTTCTATCTCCCGTGTTAGGTGGTATAATAAGGTGAGCAATATTGAGGTTAGGCCTTAGTCGAGTTCTAGGTAAGAAGGGGAAATCAATCGACGAGGTTGTGAAGTTACATGCACTGAGATGGTTAGGACATGTATTACGCACGCATGCCTAGTCATCGCCTTCCTCGACAATGGGCAATGTTAGCTGATATAGGGTCAGGCTGGAAAAGAACTAGCGGAGGTCAAACCAAAACATGGCTTCACCAGTCAATAAAATCTACAAGAGTTAGTCTAAGCCACGTAGGAAGGTGTAGACTTCTTGACTGGTTGGGGTCATCGGGACAGTAAAAACCAATGGTTGGAAACAATTGGTGTCATGGCTCAAAATCGTTCTCAATGGCGTGGACGCATCTACTCCTTGTGACTTATGATTTCTAGTGAAAATGTTTTGTTCTTCGTTACTACTACTCCTTTGTCTCACACCTGTATTTACTGTCTTTATTGTGCATTTCTTCTACTTTCTTCTCTTGCTTTGTGTGCTACAAGGAGGGAGTGTGGCGACTTGAACTGCCGCACATCTGTGCAAAGTTCTATGTCGAAAACAGTCAGACAGACCCTGACCACCAGTGGAAACTATAAATTCATGAATTTGCATCATCATCTTTCCTAAGTTGCCTAACTCATATTCAGTGTACTGTTACGTCGATGCTATCGAACTGTAATACACTGATAATATTATTATTGATTCCATGCTATTTAAACAACATTGGAATTTTGATTGGATACTAGTAACTAGTGTGACGTGTCTAGTCCTTTCTTTGGTACAGACTGAATTCTATCAGTCACGTTTGCAATGTGGCCACCATTCTAGGTAGCTCGCCATCAAAGTGCACATTTATTTGATGATGTTAGATAGTTGAAGGCAATCGGGCATAGGAAGCCATGGACCTAGGTTTCGTGCTGGTTGGCACTCGTCAGCAAGGCGTATCTGCAAACTTGAAATAACTCATGTCCCTTCTGAGATGATATCGCTGAACAGAGTAACTCTTTGCTGAACGCCTTTTCTTTTCATGTGACTCATTGGGGATTTTCATGTTGAATTCGTTTTTTCCATTCCCCATATCCAACGTGGTGTAAGTTGTTTTTCTAAGAAATAAAGAACTATAATCTGCAAAGTAGTTAGGCGTGAAATCCTCAAATACACAGTTCTGTAATACACATAGATGAAACGCATGAATGAAACTATGTGGGTCATCGTTTTCTTTCAAGCAGTTTTCAAGTAGCATTAGTTCACAGTTTAGTTTGTCAGGTGAACATATTCTCTTGCCTCAAGAGAAAAACTGTTTCGCCAGCGTTTGTTTGTATATCACTAGGCAGAAGCTGTTGAAATTCAAGTATTAACCACTCCTTGTGTCTTTCTTAATTAAGTGAATGTCTCATCATAAAATTCACTATTCGTCATAGATCAGACAAGTCATTTTCACACGATTTTACTTTGTATAATGCGAGAAACACCATGATAAGATAATGAGATTTCGAAACATCTAATAGACCTCACAGTGTTGGTGTCATGGGGTATTGAGCGGATTTATGAAACAAGTATTGCCAATAAGATGGGTAGACTGAATGATGAGGAAGGCATTTGGTAGTAACAGCTTATGAGGGATTTTAAATCGAATTTAACTCACCTAATTCCTTTTCAAACGACTGTATCGTCAAGTCGTATCGGCGTCACATTTTTCAGATGAGGTGCAGCACATACATGTTGAATTCCATTTTCGCCATGAGAAAAAATGAGAAGCGACAAACAGACAATTTTGTTTATCATTTCACTGAAGCATTTTACCCAAAAATGTGTCTTGCATTCTACTCTCTGATATATTGGAATTTTGTTTCTGCAGTTGTCAAATAAATCATGTGGTACGTTGTAGTGATGAAAAGAAATGCTTTCGGTGTACTTAATAAATCAACCTACTGCTTATATGTTTATCTTTCATCAAAGCATATTTTGTTGATTTCGCGCTCTCAGGTTATTAATAGCTCTCAAGCTGCACATGTTATCCACAATGACTAGCTATTATCATAAGTCATACGTCTCACGAGGATTTCATGTCAGTACTTAAAGTAAACTAATGCATGTCAACGTGATATCTATAAGTGAATTTTAAAAATTTATGTCTCACTGCTAAGTTATCTTTTGAAAATGTGTGATCACTAAATAAGTGATTTATTTTCATTATTAATGAGTAACAAACCGAGCTGACACATTCTACTCAGAATAGTCTGCCACTCTCTCCTTATTTCTCCATTGCAGTATTTCTCTAGGCTTTTTGAGAAGGACTGTGCCATGATAAGCGTATTATACAACAAATTTCGCTGTGATTCGCAATCTCTTGTTGGTTTTGCCTAATTGAAGTGGTTGGTTCGTTTTACGACATGTGAATCACGAATTTCAATAAACAGAGTGTTAGAACAATTCATCATCAGGAGGCTCATGGCTTTGTGAATAACCTCTCAGAATTTCACACAGTGTGTTACAAGTGTGAATATTAGAATATAGAATGAATTCTACTCACACTAGACTGATGGGTGTTAAATACGAAGCCATACGAGTACCAGATTGGATAACTTCCCATCAGTTGTGAAAATTATTTCGAAACTTTAATACAAATCACTATACGAACGAAAGAAGAAGTAAACAAAATGTTTCACTCTGAAAAAGCCGTCAATATATTGTCACCCTCATAAGTGATGCTAGCCTGATAACCTGGCTGAAGGCGTCAGAAATTTAGCTTCCTTCATATAACTCATGGGAAGCTAAGATGGTAAAGATTGTAGGAAGAACTGAATTGAATGTCATTTCGTGTGGTCTGTATCTTCGCTTTGAATAACCAACACCGTCATTCGAAGCTCACAGTGAAAATATAGCCCTTCACACTTCGGGATATCATTTAAAACTTGTCAAGGTAAATCTGACCTGAGCTAAAATGAATCGGTGGTCTGATATTACGTGAGATGAATCATCAGCATTGGTGAGTATTCATTACTTGTCAGCTTTCGTCCTCTTTTACACGAAATGAATTCAGTCGATGTTGTGTTTTGGCAAGAAAAAATACCACGATATGAAGAACTGATCGTCTAGAAATCGATGGAAAATGTCAAACCACTAACTAGCATTGGACACACAACCAGAGCTTGTTAACGAAATCGAAAATTTGCAAATCTACTCAAATGGTAAGTGAAAAAGAAGAATGTTTTCATTCGGCTACTTTTCACGGGTGACGAAATGACTTCACACATTGAAAGCTGGTTGAATACATGTACTGCTGTAACGCATCCTCCTTGAGAAATCAATAGAAATCCACTACACAAGGTATTTCCAATTTGCAACAAATCCAGTGATCGGAAATGAAGTGTTTAAACGAGGATGCGAAAAGGTAACCGCCCAGTGGTCAGTTGGCCAACAGAAGAAAACTAAGCATAAAATCAGTTAGACGTCAATCGAGTGTTGCACATTTCTGACTTCATATTCACGAAGGTGTCATGGAACAATGCTAACAAACACCTACATACCGTCCCAGAAATTTGTAATCTTAAAAGTATTATGATGATATCAGCAATTCAAGAATATCAAGCAACAGGTTCAATATATTGTTTAAAATACAAACCGATTCTTTGACATCTCAAAGTTCAGACGTGATCGGAGTGTCATTATAATTTGCGCAGAGTTGTTTCTGAGATGCTTTCATCACATGTGTAGCGTGTGTGCATATTCTGCCACAATGGTTCGTCTGATCATCGTAAGGGTGAGATGATTCCCATATACATCTCCAACAGCGTCATTCAAAAATTCACGAATGCACCAACAGCGCGTTTGGTAACCGTAAACTCAGATTTAGCACTACAGAACATCCAGTCTCAAACCTTGTGTACAACACACTTTGTACGCTCTCCTTCTTGACTTCTGCAATAATTTCATGAAAGAGTTAACAAGACGCACCTGCTCATCTTTATGCTACGTCGCGTTACTTTGATTCTCCTGTTCCACTTTACGTGTTATCACATTCTAACATTCTCTTCACTTCATGTAAGCTGTTCTGTTTCAAAACATTTTGCATGAGACACATCAGTTGGTGTGATCTTCGAATTCGATATGTGCTGAAGAGTTATTCAGTGTTGAAGAGTCCAGATGAGTCACTCTGAGCGAATTTCCAGCCTAGTTTACATCACTGGAGTTACTGGATTGTGTCAGGATAGGCTAATATGCAGCACTCAACATAGGCTATTTCTTCAGTACGTTATTGGTTTGTGATACTGAATCCTTTGCATGTTAGTTCTCTTCAGCGTCTCATTCCTCAGTATTATTTGTACTACATTACTCAAATATAGTTTTCAATGAAAACTGGATGGCTAGGTAACTTTGATGTTTTCAGATGTGTACAATTTGATCTCTTCTCATTGAGTGGGTGATTGATATTCTCTTTGTTTTCAACATACCTAATTTCTCCTGTTTATGCTTCCTTTTCACAGTACTAATGATTGAAGGATATTATAATTCCACTAATTTAATTGAATTTGAGATTTCACCGTCGATTGATTGGATGGAAGTCCTCGGCCTCAGGTTGAAATGTCATCTGAGACAGTTCATTCGGTCCAATCAATCGACGGGGAAGTCTCAAATTCAAATAAATTGATATGACTCGTTGAAAAAGAGGTGGCCCCATGGCCCAAGTGGTATAGTGGATAGAGTTTTGGCGTTTGAAATTATGGTCACTTGGTTCGACCCTCGGTGGGAACATCATCATTCACTGAGAAAGGCAGGTATATCCAGCTGACGAGTCCCGAATTGGACTAAATGGGCATCCTGGATTCCACAACTAGTCACCATTCACTAATTAAATAATAATTCCACTAAAATGGGAACAGTATAGAAACGAAGCAGCACGGTGTTTGTTGAATTTTGTTGAAATATCTAGTGGTGCAATATCATTGTGTAAATGTAGCATAACTGAATTGAAGTATCACCTTTTTTACACGAAAATTATTAGAGTCATCCACATGGAATGAACGTTGCATTATTAGTGTTTGTGAGTGACTCGAAATCTTCCCCTGTTTAAGCCAACTGGATTTTCCCCTGTTTACCATAATTTCATCCGTTTAATTCGTTTCTTCTGACTTATCAGACTTTTGACGATGTCAGTGAGATCATACCAGGTTTAGGTTCACTCTTACTCATAATTTAACACAAAACAGCGTATGAAAGTCCACATAAATGCGATTTCCACACTGAAGAAGAAACAGATATTTTACTGGGCGGATTAACTGCTTCATTTGAAAGATTGAATGACAGAAATTTAAGTCTGGTGATACAACTATTCCACTTGACGAATAAATTACCAGACTTGGATATAGAAATGGATTAGACAGATGCTGAGTAGATCGTGGGAGAGAAATTTCAAATGGTTCAATTCATTCACTTGTCTAAGAAAAATAATTTCAACTAAGGTACGTGGCAAGTATGATGACGTGGAAACCACAGTCGCTAGGATAAGACACACCTCAATCATTCCTAAATCAGGTTTGAAATATCTAGTACACAGTAGGAATTTTCACCACTAATGTTAAGTGAGATGATCCATATATGTGAGAAACTTGGCGCACCACGAAAAGAGTTTACAACAGGCCACTGTAGGCTTTCATCAACAGCTGACTTCGCCGCATCCATACAGTAGATTTGATACCCACGAATAATCAACAATAATCTAATCAGTTAATTTTCACTTATCTTTATCTAAAAGCAGCAGGAATCATTATTCATT
The DNA here is from genome assembly GCA_944472135.2 of Trichobilharzia regenti. NCBI lineage: Eukaryota > Metazoa > Platyhelminthes > Trematoda > Strigeidida > Schistosomatidae > Trichobilharzia > Trichobilharzia regenti. The sequence continues at coordinate 46,440,069 of OX235267.1, forward strand.
CAACAACAACAGCTTTGAAAGCGATGTAGAGTGGACAAGAAAGACTGTCAGTCAACTCGAATAGCAAGGCTTTCTCTATCAATCCTCGTTAGTGTGTGCTTTCATACCAACACATAAGAGGATTTGGTATATTTCGACAAGCGAGCTAATTAAAAATTGTTAAATTCACAATACGAATAATATATGCATATTCAAGAAGTAGTGTTTGGTGTAATTGTTATGCGACCAGTCGCATTTCCAGAGTGAGTTCATTTCTACAGAGTACCAGAATACAAGACTTGAAATTGAACTAAGTGTGTGAATCCACGTGATGATATAAACACTGAAATAATTTCGGATCATGCAAACAACATCCATGCGTTGTGGTCCACACAGATAAAATCAGGTAAATAAATAGTACCATATAATTACAAATCCTAAATATGAAAACGTGTCATCGGTCCACGTAAATCGGTGATATATTATGGTCAATGCGTCAGGTTAACACCATCTCAATTCATTAGCAATAAAGTCGTGAGTATTCATTCCGCTTCATTCAAATAAATACTACCAGTACTAATATTACTATTGCTAGTTGGACCTGTTTCCTCAATAGGTATATGGAGTTGTTAGCACCGAAATAATTTCTAAATTCATATTTATATTGAACAATTTTATCAACGTGGATGTCTGTTTATTACTTTTATCATTATTATTACCCACCCAGTAAAGAGGGCGGAGGTTACAAGTGATGAAGCTGTCATCAGTATTACTCTTCATCCATTCCTAATGAACAATTTTGTGAACGCCACACACGAGGGTGTAGTTGTGATGTCGTTCCCGTATGCTTTGACTGTGAGACTTATCACAATATCCATCATTCATGAACAGTGTTAAAAGTGAGTCTTTACATGAGGGATTGGCTATGCTGGGAGCTAAGAGAGAATGCAAGTTACCCTCTGAACGAGAATGCATCAAATTGTACACATCTAAATTCATCAAAACTACCTCGCCATCCACGTTTCATTGAAAACTACACTTCTCTCATGCAGTACAAACAATACTGACGAATGTGTTATACATTCAACTTACGAGTGCTCAAATTCACACATAGACAAGTGAGTATGTATTGTAGATGATTAACGCCAAATAAGTTTACACCTGGACTGAGTACTATAGATCAGCTCAAGCTGACATCACTCACTCATCAACATTTGTGATGCAAGCCAGGCTGTTCGTTCATTTGCTTACGATAACTCATCCTCACTTGTCAACACGGAATAACTCTTCATCAAAAATCAGTTCAGAAGATCACACGAAGTGACTGATGTGTTTCATACCGAATGTGTTCATAGTGAGCAGCTAACGTGAAATGGTTAGACTTCACATGACTAAGAATTGGTTGACGGTTAGAGGAATAACAGGTGAATCAATCGCACCTCAGTTAATTGACCTCGAATTGAATGAAACCACGTACCGAATTGTCCACCCACATGTTCTGAAGCATACAAATTAACACACACACACACAGACCATCAAAGAAACAAAATAACTGTGATTTTATTGAATTGAATTTTTGATTTTCCCGTCGATTGATTGGACCGAAGTGCTCGGTCTCAAATAGGTCCCAAATAGGACGAAATGCGCATCCTGGATTCCACTGCTAGCCACCATCCACCAATTGTAAACTGTGATTTTACTTATGAATAAATGGGTATTTTTCATGATTTCAAATCGTGCAAGGACCGATTGACAGTAAAGAGACTTAGCGAGTTTCTACGATATTCTGTCAAGCTTGCTGAAGCGAATTCTAATTCTGATACTCTCAGAAGCTGCATTAAGAATGGTGAATATTCAAAATTTTAATGAAAAACTTTACGCCGTAATCATATTTATCCAATCGGCCGAACTCTTAAGCGTTGAACCTGATCGATGCCATACAAATGCGTCTTCCGGAGCTTGAGAACAACACATCTCAACGTATGCATTCCTTGTTTGAACTAACAGAGACAGGACGTAGCCTGTTTGAGGTTTATATTTCTGACGTTATAAAGAAAAGATCTGAAGATGTTAGAATAAATATACTGAAAAGTTGCAAAACAATCGAATCTCACTTCAAGTTTCCGGATTCGCCAGAGAAATACGTTTTTAACTATTCTAATATATCTTTGTCGGATATTCAAATGCAAATCATATTTCTTGGTCTCAAGTTCTCTAGTTTTTCGTCCACAGTTAACGAATTAGACACAAAAGTTCAGTTTGGAAATCTCATGAATCAAAGACATGACTTGAGTCCACTGTCTAGAGAAGACGCTGAATAATTCAAAGAGACAGTTATGACAAAATTTTAACGGTTTGAAAAAATTTGATAAATCTATTAGCATTGAATAGCGAAACGTCAGTAAAAACAATATCGTTTTGTTTTTCATTCATTGGGAAATACAAAAACCTTCATTATAAAGAAATCATTCCACCTCTGAGGCGTACAAAAATCAGTTACTGATAATCACAGTATGATAAAAAGCGATTTATGCTATGTAAGCTACTTTGTGCCATTTTGTGAACCATAAGTTAACCTTATAAATTATATCCTTCAAAATTACTAATTTATCATATTCAATAATGGAATACGATTCGATGTAAGCGCGCGCTTTTTGACTACTGCGATACATATCCCTAATTTCATAAAAACTCCCGTTTCTGTAAAATTTCATGCCAAGAGTTTGTGGAAACAATTACAATTATCTACCTTTCGAACACTAAATCTGAGGATTTAATCTTATTGACAGATAATACATATAACTAACTATTTGGATTTGTGGAAATTTTAGACATAAACACATATCTATAAATGTATATATTGTTGGATTTACATGTTCAAGCTGTTCCAAGACAGTGAATCTATGGTTGAGATATCATTTTAGTTAACTGTGCTCAACTATATTGCATGTTGTTGCATTGTATCGTTGTTATCGCTTTTTGCCCTTTTTGCTGTGAACTGTTTTCCTTTTGCTGGTGTTGTTCTGATTGTTTTGTCCGTTATTTTCCGATTTTGAGGGGAGCAACCCAAAAGGTCGCTTCTCTCTAAACTTTATCTTAGTGTAATCATTCCTTTCTCAGGCGTGAGGTTAGCAACCCCACCCTGTAAACAAAAGTGCTACAGAAACTTCAGCATGGTGAACCTCTTTGCACCAAAAGAAAAAGTCTGTATGGGGACATGGAACGTACGCACTATGTACGAGACTGGGAAAGCTGCCCAGATCGCAAACGAGATGAAACGACACGGAATCCAAGTGGTGGGAATATGTGAAAGCAGATGGAATGGGAATGGATTCACCAAATTGTCAACGGGTGAGTAAGTGATCTACTCCGGTCACCCAGAAGATAACCACACGCACATCGAGGGCGTGGTTATCATGATGTCACCAACGGCAACAAAGGCCCTGATGCAATGGGAGGCGATCTCGTCCAGGATAATGACCGCCAAATTCAACTCCAAAGGTAGGAAAGTGTCAATTATACAATGTTATGCACCCATAAACAACGCAGACCTCGAAAAGAAAGAAGAATTCTACAAACAACTACAAGCAACAATGGACAATACTCCAGCTGGCGACATTAAAATACTAATGGGAGACATGAACGCCAAACTGGGACCAGACAACACAGGAAGAGAACTCATCATGGGTAGAGAAGCTCTCGAAGAAATGAATGAAAACGGAGATCTCTTCGCCGACTTCTGCGCCTTCAACGAACTAGTGATTGGTGGCAGTGTATACAAGCACAAAGATATGCACAGGGCTACATGGGTGTCACGAGATGGGAGAACCGAAAACCAAATTGACTTCATCTCAATGCTGCTCAAGGAAGTGTGGGCGCAGCCTACTGGACACAAAAGTAAGAAGAGGAGCAGACGTCGGCTCAGACTACTATCTCGTACAAGGCACAATCCAAATCAAATTAAAAGCTTTCAGGGAAATAGGAGCTGCAGATAGACCAAAATCCAAGTTCAACACTCAAAAACTGAAGGAACAGGCTACGAAGGACATCTTCATTGCAAGCATAAAGGACAAAGTCGAGACACAAATCAACACCAGAGAAAAGCACTGGGACAACCTGAAAACGGTGTGGAGTCAAACCTGCATGGACGTTCTAGGCAGAAAGAAGAGGCAGGGCAAACAGTGGCTCACTACGGACACTTGGAAACTAATGAAAGAGAGAAGGATGGTGCAACAAAAGATTATCCAGTGCACTGACGAGCAACAAAAACAGGAGTTGAATGCAAGCTACAATACGCTAAACAAAAGAGTGAAGAAGAGTGCCAGGGAAGACAAAAGAAAATATTATGAAACCATGGCAAACGAAGCAGAACAAGCTGCAGGCAAAGGAGACCTCGCCAAACTCTATCAAACAACTAGGCACCTATCGGGCAAAAGGTCGACACAGATTAAGCCAGTAAGGGATGACAATGGAAATTCAATCACCAAAGAGGTGGAACAGAGAAAGCACTGGGCTGAACACTTCAAAAGACTTCTAAATCGACCGCCACTTACAACACGCCCAACAATACCGACAACGGAAGCAGAACTACCAGTGAACATCGACCCTCCAACGAAATCAGAGGTCCTGAATACAATCAAGATGCTAAAAGCTGGGAAAGCAGCAGGACCAGATAGGATCCCAGCAGAAGCTTTGAAAAAAGACCCAGAGACAAGAGCGGAGTTGATGACGCCACTGCTGGAGAAGGTGTGGAAAGAGGGTAAAGTACCTGAGGATTGGAAGAAAGGATACTTATTCAAACTGTCAAAGAAAGGAGACTTAAGTCAATGCAAAACCTGGCGTGGAATTATGCTTCTAACCATCCCAAGCAAAATACTAAGCCGCATCATCCTGGAGAGAATCAAACAAGCCAACCTGGATGAAAAACTTCGACCGGAACAGGCGTGATTCAGGAGAAACAAATCATGTATTGATCAATTCGTCACACTACGGATCATCATTGAACAAAGCCTGAAATGGCAGTCACCTCTCTATCTCAACTTCATCGACTTTAAAAAGACCTTCGACAACGTCAATCAAGAGGTCATTTGGCAACTACTTCGCTACTACGGGGTCCCATCGACAATTATACATCTCATCCAACAGTCATACGACAATGCTACATGCCAAGTAATCCAAAACGCGAAAGTCAAGGAGTCCTTCGAAGTAGGGACGGGAGTGAGACAAGGCTGTCTACTATCGCCAATGATCTTCCTGATTGCAGTAGATTGGAAAATGCGACAAACAACGGGCCAGGTAGTGAGGAAACAGGCATAAAATGGACTCACACAAAATGGGACTTGGAGGATCTGGACTTCGCCAGCGATGATATATGTCTGATTTCCCACAAACTGGAAGATATGCAAGTTAAAAGGAACAAGTTGGCAGAGGAAGCATCAAAGATAGGACTTCAAGTGAACATAGATAAAACAGAGGTGATGAAGATTCCTGGTCAACACCAACAGCAACAAAAACAGCAGACAACAATCAGCCAGCATAAATGGGAGACATCTAAGAGAAGCAACCTCCTTAACCTAACTGAGAAGCATCGTTACAAATACAGGCGGAACTGACGAGGATATCAAAGCCAGAATCGGAAAAGCAAGACAAGCTTTCATTTTCTTAAGTCCTTGTGGAAGTCTTAAGTACTCAGCATCAAAAATAAGATCCGGATTTTCAACTCCAATGTGAAGTCAGTGCCACTGTGGTGAGAGCAGGCTGCTAGCCGATTGGTTGACACTAATCTACGTTAATGTCTAGGTCACTAATATGGGCCGTGAGAAAATATGAACAAGGCTGATTCAACAACCAATCACAGCAAAGTTAACGTGGCAAAATATGATTCGCAGATAGAGAACTCTATTTGTCAAGGAATCCCGAAACAACCAATCAGAAGCCTGCGTTTGTCTGCAACCAATCAGATGACTGCGCTTTTCTACTTGCATAAGCTATAATAATGTATGTGAAATATATATAAATACGTGTTGATTTTTATAATAAAACGATCTGTTGCTTCGCCCTTGTCTTCTGTTGTTACACCACTATACGGATCAAAGACTTGGCGAGTCATAAAGAGCATCTCAAACAAACTTCAGACCTTCATCAACAGTTGCCTTCGCTCAATAATCGAGATCAGATGGCCGGCTAGAAAAGGTCAGCAACAGGGATCTCTAGGAGCGAACAAACCAGGACCCGATTGTGAAACAAATAGACAGGAATAAATGGAGATGGATTGGCCATAGTCTGAGGAAACCACCAAGTGACATTACTAGACAAGCCACCGAGTGGAACTCGAAAGGGAACCGGCGAGTTGTTCGTCAGTGCAAGGGTGACTTCGAGGAGGTCATGTGGGAAGGAGACGAAAGCATGTGGGCAGACTTGGAGGGGGTAAAATGTTGGCAGAAAACAGGAGGCAATGAAGACGGTCGTCTGAAGCCCCATGTTCCTCTAGGATTTAAAGGATATAATAATAATAATAATAAAAGTAAAGACACAAGTCAGGCAATCGAACGCAAAATGGTTAAGATACTAAAATCACTACTTGAGAATAATCTGATTCTTTAGTGTAAACTCCACGAAGGTATTATGGCTTGCGAAAAGTCCACAAGAATGGAGTACCACCACGTCCCATTCTAGATGTGTGTCGATTTCTCTGTAATTCTATGGTCTAGTCGTTGTTAAAGGCATTAGAACCGTTGCATCGTGAATTATTGAATTTTAGTGAAGATGACGTATTTAGCCTTGTAGAAACTATCAAAAGCCTGAATATACAGGGAAAGATAATGATGTTACTGGATGAAATATCATTATTCACCAGCTTGTCATTGCTCGAAACAGTCAACTACTTATGTGACCAACTGATAGAACGAAAGAAGGATGTAGGAATCCAGTCGGAAAACGGCAAGGAATATCTGTTGAAATGCTCTAACAATGTTCAGTTTAAGTTCAACAATGATTTTAATAGTCAACATGATTTTGTTACCATGGGCTCATCTATGGGCAAAATACTAGCTGATATTTTCCTGGCAAAGCTTGAGAATGGTCCACTCAAAGACACGATTAGGAAGATTGACTATTATTTTCGATACGTGAATAATACCTTGATTATTTGTGATAGAAATCTTAATTAACAAGAGCTTCTGAATGCTATTAATAGTGTTCATCCAGCTATTCAGTTTACGTGGAGAAAAGAAGACAATAACAGTTTATTCCTCCTAGACGTCCTCCTCCCCAAGAGGACAGACGGGTATCTACAAATGAAGTTATTTCGAAAGAAGACTTAGATGTATTAGTACGTGTATTCTCATAGCTTATACCGATTCAATACAAAAGAAAGTCAGTTGAGTGTCTTAGCTATCTGACAAACGCATACGCTCAGAGGAAAATATTAAGGAAGAAATGTGTGAACTGAAACTTATACTGTAAGAAAATGAATATCCAGTGTTCTTCGTAGAAAGCTGTGCATCAATACCTAGAGATGGGGTAGAGATTGATACCGCAGATAAGAAACCTTTGTATCTGGAGTTAGGTTACAAAGAGGAAATCGCAGCTGGGATTCTGAAGTGGCGATTTAACAGAGCAGTGGAACATGTGCCTGTACAGTTGAGTAAATGGGTAATCAAATGCGCAAATACTACAGTCTTAGTCCACTTGGTAGATGCTGGACACTGGATAAAACTTGACCTGGAGTTCGCAGTTTTGTACCGCATTTCTGGTAATCTATATCGAGAAGCTCCACTACGTCTTCTGTCAGTAGCTGAAGCGGTTGAAATCAGTATCAAAAAGCCGCTATGTTTACCTTCGGACTACAATAAAGCTAACGAATCCTCCATAAGCATTAGCGTTTTGAACTCCTGTCACATTGTTGCTTTCTACTTCTTTTTCTTCTACTGCTGTGTTTTATTGACAAATGTTCATTTCTGACCTTTTACAATTTCATGATCTTCCTTACGATTTTATTACCTTAGGTTTAAGTAGAGATCGTCTCAATTAATATCGTCTATGCAAAATCCTGTTCACTCCACTTCACTAAATTCATTATTACTGCTATGATCTGATAATCATTCACCATCAGTACTTTTAAGTTAACACCACATAATCGTTATTATTTTACAATTATCATTATTGGCGTCATTTTCAACCTTAAACTTATGTCCAGCTAGTTGGTTTATTTTCTGTACGATTCATTCGTTTTGTCTCACACACCCCGATTACTCTCACTCTCGAATCTTGTATTTTGCCGAGTACATTTGAATATATACACACACACATCATTTAATTATTTCATATCATCTTCTCATGGACCGTGCATATTCAAAACAGACTGCCTATTGTTCCATCGCATCGTATACTTGTTCCACAATACATTTCGGATATGATTCCAATATGCACTTTCTGGATGGCTGGCTGGCTGTCTGGTTGGCAGGCTATTGAATACTTAAATTAAATTAATGGATTTATAATTGTAGAGCCTGAAGAAGAAACATTTATTGAAAACAACTTTTCGCTCTAAATTTGTCTTTATGACACATACACAACGAGAAACCAGTCACTTCAGTTAGGTAAAACAAGCGGGGGACGGTGAATCACATAGAATTATTATAATTATTATTATTATCACTTTTAAAGCCAGCTACTTACAAATTATTCACAAATACTGAGTGTGTCGAACTGCTTACTATCTGCGGTTCAATTAAGTCGGGCATTTTTTATTTTGAACCTATACAAATGAATAATACATTAATGCGAAAGCATTTTCATTCCTCGTTATTGTTATCAAGTTATTAATTATGCAGCGAAAGTCACATTGATCACTATTGAAATACTTACTGTGTAGGTTGACATGTTGTACAGATAGTGATTGAGAGATCTGCAAAATTTCGAGCTCCCGTTCATCACTCACTCGATGTGTTCCTCGTGTACTGCTCAGCCTATTTCTCTCATCACAGTTTAACTATTGTAGATTTTTATCAAAAATTGCACTTTTAACTGATGAAAATTGCCTATTAAAATTTTCAAAAGAATGGATACTGAACAGAGAATACACTTTTCGATAACATTTGTTTTTTTTTTATTAAAATGAATTTGGCAAATCAGATGCCTCCAGGATTCGTAGTCCATTTCATATTGTTGAGCTAAGAGACTTATTGAGCCTAGTTGCAGAGAACGTTTCACAGTCACTCGTCTCCACTGCGTATCGTTGTCGACTTAAATGGAGCCAATGAGAATTGAGTGGAACAAGTGAATAATACAGTCACAATTCTGTATGAAAACTAGTCAGCATATTGAAATAGTTTTGCATTAAAGCCAGTTTGCTGAGTAATTAATCGCAACAACATATTAACTTGATATGTGTCATCATGAATATCATACAAGTGACCGATCTGTGAAGGAGATTCCAAAGGATTCTAGGTCAGGTAGGACGTATAAAATCATTTTCATTGTTTTGAAATTACTCAATCCGAGGTGAGACATCAACACAGATCCCTTTGGAAACCGGAATTATTCAGATCAGAAATTGTGATCTGGACATTTGAAACTAACGAATCCATGTCCAAGTGTGAGAAGGTCGCCTACACAGCTGTCCAGAATTCGAGTGGTCTCAAGTGTTTCAACCTTCTAAACTGAATCATACCTACCACACCACTGATAAGATTCGTCCAAATGAGTGAAAATACATTCCGGTAATATTTTCAGTTGGATGTGCGTAGTAGCAACTACCGTTCGGCTTCAGCACTTTTTCATCCACTCACATATTTGGATCACTAAGTGGTATGCAACAGTGAGGAAAAGAATTATACTCAGGGAGTTATCGAAGACAAGTGAGCAGCGAATTATGAGGAAGTGCCACAATTTCACCTTGTGGATGATTTCAGTCTACAGAAGCTTACAATTTCATTGTTCTCTACACCAGTCAGAAATTTCACTCAGCTAGCTATGGAGAATTAATTCGGAATTGCCTAATTCGTGAATGAAGACAGAGCCAATATCTAAACCTGTACTAGTCTAGATGTGGCTACTTAATTGTCGCTTAAAATAGCTCATATATTACTAATATTTCGATTCGACAATAAACTCATCATGCTTTGTTTTAAAATAAGGTGTTCACGCGTATGCGGTGTGATCTGATGGTTAGAAATTTCATAAAATACACTCAGTGGAAAGAATTCAAATATACAAATATATATATCCAGTGTCCAGGATCTACCAAGTGGACTAAGACTGTAGTATTTGCGCATTTGATTACCCCTTTACTCGACTGTACAGGCACATGTCCCACTGCTCTGTTAAATCGCCACTTCAGAATCCCAGCTGCGATTTCCTCTTTGTAACCTACTTCCAGATACAAAGGTTCGTTATCTGCGGTATCAATCTCTAATCCATCTCTAGGTATTGATGCACAGCTTTCTACGAAGATCTCTGGATATCCATTTTCTTACAGTATAAGTTTCAGTTCACACATTTCTTCCTTAATGTGTTCCTGTAAGCGTATGCCTTTTATTGTATAGCTAGGACACTTAATTAAATTTCTTTTGTATTGAATCGGTGTGAAGCTGTGAAAATGCATGTACTGATTCGTCCAATTCTTCTTTTGAAATAACTTCATTTGTAGATACCCGTCTGTCCTCTTGGGGAGGAGGACGTCTAGGAGGAATAAACTGTTATTGTCTTCTTCCCTCCACGTAAACTGAATAGCTGGATGAACACTGTTAACAGCATTCAGAAGCTCTTGTTAATTAAGATTTCTATCACAAATAATCAAGGTATTATTCACGTATCGAAAATAATAGTCAATCTTCCTAATCGTGTCTTTGAGTGGACCATTCTCAAGCTTTGCCAGGAAAATATCAGCTAGTATTTTGCCCATAGATGAGCCCATGGTAACAAAATCATGTTGACTATTAAAATCATTGTTGAACTTAAACTGAACATTGTTAGAGCATTTCAACAGCTATTCCTTGACGTATTCCGACTGGATTCCTACATCCTTCTTTCGTTCTATCAGTTGGTCACATAAGTAGTTGACTGTTTCGAGCAATGACAAGCTGGTGAATAATGATGTTACATCCAGTAAGCGACCGCAGGCAACTCAGACTCATCTTCTGGTCTCGATAACAAATCTGCCAAGACATTCTCACTTCCAGGAACGTGTGAGATCGTAAAATCGTACTCCTGAAGACGCAACATCCACCGTGACAACTTCCCCCGTGGGTCTCTCGCTGTCTTCAAAAATTGTAGCGGCTTATGATCAGTTTCGATGTGGAACCGCCGGCCGAGTAAATAAGGTCTCCATTTGTCGACTGCCCATACCATTGCTAAACATTCTTTCTCTATCGTTGAATACTTTCTCTCTGTAAGTGTCAAAACCCTACTGGCATACTCAACGATTCCCTCGTCCTGTCTTAGGACCGCACCTATAGCGTAGTCACTGGCATCTGTGCACACTGTGAACTGTCTTCCTGGCACAGGTAGTTTTAGCGTCATTTGTTGGTGGTCGAGCAGCTGTTTAATTCTGTCGAATGTCCTCTGCGATTCTTCCGACCAAACAAACTTTGGCTCACCTAGTAGCCTGTATAGAGGGGCTGCTATCTCATTGAAGTTCTTCACGAAGCGACTATAAAACGCTGCTCTACCCAAGAATTGTCTCAGTTTTCTCTTTGAATTCGGGGCTGGAATCGTTTTAATCGTCAAAATTTTCTCCGGCAGTGGTTTAATCTCACCATTTCCCACTTTATGTCCCAACAGAGTAACATTCTTTTTGGCTATCTGGGACTTGGTTTTGTTGACGCGTAGTCCAAACTCTTCGATGCGTCGCAGCACGGCTTCTACATGGTTGACGTGATCGTTTTCGTTTTGACTGTATATGACGAGATCATCACCATAAACCTCCACGTTTTTCAAGTTCCTAAGTAATAGCTTCATCAGTCGTCTGAACGTAAACGGTGCACCTGCTAGTCCAAACGGCATGCGTTTAAATCGATATTGTGTCTGACCCACGATGAAAGCCGTCTTATCTCTATCACCTTGTTTTATCGGTATCTGCCAGTATCCTGAGCGAAGATCGAGAACCGAAAACACATTCGCACCTTGTAGGCGATCTAAAGTTTCTACCACTGTTGGCATGGCACACGGTCTTAACTCTGTCATACTGTTTAACTGTCGAAAATCAACACAGAATCTATACTTCCCATTCGCTTTTTTTACTAACAGCACTGGAGAGTTGTACGGGCTATCAGCTTCCTCAATAATATCATCTTTTAACATCTCTTGCACTTGTCGCTCCACTTCGCCTTCCAGATGACATGGAACTCTTCGCGTTTAAATGACCTTACTTTCGGATCACTTAACGGAATTTCATGATTCACCTTATCGCAATAACCGTATGGGTCCCCATCTCCAGTGAACAGATGATCGTATTTATTAATTAACTCTGTCACATTGTGTACCGTCGACAGCTTAATCGCTGCTATCTCGCTGGTCTCATACATGTTGATATGCCCGTATTTCGTGACCACCACGTTCGCTTGCGTGTCGATTATGGCACCAATCTCACGCAGAAAATCCGCTCCTAATATCGTTCGCTGTAGTTCGGGTACAACAATGAAAGGAAACGTCACCTCGCAGCCACCAACAACGACCGTACAGTTCGATCTACCCGTGATACGCAACACATACCCGCCTACTGTTTGTACTGTCAATGAACACGGACTAACACTCTTACATAAATTCTTATCTATTAACGACACGGCCGCCCCTGTATCTATCAAACATACTACTTCTCGATCATTCACTCGCAACTTCGAATACAGAGCCCTTTCTCAATAGCCCCCACTAAATCTAGGTTCATACGAAAGAAAGAACAAGCATTATACCGTCTGAAATTTTTTCTTTTCGCCTTTCTGGGCAGTATCTTCTCCAGTGTCCCGGCTTACCGCATTCAAAACACCGGTCTTTTCTATCAGCCAACTTTAACGCCGCCACTTCCCGCTGCAATGCTTCAATTTTCTGCTCATATTCGTTTGGTTTTGGTTGGTCTATAGCGGCTACCGTTGTGCTCAGCAGCTGTCTGGTCACCTTCGCCAGCTCACTAATATCCATCGGCTGCGTTGCGTTAACCAGTTGTAATCGCTGAGAAATGTGGTCTGGGACACTCTCGATGAATTGGGAAGACAGTAACTGCGCTTCTGATTCTTCATCTAAAGTGGGAAGCGCGCGTCGAAGTAGATTAGTCAGTTTCACCGCCAACACTAGCGGGTCTCCATCAGGTCCAAGCTTCATTGACCGGAACTGCTGCATTGCTAGCTGTCTGTCTGTTTCGCTGTCAAACTCGGACACTAGTCGTTCAACCAATTTCTTCCAAGACGCTGTGCCATTTGACCTGTCTACGCTGTCATATGCAGCCTTCGCTCGGCCTCTCAACAGCGTCCCCAGGACAACTGCCTTCGCCGCCTGCTCCTTGACACCCACCAGCTCAGCAACAGCCTCGAAGTCACGTAAGAAGCTCCGTATGTCTCCTTCTTCAAACGCAGCTGGCCACGGGATCTTCATTTTCTGGAGGCAGCGACACCAAATGTAACAACAGAAGACAAGGGCGAAGCAACAGATCGTTTTATTATGAAAATCAACACGTATTTATATATATTTCACATACATTATTATAGCTTATGCAAGTAGACAAGCGCAGTCATCTGATTGGTTGCAGACAAACGCAGGCTTCTGATTGGTTGTTTCGGGATTCCTTGACAAATAGAGTTCTCTATCTGCGAATCATATTTTGCCACGTTAACTTTGCTGTGATTGGTTGTTGACTCAGCCTTGTTCATATTTTCTCACGGCCCATATTAGTGACCTAGACATTAACGTAGATTAGTGTCAACCAATCGGCTAGCAGCCTGCTCTCACCACAGTGGCACTGACTTCACATTGGAGTTGAAAATCCGGATTTTATTTTTGATGCTGAGTACTTAAGACTTCCACAAGGACTTAAAAAAATGAAAGCTTGTCTTGCTTTTCCGATTCTGGCTTTGATATCCTCGTCAGTTCCGCCTGTAGTTGAAACGATGCTTCTCAGTTAGGTTAAGGAGGTTGCTTCTCTTAGATGTCTCCCATTTATGCTGGCTGATTGTTGTCTGTTGTTGTTGTTGCTGTTGGTGTTGGCCAGGAATCTTCCATTCTTTTGAAAATTTTAATAGGCAATTTTCATCAGTTAAAAGTGCAATTTTTGATAAAAATCTACAATAGTTAAACTGTGATGAGAGAAATAGGCTGAGCAGTACACGAGGAACACATCGAGTGAGTGATGAACGGGAGCTCGAAATTGTGCAGATCTCTCAATCACTATCTGTACAACATGTCAACCTACACAGTAAGTATTTCAATAGTGATCAATGTGACTTTCGCTGCATAATTAATAACTTGATAACAATAACGAGGAATGAAAATGCTTTCGCATTAATGTATTATTCATTTGTATAGGTTCAAAATAAAAAATGCCCGACTTAATTGAACCGCAGATAGTAAGCAGTTCGACACACTCAGTATTTGTGAATAATTTGTAAGTAGCTGGCTTTAAAAGTGATAATAATAATAATTATAATAATTCTATGTGATTCACCGTCCCCCGCTTGTTTTACCTAACTGAAGTGACTGGTTTCTCGTTGTGTATGTGTCATAAAGACAAATTTAGAGCGAAAAGTTGTTTTCAATAAATGTTTCTTCTTCAGGCTCTACAATTATAAATCCATTAATTTAATTTAAGTATTCAATAGCCTGCCAACCAGACAGCCAGCCAGCCATCCAGAAAGTGCATATTGGAATCATATCCGAAATGTATTGTGGAACAAGTATACGATGCGATGGAACAATAGGCAGTCTGTTTTGAATATGCACGGTCCATGAGAAGATGATATGAAATAATTAAATGATGTGTGTGTGTATATATTCAAATGTACTCGGCAAAATACAAGATTCGAGAGTGAGAGTAATCGGAGTGTGTGAGACAAAACGAATGAATCGTACAGAAAATAAACCAACTAGCTGGACATAAGTTTAAGGTTGAAAATGACGCCAATAATGATAATTGTAAAATAATAACGATTATGTGGTGTTAACTTAAAAGTACTGATGGTGAATGATTATCAGATCATAGCAGTAATAATGAATTTAGTGAAGTGGAGTGAACAGGATTTTGCATAGACGATATTAATTGAGACGATCTCTACTTAAACCTAAGGTAATAAAATCGTAAGGAAGATCATGAAATTGTAAAAGGTCAGAAATGAACATTTGTCAATGAAACACAGCAGTAGAGGAAAAAGAAGTAGAAAGCAACAATGTGACAGGAGTTCAAACCGCTGATGCTTATGGAGGATTCGTTGGCTTTATTGTAGTCCGAAGGTAAACATAGCGGCCTTTTGATATTGATTTCAACCGCTTCAGCTACTGACAGAAGACGTAGTGGAGCTTCTCGATATAGATTACCAGAAATGCGGTACAAAACTGCGAACTCCAGGTCAAGTTTTATCCAGTGTCCAGCATCTACCAAGTGGACTAAGACTGTAGTATTTGCGCATTTGATTACCCCTTTACTCGACTGTACAGGCACATGTCCCACTGCTCTGTTAAATCGCCACTTCAGAATCCCAGCTGCGATTTCCTCTTTGTAACCTACTTCCAGATACAAAGGTTCGTTATCTGCGGTATCAATCTCTACCCCATCTCTAGGTATTGATGCACAGCTTTCTACGAAGATCTCTGGATATCCATTTTCTTACAGTATAAGTTTCAGTTCACACATTTCTTCCTTAATGTGTTCCTGTAAGCGTATGCCTTTTATTGTATAGCTAGGACACTTAATTAAATTTCTTTTGTATTGAATCGGTGTGAAGCTGTGAAAATGCATGTACTGATTCGTCCAATTCTTCTTTTGAAATAACTTCATTTGTAGATACCCGTCTGTCCTCTTGGGGAGGAGGACGTCTAGGAGGAATAAACTGTTATTGTCTTCTTCCCTCCACGTAAACTGAATAGCTGGATGAACACTGTTAACAGCATTCAGAAGCTCTTGTTAATTAAGATTTCTATCACAAATAATCAAGGTATTATTCACGTATCGAAAATAATAGTCAATCTTCCTAATCGTGTCTTTGAGTGGACCATTCTCAAGCTTTGCCAGGAAAATATCAGCTAGTATTTTGCCCATAGATGAGCCCATGGTAACAAAATCATGTTGACTATTAAAATCATTGTTGAACTTAAACTGAACATTGTTAGAGCATTTCAACAGCTATTCCTTGACGTATTCCGACTGGATTCCTACATCCTTCTTTCGTTCTATCAGTTGGTCACATAAGTAGTTGACTGTTTCGAGCAATGACAAGCTGGTGAATAATGATGTTACATGCAGTAACATCATTATCTTTCCCTGTGTTTTCAGGCTTTTGATAGTTTCTACAAGGCTAAATACGTCATCTTCACTAAAATTCAATAATTCACGATGCAACGGTTCTAATGCCTTTAACAACGACTAGACCATAGAATTACAGAGAAATCGACACACATCTAGAATGGGACGTGGTGGTACTTCATTCTTGTGAACTTTTCGCAAGCCATAATACCTTCGTGGAGTTTACACTAAAGAATCAGATTATTCTCAAGTAGTGATTTTAGTATCTTAACCATTTTGCGTCCGATTGACTGACTTGTGTCTTTATTATTATTATTATTATTATATCCTTTAATTCCTAGAGGAACATGGGGCTTCAGCCGACCGTCTTCATTGCCTCCTGTTTTCTGCCAACTTTTCAGCCCCTCCAAGTCTGCCCACATGCTTTCGTCTCCTCCTCACATGACCTCCTCCAAGTTATCCTTGCACTGACGAACAACTCGCCGGTTCCCTTTCGGGTTCCACTCGGTGGCTTGTCTAGTAATGTCACTTGGTGGTTTCCTCAGACTATGGCCAATCCATCTCCATTTATTCCTGTCTATTTGTTTCACAATCGGGTCCTGGTTTGTTCGCTCCTAGAGATCCCTGTTGCTGACCTTTTCTAGCCGGCCATCTGATCTCGATTATTGAGCGAAGACAACTGTTGATGAAGGTCTGAAGTTTGTTTGAGATGCTCTTTATGACTCGCCAATTCTTTGATCCGTATAGTGGCACTGACTGGCTTCACTTTGGAGTTGAAAATCCGGATCTTATTTTTGATGCTGAGTACTTAAGACTTCCACAAGGACTTAAGAAAATGAAAGCTTGTCTTGCTTTTCCGATTCTGGCTTTGATATCCTCGTCAGTTCCGCCTGTATTTGTAACGATGCCTCTCAGTTAGGTTAAGGAGGTTGCTTCTCTTAGATGTCTCCCATTTATGCTGGCTGATTGTTGTCTGTTGTTGTTGTTGCTGTTGGTGTTGACCAGGAATCTTCATCACCTCTGTTTTATCTATGTTCACTTGAAGTCCTATCTTTGATGCTTCTTCTGCCAACTTGTTCCTTTTAACTTGCATATCTTCCAGTTTGTGGGAAATCAGACATATATCATCGCTGGCGAAGTCCAGATCCTCCAAGTCCCATTTTGTGTGAGTCCATTTTATGCCTGTTTCCTCACTACCTGGCCCGTTGTTTGTCGCATTTTCCAATCTACTGCAATCAGGAAGATCATTGGCGATAGTAGACAGCCTTGTCTCACTCCCGTCCCTACTTCGAAGGACTCCTTGACTTTCGCGTTTTGGATTACTTGGCATGTAGCATTGTCGTATGACTGTTGGATGAGATGTATAATTGTCGATGGGACCCCGTAGTAGCGAAGTAGTTGCCAAATGACCTCTTGATTGACGTTGTCGAAGGTCTTTTTAAAGTCGATGAAGTTGAGATAGAGAGGTGACTGCCATTTCAGGCTTTGTTCAATGATGATCCGTAGTGTGACGAATTGATCAATACATGATTTGTTTCTCCTGAATCACGCCTGTTCCGGTCGAAGTTTTTCATCCAGGTTGGCTTGTTTGATTCTCTCCAGGATGATGCGGCTTAGTATTTTGCTTGGGATGGTTAGAAGCATAATTCCACGCCAGGTTTTGCATTGACTTAAGTCTCCTTTCTTTGACAGTTTGAATAAGTATCCTTTCTTCCAATCCTCAGGTACTTTACCCTCTTTCCACACCTTCTCCAGCAGTGGCGTCATCAACTCCGCTCTTGTCTCTGGGTCTTTTTTCAAAGCTTCTGCTGGGATCCTATCTGGTCCTGCTGCTTTCCCAGCTTTTAGCATCTTGATTGTATTCAGGACCTCTGATTTCGTCGGAGGGTCGATGTTCACTGGTAGTTCTGCTTCCGTTGTTGGTATTGTTGGGCATGTTGTAGGTGGCGGTCGATTTAGAAGTCTTTTGAAGTGTTCAGCCCAGTGCTTTCTCTGTTCCACCTCTTTGGTGATTGACTTTCCATTGTCATTCTTGACTGGGTTAATCTGCGTCGACCTTTTGACCGATAGGTGCCTAGTTGTTTGATAGAGTTTGGCGAGGTCTCCTTTACCTGGAGCTTGTTCTGCTTCGTTTTCCATGGTTTCATAATATTTTCTTTTGTCTTCCCTGGCACTCTTCTTCACTCTTTTGTTTAGCGTGCTGTAGCTTGCATTCAACTCCTGTTTTTGTTGCTCGTCGGTGCACTGGATAATCTTTTGTTTCACTGTCCTTCTCTCTTTCATTAGTTTCCAAGTGTCCGTAGTGAGCCACTGTTTGTCCTGCCTCTTCTTTCTGCCTAGAACTTCCATGCAGGTTTGACTCCACACCGTTTTCAGGTTGTCCCAGTGCTTTTCGACGCTGACCTTTCGCTGGTGTTGATTTGTGTCTCGACTTTGTCCTTTATGCTTGCAATGAAGATGTCCTTCGTAGCCTGTTCCTTCAGTTTTTGAGTGTTGAACTTGACTTGTGGTCTGTTGGCAGCTCCTGTTTCCCTGAAAGCTTTTAATTTGATTCGGATTGTGCCTTGTACGAGATAGTAGTCTGAGCCGACGTCTGCTCCTCTTCTTACTTTTGTGTCCAGCAGGCTGCGCCCACACTTCCTTGAGCAGCATTGAGATGAAGTCAATTTGGTTTTCGGTTCTCCCATCTCGTGACACCCATGTAGCCCTGTGCATATCTTTGTGCTTGTATACACTGCCACCAATCACTAGTTCGTTGAAGGCGCAGAAGTCGGCGAAGAGATCTCCGTTTTCATTCATTTCTTCGAGAGCTTCTCTACCCATGATAAGTTCTCTTCCTGTGTTGTCTGGTCCCAGTTTGGCGTTCATGTCTCCCATTAGTATTTTAATGTCGCCAGCTGGAGTATTGTCCATTGTTGGTTGTAGCTGTTTGTAGAATTCTTCTTTCTTTTCGAGTTCTGCGTTTTTTCTGGGTTCATAACATTGTACAATTGACACTTTCCTTCCTTTGGAGTTGAATCTGGCGGTCATTATCCTGGACGAGATCGCCTCCCATTGCATCAGGGCCTTTGTTGCCGCTGGTGACATCATGATAGCCACGCCTTCGGTGTGCGTGTGGTTATCTTCTGGGTGACCGGAGTAGATCACTGACTCTCACCGTTGACACTTTGGTGAATCCATTCCCATTCCATCTGCTTTCACATATTTTCAGTACTTGAATTCCGTATCGTTTCATTTCGTTTGCGGTCTGGAGAGCTTTGACAATCTCATACATAGTGCGTACGTTCCATGTCCCCACACAGACTTTTTCTTTTGGTGCAAAGAGGTTCACCATGCTGAAGTTTCTGTAGCACTTTTGTTTACAGGGTGGGGTTGCTAACCTCACGCCTGAGAAAGGAATGATTACACTAAGATAAAGTTTAGAGAGAAGCGACCTTTTGGGTTGCTCCCCTCAAAATCGGAAAATAACGGACAAAACAATCAGAACAACACCAGCAAAAGGAAAACAGTTCACAGCAAAAAGGGCAAAAAGCGATAACAACGATACAATGCAACAACATGCAATATAGTTGAGCACAGTTAACTAAAATGATATCTCAACCATAGATTCACTGTCTTGGAACAGCTTGAACATGTAAATCCAACAATATATACAATTATAGATATGTGTTTATGTCTAAAATTTCCACAAATCCAAATAGTTAGTTATATGTATTATCTGTCAATAAGATTAAATCCTCAGATTTAGTGTTCGAAAGGTAGATAATTGTAATTGTTTCCACAAACTCTTGGCATGAAATTTTACAGAAACAGGAGTTTTTATGAAATTAGGGAAATGTATCGCAGTAGTCAAAAAGCGCGCGCTTACATCGAATCGTATTCCATTATTGAATATGATAAATTAGTAATTTTGAAGGATATAATTTATAAGGTTAACTTATGGTTCACAAAATGGCACAAAGTAGCTTACATAGTATAAATCGCTTTTTATCATACTGTGATTATCAGTAACTGATTTTTGTACGCCTCAGGGGTGGAATGATTTCTTTATAATGAAGGTTTTTGTATTTCCCAATGAATGAAAAACAAAACGATATTGTTTTTACTGACGTTTCGCTATTCAATGCTAATAGATTTATCAAATTTTTTCAAACCGTTAAAATTTTGTCATAACTGTCTCTTTGAATTGTTCAGCGTCTTCTCTAGACAGTGGACTCAAGTCATGTCTTTGATTCATGAGATTTTCAAACTGAACTTTCATGTCTACCTAGAGAACTTGAGACCAAGAGATATGATTTGCATTTGAATATCCGACAAAGATATATTAGAATAGTTAAAAACGTATTTCTCTGGCGAATCCGGAAACTTGAAGTGAGATTCGATTGTTTTGCAACTTTTCAGTATATTTATTCTAACATCTTCAGATCTTTTCTTTATAACGTCAGAAATATAAACCTCAAACAGGCTACGTCTTGTCTCTGTTAGTTCAAACAAGAAATGCATACGTTGAGATATGTTGTTCTCAAGCTCCGGAAGACGCATTTGTATGGCATCGATCAGGTTCAACGCTTAAGAGTTCGGTCGATTGGATAAATATGATTAAGGCGTGAAATTTTTCATTAAAATTCTGGATATTCACCATTCTTAATGCAGCTTTTGAGAATATCAGAATTAGAATTCGCTTCAGCAAGCTTGACAGAATATCGTAGAAACTCGCTGAGTCCCTTTACTGTCAATCGGTCCTTGCACGATTTGAAATCATGAAAAATACCCATTTATTCATAAGTAAAATCACAGTTCTTTTGTTTCTTTGATGGTCTGTGTGTGTGTTAGTTTGTATGCTTCAGAACATGTGGGTGGACAATTCGGTACGTGGTTTCATTCAATTCGAGGTCAATTAACTGAGGTGGGATTGATTCACCAGTTATTCCTCTAATCTTCAACCAATTCTTAGTCATGTGAAGTCTAATCATTTCACGTTAGCTGCTCACTATGAACACATTCGGTATGAAACACATGAGTCACTTCGTGTGATCTTCTGAACTGATTTTTGATGAAGAGTTATTCCGTGTTGACAAGTGAGGATGAGTTATCGTAAGCAAATGAACGAACAGCCTGGCTTGTATCACAAATGTTGATGAGTGAGTGATGTCAGCTTAAGCTGATCTATAGTACTCAGTCCAGGTGTAAACTTATTTGGCGTTAATCATCTACAATACAGACTCACTTGTCTATGTGTGAATTTGAGCACTCGTAAGTTGAATGTATAACACATTCGTCAGTATTGTTTGTACTGCATGAGAGAAGTGTAGTTTTCAATGAAACGTGGATGGCGAGGTAGTTTTGATGATTTAGATGTGTACAATTTGATGCATTCTCGTTCAGAGGGTAACTTGCATTCTCTCTTAGCTCCCAGCATAGCCAATCCCTCATGTAAAGACTCACTTTTAACACTGTTCATGAATGATGGATATTGTGATAAGTCTCACAGTCAAAGCATACGGGAACGACATCACAACTACACCCTCGTGTGTGGCGCTTCACAAAATTGTTCATTAGGAATGGATGAAGAGTAATACTGATGACAGCTTCATCACTTGTAACCTCCGCCCTCTTTACTGGGTGGGTAATAATAATGATAAAAGTAATAAACAGACATCCACGTTGATAAAATTGTTCAATATAAATATGAATTTAGAAATTATTTCGGTGCTAACAACTCCATATACCTATTGAGGAAACAGGTCCAACTAGCAATAGTAATATTAGTACTGGTAGTATTTATTTGAATGAAGCGGAATGAATACTCACGACTTTATTGCTAATGAATTGAGATGGTGTTAACCTGACGCATTGACCATAATATATCACCGATTTACGTGGACCGATGACACGTATTCGTATTTAGGATTTGTAATCATATTGTACTATTTATTTACCTGATTTTATCTGTGTGGACCACGACGCATGCATGTTGTTTGCATGATCAGAAATTATTTCAGTGTTTATATCTTCACGTGGTTTTACACACTTAGTTCAATTTCAAGTCTTGTATTCTGGTACTGTGTAGAAATGAACTCACTCTAAAAATACGACTGGTCGCATAACAATTACACCAAACACTACTTCTTGAATATGCGTATATATTATTCGTATTGCGAATTTAACAATTTTTAATCAGCTCTCTTGTCGAAATATACCAAATCCTCTTATGTGTTGGTATGAAAGCACACACTAACGAGGATTGATAGAGCAAGCCTTACTATTCGAGTTGACTGACAGTCTTTCTTGTCCACTCTACATCGCTTTCAAAGCTGTTGTTGTTGAATGAATAATGATTCCTGCTGCTTTTAGATAAAGATAAGTGAAAATTAACTGATTAGATTATTGTTGATTATTCGTGGGTATCAAATCTACTGTATGGATGCGGCGAAGTCAGCTGTTGATGAAAGCCTACAGTGGCCTGTTGTAAACTCTTTTCGTGGTGCGCCAAGTTTCTCACATATATGGATCATCTCACTTAACATTAGTGGTGAAAATTCCTACTGTGTACTAGATATTTCTAACCTGATTTAGGAATGATTGAGGTGTGTCTTATCCTAGCGACTGTGGTTTACACGTCATCATACTTGCCACGTACCTTTAGTTGAAATTATTTTTCTCAGACAAGTGAGTGAATTGAACCATTTGAAATTTCTCTCCCACGATCTACTCAGCATCTGTCTAATCCATTTCTATATCGAAGTCTGGTAATTTATTCGTCAAGTGGAATAGTTGTATCACCAGACTTAATTTTCTGTCATTCAATCTTTCAAATGAAGCAGTTAATCCGCCCAGTAAAATATCTGTTTCTTCTTCAGTGTGGAAATCGCATTTATGTGGACTTTCATACGCTGTTTGAATTTGAATTTGAGACTTCCCCGTCGATTGATTGGACCGAATGAACTGTCTCAGATGACATTTCAACCTGAGGCCGAGGACTTCCATCCAATCAATCGACGGTGAAATCTCAAATTCAATTAAATTAGTGGAATTATAATATCCTTCAATCATTAGTACTGTGAAAATGAAGCATAAACAGGAGAAATTAGGTATGTTGAAAACAAAGAGAATATCAATCACCCACTCAATGAGAAGAGATCAAATTGTACACATCTGAAAACATCAAAGTTACCTAGCCATCCAGTTTTCATTGAAAACTATATTTGAGTAATGTAGTACAAATAATACTGAGGAATGAGACGCTGAAGAGAACTAACATGCAAAGGATTCAGTATCACAAACCAATAACGTACTGAAGAAATAGCCTATGTTGAGTGCTGCATATTAGCCTATCCTGACACAATCCAGTAACTCCAGTGATGTAAACTAGGCTGGAAATTCGCTCAGAGTGACTCATCTGGACTCTTCAACACTGAATAACTAACTCTTCAGCACATATCGAATTCGAAGATCACACCAACTGATGTGTCTCATGCAAAATGTTTTGAAACAGAACAGCTTACATGAAGTGAAGAGAATGTTAGAATGTGATAACACGTAAAGTGGAACAGGAGAATCAAAGTAACGCGACGTAGCATAAAGATGAGCAGGTGCGTTTTGTTAACTCTTTCATGAAATTATTGCAGAAGTCAAGAAGGAGAGCGTACAAAGTGTGTTGTACACAAGGTTTGAGACTGGATGTTCTGTAGTGCTAAATCTGAGTTTACGGTTACCAAACGCGCTGTAAGTGCATTCGTGAATTTTTGAATGACGCTGTTGGAGATGTATATGGGAATCATCTCACCCTTACGATGATCAGACGAACCATTGTGTTAGAATATGCACGCACGCTACACATGTGATGAAAGCATCTCAGAAACAACTCTACGCAAATTATAATGACACTCCGATCACGTCTGAACTTTGAGATGTCAAAGAATCGGTTTGTATTTTAAACAATATATTGAACCTGTTGCTTGATATTCCTGAATTGCTGATATCATCATAATGCTTTTAAGATTACAAATTTCTGGGACGGTATGTAGGTGTTTGTTAGCATTGTTCCATGACACCTTCGTGAATATGAAGTCAGAAATGTGCAACACTCGATTGACGTCTAACTGATTTTATGCTTAGTTTTCTTCTGTTGACCAACTGACCACTGGGCGGTTACCTTTTCGCATCCTCGTTTAAACACTTCATTTCCGATCACTGGATTTGTTGCAAATTGGATATACCTTGTGTAGTGGATTTCTACTGATTTCTCAAGGAGGATGCGTTACAGCAGTACATGTATTCAACCAGCTTTCAATGTGTGAAGTCATTTCGTCACCCGTGAAAAGTAGCCGAATGAAAACATTCTTCTTTTTCACTTACCATTTGAGTAGATTTGCAAATTTTCGATTTCGTTAACAAGCTCTGGTTGTGTGTCCAATGCTAGTTAGTGGTTTGACATTTTCCATCGATTTCTAGACGATCAGTTCTTCATATCGTGGTATTTTTTCTTGCTAAAACACAACATCGACTGAATTCATTTCGTGTAAAAGAGGACGAAAGCTGACAAGTAATGAATACTCACGAATGCTGATGATTCATCTCACGTAATATCAGACCACCGATTCATTTTAGCTCAGGTCAGATTTACCTTGACAAGTTCTAAATGATATCCCGAAGTGTGGATGGCTATATTTTCACTGTGAGCTTCGAATGACGGTGTTGGTTATTCAAAGCGAAGATACAGACCACACGAAATGACATTCAATTCAGTTCTTCCGACAATCTTTACCATCTTAGCTTCCCATGAGTTATATGAAGGAAACTAAATTTCTGACGCCTTCAGCCAGGTTATCAGGCTAGCATCACTTATGAGGCTGACAATATATTGACGGCTTTTTCAGAGTGAAACATTGTGTTTACTTCTTTTGTTCGTATAGTGATTTGTATTAAAGTTTCGAAATAATTTTCACAACTGATGGGAAGTAATGGAATCTGGTACTCGTATGGTTTCGTATTTAACACTCATCAGTCTAGTGTGAGTAGAATTCATTCTATATTCTAATATTCACACTTGTAACACACTGTGTGAAATTCTGAGAGGTTATTCACAAAGCCATGAGCCTCCTGATGGTGAATTGTTCTAACACTCTGTTTATTGAAATTCGTGATTAACATGTCGTAAAACGAACCAACCACTTCAATTAGGCAAAACCAACAAGAGATTGCGAATCACAGCGAAATTTGTTGCATAATACGCTTATCATGGCACAGTCCTTCTCAAAAAGCCTAGAGAAATACTGCAATGGAGAAATAAGGAGAGAGTGGCAGACTATTCTGAGTAGAATGTGTCAGCTCGGTTTGTTATTCATTAATAATGAAAATAAATCACTTTTTTAGTGATCACACATTTTCAAAAGATAACTTAGCAGTGAGACATAAATTTTTAAAATTCACTTATAGATATCACGTTGACATGCATTAGTTTACTTTAAGTACTGACATGAAATCCTCGTGAGACGTATGACTTATGATAATCACTAGTCATTGTGGATAACATGTGCAGCTTGAGAGCTATTAATAACCTGAGAGCGCGAAATCAACAAAATATGCTTTGATGAAAGATAAACATATAAGCAGTAGGTTGATTTATTAAGTACACAGAAAGCATTTCTTTTCATCACTACAACGTACCACATGATTTATTTGACAACTGCAGAAACAAAATTCCAATATATCAGAGAGTAGAATGCAAGACACATTTTTGGGTAAAATGCTTCAGTGAAATGATAAACAAAATTGTCTGTTTGTCGCTTCTCATTTTTTCTCATGGCGAAAATGGAATTCAACATGTATGTGCTGCACCTCATCTGAAAAATGTGACGCCGATACGACTTGACGGTACAGTCGTTTGAAAAGGAATTATGTGAGTTAAATTCGATTTAAAATCCCTCATAAGCTGTTACTACAAAATGCCTTCCTCATCATTCAGTCTACCCATCTTATTGGCAATACATCAATTGAATTTCATCTGCTTTAAGGTTGATTCCGTGATAAATTTGCTCTATATTTCGATATCTGAGAAAGGCGTTTCAGCTTCAGAAATAAACTATTTGCTTCTTTGATAAGAATAAGTTATTAAAACAAAGCAAAATCGTCTGAAAATGACTTGTCTGATCTACGAATAATGGTGATGTGACATTCACTTAATTAGGAAGACACAAGGAGTGGTGTTTACTTGAATTTGAACAGCATCTGCCCACTGAGATACAAACGAATGCTGGTGAAAACGTTTTTCCGTAGAGCGAATAGAATGTGTTCACCTGACAAACTAAACTGTGAACTAATCCTTCTTGAAAAATGCTAGAAAGAAAACGGTGACCCACACAGTTTCATTAACAAATATGGCATTATTAAACTTAAGAAGCTTGATAAAGCTACAGCCAGTAGGAAGCTCGCGAAAAATAAGTTTGTTTCTTATCTGTTTCGAATTTTAAATATTTTTCTTGTGCATTGAAGATTCTGTAGCAATTTAACTGGTTTTCTCGGGTAGCGTCCCTGGTCCTGTGCCCAACCCACCCTATTCACAAAGGCTTT
Source organism: Trichobilharzia regenti (assembly GCA_944472135.2). Taxonomy (NCBI): domain Eukaryota; kingdom Metazoa; phylum Platyhelminthes; class Trematoda; order Strigeidida; family Schistosomatidae; genus Trichobilharzia; species Trichobilharzia regenti. The sequence continues at coordinate 46,467,064 of OX235267.1, forward strand.
GGTCCGGCTACAAACTGGCGACGTAGTTAGTAAATTAGGCGAGGTTGCCAACATTGTTAAATAACTCTTAACTGAGAGATCTGCCCAGGTGTTTATACATAAAAAGACAAGCAGGAGATATGCACTAGTCATATTCCTAAGTTAAACTGCACATTGGAGATATTGACTTAATAAAGTAGAACGTGAAAATGAAAGCAAGTTATTGTAACTACTTGTGAAATGATGCATCAAATATCGAGGCATCAAAATGAAAATTAATTCACAGGAGGTTTGTGTTTCTTTAACCTTCAAACCGTGGAGAAATCTTTCTTGCTCTTCACAAATAGCACAGAGGCACCAGGAAATATGTTGACATTATTATAATTATTGTCATCCCAATTATTATAGCTTTCAAATGACGAAACATTTGTGACAGAGACTGCACAAGAATACTTAATCAACCATCAGTTTGCAAATATCAGTGGTTCGTTATCTTTATCTTACATCGTTATGCAACTCAGTATATGTTCCTATAATCAGTTTGTAGTTCAACGCATTCTAAGGGCAGTGAGTAAACGCCAATATCGTATTTTGTATTCGACATTTTCTGCTGCATGAAAGCAACCTCATCTTGAAAGCTTCAACACTCATTGACGCTACAACTTAAATGCTCTATGCCCACCCTTACACCGGATAAGGTGATCTGATACGATGCATTGCGGAACAGCGTAATAATAATTGGATCACATCCCAACACACAATTTAGTGTTCACAGTCATATGATGTGACCATTCCCGAAGCATCAGCGAGTAGGACGACAGAATACATTAGTATTATGACTACAAGGCACACACTGTGACCGGGATGTCATATACTTATCAATATTTTATGAAATCAATTTATCCGATAATGGAGTTGTATTCTGCAGCAATGTTGAATTTCTCGTCCTGACTAAATATCCACCCGTTCCGCCGTGTGCAGATGGCTGTTTACTTCTTCACTGTAAATATTCAAATGAACTGATATGAGAACACAGACGAAAAAGCAAAGAAGATAAATATATTTCATATTGGATCTCTCTAAGCTTCTGTGTCTTTCCACTATTCCTTCGGATGCTGACGAAATATGCTTTTCAGGGGATGCGAAATACTCACTTATAATTTTATCATGCTGATATCTGATCTTTAGCCTTCCTATATTTGTCAGTTAGAGATCAAAGAATTAAGCAAACAATTCACGTCAAATACACTCATTCACCTACCTTCAAAGGGAATGAGGTGTGGACTTTGAAATATGCTAAGCGCTCTTCGTTTGTACATTTATTTATTATTGGTTATGAAATTTCTAACCATTAGATCACACCAAATACTCGTGAACACCTCAATTCAAGACATAGAATGATGAGTTTATTGTCGAATCGAAAATATTATTAACACTTCATCTTTTTTAGGCGACACTTCAGTAGCCACTTCTAGACGAGTACATGTGCAGATATTGGCTCTGTTATCGTTCACGTATAAGGCAATTCCGAATTAATTCGTCATAGCTGGCTGAGTGAAGTTTCTGACTGGTCAAGAGAACAATGAAGTCGTAATCCTCTGTGGACTGAAACTATCCACATTGTGATATTCTAGCACTTCTGTACCACTGACCGTTTCCACTGACTTATCTCGATTTACACCCTCGGAATAATTTCCTGTCGTGGTGGTATATAATACTTAATGACTGATTCATTGATTGATATGAGTAGTTGGAAAAGACTCACGCGGTGTGGTGTTCCTTGTCAGCCAGATCGAATTGATACAAATACCGCGGTGTGTTTCCGCTCATTTCGACGAATCTTATCAGCGGTGTGGCAGGTATGACTCCGTTTAGTAGGTAGAAACATTTGAGACCAACTAAATTCTGTACAGCTTCGCAGGCGAGCTTCTAACATATGGACTGGAATTCGTTAGTCTCAAGTATCCAGATCACAATATCTCATCTGAATACTTCCCGTTTTCAAAGGAAGCTGTGTTGATGATTTTTCACCTCGAGCTGGGTAACTTTGGAGTACTTTGGAGTACTGACAGTTATTTATAAGGCCTACCTGAAATCAAATCCCTTGAAATCAATCCACTTGACAGATTGGTGGCGTCTGTGTCAATCTCAATGGAAAATATCAATTTATTATGTTGTTTTGATGAATACACAACAGACTGCCTGAAGTGTAAAATAATATCCACATGCTGACTTGCTTTCCTGCAGTATATACGGAATGAATTCTAGTGAAATGCATATTTAGCTAATTTACTTCGTCCACTGCGTTCTCAAAGGCTCCGTGTGAGTCGACAACGATGTACAATGAAGAAGAGTGACTTCGGATTGTCTTCTAGGATCATAAAATCACTCAGTTATGAAATATGAAATGGAAAGACGTATCATAGGGGTATTTGTTTTGCGAAATTCATTTATATAAATCTCACAGTGCAACACTTGATACAGTTCTATGAAGAGAAACTGTGATGGCAGAAATAGGCTGAGCAGCACGCGAGGAACACATCGAGTGAGTGATGAAAGGGAGCTCGAAAGTGTGCAGATCTATCAATCACTATCTGTACAACATGTCAACCAACACACAGACAGCATTTCAATAGTGATCAATGTGACTTTCACTGAAAAACTTTGTAACTTGATAAGAATAACGAGGAATGAAAATGCTTCCGCATTAATGTATTATTCATTTGTATGGGTTCGAAATAAAAAATGCCCAGCTTAATTGAACCGCAGATAGTAAGCAGTTCGACACACTCAGTATTTGTGAATAATTTGTAAGTAGCTGGCTTTAAAAATGATAATAATAATAATAATTCTATGTGATTCACCATCCGCCGCTTGTTTTACCTAACTGAAGTGACTGGTTTCTCGTTGTGTATGTGTCATAAAGACAGATTTAGAGCGAAAAGTTGTTTTCAATAAATGTTTCTTCTTCACGCTCTGCAATTATAAATCCATTAATTTAATTTAAGTATTCAATAGCCTGCCAACCAACCAGCCAGCCAGCCATCCAGAAAGTGCAAATTAGAATCATATCCGAAATGTATTGTGGAACAAGTATACGATGGGATGGAACAATAAGCAGTCAGTTTTGAATATGCACGGTCCATGAGAAGATGATAAGAAATAATTGAATGATGTGTGTGTTTGTATATATTCAAATATACTCGACAAAATACAGGATTCGAGAGTGAGAGTAATCGGGGTGTGTGGGAGAAAACGAATGAATCGTACAGAAAATAAACCAACCAGCTGGACATAAGTTTAAGGTTGAAAATGACGCCAATAATGATAATTGTAAAATAATAACGATTATGTGGTGTTAACTTAAAAGTACTGATGGTGAATGATTATCAGATCATAGCAGTAATAATGAATTTAGTGAAGTGGAATGAACAGGAGTTTGCATAGACGATATTAATTGAGACGATCTCTACTTAAACCTAAGGTAATAAAATCGTAAGGAAGATCATGAAATTGTAAAAGGTCAGAAATGAACATTTGCCAATGAAACACAGCAGTAGAAGAAAAAGAAGTAGAAAGCAACAATGTGACAGGAGTTCAAAACGCTAATGCTTATGGAGGATTCGTTGGCTTTATTGTAGTCCGAAGGTAAACATAGCGGCCTTTTGATATTGATTTCAACCACTTCAGCTACTGACAGAAGACGTAGTGGAGCTGCTTGATATAGATTACCAGAAATGCGGTACAAAACTGCGAACTCCAGGTCAAGTTTTATCCAGTGTCCAGCATCTACCAAGTGGACTAAGACTGTAGTATTTGCGCATTTGATTACCTATTTGCTCTTTCGACTACTACGCTACATTTTGCTTTTTAATAAAAACTCTTATTTCTATAAAATTTTATCCCAAGAGTTTGCGGAAACTATCACAATTATTAACCTTTCGAACACTGAATCCAAAAAACACAATCTTATTGACAGATAATACATATAACTAACTAATTGGATTTGTGGAATTTTTAAACATAAACACATCTATAATTGTATATATTGTTGGATTTATATGTTCAAGTTGCTCCAAGTCAGTGAGTTTATGGTTAAGATATCATTTTAGTTAACTGTGCTGAACTATATTGCATGTTGTCTTATTGTATAGTTGTCGTCGCTTTTTGCCTTTTTTTTCTGTGAACTGTTTCCTTTGTTGATGTTGTTCTCGTTGTTTGTGTGTTATTTTCTGATTTTGAGGGGAGCAACCCAAAAAGTCGCTTCTCTCTAAACTTAACTTAATGTAATCATTCCTTTCTCAGGCGTGGGGCTAGCAACCCCACCCTGTAAACAAAATTACTACAGAACCTTCAGCAGAATGAACCTCTTTGCACCAAAAGAAAAAGTCTGTGTGGGAACATGGAACGTCCGAACTATGTACGAGACAGGGAAAGCTGCCCAGATCGCAAACGAGATGAAAAGATACGGAATACAAGTGCTAGGAATATGTGAAAGCAGATGGAATGGGAGTGGACTCACCAAATTGTCAACGGGTGAGTCAGTGATCTACTCCGGTCACCCAGAAGATAACCACACGCACATCGAGGGCGTGGCTATCATGATGTCACCAACGGCAACGAAAGCCCTGATACAATGAGAGGCGATTTCGTCCAGGATAATGACCGCCAGATTCAACTCCAAAGGAAGGACAGTGTCAATCATACAATGTTATGCACCCACAAACAACGCAGACCTCGAAAAGAAAGAAGAATTCTACAGACAACTACTGGCAACAATGGACAATAATCCAGCTGGCGACATGAAAATACTAATAGCAGACATGAACGCCAAACTGGGACCATACAATTCAGGAAGGGAACTCATCATGGGTAGAGAAGCTCTAGGAGAAATGAATGAAAATGGAGAACTCTTCGCCGACTTCTGCGCCTTCAACAAACTAGTGATTGGTGGCAGTGTATACAATTTTTTTATTTATTTTTTATATTTTTGATTACAGCTTGATTCCACACCGTATTTTTGGTACAAGTACGGAATTTTCAGCGTGGATATCGGTAGCCCGAAATTCGCAGGCCGACCATAGATATCAAGTGTGCGTCGGCGTGGGCTCGAACCCCGGACCATGCGCATGGTCGGCGAGAGTCCTAACAAAGTTATCCACAAGGCTACATGGGTGTCACCAGACGGGCAAACCAAAAACCAAATCGACTTCATCTCAATCTCAAGGAAGTGGAGGCGCAGTTTACTGGACACAAAAGCAAGAAGAGGAGCAGACGTTGGCTCAGACCACTATCTCGTACAAGGGACAATCCAAATCAAATTAAAAGCTTTCAGGGAAACAGGAGCTGCAAGATAGACCACAAGCCAAGTTCAACACTCAAAAGCTGAAGGACCAGGCTACAAAGGACATCTTCATTGCAAGCATAAAGGACAAAGCTGAGATACAAATCAACACCAGCGAAAAGGTCAGCGTCGAAAAGCACTGGAACAACTTGAAAACGGTGTGGAGCCAAACCTGCATAGAAATTCTAGGCAGAAAAAAGAGACAGGACAAACAGTGGCTCACTACGGACACTTGGAAACTAATAGAAGAGAGAAGGACAGTGAAGCAAAAGATTATCCAGTGCACTGACGAGCAACAAAAACAGGAGCTGAAGGCAAGCTACAATACACTGAACAAAAGAGTGAAGAAGAGTGCCAGGGAAGACAAAAGAAAATATTATGAAACCATGGCAAACGAAGCAGAACAAGCTGCAGGCAAAGGAGACCTCGCCACACTCTACCAAACAACTAGGAACCTTTCGGGCAAACGTTCGACACAGATTAACCCAGTCAAGAATGACAATGGAAAGTCAATCACCAAAGAGGTGGAACAGTGAAAGCACTGGGCTGAACACTTCAAAAGACTTCTAAATCGCGGAATATACACATTGGGTCATAGGAATAAATAAGAAGACAGTTGCAGCGAAGAAAATTTTCTTTTCGACGAAGTCATCATCTAGGCTGTACATTCGTGTATTTATATCAAATGGATGCTCTTGTGGAGCTGAGTACGTTGGCCGTACCATGCGCCGACTTGAAAAACGCGCTCGTGAACACTATCCAGCCTGGCTAGTAAAAGGAGAACGAAAACGGGTAAATAGTTCGGTGACAGAACACCTGGTGAATTCAGGACATTCAGCGCCACTCGAAAAATCCTTCAAAATCATTTACAAGATTCGATCAAACCCATCAAAGGGAGTAAAATCAAGACATCTGGGCATAGCCGAGGCGCTAGCTATACAAAAGCTCAAACCCACGCTTTGTATACAAAAGAAATACGTCCAACCCCTGTCCTTGCCATGGCCATCATAAACAGGTAATTTTTAGTAATCACCATCCCATCGCCTTTCTTATCTAAACTTCCTGTTTATTCATGTTATTTCAAGTTTTTCTTAATCCCTGTTTACACTACCATATTTTCATACCCGAACTTAGTGTTTATTTTGTCATTTTACTATTTCTACATATTTAATCCCTGATTGCATAAACAATTATTCATCACATTAGTTTTTATCCAAACATCCTGTCTATTTTGTTATTTCTACATTTCTAACCCCTAATTGCACAATGTCAGTCTTCTTAGTTATTTTAATGCTACTTTGTTTGTTTTATCCATCCCCCTGTTTATTATGGCATTCTAATTCCCAATTTTAATTTTTATTAATTTGACCCTTGACCGGATATTATTCTGGAACTTTCCCATCCATTTGATATAAATACACGAATGTACAGCCTAGATGATGACTTCGTCGAAAAGAAAATTTTCTTCGCTGCAACTGTCTTCTTATTTACTTCTAAATTGACCGCCACCTACAACACGCCCAACAATACCAACAACGGAAGCAGAACTACCAGTGAACACTGATCCCCCGACGAAATCAGAAGTCCTGAATGCAATCAAGATGCTTAAAACTGGGAAAACACCAGGACCAGATGGAATCCCAGCAGAAGCTTTGAAAAAGACCGAGAGAGAACAGCGGAGTTGATGACGCCACTGCTGGAGAAGGTGTGGAAAGAGGGCAAAGTACCCGAGGATTGGAAGAAAGGATACTTATTCAAACTGTCAAAGAAAGGAGACTTAATTCAATGCAAAAACTGGCGTGGAATTATGCTTCTGTCCATCCCAAGGAAAACACTAAACCACATCACCCTGGAGAGAATCAAACAAGCCAACCTGGATGAAAAACTTCGACCGGAACAGGCGTGATTCAGGAGAAACAAATCATGTATTGATCAAATCGCCACTCTACGGATCATCATTGAACAAAGCTTGGAATGGCAGTCACCTCTCCGCCTCTCTCAACTTCATTGACTTTGAAAAGGCCTTCGACAGCGTCGATCGAGAGGTCATTTTGAAACTACTTCGCTACTACGGGGTCCCATCAACAATTAAACATCTCATCCAACAGTTATACGACAATGATGCATGCCAAGTAATTCACAACGGGAAACTTACGGAGGCCTTCGAAATGAGGACGGGAGTGAGGCAAGGCTGTCTGCTATCACCAATGATCTTCCTGATTGCAATTGATTGGATAATGTGACAGACAACGGCAACCAACGAGGGAACAGGCATAAAATGGACTGACACAAAAGACTTGGAGGATCTGGATTTCGCCGATGATATATGTCTGATTTCCCATAAACTGGAAGATATGCAAGTGAAAAGTAACAAGTTGGCAGAAGAAGCATCAAAGATAGGACTTCACGTGAACATAGAAAAAACAGAGATGATGAAGATTCCTAGCCAACATCAACAGCAGCAACAACAACAGACAACAATCGGCCATAAATGGGAGGAACCTGAAAGAAACAACCTCTTTCACCTACCTGGGAAGCATCGTCTCAACTACAGGCGGAACTGACGAGGACATCAAAGCCAGAATCGGAAAAGCAAGACAAGCTTTCATTACTCTCAAATCTGTGTGGAGGTCAACAGCACTCAGCATCAAAAATATGATCCGGATTTTCAACTCCAATGCGAAGTCAGTGCCATTATACGGATCAGAGACTTGGCGAGTCATAAAGAGCATCTCAAACAAACTTCAAACCTTCATTAACAGCTGTCTCCGCTCAATACTCAAGATCAGATGGCCAGAAAAGATCAGCAACAGGGATCTCTGGGAGCGAACCAATCAGGAACCGATTGTGAAACAAATAGGCAGAAAGAAACGGAGATGGATTGGCCATACGCTGAGGAAACCATCAAGTGACATCACTAGACAAGCCCTCGAGTGGAACCCGAAAGGGAGGCGGCGAGTTGGTCGTCCCACGGTGGGGTGACTTGGAGGAGGTCATGCGAGGAGGAGATGAAAGCATGTGGACAGACCTGGAGCAGGGTGAAAAAGTTGTCAGGAAACCGAAGGCAATGGAGGTGCGCAGCTGAGGCCCTATGTTCCTCTAGGAACTAAAGGATACAATAATAATAATAATTACTCAACTGTACAGGCACATGTTCCACTGCTATGTTAAATCACCGCTTCAGAATCCCAGCTGCAATTTCCTCTTTGTAACCTAACTTCAGATACAAAGGTTTCTTGTCTACGGTACGCATCTCTAATCCATCTCTAGGCATTGATGCACAGCTTTCTACGAAGATCTCTGGATATCCATTTTCTTACAGTATAAGTTTCGGTTCACACATTTCTTCCTTAATGTATTCCTGTAAGCGTATGCCTTTTATTGTGTTGTAGCTAGGACACCTTATTAAATTTCTTTTGTATTGAATCGGTGTGAAGCTATGAAAATGCATGTACTGATCCGTCCAATTCTTCTTTCGAAATAACTTCATTTGTAGATACGTCTGTCCTCTTGGTTAGGAGAACGCCTAGGAAAGGTTTACACGTAAAGTGAATAGCTGGGTGAACACTATTAACACTATTAAGAAATTCTTGTTAATTACAATTCCCATCACAAACGATGAAGGTATCATCTACGTATCGACATTAATAGTCAAGCCCATTATTTGTGTCTTTGAGTGGACCATTCTTAAGCTTTGTCAGGAAAATATCAGCTAGTATTTCGCCTGGAAATGAGCCCATGGAAACACAATCAACTTGTCCACTGAAATCATTGTTCAACATAAAATGAAAATTCGTAGTGCATTTCAATAATAATTCCTTGACTTTTGCGATGGAATTCCTACATCTATCTTTCTCTCTATCAGTTGGTCACTTTTTGAAGTAGTAGTAGTCGACTTGTTGAAGTAGTCGACTTTTTGAAGCAATGACACGCTGGTGAATAATGATATTACATCCAGCGACATCACTTTCTTTCACTTTACATTCAGGCTTTGATAGTCTCTACAAGGCTAAATACATCTTCTTCACCGAAATTTGCTAATTCAGGATGCAACGGTTCTAATGTCTTTAAAACCCAATTGGCTGTAGAATTACAAGGAGATCGACACACATCTAGGATGGGACGTCGTGGTACTCCGGGCATGTGGACTTTTCGAAAAACATAAAATCTTGGTGTGTGCGTATCGAAGGGTTTTTACTTCGTGATTTGATTATCTTAGTCATATGGCGTTCGATTGCCTCACTTTTGTCTTTACCACTCAATTTTCGAAATTTCGTGTGACCTATTAGAATGAGATTCATTTTTTCTACATTATCACTGTCGTTCATGACAACTGTACCAGATCCTTTATCTGGTCTAGTTATTATCAGATTTTCCTTCTTCTTGCAGTCATGTAATGCCTCTCAGTGCTTTTTTTGAAAGTATACTGTTGTTGAGATATCTCTTGTTCATAAACTGTCAGCAGGATTTGATTGGTGTATTTTCAAATCTCTCTCACTCATGCTTGGACGAATTAGTTTAGTCGTTTCTCTGGGCAAATAGGTTTTCAGACTGAACATCAAGCCCTAAATCATCAACCTGATCACGTCCGTCACAGAATTTTCATCCGAGAGTTAAGGCTTCAATTTTTGTCTTATCTAAGCATACAGAGAAAAGCTTGAAAACGTACAATTTTTAGTCAACTGGAAGATTAGTTTCAGTAATTTCTGTATCTAGTTTTTTGGTCGATAATATCAGTTTCTTGATTTCTTGAGTTTCTATAACCTGAATCTGGGCAGATTCATTTCCCTTACTCTCTGTTTGTCTTGAAAATGAGGGTTTGTATTGACGTGAAATCATTTAAAATACATTATCATGTTGTAGGTAGTGGGAGGACAAAGTAGACGCGTTGTATGACGAATTCTGTGGTTATTGCTGAAGGTGAATGATGGCAGGAATGATGACACACACACGATGATATTAGGACGTCTCTAAACTTTAATGATTTGCGAGAACCTATTAAGAAGCACCGTATAACTCTTCTTGCTTCAAAGATAAGCTTAAGGAATACGGTCAAAATCGGAAGATTTTTCAGCACTGATTCACGCCATGGAAAGTAGGATGACACCGAGATTCTTACATGAAATGTCGATACTATGCATGTCTCAGAATTCAGTAATAGCCAGATACGTAGTAAAAGGAATTATCACTGATTTCACGGATTACTGTGATATTATTAAAACTGAACACTGATCAGTCCACCCACGAGTTGTCAACGTTAGGCATATACACACAGACATACATCGAAATGATAAAATACAGAAGATGACATTCACAAATATCAAATAAATTCTCGGCACACTCATTTGTGAAAATCCATCCAATCAGATTTCACAAGGCATTAAATGACCAAACATCAGATCAGAACACATCAAGTGAATTCGTGAATACATCAGTGTATTCTCATCGAATTGCTGTTGTTGAAAATTGACATGATGAGTGGATGGATTGGTTGATCCTGCAGAGCGTCATACACACACTCATAGTTGATGGGAATAGTATAAATTCAGCGCAGTCGACGCCATTTGAACTCACTTCACTGAAGTGCTGCACATCAAGTTGTTCGAATATGGTACTCAAGGTTTCAGCTTTGTCTCTCTTCTTTGTTCTTCTCCATCACAATGCTGCAGGTAGGTGGTAGTACTCATTGCACAGTCAACACTGGGATGGTTACTATTGCCAGTATAGTTTCTGTTAAACACTTTGTTTATTTTTCACTTATCTGATCACCATTAAGTTCATCTCATACTCTATCTCCTCACTCACTATCTGTAATGTAATCCATATTGTATTTTACAGATAATGCCAGTGGATGCGCAAAACTTCATGTGGTTTGCCGCGATTCAAAGGAATGCTGTGATTCATTGTGGTGCTTGAAGGTATATCGAAAAAGCGGTTATTGTACCGAGTGTTTTCCATTTCGGTACTACTGTGAATATGATAAACAATGCTGCTCTGGTCGATGTGTTAACCGTCATTGTACTCAGTGAGAAGTGTACTAACATACGTGACATACCTCTCTGTTCAACAATTCAAAGTTGATTTGCTTCAATATTGTTGTATCTTCTAATTATCTGAAGTAAATTTTCTCAGCATGTTCCGTCTTGTCTGTCCCTGCCTATTTCGTTACTTTCCGGAGTGTGAGTTCTCTTCATAATCATGATTACCGTGAAGGTGAACGGCTTGGCAGTAGGCGTATTAGTGGTTATCTAATGACTGGTTACTGCATTATTCGTTGTTAAATCTGTTTTAGTCGTTTCGGATTTCATGACGATCGCGCAAGCAGTCATATATAATCCAGTATTAAATTTGGTGATGTTACTGATTGTGATGTTCACATTCACAAAAGTATCAAAAAGGCACTTTTTAGTGGTACTAGTAATAGCATCATTGGTAATATTAGTACTGAGTCCCTACCTACCCATAAGCTCCTCATCTGTCTGTCATGGCATTTCAGATAGTAAGGCGTTTATTGCACTGCACAAAATGAAACGCATCACGAATGATAATCTCAGATAGTAAATTCTGAACTGGTTCGAGTATTTCAAATAAACAATAGGCAAATCGTGGTTAGTCGAACCCACCTTGTTCATGACGAACAGATGTGATAATTCACACGGTTCTTATGGCTTCCAAAACATCCATCAAATGACTTGCAATAAAATGTGTTTATTCACTTCACACAGGAGTTTGATGAATGTCAAATGGTGAGAGATAATTACCAAAGTCGTGTAGGTATTCTTCTCGAAAAGTGGATCGGAAAGCGATGAGTGAACTGACAGTGAAGGAGGATCATGATAATAATAATAACAGCTTTATTCCTAACAGTATTTGTGGTACAGGTATGGAATTTTCAGCGTGCATTACAATATATTCCATCTATTCACTTCATAAATTATATCAGATTTTCAAATCAAAAAGCAACCACCCCCCAAAAAAATATATAAAAAAAAAAATAAAAATATAAAAAGAACACCGTTGCATTTACATTTTAAACTATGCACCACTAAATATGAATTATAAAATTAGTGTGTAATAGAAGATGAATAGTAATAGTAGTAACAGTAACGAGGAAAGCAAAACAAAAACTAATGGGACTATTTGCTGGAGTGCCGCAGTAAGTTGATCGTGTCATACTTAAAGGAATTCTCATCACATAACCGCTGTACTAGATATGACATTGTGGAGTTTTGTACATGGTAGTCATAGCATATACCCTACTATAGCTGCTTCTAGTTCTACCAGATGAAATGCAAGGAGACAGCTGAGCATAGAGAGGATGCTCGGGGTCTGACAACATAGTATTCGCTAGTTTCTTACATGAATTCATATGTATATCCGCAATAGTGTTAATCAGTTGGTTTAACGATATCCCACTTGCCCTACTAACGGCTTTTAGTGCCTGCCCCTCTCAGCAAAGCAAAGTCTTTCTTAAGTAGTCCAGGAAAGATTGGTGAAGAGCAGTAAAGGGGGATGGGTAGAATTCAACAACTTACAAACTGAGAAAGCAAAGACTGCTTTATACCAGACTGCCTTAACTTTCTAACGTAGAACGTTTAGCAAAACATCTTTCTAGTAACTAGGAAGATGTGGGAGGACCAGGGAAGATCGGTGGAAAAACTCAGCTGAAGGTACTTGACATTGGATGTATTTTCAACCTCTATGCCATCAATGATAGTGGGGTCATGTGAGGTAGCTAGTTGTTGTAGGTCACGCTTTCGTCTGAAAGCGAAATTGACTACCTGGCATATAGACGGATTCAGCTTAAGTCCGTTCGAAGAGGACCACTGACTAAATTCCGACAGAAAGTTATTTAATTTGGAACAATCTGACTGAGAGTTGACAGGCATAGAAACGGAGATGTCATCACCATACTTAACAAAAGTGGCTACATCAGAATGGGACAAGTCATGCAAGAAAAAAGAAAACAGAAAGGGAGGAAGAACAGCACCTTGAGGGACACCAGCTAAAGTAAGTGCGGTAGTGGAGGACTTTTCACTGTAGACGGTGTACTGCTTCCTTTCAGAAAAATAGGAATGCAACCACTTATTTGTCCAGCTCTCAGCCTGTGTTGCAGCAAGCTTACTTAGCAAGAGAGACCTAGGAACAGGGTCAAATGCAGATGTGTAATCAAGGAAGGCACAGTGAACGTATTTAGCTCCCTTATCTAAACTATAGACTATGCTATGATGTAGGACAAAAGGGCATCTAAGGTACACCTGCTATGTTGATAGGCAAACTGGTTGTGGTCACTGAAAGGCTTTAAAGTGGGTTCAAGATTAAGTGAAATAAGTATTTCCACAACTTTCAAAAAAGGTGAGGTAATAGCAATGGGTCTAAACTTGAAAATAGGTTCACTCGTTGATTTAGGCACCGGAATAGTCTTGATATTTTTCCATGAGTCAGGTATAATACTTTTGGAAAACGATTCGTTGAAAATGTCAGTTAGTGGGGAACATAAGATGTCAGCACACTTCTTAGGAATAACAGCAGGAACACCATCAGGACCAAGGGACTGAGCAGGTTTGAGAGACTGAAGACACTTGAGCACATCATTCGTATCAAAGCATGAGAAGCAGTCATTATTTACACTATTAGAGTTAGGAATCATAACATCTGCAGGGTAACATATGACGGATTTGTTAAACATGTCAACATCGACAGAAGTATCATTCATTATTTGCTTACTACCTGTGATTTCCTACAATAAATTTCACACATTAGATGAGGATTTATATGAAAGAAACTTCTGGTTATAGAGAGCATTCAATCTTTGTAATTCAGATTTGATCAAAGTGTTCATTCTCTTAACACCAGATTTATTTTTCACTTAGTAAAACCTCTTTATTTCACGGCGAAGCTTTTTGAGTTGAGAAGAGGAGAAGCGGTCAAATTTTAAGAAGATTGTCTCTTTTGGACAACAAACATCAAGAGAGAAATTACGATAATGTATTATGTTAGTAATTGTGTTATCAAGAGCTTGTTCAGTAAACAAGTAGCAGTTTGTGTCTTTTACCATTGTCCTTAGATTCAGTATGTTGTCATGAGAATAATATCTGTGACGTGTTTTCTTTCCACGGTATGAGAAGACCGTTTTGTGCTGCTTTCCATATACTTTGGGCAATATTCTTGGGATACAGTGATCGGAATTGAGTAGTGGGGCTCTTTTGCGAGCTTCAAATATTCCTGTCATTTGTAAACACTAGATCACGGGTATTATCCAGCTGACAATGTTTTCGTGTCCAAGTGAAATAAGGAAGCTGTGATCACTAGAATTGAAATCTCCAGTATTTATAGACAAGGAATTTCTGAAGGAGGTGTCAGCGGTGGAGGTAAATTCATCCGCAAATAAAGACAATTCTATGGAATTGCATTCTGGAGCAATATAAATGTTCGAGATATAAATGTAGTTGTATTTTGACAAATGTTTAGGCCGACACTTAACGGTGAAGCAGTCAATATTGTCACTAGAGAATTTGAAGCATACATTATTAGACGTACACCATTGTGAACTGATGAAGATGGCGACATCGCCACCTCGTTTCTTCCTGGAACTACACCGATCTTGTCTGAATAATTTCAAATCATTTAGATAGACTAGATTGTCATCATATAGATTATGTAGCCATGTTTCTTGAAGTGATATGATCCCAGTATTACTATATATAATGAAAGACACGAGCGATTGAAGACAGTTAATTTTAGCTGTCAGCGAGCGACAATTAGTACTCATAATTGCTGGAATAGTCATGAAATGAATAGGGGTATGTTTTAAGGCTCTTCGCCACTCGGCATGATAGTTTTTAGTCTTTTTTATGGAATTGTAGATCAGTAGGTTTTAAGGATATTACATACTCACGAGAATAAATAATCCGATTAGAGGTCATATTTGAATAAGATTTAATTATATAAAATGAATTGGAAATGAGCAAATAGTTGCAATATTATTTGTAACGTATAAAGGTATTTGATAGCCCAAGATTTAAACAGGCTGCCAAGGTTCTCTTTTTGCAGCAAATCTGGAGATCAACTTGTCTTAATGTGATATAAGATAATGATTTCAGTGATTGAGATGAGACCTCTTGATTAAGATTCAGTGAAGATGGAAAAATAAATAAAATTAAACTCGGTTCTGATTATGTTCCACGTTGTGAGAGGAGAGTGAAGATATGACAGATATCGTGCCACATGGGTGAAGTAATGGTTGAGCAGGGATGGATTAACTGTGCAACGTGATTACGTACAACAAAAATAATGAGTTTAGTGAGTGTTAGAATGACTAAGAATGCTTAGGACTTTGAATGTTAGCCTGATGACTGCATTCTACTTTACCACACATAATTCAGCTGACTGTTTAGTTTGACATTTTGGTTGATAGTTAACAAGCTCAGTTTGATTTCCGTAGTCGATCAATATTTTGTGAGTTTGACTCGTTTAGCCGTCAACCAGCTCATTAGGACACACTCTAGTTCGGTTTGCAAAGGAAGTGTTGATGGATGTTTTTTCGTATGAAATAAGAGAAATCTGATGAGTGGTGTGTATTGATATTTCCATTCGACTCATTATATATCTGAAATGACACTATATCCTCGTCATTTCTTTTCCCGATGAGATCACTCTGATTGGTGCCATGAAAAACTCATAATTACACTTCACAGTGTTGATGGATGGTCATCTCTGGTAGGGTCGATATATCATACAAGCGATTCCGATGAAGTAATCATGTCTCACAATTATTTCCATTGAATGAAGCAGGTGGAGGATTCAAATTAACGTGGTTCGGAGCAAATGTAGTCAATGAGGTTAACGTTACTTATGATTGTAAGAAATTCCCAGTGGTTTTAAGTGTAGAACATCGCACACAATAGAAAGAAAGAAGTTTACGTATCTTAGTTTCTCAAATACTGAGTTTCATGAATGAAGAAAGTATTTTCCACAGTGACACAACGACGAGTGATTCAATCTGAAACAGGTATTTATACTCATTTGACGCTTATCAAGTGAGAGTGTGATCGACTCAATGATCCTTCTGCTATGCTCAATGACAGTGAATCTTACGAATTCACCAGTTGCCAAACCCTAGGCAAATCAGTGTGATGAATTAATCACTTTAAAACGATTAGAATGTATGATTCACAACATAACCAATCGCTAAGTTCAAAATGAATATAGGAGAGGAAATCACAGTGAACGTCCACGAAAACCAAGGAGCTGTAGACGAGAAGATGTGGAGCTACTTAGAATGATTCGAGCATATCAGTTAGGAATATTATACTTTGTGCCTATGCATATAGACATCACAACCATTCATGAATACTTTGGAAATTCGAGGCACCCATGGATTGATATATGGAGAGTTATTTCTGCTTATTTTTTTCAAGTTACTAAGTTTCGAGGAACAGCCACAACTACCTTTTCTAACGAAGATGTTTCAACAAACCGATATCAAATTGAGGACTATTTTGATCCTCGTGTAAGTCGCTTTAGATTACGAAGGGAGAACACATAAAATGTAGCGTGTGAGTTGCACTGCAGTGAATCGTTAATGTCAATTTCTGTAAATAATAACTACAACGAAGTATATTTGACTGGAGTCTGAGAAGCTGTGAACCAACTTCAAATTACTGCTTTAGAGGTAGGCCAAATAGGCCATAGTAGTAGCAGTTTTGAAAAACATACAATACTCACGATGTTACTGACAGTGGATTGATACTGTCAAGTTTTGATGTATTCATCACGAAATATATCGAGGATGAGAGTGAACAGACGGCTCATATTCCTCCTCAGGACTTAGCGAATTTTCAGAATTATCTCTTTACATAATTGGATTTCCTCAATTTGAATGACAAACGATGAATATCTCATCCATGATCGCAAATAATCATTTCAAATTACAGTTATCTACACAGTTCGAGTTACTTGTACCTCATCTATCCTTCATATTTCGAGAAGATTTGTTCACTGTATGGACATTACGTACAAGGAGAATATGTCGAGGTGGTTGTATGAATACAAACTTCATTGAAGATGTGTAGAAACAGATTTGTCATTTCGAAATTGTCCGGTTCATGGCTTATAATTAACACAGGATTCATTGTAATCTGAAACTATTCACGTCATTTACCGTCGTCTTTGAAACACTTTATGTTTTGACGTGGAAGCTGTGTTCATCTCTCAACTCGAGCAGTGTAATCGAGAAATAACGAAACTGAGTGTGTGTTTGTGCTGTTGATTTACCTAAGCAGCCACTGGCTTCAAGGATGGTGAGGAATGTTCTGGCCGACTGATTTGACATCAACTGAATAAACACCACTGGTACGCTGATTTGAAGAGGGTGAGATATCACTCCAGAGTTCATATCTCATCAATGTATCTAGATCTGCTCATAAAACACTAATCAGTTGACCCCGTAGAAGTGCAATTACATTCAAATTACATTAGAAGGCAGCTAAGCAGTGAATTATGAGAAAGTAGAAAAATCTGAATGATTCCGGGCCACGGAGCATCAAGACCTATTGCAGAAATAAATTTATGTGAACCAAAAACAGGCTAAGGTGTTTTACTCAAAATTTAACGTGTACAATTCATCTGTTCACGAGTATGTAACGTGCGCTGTCGGCAAACATCATGTCAATATACACGGTAGTTCAAAGAATTCAAGCATTGAAAAACATGAGTAATTCGGATTGCTTTTCATCAACAAATGTATTTCAAAGTTGACATTTCATCTCCTTTGAGGATAAGTGAATACATGTATAGATCGCACAACTTGTGTGTAACGCTTTTATCTCTAAATAATGATGAATGAAGTCTGACAATCAGATATCAGCGTTGTAGAATTACAACTAAGTATTTCACACCATCTGAAAGGCATATTTCTTGGACTTTGTATGGAGTAATAATGAAAATGCACAGAAGCTTGCATAGATCAAATAGTAGGAATATTTATCTCTAAAGTTGAACAAACTTAGAAGTGATAATATGACTTTACAGTTATTTGCAGTGTAGTGTTTTCGCTCTATCTACTGATTTCATTCTTATGCCAAGTGACAAATAGCCATGTGGAATTCAGTGAAAAGGACTAAATTTCCGAAAAATCATAATTTGAGTATTGTTACTTAGCACGATTGCATTTCAGATGCGTTTACTTGGCACAATATCAATAACTGCATGATAACAATGACTTGCATATCTTCATATCAATATATTCGCTTGGGTGTTATCGTGCTTCATATTGTCCCCCTCACTTCTGTATTACATGTCAAATTTTTTATATTTACAATTGACGTATTATGAGAATTTGAGCTGGAAACTGGCCTGAAACGTGGTCTAGTGAATAATACAGAATAACACGGGACTAAGTTAGTAAAAAACTTCTGAAACCATCAAATATCTGATATCAGTGAAATATATGACGTAAATACTACTAAACTAGATTGTGTGTGCTGTAATTCACTGAAGATATAAGGATGGTAATCATTAATTTTGAGTAAGTCTTTAAGAAAAAGGTAGTTCTTATTCCTTCATCAATCTCTGAATTCAAATGAAGTACATCTGTACGAACGAAATTGTGTCCAGTAATCGTCAGTCGTTTGACAATTGAAGAACGAATGGCGTAAACCACCAAACTGTCAAAAGAAGCAGACAGTGAAGAGAGGACGTCAAGTGAACATAGGGAAGATGCATGTGACGACATCAACCATCCATTAACAACAAGCATCAGCAATCAACCTATGATCAAAGACAGCTAATCTTTTCATGTCTTCCACTCTCAATGGCCAGGTCTCACAGCTGGCCACAAAGCAGGACGGAGCGGACTGATGAGCAGTACGCTCGCCCTTCGGTTAATAGTCGGATATCTCGTCTACGCCAGAGACGGTGTAAACTGGTCAGGGTAGTAGTAGTGTCTGGACTTGCTTCGTATGCACACAGAGCACCGGTTGTTTTAAGCAGTCGTATATATATAAAGGCTTCTTATTTACAGATAAGGGGCAGTCCTTTTCCTCTTTCTTGTTCATTTGTTTCTTTATGAACTTTTCTGCATAGGGTGTTATATACAATCATTCCTTAGTTAATCTTTAGTTACCGCTTCTGAGTGTATACCTCCAACTCTGTGGTTGAGATTCCTTACTAAGTTTCTTTTGTACTGGAAAGGAGGATTCGATGTTATTTCAACAGCAATAATGTTGCTAATATCACTAATTCATTCATTCATTCATTCATTCACTATAATGTATATCTAACTGTAGTACCTGATGAAGAGCAGGTTATTTTTTGTTCAGTAACCATTCTTTCGATAAAAAACTTTTAATGGGCACTTTCATTGTTTCCCAACTACTGGGAGTATTTACGACTGATGGACAGTCCATATCCCTATTCACCTCCATATATCGTACTAATTCATATATCACAGTATGACTAGAAAGGATTTTAAAACTTTTCTTCACAATATAAGAGGTAAAATACTCTGCGTATCATTTGAAACTTCACAGGAATAAGGTGAAAAAACAATGGGTATGAGTTGATTTGCCAATTGATTTTCCCTGGTTCAAACTTGTGTAATTCTAAGAAGACTCACATGATAGTATTAGAACGTGTGTTTTCAGATGAGTGGGTGGGAGATGCCTTTTAAGAAAGATGGTATTATCATAATACAAAACATATCCTGGGAACTAGTTACGCAACATTATGCACGGAGTAGTGGATTTCAGTGGCACAGAGGTGTAGGAATGCTCGCCAACCACTTATGTGATCCGGAGTTCGATCCCTGGCCGACGAGGCACTGCTTTACCTAGCTAAGCCAGTAAGTAATACGGCTGGTAAAGAGGGAAGGTTGGGCTTTAAGTGCTTTAAGTTGAACTCTTTCCAGAGTGTCGGTAAACCGTTCCTAGTGTGGTAAGAGCTGGCCGTTAGTCTAAATTGGTGGACAGTAATTTACGTCAGTTTTTATGTCCCAAATATTGGTTGTGAGAAAAATGAGAACAAAGGCTTTGCGTAGGCGGATACAGTTAGCATATTGATGATCTGTCATTCAAGAAACAGCCACAAAGAGATGAAAGATTACCTTTCAGTGAGAAACAACCAATCAGAAGACTGTGTTCTTCTGCTAATATTAATCTGTAATAATGTGCATGAAAATCTGTAAATATGTGTTGATTTCCTTAATAAACGATCTGTTACCTGACCCTTGCCTTCTGTCATTACTCTAGTTGCCAACAAATTGCAGCCATTTCATCTTCAATATCGAGGTTAGGCTGTTTGTTGTAGGAGGAAGTCTTTAGTATGTTGCAAATAACTTTCGTGGCAGGCCTACCACATCTAAGAATCACAAATATAAGTACTGACATGACATTACTGTTAGAAATCTGGATGTTGTTCATTACACCGACTGTCGTGGATCTTAACATTGACTTCAGATTGACGAGTCCATATCTTCGGTGACATGATTCTCCAGGTGTACAACTGCATATAGATAGTAAATTACCTTAGCAGCAAAATGAATATTTCCAGAGATGTGTCATTAGAATTGTAAATTTTGGATAAAAAACTACATAGTGTAGAAAGCGTTAATCGAGTGGATCTCAACTAGAATTCAGATTCAACGAAAGTCAAGTTAACAACAGTGGTAATAAATATGTGGTAGAGATTTAAATCGGGGTGGAAAAATAAAATAATACAATTCAAAAACCAAAACCAAAAAAATTACGTATTTGATGTTAAGATAGATCAGGTGCATTTCTAGGTTTGTGATGATAGCTGGCTGCAAGACAAAGTTGTAGACAGCAACTGACGTCAACTTTACGTCCCGAGTCAGAGTTATCAGGAAAACAATTATAAAGCTTAAGCTTGAGGAACTCACCAACCGTTCACAGCAGTCTTAACGTTTGCAAATAGGATCCGCAGATGTATGGCTTAACTTTCTGAGAAACGGTCACAAGCAGTACAGAATACAGTTACACAGATTGAGATGAATAGGTCACGTGCTGAGCATGCCTAATCATCGCCTACCCCGACGGACATTACTAGCTGACATAGGTGGTGCAGGTTGGAAAAGAGTAAGTGGTGGCCAAACAAAAATATGGCCTCATCATTGAATGAAATCCTTGACAGTTAAACTGAGTCAGTCAGGTAGGGAGATGCAGACTTCCGGGTTGGGGCCTTCGGGACTCTAGGAACCAATGGCTGGAGACAATAGGTGACATGGCTCAAAATCGTTGTCAACGGCCAGCGCAGTTGTATTCAGTCTATGTAATCTTTCATATTCCTTTCTACCATTACCGATTATTCTATTTAACTCTTATACTTGTCAAACTCTATTGATTCTCTTCACTCATCTTCTTGTCTACCTCTGTGTGCTATTTGGAACGTGGCAACTGGAACTGCTGCACTTCAGTGCCAAATTCTATGTTGAATCCAGACAGAGACAGACAGAATAGCCTTCAGCAAGCAAAACACAACCAATCAGAAGAGGTTGCCTTTCCGCTGACAATAATGTACATAAAAAGTCTATAAATATTTCTTGATTTTCTCAATGAACCATCAATTGTCTGGCCTTTGTCTTCTGTCGTTATAGGTTTAATGACTAAACAAACCTATTCTGTATGAAGAGTTGAGGATGTAACATGTGAATTTTCATTGCTTCGGTTGAAATATTCTTTTTTGTCGCATATATATGTATATGTGATTGTACGGCTTGAGGATGATATCGCTGAACAGAGTAACTCTTTGCTGAACGCCTTTTCTTTTTCATATGACTCATTGGGGATTTTCATGTTGAATTCGTTTTTTCCATTCTCCATATCCAACGTGGTGTAAGTTGTTTTTCTAAGAAATCAAGAACTATAATCTGCAAAGTAGTTAGGCGTGAAATCCTCAAATACACAGTTCTGTAATACACATAGATTAAACACATGAATGAAACTATGTGGGTCATCGTTTTCTTTCAAGCAGTTTTCAAGTAGCATTAGTTCACAGTTTAGTTTGTCAGGTGAACATATTCTCGTGTCTCTAGAGTAAAACTGTTTCGTCAGCGTTTGTTTGTATATCACTAGGCAGAAGCTGTTGAAATTCAAGTAAAGACCACTCCTTGTGTCTTTCTTAATTAAGTGAATGTCTCATCATGGAATTCACAATTCGTCATTGATCAGACAAGTCATTTTCACACGATTTCGCTTTGTATAATGCGACAAACACCATGATAATATAATGAGATTTCGAAACATCTAATAAAGCTCACAGTGTTGGTGTCATGAGGTATTGAGCGGATTTATGAAACAAGTACTGCCAATAAGATGGGTAGACTGAATGATGAGGAAGGCATTTGGTAGTAACAGCTTATGAGGGATTTCAAATCGAATTTAACTCACCTAATTTTTTTCAAACGACTGTACCGTCAAGTCGTATCGGCGTCACATTTTTCAGATGAGGTGCAGCACATACATGTTGAATTCCATTTTCGCCATGAGAAAAAATGAGAAGCGACAAACAGACAATCTTGTTTATCATTTCACTGAAGCGTTTTACCCAAAAATGTGTCTTGCATTCTACTCTCTGATATATTGGAATTTTGTTTCTGCAGTTGTCAAATAAATCATGTGGTACGTTGTAGTGATGAAAAGAAATGCTTTCGGTGTACTTAATAAATCAACCTACTGCTTATATGTTTATCTTTCATCAAAGCATATTTTGTTGATTTCGCGCTCTCAGGTTATTAATAGCTCTCAAGCTGCACATGTTATCCACAATGACTAGTGATTATCATAAGTCATACGTCTCACGAGGATTTCATGTCAGTACCTAAAGTAAACTAATGCATGTCAACGTGATATCTATAGGTGAATTTTAAAAATGTATGTCTCACTGCTAAGTTATCTTTTGAAAATGTGTGATCACTAAAAAAGTGATTTATTTTCATTATTAATGAATAACAAACCGAGCTGACACATTCTACTCAGAATAGTCTGCCACTCTCTCCTTATTTCTCCATTGCATTATTTCTCTAGGCTTTTTGAGAAGGACTGTGCCATGATAAGCGTATTATACAACAAATTTCGCTGTGATTCGCAATCTCTTGTTGGTTTTGCCTAATTGAAGTGGTTGGTTCGTTTTACGACATGTGAATCACGAATTTCAATAAACAGAGTGTTAAAACAATTCATCATCAGGAGGCTCATGGCTTTGTGAATAACCTCTCAGAATTTCACACAGTGTGTTACAAGTGTGAATATTAGAATATAGAATGAATTCTACTCACACTAGACTGATGAGTGTTAAATACGAAGCCATACGAGTACCAGATTGCATAACTTCCCATCAGTTGTGAAAATTATTTCGAAACTTTAATACAAATCACTATACGAACGAAAGAAGAAGTAAACACAATGTTTCACTCTGAAAAAGCCGTCAATATATTATCACCCTCATAAGTGATGCTAGCCTGATAACCTGGCTGAAGGCGTCAGAAATTTAGCTTCCTTCATATAACTCATGGGAAGCTAAGATGGTAAAGATTGTAGGAAGAACTGAATTGAATGTCATTTCGTGTGGTCTGTATCTTCGCTTTGAATAACCAACACCGTCATTCGAAGCTATCAGTGAAAATATAGCCCTTCACACTTCGGGATATCATCTAGAACTTGTCAAGGTAAATCTGACCTGAGCTAAAATGAATCGGTGGTCTGATATCGCGTGAGATGAATCATCAGCATTGGTGAGTATTCATTACTTCCCAGCTTTCGTCCTCTTTTACACGAAATGAATTCAGTCGATGTTGTGTTTTAGCAAGAAAAAATACCACGATATGAAGAACTGATCGTCTAGAAATCGATGGAAAATGTCAAACCACTAACTAGCATTGAACACACAACCAGAGCTTGTTAACGAAATCGAAAATTTGGAAATCTACTCAAATGGTAAGTGAAAAAGAAGAATGTTTTCATTCGGCTACTTTTCACGGGTGACGAAATGACTTCACACATTGAAAGCTGGTTGAATACATGTACTGCTGTAACGCATCCTCCTTGAGAAATCAATAGAAATCCACTACACAAGGTATTTCCAATTTGCAACAAATCCAGTGATCGGAAATGAAGTGTTTAAACGAGGATGCGAAAAGGTAACCGCCCAGTGGTCAGTTGGCCAACAGAAGAAAACTAAGCATAAAATCAGTTAGACGTCAATCGAGTGTTGCACATTTCTGACTTCATATTCACGAAGGTGTCATGGAAGAATGCTAACAAACACCTACATACCGTCCCAGAAATTTGTAATCTTAAAAGCATTATGATGATATCAGCAATTCAAGAATATCAAGCAACAGGTTCAATATATTGTTTAAAATACAAACCGATTCTTTGACATCTCAAAGTTCAGACGTGATCGGAGTGTCATTATAATTTGTGCAGAGTTGTTTCTGAGATGCTTTCATCACATGTGTAGCGTGTGTGCATATTCTGCCACAATGGTTCGTCTGATCATCGTAAGGGTGAGATGATTCCCATATACATCTCCAACAGCGTCATTCAAAAATTCACGAATGCACCAACAGCGCGTTTGGTAACCGTAAACTCAGATTTAGCACTACAGAACATCCAGTCTCAAACCTTGTGTACAACACACTTTGTACGCTCTCCTTCTTGACTTCTGCAATAATTTCATGAAAGAGTTAACAAGACGCACCTGCTCATATTCATGCTACGTCGTGTTACTTTGATTCTCCTGTTCCACTTTACGTGTTATCACATTCTAACATTCTCTTCACTTCATGTAAGCTGTTCTGTTTCAAAACATTTTGCATGAGACCCATCAGTTGGTGTGATCTTCGAATTCGATATGTGCTGAAGAGTTAGTTATTCAGTGTTGAAGAGTCCAAATGAGTCACTCTGAGCGAATTTCCAGCCTAGTTTACATCACTGGAGTTACTGGATTGTGTCAGGATAGGCTAATATGCAGCACTCAACATAGGCTATTTCTTCAGTACGTTATTGGTTTGTGATACTGAATCCTTTGCATGTTAGTTCTCTTCAGCGTCTCATTCCTCAGTATTATTTGTACTACATTACTCAAATATAGTTTTCAATGAAAACTGGATGGCTAGGTAACTTTGATGTTTTCAGATGTGTACAATTTGATCTCTTCTCATTGAGTGGGTGATTGATATTCTCTTTGTTTTCAACATACCTAATTTCTCCTGTTTATGCTTCCTTTTCACAGTACTAATGATTGAAGGATATTATAATTCCACTAATTTAATTGAATTTGAGATTTCACCGTCGATTGATTGGATGGAAGTCCTCGGCCTCAGGTTGAAATGTCATCTGAGACAGTTCATTCGGTCCAATCAATCGACGGGGAAGTCTCAAATTCAAATAAATTGATATGACTCGTTGAAAAAGAGGTGGCCCCCATGGCCCAAGTGGTATAGTGGATAGAGTTTTGGCGTTTGAAATTATGGTCACTTGGTTCGACCCTCGGTGGGAACATCATCATTCACTGAGAAAGGCAGGTATATCCAGCTGACGAGTCCCGAATTGGACTAAATAGGCATCCTGGATTCCACTCCTAGTCACCATTCACTAATTAAATAATAACTCCACTAAAATGGGAACAGTATAGAAACGAAGGAGCACGGTGTTTGTTGAATTTTGTTGAAATATCTAGTGGTGCAATATCATTGTGTAAATGTAGCATAACTGAATTGAAGTATCACCTTTTTTACACGAAAATTATTAGAGTCATCCACATGGAATGAACGTTGCATTATTAGTGTTTGTGAGTGACTCGAAATCTTCCCCTGTTTAAGCCAACTGGATTTTCCCCTGTTTACCATAATTTCATCCGTTTAATTCGTTTCTTCTGACTTATCAGACTTTTGACGATGTCAGTGAGATCATACCAGGTTTAGGTTCACTCTTACTCATAATTTAACACAAAACAGCGTATGAAAGTCCACATAAATGCGATTTCCACACTGAAGAAGAAACAGATATTTTACTGGGCGGATTAACTGCTTCATTTGAAAGATTGAATGACAGAAAATTAAGTCTGGTGATACAACTATTCCACTTGACGAATAAATTACCAGACTTGGATATGGAAATAGATTAGACAGATGCTGAGTAGATCGTGGGAGAGAAATTTCAAATGGTTCAATTCATTCACTTGTCTAAGAAAAATAATTTCAACTAAGGGTACGTGGTAAGTATGATGACGTGTAAACCACAATTGCTAGGATAAGACACACCTCAATCATTCCTAAATCAGGTTTGTATTATCTAGTACAAAGTGGGAATTTTCACCACTAATGTTAAGTGAGATGATCCATATATGTGAGAAACTTGGCGCACCACGAAAAGAGTTTACAACAGGCCACTGTAGGCTTTCATCAACAGCTGACTTCGCCGCATCCATACAGTAGATTTGATACCCACGAATAATCAACAATAATCTAATCAGTTAATTTTCACTTATCTTTATCTAAAAGCAGCAGGAATCATTATTCATTCAACAACAACAGCTTTGAAAGCGATGTAGAGTGGACAAGAAAGACTGTCAGTCAACTCGAATAGCAAGGCTTTCTCTATCAATCCTCGTTAGTGTGTGCTTTCATACCAACACATAAGAGGATTTGGTATATTTCGACAAGCGAGCTAATTAAAAATTGTTAAATTCGCAATACGAATAATATATACGCATATTCAAGAAGTAGTGTTTGGTGTAATTGTTATGCTACCAGTCGTATTTTCAGAGTGAGTTCATTTCTACACAGTACCAGAATACAAGACTTGAAATTGAACTAAGTGTGTAAAACCACGTGAAGATATAAACACTGAAATAATTTCGCATCATGCAAACAACATCCATGCGTTGTGGTCCACACAGATAAAATCAGGTAAATAAATAGTACCATATAATTACAAATCCTAAATACGAATACGTGTCATCGGTCCACGTAAATCGGTGATATATTATGGTCAATGCGTCAGGTTAACACCATCTCAATTCATTAGCAATAAAGTCGTGGGTATTCATTCCGCTTCATTCAAATAAATACTACCAGTACTAATATTACTATTGCTAGTTGGACCTGTTTCCTCAATAGGTATATGGAGTTGTTAGCACCGAAATAATTTCTAAATTCATATTTATATTGAACAATTTTATCAACGTGGATGTCTGTTTATTACTTTTATCATTATTATTACCCACCCAGTAAAGAGGGCGGAGGTTACAAGTGATGAAGCTGTCATCAGTATTACTCTTCATCCATTCCTAATGAACAGTTTTGTGAACGCCACACACGAGGGTGTAGTTGTGATGTCGTTCCCGTATGCTTTGACAGTGAGACTTATCACAATATCCATCATTCATGAATAGTGTTAAAAGTGAGTCTTTACATGAGGGATTGGCTATGCTGAGAGCTTAGAGAGAATGCAAGTTGCCCACTGAACGAGAATGCATCAAACTGTACACATCTAAAATCATCATAACTACCTCGCCATCCACGTTTCATTGAAAACTACACTTCTCTCATGCAGTACAAACAATACTGACGAATGTGTTATACGTTCAACTTACGAGTGCTCAAATTCACACATATACAAGTGAGTCTGTATTGTAGATGATTAACGCCAAATAAGTTTACACCTGGACTGAGTACTATAGATCAGCTTAAGCTGACATCACTCACTCATCAACATTTGTGATACAAGCCAGGCTGTTCGTTCATTTGCTTACGATAACTCATCCTCACTTGTCAACACGGAATAACTCTTCATCAAAAATCAGTTCAGAAGATCACACGAAGTGACTCATGTGTTTCATACCGAATGTGTTCATAGTGAGCAGCTAACGTGAAATGATTAGACTTCACATGACTAAGAATTGGTTGAAGGTTAGAGGAATAACTGGTGAATCAATCCCACCTCAGTTAATTGACCTCGAATTGAATGAAACCACGTACCGAATTGTCCACCCACATGTTCTGAAGCATACAAATTAACACACACACAGACCATCAAAGAAACAAAAGAACTGTGATTTTACTTATGAATAAATGGGTATTTTTCATGATTTCAAATCGTGCAAGGACCGATTGACAGTAAAGGGACTCAGCGAGTTTCTACGATATTCTGTCAAGCTTGCTGAAGCGAATTCTAATTCTGATACTCTAAAAAGCTGCATTAAGAATGGTGAATATCCAGAATTTTAATGAAAAATTTCACGCCTTAATCATATTTATCCAAAAGGTCGAACTCTTAAGCGTTGAACCTGATCGATGCCATACAAATGCGTCTTCCGGAGCTTGAGAACAACATATCTCAACGTATGCATTTCTTGTTTGAACTAACAGAGACAAGACGTATCCTGTTTGAGGATTATATTTCTGACGTTATAAAGAAAAGATCTGAAGATGTTAGAATAAATATACTGAAAAGTTGCAAAACAATCGAATCTCACTTCAAGTTTCCGGATTCGCCAGAGAAATACGTTTTTAACTATTCTAATATATCTTTGTCGGATATTCAAATGCAAATCATATCTCTTGGTCTGAAGTTCTCTAGTTAGACATGAAAGTTCAGTTTGAAAATCTCATGAATCAAAGACATGACTTGAGTCCACTGTCTAGAGAAGACGCTGAACAATTCAAAGAGACAGTTATGACAAAATTTTAACGGTTTGAAAAAATTTGATAAAGCTATTAGCATTGAATAGCGAAACGTCAGTAAAACAATATCGTTTTGTTTTTCATTCATTGGGAAATACAAAAACCTTCATTATAAAGAAATCATTCCACCTCTGAGGCGTACAGAAATTAGTTACTGATAATCAAAGTATGATAAAAAGCGATTTATACTATGTAAGCTACTTTGTGCCATTTTGTGAACCATAAGTTAACCTTATAAATTAAATCCTTCAAAATTACTTATTTATCATATTCAATAATGGAATACGATTCGATGTAAGCGCGCGCTTTTTGACTACTGCGATACATTTCCCTAATTTCATAAAAACTCTCGTTTCTGTAAAATTTCATGCCAAGAGTTTGTGGAAACTATTGCAATTATCTACCTTTCGAACACTAAATCTGAGGATATAATCTTATTGACAGATAATACATATAACTAACTATTTGGATTTGTGGAATTTTTAGACATAAACACATATCTATAATTGTATATATTGTTGGATTTACATGTTCAAGCTGTTCCAAGACAGTGAATCTATGGTTGAGATATCATTTTAGTTAACTGTGATCAACTATATTGCATGTTGTTGCATTGTATCGTGGTTGTCGCTTTTTACCCTTTTTGCTGTGAACTGTTTTCCTTTTGCTGGTGTTATTCTGATTGTTTTGTCCGTTATTTTCCGATTTCGAGGGGAGCAACCCAAAAGGTCGCTTCTCTCTAAACTTTATCTTAGTGTAATCATTCCTTTCTCAGGCGTGAGGTTAGCAACCCCACCCTGTAAACAAAAGTGCTACAGAAACTTCAGCATGGTGAACCTCTTTGCACCAAAAGAAAAAGTCTGTGTGGGGACATGGAACCTACGCACTATGTACGAGACTGGGAAAGCTGCCCAGATCGCAAACGAGATGAGACGACACGGAATCCAAGTGCTGGGAATATGTGAAAGCAGATGGAATGGGAATGGACTTACCAAATTGTCGACGGGTGAGTCAGTGATCTACTCCGGTCACCCAGAAGATAACCACACGCACATCGAGGGCGTGGCTATCATGATGTCACCAACGGCAACAAAGGCCCTGATGCAATGGGAGGCGATCTCGTCCAGGATAATGACCGCCAAATTAAACTCCAAAGGTAGGAAAGTGTCAATTATACAATGTTATGCACCCACAAACAACGCAGACCTCGAAAAGAAAGAAGAATTCTACAAACAACTACAAGCAGCAATGGACAATACTCCAGCTGGCGACATTAAAATACTAATGGGAGACATGAACGCCAAACTGGGACCAGACAAAACAGGAAGAGAACTCATAATGGGTAGAGAAGCTCTCGGAGAAATGAATGAAAATGGAGATCTCTTCGCCGACTTCTGCGCCTTCAACGAACTAGTGATAGGTGGCAGTGTATACAAGCACAAAGATATGCACAGGGCTACATGGGTGTCACCAGATGGGAGAACCGAAAACCAAATTGACTTCATCTCAATGCTGCTAAAAGGAAGTGTGGGCGCAGCCTACTGGACACAAAAGTAAGAAAAGGAGCACACGTCGGCTCAGACTACTATCTCGTACAAGGCACAATCCAAATCAAATTAAAAGCTTTCAGGGAAACACGAGCTGCAAATAGACCACAAGCCAAGTTCAACATTCAAAAACTGAAGGAACAGGCTACGAAGGACATCTTCATTGCAAGCATAAAGGACAAAGCCGAGACACAAATCAACACCAGCGAATAGGTCAGCGTCGAAAAGCACTGGGACAACCTGAAAACGGTGTGGAGTCAAACCCGCATGGAAGTTCTAGGCAGAAAAAAGAGGCAGGGCAAACAGTGGCTCACTACGGACACTTGGAAACTAATAGAAGAGAGAAGGACAGTGAAACAAAAGATTATCCAGTGCACCGACGAGCAACAAAAACAGGAGCTGAATGCAAGCTACAATACTCTGAACAAAAGAGTGAAGAAGAGTGCCAGGGAAGACAAAAGAAAATATTATGAAACCATGGCAAACGAAGCAGAACAAGCTGCAGGCAAAGGAGACCTCGCCACACTCTACCAAACAACTAGGAACCTTTCGGGCAAACGTTCGACACAGATTAAGCCAATAAAGGATGACAATGGAAAGTCAGTCACCAAAGA
Organism: Trichobilharzia regenti; assembly: GCA_944472135.2. NCBI lineage: Eukaryota > Metazoa > Platyhelminthes > Trematoda > Strigeidida > Schistosomatidae > Trichobilharzia > Trichobilharzia regenti. The sequence goes on from OX235267.1 coordinate 46,498,252, forward strand.
GGTGGAACAGAGAAAGCACTGGGCTGAACACTTCAAAAGACTTCTAAGTCGCCCGCCACCTACAACACGCCCAACAATACCAACAACGGAAGCAGAACTACCAGTGACACATCGACCCCCTGACGAAATCAGAAGTCCTGAATGCAATCAAGATGCTAAAATCTGGGAAAGCAGCAGGACCAGATATGATCTCAGCAGAAGCTTTGAAAAAGACCGAGAGACAACAGCGGAGTTGATGACGCCACTGCTGGAGAAGGTGTGGAAAGAGGGCAAAGTACCCGAGGATTGGAAGAAATGATACTTATTCAAACTGTCAAAGAAAGGAGACTTAAGTCAATGCAAAAACTGGTGTGGAACTATGCTCCTATCCTTTCCAAGCAAAATACTAAGCCGCATCGTCCTGGAGAAAATCAAACAAGCCGTGGATGAAAAACTTCGACCGGAACAGGCGTGATTCAGGAGAAACAAATCATGTTTTGATCAATTCGTCACACTACGGATCATCATTGAACAAAGCTTGGAATGGCAGTCACCTCTCTATCTCAACTTCATCGACTTTGAAAAGGCCTTCGACAACGTCAATCAAGAGGTCATTTGGCAACTACTTCGCTACTACGGGGTCCCATCGACAATTATACATCTCATCCAACAGTTATACGACAATGCTGCATTCCAAGTAATCCAAAACGCGAAAGTCAAGGAATCCTTCGAAGTAGGGACGGGAGTGAGGCAAGACTGTCTACTATCACCAATGATCTTCCTGATTGCAGTAGATTGGATAATGCGACAGACAACGGCAACCAACGAGGAAACAGGCATAAAATGGAATGACACAAAAGACTTGGAGGATCTGGATTTCGCCGATGATATATGTCTGATTTCCCACAAACTGGAAGATATGCAAGTGAAAAGCAACAAGTTGGCAGAAGAAGCATCAAAGATAGGACTTTAAAGGAACATAGGTAAAACAGAGGTGATGAAGATTCCTGGCCAACACCAACAGCAACAACAACAACAGACAACAATCAGCCAGCATAAATGGGAGACATCTAAGAGAAGTTATGCAATAATAATATGAATAGTTTGATGAGTGAGTTTTACTCAGGATGCACATAGAAACAAAGTAGATAATACGAAACTATGTAAGAGAAGAATTATAAGCAATTAAGGAACAGGCGAAGAAACAAAATTAAGTCATCAAAATAAAAATAAAAGCTCAAAACAAATCAAAACATTGTTACCATGAGAGTAGAAGTGGTTGAGTAATCTTCTTTTGTATGCACAGCTCCGGTCGTTCGACGCGCATCCTGTCCAAGAGAATTCAAGAACATTATCCAGCATGGTTGCGAAAAGGCAATACTGGTGCAATAAGGAGTGCGATAATAGAACACCTGGTCAACACTGATCATTGCATTTCAACGAACGCCTCCTTCAAAGTAATCTACAGAGTCAAGAATAACATATCAAAGGCAATACGGTTTCGTCTCCTTTGCATCGCTGAAGCTCTGGCCATTCACATGGAAAAACCGGAGCTGTGCATACAAAAGAAGATTACTCAACCACTTCTACTCTCATGGTAACAATGTTTTGATTTGTTTTGAGCTTTTATTTTTATTTTGATGACTTAATTTTGTTTCTTCGCCTGTTCCTTAATTGCTTATAATTCTTCTCTTACATAGTTTCGTATTATCTACTTTGTTTCTATGTGCATCCTGAGTAAAACTCACTCATCAAACTATTCATATTATTATTGCATAACATCTAAGAGAAGCAACCTCCTTAACCTAACTGAGAAGCATCGTTTCAACTACAGGCGGAACTGACGAGGATATCAAAGCCAGAATCGGAAAAGCAAGACAAGCTTTCATTTTTTTAAGTCCTTGTGGAAGTCTTAAGTACTCAGCATCAAAAATAAGATCCGGATTTTCAACTCCAATGTGAAGTCAGTGCCACTGTGGTGAGAGCAGGCTGCTAGCCGATTGGTTGACACTAATCTACGTTAATGTCTAGGTCACTAATATGGGCCGTGAGAAAATATGAACAAGGCTGATTCAACAACCAATCACAGCAAAGTTAACGTGGCAAAATATGATTCGCAGATAGAGAACTCTATTTGTCAAGGAATCCCGAAACAACCAATCAGAAGCCTGCGTTTGTCTGCAACCAATCAGATGACTGCGCTTGTCTACTTGCATAAGCTATAATAATGTATGTGAAATGTATATAAATACGTGTTGATTTTCATAATAAAACGATCTGTTGCTTCGCCCTTGTCTTCTGTTGTTACATTTGGTGTCGCTGCCTCCAGAAAATGAAGATCCCGTGGCCAGCTGCGTTTGAAGAAGGAGACATACGGAGCTTCTTACGTGACTTCGAGGCCGTTGCTGAGCTGGTGGGTGTCAAGGAGCAGGCGGCGAAGGCAGTTGTCCTGGGGACGCTGTTGAGAGGCCGAGCGAAGGCTGCATATGACAGCGTAGACAGGTCAAATGGCACAGCGTCTTGGAAGAAATTGGTTGAACGACTAGTGTCCGAGTTTGACAGCGAAACAGACAGACAGCTAGCAATGCAGCAGTTCCGGTCAATGAAGCTTGGACCTGATGGAGACCCGCTAGTGTTGGCGGTGAAACTGACTAATCTACTTCGACGCGCGCTTCCCACTTTAGATGAAGAATCAGAAGCGCAGTTACTGTCTTCCCAATTCATCGAGAGTGTCCCAGACCACATTTCTCAGCGATTACAACTGGTTAACGCAACGCAGCCGATGGATATTAGTGAGCTGGCGAAGGTGACCAGACAGCTGCTGAGCACAACGGTAGCCGCTATAGACCAACCAAAACCAAACGAATATGAGCAGAAAATTGAAGCATTGCAGCGGGAAGTGGCGGCGTTAAAGTTGGCTGATAGAAAAGACCGGTGTTTTGAATGCGGTAAGCCGGGACACTGGAGAAGATACTGCCCAGAAAGGCGAAAAAGAAAAAATTTCAGACGGTATAATGCTTGTTCTTTCTTTCGTATGAACCTAGATTTAGTGGGGGCTATTGAGAAAGGGCTCTGTATTCGAAGTTGCGAGTGAATGATCGAGAAGTAGTATGTTTGATAGATACAGGGGCGGCCGTGTCGTTAATAGATAAGAATTTATGTAAGAGTGTTAGTCCGTGTTCATTGACAGTACAAACAGTAGGCGGGTATGTGTTGCGTATAACGGGTAGATCGAACTGTACGGTCGTTGTTGGTGGCTGCGAGGTGACGTTTCCTTTCATTGTTGTACCCGAACTACAGCGAACGATATTAGGAGCGGATTTTCTGCGTGAGATTGGTGCAATAATCGACACGCAAGCGAACGTGGTGGTCACGAAATACGGGCATATCAACATGTATGAGACCAGCGAGATAGCAGCGATTAAGCTGTCGACGGTACACAATGTGACAGAGTTAATTAATAAATACGATCATCTGTTCACTGGAGATGGCGACCCATACGGTTATTGCGATAAGGTGAATCATGAAATTCCGTTAAGTGATCCGAAAGTAAGGTCATTTACAACGCGAAGAGTTCCATGTCATCTGGAAGGCGAAGTGGAGCGACAAGTGCAAGAGATGTTAAAAGATGATATTATTGAGGAAGCTGATAGCCCGTACAACTCTCCAGTGCTGTTAGTAAAAAAAGCGAATGGGAAGTATAGATTCTGTGTTGATTTTCGACAGTTAAACAGTATGACAGAGTTAAGACCGTGTGCCATGCCAACAGTGGTAGAAACTTTAGATCGCCTACAAGGTGCGAATGTGTTTTCGGTTCTCGATCTTCGCTCAGGATACTGGCAGATACCGATAAAACAAGGTGATAGAGATAAGACGGCTTTCATCGTGGGTCAGACACAATATCGATTTAAACGCATGCCGTTTGGACTAGCAGGTGCACCGTTTACGTTCAGACGACTGATGAAGCTATTACTTAGGAACTTGAAAAACGTGGAGGTTTATGGTGATGATCTCGTCATATACAGTCAAAACGAAAACGATCACGTCAACCATGTAGAAGCCGTGCTGCGACGCATCGAAGAGTTTGGACTACGCGTCAACAAAACCAAGTCCCAGATAGCCAAAAAGAATGTTACTCTGTTGGGACATAAAGTGGGAAATGGTGAGATTAAACCACTGCCGGAGAAAATTTTGACGATTAAAACGATTCCAGCCCCGAATTCAAAGAGAAAACTGAGACAATTCTTGGGTAGAGCAGCGTTTTATAGTCGCTTCGTGAAGAACTTCAATGAGATAGCAGCCCCTCTATACAGGCTACTAGGTGAGCCAAAGTTTGTTTGGTCGGAAGAATCGCAGAGGACATTCGACAGAATTAAACAGCTGCTCGACCACCAACAAATGACGCTAAAACTACCTGTGCCAGGAAGACAGTTCACAGTGTGCACAGATGCCAGTGACTACGCTATAGGTGCGGTCCTAAGACAGGACGAGGGAATCGTTGAGTATGCCAGTAGGGTTTTGACACTACAGAGAGAAAGTATTCAACGATAGAGAAAGAATGTTTAGCAATGGTATGGGCAGTCGACAAATGGAGACCTTATTTACTCGGCCGGCGGTTCCACATCGAAACTGATCATAAGCCGCTACAATTTTTGAAGACAGCGAGAGACCCACGGGGGAAGTTGTCACGGTGGATGTTGCGTCTTCAGGAGTACGATTTTACGATCTCACACGTTCCTGGAAGTGAAAATGTCTTGGCAGATTTGTTATCGAGACCAGAAGATGAGTCTGAGTTGCCCGAGGTCGCTTACGGAGTGCATGCAGTAGAACAAGACCCACTAAGACTTGCACGTAGGCAGAGGTTGGACGATACGCTGAATACAGTAATACAGGTGATCACCAACGGAATAGAAGTGGATCAAACTACGGCGAGTAAGGAGCTAACCACACTACTCAGACAGAGGGATCGACTCAGAGTGAATGCCTACGGGACTCTGACCTGGCGAGAGAACGACGGAAGCTGGCTGGCTGTCATACCTCAATCGTCGCGCCACGACATGATAGAAGAATGTCACCAGCTAGCGCATACAGGCGTGGCCAGAACGACCGACCTCCTAAGACAAAGTATGTACTGGCCAGGTATGAGAGAAGACGTAGCAAGATACGTACTTGGATGTCCACGGTGCCAGCTGATGAAAGGTGACCGGTGTATACGACCACCACTTCAGTCGATTCCAGTTACCGCGATAGGTGACTTGTGGTCCGTAGATGTCATGGGTCCATTTCCTCAGACATCCAATGGTAATCAGTACCTCTTGGTGATGACGGAACACGCGACACGATGGGTAGACGCCGTAGCAATCCCAGACCAACGTGCAAGAACCGTGACAGATGCAGTAGTTAGACACATTGTTGCAGACCACGGCGTACCGAAGACAATACTGACAGACCAAGGTCCCTGTTTCGAGAGTGAAGAGTTTACTTCCCGTTTGCAACAGCTGGGCATCAAGAGGATCAGAACGACCCCATACCATCCACAAACGAATGGCCTAACGGAGAGAAACAACCGTACACTGAAGGAGTGGCTGGCCTCGAAGGGCGGGAACTGGGAAACGGAGCTTCCACTGATTTTACTAACACATCGTGCTACCACTCAGGAAACAACGAAGAAGTCACCCTTCCAACTGATGTATGGTAGAAAACCACGATTACCGGTACACAATGAGACCTGGCCCAGTCACCAAAAGTGGAGTACGACGAAATTAAAAGCAGAGAGGAAAGAAGCAGTCAAGAATGTAATGAAGAAGCAGCGGAGTGATGTCGCGAAGTCTCAGATGAAAGGAAAGACGCAGTGCATTATCTTTGCAGTCGGGGACCAAGTGAAGTGTAGAGACAAAAGAAATACAGTTGGATGCGGGCTAGGTTCACGAAAACTCCTTCCAAAGTGGGAAGGACCATACACAATCACAAAAAGACGGGGTCAAGTATATACCATCCGAAGAGGTGATAAACAGAAACGAGTTAACGCCAGTCAGCTCCAAAGATGGGTACAGTGGGACAAGCCGGTCAGTAACAATCCTCAACTAGGGGATGTAGCACCCAGAAGGTCGGAACGTCTGCGCACAAAGCTATTTGACGGGGGGACGAGTGTGGTGAGAGCAGGCTGCTAGCCGATTGGTTGACACTAATCTACGTTAATGTCTAGGTCACTAATATGGGCCGTGAGAAAATATGAACAAGGCTGATTCAACAACCAATCACAGCAAAGTTAACGTGGCAAAATATGATTCGCAGATAGAGAACTCTATTTGTCAAGAAATCCCGAAACAACCAATCAGAAGCCTGCGTTTGTCTGCAACCAATCAGATGACTGCGCTTTTCTACTTGCATAAGCTATAATAATGTATGTGAAATGTATATAAATACGTGTTGATTTTTATAATAAAACGATCTGTTGCTTCGCCCTTGTCTTCTGTTGTTACACCACTATACGGATCAAAGACTTGGCGAGTCATAAAGAGCATCTCAAACAAACTTCAGACCTTCATCAACAGTTGTCTTCGCTCAATAATCGAGATCAGTTAGCAGGTCAGAAAAGATCAGCAACAGGGATCTCTAGGAGCGAACAAACCAGGAACCGATTGTGAAACAAATAGACAGGAATAAATGGAGATGGATTGGCCATAGTCTGAGGAAACCACCAAGTGACATTACTAGACAAGCCACCGAGTGGAACCCGAAAGGGAACCGGCGAGTTGTTCGTCACTGCAAGGGTAACTTGGAGGAGGCCATGTGAGGAGGAGACGAAAGCATGTGGGCAGACTTGGAGGGGGTGAAAAAGTTGGCAGAAAACAGGAGGCAATGAAGACGGTCGGCTGAAGCCCCATGTTCCTCTAGGAATTAAAGGATATAATAATAATAATAAAAATAAAGACACAAGTCAGGCAATCGGACGCAAAATGTTTAAGATACTAAAATCACTAGTTGAGAATAATCTGATTCTTTAGTGTAAACTCCACGAAGGTATTATGGCTTGCGAAAAGTCCACAAGAATGGAGTACCACCACGTCCCATTCTAGATGTGTGTCGATTTCTCTGTAATTCTACGGTCTAGTCGTTGTTAAAGGCATTAGAACCGTTGCATCGTGGATTAATGAATTTTAATGAAGATGACGTATTTAGCCTTGTAGAAACAATCAAAAGCCTGAATATGAAGGTAAAGATAATGATGTCACAGCAAAAAGGGCAAAAAGCGACAACCACGATACAATGCAACAACATGCAATATAGTTGATCACAGTTAACTAAAATGATATCTCAACCATAGATTCACTGTCTTGGAACAGCTTGAACATGTAAATCCAACAATATATACAATTATAGATATGTGTTTATGTCTAAAAATTCCACAAATCCAAATAGTTAGTTATATGTATTATCTGTCAATAAGATTATATCCTCAGATTTAGTGTTCGAAAGGTAGATAATTGCAATAGTTTCCACAAACTCTTGGCATGAAATTTTACAGAAACGAGAGTTTTTATGAAATTAGGGAAATGTATCGCAGTAGTCAAAAAGCGCGCGCTTACATCGAATCGTATTCCATTATTGAATATGATAAATAAGTAATTTTGAAGGATTTAATTTATAAGGTTAACTTATGGTTCACAAAATGGCACAAAGTAGCTTACATAGTATAAATCGCTTTTTATCATACTTTGATTATCAGTAACTAATTTCTGTACGCCTCAGAGGTGGAATGATTTCTTTATAATGAAGGTTTTTGTATTTCCCAATGAATGAAAAACAAAACGATATTGTTTTACTGACGTTTCGCTATTCAATGCTAATAGCTTTATCAAATTTTTTCAAACCGTTAAAATTTTGTCATAACTGTCTCTTTGAATTGTTCAGCGTCTTCTCTAGACAGTGGACTCAAGTCATGTCTTTGATTCATGAGATTTTCAAACTGAACTTTCATGTCTAACTAGAGAACTTCAGACCAAGAGATATGATTTGCATTTGAATATCCGACAAAGATATATTAGAATAGTTAAAAACGTATTTCTCTGGCGAATCCGGAAACTTGAAGTGAGATTCGATTGTTTTGCAACTTTTCAGTATATTTATTCTAACATCTTCAGATCTTTTCTTTATAACGTCAGAAATATAATCCTCAAACAGGATACGTCTTGTCTCTGTTAGTTCAAACAAGAAATGCATACGTTGAGATATGTTGTTCTCAAGCTCCGGAAGACGCATTTGTATGGCATCGATCAGGTTCAACGCTTAAGAGTTCGACCTTTTGGATAAATATGATTAAGGCGTGAAATTTTTCATTAAAATTCTGGATATTCACCATTCTTAATGCAGCTTTTTAGAGTATCAGAATTAGAATTCGCTTCAGCAAGCTTGACAGAATATCGTAGAAACTCGCTGAGTCCCTTTACTGTCAATCGGTCCTTGCACGATTTGAAATCATGAAAAATACCCATTTATTCATAAGTAAAATCACAGTTCTTTTGTTTCTTTGATGGTCTGTGTGTGTGTTAATTTGTATGCTTCAGAACATGTGGGTGGACAATTCGGTACGTGGTTTCATTCAATTCGAGGTCAATTAACTGAGGTGGGATTGATTCACCAGTTATTCCTCTAACCTTCAACCAATTCTTAGTCATGTGAAGTCTAATCATTTCACGTTGGCTGCTCACTATGAACACATTCGGTATGAAACACATGAGTCACTTCGTGTGATCTTCTGAACTGATTTTTGATGAAGAGTTATTCCGTGTTGACAAGTGAGGATGAGTTATCGTAAGCAAATGAACGAACAGCCTGGCTTGTATCACAAATGTTGATGAGTGAGTGATGTCAGCTTAAGCTGATCTATAGTACTCAGTCCAGGTGTAAACTTATTTGGCGTTAATCATCTACAATACAGACTCACTTGTATATGTGTGAATTTGAACACTCGTAAGTTGAACGTATAACACATTCGTCAGTATTGTTTGTACTGCATGAGAGAAGTGTAGTTTTCAATGAAACGTGGATGGCGAGGTAGTTATGATGATTTTAGATGTGTACAGTTTGATGCATTCTCGTTCAGTGGGCAACTTGCATTCTCTCTAAGCTCTCAGCATAGCCAATCCCTCATGTAAAGACTCACTTTTAACACTATTCATGAATGATGGATATTGTGATAAGTCTCACTGTCAAAGCATACGGGAACGACATCACAACTACACCCTCGTGTGTGGCAGTTCACAAAATTGTTCATTAGGAATGGATGAAGAGTAATACTGAAGACAGCTTCATCACTTGTAACCTCCGCCCTCTTTACTGGGTGGGTAATAATAATGATAAAAGTAATAAACAGACATCCACGTTGATAAAATTGTTCAATATAAATATGAATTTAGAAATTATTTCGGTGCTAACAACTCCATATACCTATTGAGGAAACAGGTCCAACTAGCAATAGTAATATTAGTACTGGTAGTATTTATTTGAATGAAGCGGAATGAATACCCACGACTTTATTGCTAATGAATTGAGATGGTGTTAACCTGACGCATTGACCATAATATATCACCGATTTACGTGGACCGATGACACGTATTCGTATTTAGGATTTGTAATTATATGGTACTATTTATTTACCTGATTTTATCTGTGTGGACCACAACGCATGGATGTTGTTTGCATGATGCGAAATTATTTCAGTGTTTATATCTTCACGTGGTTTTACACACTTAGTTCAATTTCAAGTCTTGTATTCTGGTACTGTGTAGAAATGAACTCACTCTGAAAATACGACTGGTAGCATAACAATTACACCAAACACTACTTCTTGAATATGCGTATATATTATTCGTATTGCGAATTTAACAATTTTTAATTAGCTCGCTTGTCGAAATATACCAAATCCTCTTATGTGTTGGTATGAAAGCACACACTAACGAGGATTGATAGAGAAAGCCTTGCTATTCGAGTTGACTGACAGTCTTTCTTGTCCACTCTACATCGCTTTCAAAGCTGTTGTTGTTGAATGAATAATGATTCCTGCTGCTTTTAGATAAAGATAAGTGAAAATTAACTGATTAGATTATTGTTGATTATTCGTGGGTATCAAATCTACTGTATGGATGCGGCGAAGTCAGCTGTTGATGAAAGCCTACAGTGGCCTGTTGTAAACTCTTTTCGTGGTGCGCCAAGTTTCTCACATATATGGATCATCTCACTTAACATTAGTGGTGAAAATTCCCACTTTGTACTAGATAATACAAACCTGATTTAGGAATGATTGAGGTGTGTCTTATCCTAGCAATTGTGGTTTACACGTCATCATACTTACCACGTACCCTTAGTTGAAATTATTTTTCTTAGACAAGTGAATGAATTGAACCATTTGAAATTTCTCTCCCACGATCTACTCAGCATCTGTCTAATCTATTTCCATATCCAAGTCTGGTAATTTATTCGTCAAGTGGAATAGTTGTATCACCAGACTTAATTTTCTGTCATTCAATCTTTCAAATGAAGCAGTTAATCCGCCCAGTAAAATATCTGTTTCTTCTTCAGTGTGGAAATCGCATTTATGTGGACTTTCATACGCTGTTTTGTGTTAAATTATGAGTAAGAGTGAACCTAAACCTGGTATGATCTCACTGACATCGTCAAAAGTCTGATAAGTCAGAAGAAACGAATTAAACGGATGAAATTATGGTAAACAGGGGAAAATCCAGTTGGCTTAAACAGGGGAAGATTTCGAGTCACTCACAAACACTAATAATGCAACGTTCATTCCATGTGGATGACTCTAATAATTTTCGTGTAAAAAAGGTGATACTTCAATTCAGTTATGCTACATTTACACAATGATATTGCACCACTAGATATTTCAACAAAATTCAACAAACACCGTGCTCCTTCGTTTCTATACTGTTCCCATTTTAGTGGAGTTATTATTTAATTAGTGAATGGTGACTAGGAGTGGAATCCAGGATGCCTATTTAGTCCAATTCGGGACTCGTCAGCTGGATATACCTGCCTTTCTCAGTGAATGATGATGTTCCCACCGAGGGTCGAACCAAGTGACCATAATTTCAAACGCCAAAACTCTATCCACTATACCACTTGGGCCATGGGGGCCACCTCTTTTTCAACGAGTCATATCAATTTATTTGAATTTGAGACTTCCCCGTCGATTGATTGGACCGAATGAACTGTCTCAGATGACATTTCAACCTGAGGCCGAGGACTTCCATCCAATCAATCGACGGTGAAATCTCAAATTCAATTAAATTAGTGGAATTATAATATCCTTCAATCATTAGTACTGTGAAAAGGAAGCATAAACAGGAGAAATTAGGTATGTTGAAAACAAAGAGAATATCAATCACCCACTCAATGAGAAGAGATCAAATTGTACACATCTGAAAACATCAAAGTTACCTAGCCATCCAGTTTTCATTGAAAACTATATTTGAGTAATGTAGTACAAATAATACTGAGGAATGAGACGCTGAAGAGAACTAACATGCAAAGGATTCAGTATCACAAACCAATAACGTACTGAAGAAATAGCCTATGTTGAGTGCTGCATATTAGCCTATCCTGACACAATCCAGTAACTCCAGTGATGTAAACTAGGCTGGAAATTCGCTCAGAGTGACTCATTTGGACTCTTCAACACTGAATAACTAACTCTTCAGCACATATCGAATTCGAAGATCACACCAACTGATGTGTCTCATGCAAAATGTTTTGAAACAGAACAGCTTACATGAAGTGAAGAGAATGTTAGAATGTGATAACACGTAAAGTGGAACAGGAGAATCAAAGTAACACGACGTAGCATGAAGATGAGCAGGTGCGTCTTGTTAACTCTTTCATGAAATTATTGCAGAAGTCAAGAAGGAGAGCGTACAAAGTGTGTTGTACACAAGGTTTGAGACTGGATGTTCTGTAGTGCTAAATCTGAGTTTACGGTTACCAAACGCGCTGTTGGTGCATTCGTGAATTTTTGAATGACGCTGTTGGAGATGTATATGGGAATCATCTCACCCTTACGATGATCAGACGAACCATTGTGGCAGAATATGCACGCACGCTACACATGTGATGAAAGCATCTCAGAAACAACTCTGCACAAATTATAATGACACTCCGATCACGTCTGAACTTTGAGATGTCAAAGAATCGGTTTGTATTTTAAACAATATATTGAACCTGTTGCTTGATATTCTTGAATTGCTGATATCATCATAATACTTTTAAGATTACAAATTTCTGGGACGGTATGTAGGTGTTTGTTAGCATTGTTCCATGACACCTTCGTGAATATGAAGTCAGAAATGTGCAACACTCGATTGACGTCTAACTGATTTTATGCTTAGTTTTCTTCTGTTGGCCAACTGACCACTGGGCGGTTACCTTTTCGCATCCTCGTTTAAACACTTCATTTCCGATCACTGGATTTGTTGCAAATTGGAAATACCTTGTGTAGTGGATTTCTATTGATTTCTCAAGGAGGATGCGTTACAGCAGTACATGTATTCAACCAGCTTTCAATGTGTGAAGTCATTTCGTCACCCGTGAAAAGTAGCCGAATGAAAACATTCTTCTTCTTCACTTACCATTTGAGTAGATTTGCAAATTTTCGATTTCGTTAACAAGCTCTGGTTGTGTGTCCAATGCTAGTTAGTGGTTTGACATTTTCCATCGATTTCTAGACGATCAGTTCTTCATATCGTGGTATTTTTTCTTGCTAAAACACAACATCGACTGAATTCATTTCGTGTAAAAGAGGACGAAAGCTGGGAAGTAATGAATACTCACCAATGCTGATGATTCATCTCACGTAATATCAGACCACCGATTCATTTTAGCTCAGGTCAGATTTACCTTGACAAGTTTTAAATGATATCCCGAAGTGTGAAGGGCTATATTTTCACTGTGAGCTTCGAATGACGGTGTTGGTTATTCAAAGCGAAGATACAGACCACACGAAATGACATTCAATTCAGTTCTTCCTACAATCTTTACCATCTTAGCTTCCCATGAGTTATATGAAGGAAGCTAAATTTCTGACGCCTTCAGCCAGGTTATCAGGCTAGCATCACTTATGAGGCTGACAATATATTGACGGCTTTTTCAGAGTGAAACATTGTGTTTACTTCTTTTGTTCGTATAGTGATTTGTATTAAAGTTTCGAAATAATTTTCACAACTGATGGGAAGTTATGGAATCTGGTACTCGTATGGCTTCGTATTTAACACCCATCAGTCTAGTGTGAGTAGAATTCATTCTATATTCTAATATTCACACTTGTAACACACTGTGTGAAATTCTGAGAGGTTATTCACAAAGCCATGAGCCTCCTGATGATGAATTGTTCTAACACTCTGTTTATTGAAATTCGTGATTCACATGTCGTAAAACGAACCAACCACTTCAATTAGGCAAAACCAACAAGAGATTGCGAATCACAGCGAAATTTGTTGTATAATACGCTTATCATGGCACAGTCCTTCTCAAAAAGCCTAGAGAAATAATGCAATGGAGAAATAAGGAGAGAGTGGCAGACTATTCTGAGTAGAATGTGTCAGCTCGGTTTGTTATTCATTAATAATGAAAATAAATCACTTTTTTAGTGATCACACATTTTCAAAAGATAACTTAGCAGTGAGACATAAATTTTTAAAATTCACTTATAGATATCACGTTGACATGCATTAGTTTACTTTAAGTACTGACATGAAATCCTCGTGAGACGTATGACTTATGATAATCACTAGTCATTGTGGATAACATGTGCAGCTTGAGAGCTATTAATAACCTGAGAGCGCGAAATCAACAAAATATGCTTTGATGAAAGATAAACATATAAGCAGTAGGTTGATTTATTAAGTACACCGAAAGCATTTCTTTTGATCACTACAACGTACCACATGATTTATTTGACAACTGCAGAAACAAAATTCCAATATATCACAGAGTAGAATGCAAGACACATTTTTGGGTAAAATGCTTCAGTGAAATGATAAACAATATTGTCTGTTTGTCGCTTCTCATTTTTTCTCATGGCGAAAATAGAATTCAACATGTATGTGCTGCACCTCATCTGAAAAATGTGACGCCGATACGACTTGACGGTACAGTCGTTTGAAAAGAAATTAGGTGAGTTAAATTCGATTTAAAATCCCTCATAAGCTGTTACTACCAAATGCCTTCCTCATCATTCATTCTACCCATCTTATTGGCAATACTTGTTTCATAAATCCGCTCAATACCCCATGACACCAACACTGTGAGGTCTATTAGATGTTTCGAAATCTCATTATCTTATCATGGTGTTTCTCGCATTATACAAAGTAAAATCGTGTGAAAATGACTTGTCTGATCTATGACGAATAGTGAATTTTATGATGAGACATTCACTTAATTAAGAAAGACACAAGCAGTGGTCTTTACTTGAATTTCAACAGCTTCTGCCTAGTGATATACAAACAAACGCTGGCGAAACAGTTTTTCTCTTGAGGCAAGAGAATATGTTCACCTGACAAACTAAACTGTGAACTAATGCTACTTGAAAACTGCTTGAAAGAAAACGATGACCCACATAGTTTCATTCACAAATAGGGTATAAATGAACTCAAGAAGCTTGATAAAGCTACAGCCAGTAAGAAGCCTAATTTCACCTAACTCCACTACAAGGGCGACGACATTATGAGAATGGTGAATAAAAGATTAGGCGCAGCCCTGTCTAGGACGTATCCTGCAGCATTATTAGTCTTTTTACCCTGAACAACCTTCACATGTTAGATGTGGCCGCCTCGAATTCATCATTCTTGAAAATAAGAATTTTGTTTCATTATCCTGTGAACAGTGGATTCTCAGATTCACTTCAGGAAGATGAAACACGCCTGCATATCCAATGCCAATTTTGAAATCAGCATCACTGCCTGAGTGTGAGAAGATGCTGACTGGGTAAGTGAATAAAGCTAAATGATTTACATGTGTTCTGTGGGTAGTGATTTGTGCATGTTTTTGCCGGTTATCCCGTATCCTCGTCAACCACGTCATTACTAAATTCCTCGAAGTTCTGTCTTCCTCGAATGCTTTATATGCAAGTTTGTTGGTTATCGTCTGTTATTCTTCGAATTTGTGTTAAATTAGACATCAGTCGTTAACGAACTCCAGATGTTCATGAGTCTTCTAATCGCTGCAACAGATTCTTGTCTCTCAGCACTCACAAGAGCTCTTCTGATTACTCCGCCAAAACAACGAATTTTATCATGTGTGATAGTAGGCAGCCGTGTCCTACCCTCTCTGAATGTCAACTGTAGCGTAACAACTTCATGAAATCAAATGCTGAGTGAGGCCGATGAATATCTGGAGCCTGGCATATCTACTATTCGAGGTTTGGAATAAAAACAAATTTTCCGATTGTTATTTTTCTGATGTCTACTAACGGCACAGCCATCTTTCATGTTTGATAAATAGAACCGACAGATATGTCGAAGAATGAAGTTGACATCAACGAAATTGTTGTCTAATGATGCGTTATTTATGATATATGCGAACGCAATTTTGTCAAATAACTAATCAAACAAGTGACTACTGTAGTGTGTGTGCATATTGTGTTCACATTTGATAATCCCACCGTATTTATTCTTTACTCATCAGTTTGTAATTCAACGCATTCTTGATTCAATCAACAAGGACTGAAATATCAATTCAGATTTGCTTTAACTTCAGATTTCAACACGGAAACAAGAACAGTCGATTTTGGAAGGATTTATTTACACTCAAAATTACCATCATTATACCCCAGGTTGATTCGTACGGTCTACAATTTGGGTCACAAAATATCTACATCCTGAATTTCGTAGTCAGTTGAACTTGGATGACTTTTGAATTTTTGGCACCGGATAGGTTCACTGGTATAACGCGAAGTGGTTCACTGTGATACACTGAGCCCAACTTCTCACTCAATGTCTTATAATAACTCTTGAATTCTGAGTAGATAGAAAATTGAGATGAAAAACAGTAGTGATGGGAATAATATATAACAAGATATCAGGTCTTATAAATATACTGATATGAGATTGAAATAATAGCGTGAAATATTCCCATATCATGAATTAAAAGTCAATCTGAACGAAGGCTATTCTTTCCAATCATTTCCCTTCACCGTCCTACAATGATAATGTGCAATATTACTTTTCCTGAGTGTGGGGTAGGAAAACTGAGAAGTCAGTTCATGGATGTCAGTTTGTCTTACACCACACTCACCAAATCTATTATGACTAATCACCACCATTGTCTCCCACTCTACAACACCTTTTGACCGATTTCAGCCTAGCGCGACGGTTGTCACACAAATACGACTATTTATTCTGACACACCATAACTACTAATCTGTTATTTCACGTTGCACAATTGTATCTGCCGCATAACTGGCCATTATTGTAACGACAAGAAATGTTATATTTTATATTCAGGTATTGCTTTGTAGGGATTTAGTTGATAGGTTACAGGATTTCATTATGAGTTCGAAGCTTGGTGGATGCGTAATGTCGAAGAGTCCTAAAATGAGGAGAAACAGCTGTTGAGTACTCCAAGGTTTTCCAATGGTTCTCTAACCAATGTCAACTCATGGTGGAATCCTGTAACTAATATTTTATAATTGCAAGAGCGTCAAGAGAAATTATTGAAATGAAAATTCTTCGTTCGTTCAGATTGACTCTTAATATACTCATATGATTATCAGCAACACATTCCTTTTCAATTTCAAATATTGTATAGGCAATGATATTCTATTACCTGAACGTTTCAAAAATACATTAGTACTTTACCACAATGAACAAGTTCTAATTTTGCATGGATTCTCATCTTTTCTGTCAGGTGAAGTCGGCTATGTGTCACATGAATAAACCTATTCGAATGAAATTATTTGGGAGCACAGAAACGATATACTTAGTTAGGCTAGTAAGACAGTCGAGACTATCAGATAACAGTTTATCTAGCTGTGAAAACATGTAATAATTTTTGTATTTCATCTCTCTAAGCCCTACCTTCCAAAGTCCACGAAATATACCCTCATGGTGACGTGAAATACTTAGTTTCATGTAAATCACGCTGATATCTGATCTTCATTCAGCCTTTATTCATCATTGGTCGGAGATCAAAGAGTTAGGCACAAGTTGTGCCCCGATTACATGTATTTGCTCTTCTTCATGGGAGATGAAAAGTCGACTTTGAAATATATTTGTTGTTGCAAAATACGAAGTAGTCATTATTTTAGATGCTGTTTGGATGCTTTGAACTACGCTGCACTTTGAAATTGTTCTTATCATCGGCTCACAAGAGATACGCGTCAACACTGATTCTCCACGTAGCATGTTGAGTTAATTTGTCATTGAAGTAGTCATTACGTAGTATGATGTATTCTGTTTCTAGCTCTTATTGAATTTAGTTTCGAATGGCTTCCAGGTTTTTATATTTGTAATCCTTGGTAGCCTGAAATTATTCGAATCGTTTTGACGTTCTCTCAGTTCACTGTGTAGCTGTTTCCTATTAAACTAAGAGAATGGTTTCACAGCTACGCGACTGACTGATTGATCGAAAGCGCCCATGCAAAACAGTACTTTTTTCTGGATACATTGATGTGATATGAACACTGCAGTGTAAGACCACCCACTTATGAACAGTATGCTGCTAGTTTGAAGGTTTGGATTCAAATCACTTGCTCGGAACCTTTCCAGCCAGCCTTCGTCTGGTTAACTTCTAAAGTGAACTTGAAACTCACATTGTAATATTCGATATTTGCAGGTTACACAGTTCGAAGTGAGAAGTGTACACAGCTTCCATTTGAAAATGTTGAGTATTACGAAGGCGACTGTAACTGACGTGAATACTTCTGGATTCCAATGAATTCTGTGTCAGTTACACACCATGTACCGTTAACTTTCAATATGACAAATCTAACAATAAACATCTTCACTGAACTACTTGACTAATCTCCCGTGGACGAATTGTCCATACTGTGAAGTAATCTTCTCAAAAGAATGAAGCCTTATTTACAGGTAACGCCTTTTCCCTCCACATAGATGAAATCCAATTTTGTATTCACATTATTATTCTGAAAATATTCCGACCGCTCAATAGGGTAAGGAGTTTACTGTTCACTCCAAGCGTCTGTATGTTTGGTGGAGAATACACTTGAACGAGACCATGTCAGTAACATAGTGAGTATTCTAATTCTTTCGAAACAGCCAAAATTTGACCTGCCGTTTCAATGGTAGTTAATATGTAAGCCCATATCTTTTCAGACAGAAATCAAGTAAACGTCGTTGATTTTATAATTTGACAGAAAGCAATATTTACGATTCCCGTGACTGCAGCTTACAGGCTACATTTTACGTGCGCTTACTTTGAAAGCTGAAACGTCTTAAACGAGGAAGCAATAGTCCTTTAGACACTGTTATCAGTTTGTTGAATCACTTTGTTTTACACGGATAATTTTGACTATCACTCCGAAATCAGTAAATCGATGACAGTAACTAGAAATAAGTATTCAGATATCAGTTTAGGATAAATTTCAATTGCGGAAGTATTCAAGGATGGTTGCGATATCTACGTGTTTGGATACAAAGAACAATATTCCTAAATGAGACTACTCAGTCGCTCTATGTGCTTCGACAACTTTCTCTTTCACAGAACTTTGATTTTCAAAAATGTTCATTTTCTTTGGCTTGACCGCAGTGATTTGAAACATCAAAGATACAAAATTCCCTTTCACTTGTGAATAATCTTCTAGACTGAATACAGCTCAGAATTTCCTGAAACCCGTGGGTCACTTAAACATTCTGGACTAGCTGACATTTTCAGAAAATAGATCCTACACCTACAAATTTCGTAGTGTTGGACGACATGAATCGGATTTCACTTCGTGTGTTCCATATAAATCCTCCACATACTTCCTGAAATTTATGTTATTGTGCGATTTATTGATGCGGCTTTGTTTTATTTCATAAGGAAACACTCTTGTCGATGCTTTCTGTTTGCAGTTAACCAGACTAAGTTCTAATGAGCTGATCGACTAGTAATCTAGTCAAACTCGCAAAATTTTCATCGACTTTAAGAACCAACTGAGTTTGTCATTTATCCTTGAGAAGTGAAAATCGAACAGTCAGTTGTATTTCCTCTAGTAAGTGTGAATGGAGTCATCAGGCTACTATTCAAAAGTGACGAAAGGACTTGAATACTTCCTGTGAATTTAATGTTAGTCCGTTAAACAAGGAAAATCCTTGAAACATACAATCTGGATCTGGATTTCATTATTTGATTAACTACACTTAGTTGATGAAGCATGCACGTGGTGGTCAATTGTTGGAAGATTACTCAGCTGTGTTATCCTCGAACGTATCCTTCATGTGAATCACATCATCATCAGTTTAAACTCATCTCCCTGAATGGTGGAAACACAGGATTACTGCCATCTTCTGTCTGAAGCAGCTACAGTCTCACGAATGTACTCTGATTTACACGTACACAAATATTTTGTAGTCAACCTCTCATAAACCTGATAATCGGTTGTTTCTTTGTTTTATATTTCCTTATTTTTCCATTAACGTAGCAGTCACGAAAATTCGTGATCATTCTAACAACCTGGTCCACTCATCACAATAATCATGCGGTTATCAATTTCTCAGTTCGTGTGTCGCTTGCTAATTTACCACTATTTCACCTCTGTAGTGTAATATCTGTCGTATAATCACTGCTACCTCATAACCTGAAATATCATCAAACCATTTCAGTTTGCTGTCCAGTTACTTTCTTCTCGTCTATACCGAATCTCAATCATGAATTCCCGTCTTATTCAATGAAATCGTCACATTATTTCGATTAAAGACAATTTGATACTCCATCCTTGTCAATTAGCTCATCGCTGTTCGATTCATTTTGGAGAACAGCACGATCTTGACTTCGAGGAATCTTCTACGATATCCAAGCATTTTTCTTCGTCAGCTGTAATATACAAAATGAATGATATTGGATCGCAATTTTGTTGGCCTTTTGTCCTTCCTAGCACTCTTCTTCACTCCTTTGTCCAGTGCTGTGTAGGTTGAGCTCAGCGTCTCTTTCTCTTGCCCGTCCTTGCATTGAACCATTTTCTCTTTCACCATTCTCCTCTCTTCTATTAATTTCCAAGTGTCTGTTGAGAGCCATTCCTTGTCTTGTCTCTTCATTCTCCCTAAAACTGTTGAGGACGTTTCGTTGAAAATTGACTTCATAGAGTTCCAATGTGTCTTCCGAGCATGGTTCTTCAGTGATGTCATGTAGTGTGCCCTGCTTCGCTACGACAGTTGCAGTGAAAGTGTCCTTTGTGGTTGTGTCCTTCAGTTTTCGAGTGTTGAACGGGTATTGTGGCCTATCTACAGCTGTCATCGAGGCTTTTAGCTACACCTTGAAAGTCCTTTGTACAAGATAACGGTCTGAACCCACATCTGCTTCCCTACTCGACTTTGTGTCCACTAGGCTCCGTCTCCTCTTCCTTGAGATTTAAATTAAGCCTATCTGGTGAAATCCATGTCGACTTGTGTAAATTCTTTTGTTTGAACACACTGCCATCAGTCATCAAATCATTGAAGGCACAGTAGTCTGAGAAGAGTTCACCATTGTCGTTGACTTCACTGAGGGCCTCGTGACTCATTGTGATTTCTCTTCCTGTGTTGTCTCCTCCCAGCTTCGCATTCATATCACCCATCAGGATTCTGGTATCGACATTTGGGACGTTGTCCATTACTGTTTGTATTTGTCTGTAGAACGTCTCCTTCTTCTCTTGTTCTGAGACTTTTGTAGGCGCATAGCATTGAATGATTGTAAGCTTCCTTCCTTTTGAGTTGAACCTGGCTGTCATTATCGTGGAGGAGATTGGTTCCTACTGCACGAGAGCTTTGGCTGCTTTTGGTGAAATCATGATGACCACTCCCTCGGTGTGCTCGTGATTGTCCTCTGGGTGACAGGAATAGATTATTGTCTCTCCAGTTGGCAGTTGGCACCTACCACACCCGTTTCATCTGCTCTCACAGATTCCGAACACTTCTATTCTATATCTCCTCATTTCTGCGGCTACATGGGCAGCCTTTCCGGTACGAACATTCCACCTACCCATCCTAATTTTTGCTTTCATCGAAAGAAGCCACATCGGCTGATTGGCTTCCTGAAGGCTTTCACCAGCCTGCGTCATTTCACTTCCCTGATTCCAGCGAAAAATAAGGTTATTGTTTATATTTTTGGAATTTTTAATATATTTGTCCGTTGAAGTTTCTGTAGCGGTTTGGTTGAGTTTTGGGGATGGATTTGCTAGCATCATGCCTCCAACCCTTCCATTTATCCGGTGTTGGGACCGGCTAGAAAACTAGCAAGCTAGTAGTCAAGGCTAGGCTAGAAAATTAGCGAGCTTATAATACATGGCGAGGTTTCTTTCAAACTATAGAATTAATTAATTTGTCTCACAACCCGTGGTATAATTTTTTTTTCAAAAAAATTTTTAACATTGCCAGTGAAACATTGCGCTTCAAGAATGATGTGTGACTAAATTCAATTCACCCAGGATTTTATGTTACATTGACTGTTTAAAGAAAATGCAATTTTATTTGTGGCCACTTTCACAGATGCCAATGTGTTAGATAAATTCTCTCGAGATGTGCCTTGTTAACTCTCTTCACAAGTGAACTGTAACTGCCACTCGAAATTCTAAATTCTATACGAATCCGTCTGAGAACTTGTCAAATCGCAAAATAACAACAATAAAGAGAGTTTCAAGCAATTGTTAATATAATAATAATTATTATTTGGAGAAAAACATTTATTTGAAATTGATGAATACTGTCGATGAGGAAATTTAGACGGAGTTCAAGTTGTCTGCTATAACTGATTGATATGCAAGACATGAGAGTAGAGACACAAGAAATGACCGCAGATTTTGTGTAGTTTGTCACATCAGGAAAAGTGCCTCATAATAACTGAAGTAGTAACAGAGGAAATGGATATATGTAACCACTGTGGATAAGAAATTTTCCGATGAATTCGGAAACACTGTCTTGCATCTATGGAGGCTGACAAAAAAGCACATAACCGAAGAAGGCTAGATTGTTTTAAAAGAACTTTATTCTCACACGATTCCGGATGACGATAAACCCACAACATTATATATTTTAAGCGAATCTCTGCGATAGAAACCATAAAAAATTGCGGGTGGATATCAACTTTGAACAAGCAATAATAGAAATAATTTTCTGGTTACCTAAAGTTCTGAAGGAAAAATAGGGTCCTATGAACACCCCTGTATTTTGACCTGTTTCAAAAAGCCTTTTCCTCCGCACAAACAGCAATTAATAAAAATCCGAATAAATCTGCTGACGAAACTGTGGCTTAAATAGAGAAAAGTTCGAAAAATTTTGGATTATTTAAATAATTTATCTTGAATCAATCTGACTCGGCGCTCAAATTATTCCAGGGAGTTTGTAACACCTACTGAAAACTTATAAGTAATAATAAACCTCACCTGACTCTATCAATTCTCCGTCAAAATTAGCTTCGTTTATATCCATGCACCTAAGTCACCGCTCCGTAATCCAGATATATTATTGCACAGACGTAGGCAATGTGTCGTAGTAAAATAAATGTAACCCTTAACTCCCCCATTTTCATAGTTCAGGTCAGATATTCCATCAGTGTCCGACTGGGTTTTCGTGTCTAAACATACCTTTTGGATGATGTAAGGACTTCCTAATCATCCTAAAATTTAGCTTCAAGTTCGACGCATATTCCTCGCCTTCAGAATGCGTCCGTTGTCGCCTTGATGTTGTCTTTCGTACAATATGGTCTGTGACGATATGTGGAATCCCCCCTTCTGCACCGTCTTGGCTCGACTGAAGCTACTCATGGCATGATGTGCCTCATCATGAAGTGACTGCTAGTAGTTTTCTGTATGACGATTTTACTGAATACAGAAGGCAAATAATCTACAATGCTTTTTAATTAATCTCAAATATTCTCGTTAGAATCAAAGTGAAAGGAAGTGTATGCCTAATTAGAAATTTTGACTGGGTCACGAATTCTTGTGTGGGTTGATACATCTATCTATGTGGCTATCTCTGATCACTGACGAGTAGATTATACAAGTCTATCCGACTCCCCTCTGATGATCTCTTGTCGGTTTTAGACGGATGAAAGCAATCCGTCCGTCTTGTTGGCGATGCACTCCGCTTGGAATGTTCACCCTCGTAATGAGACTAGTGGTATTTGTCGCAACAACTCAATGTGAATGACTTCCGCCTAGAATAATTCAATGGTTGTTTGTGTGTTGACAAAATCTATTCAATATCCATTCTATTCATGATAACTAAATAAACAGCCGATAAATTTTCATTCTCTTATCTCAAGCATTTTATGGTTTCCATCATGCGTTGTGCTCGTGTTGATAATCGGTTAAGTAGAACTCTGTTTGAGACTTTCCTCTCCGTCACCACTTGCTTCTTTAAATATAGTAGCAGCTAATAAGTGAATGTCGTCTGAATACTACTACTAGGTTTACGACAGCAGTAGTGTCTATATGTTTTCTTCGAATGAGTATAGATAATTGAATTATTTCGATATTACCCTTTGTCGTGTGTTTTTGATCCGGTGTTGATTGGCCTTTTCTTTTCCTACATGTTTTCGGGACAGAGTTCTGAGCAACCGAAAATATTTTATTTCAACAGAAGTGAGGCAAATGTTTATTTTATTTGGCATGAAGAACAGCCTAAATTTCGCGCGAGTTCCTCGTGGGCTTGATTTGCCCTTCTTCTTTAGTTTATCAATGTAGGCTTTCATCTAATCAGTTTTTCGTTACAGCTCCTAACTTGCAAACTTACAGCAACATTGGCATGACTATATTTTTTGATGACTGTTGATTTGTTCTTACTGCCTCTGAAGGCATTCCATCTGGTCGTAATATCTCCCTGTCTCTCTTTGGTGGAGTTGATTGCAATGGATATTTCTTGTTTCCTTGGAGGATTTCAGTCCACCGTGAGTTCAGTTCACATTGTTGCGGATATTCCTGAACATCATGCGCACATTGCTTATCGCCATTTTGAATTTTGCTTTCATAGAGAGAATACATATCGGCTCGAACACTCTAAGCAATACGCTTCATTTCTCCTCTCCGATTCCAGCGAAGAATGAATTTATTTTTCAAATTTGAGCTGTTCGTTGAGGTTTCATTTGTGATTGGGTTGATTTACCAAGGAGAAATTTCTAGCCGCATACCTACCTATCCTTATTTCTCATGGCTTATGGCCGGCTATCGGACTTCGCAGACTTGGATAATAATGATAATAGTGATAACATTTGGATTGATAATAATAACGAAAACAGTCATAATAATATAAGTTTTAGGGAGAGAAATGTGATTTTGTGAAAGAGCAGAAATAAGCAAGTGTATAAAATAGCAGAAATAGAAAATAAATAAAACAGAAATATGCTGAATGCAGAAAAGAGTGAGATCTGGAATAGTGTGGAAGTATCAGGGAATGAAGGTCTTCGAGTCCATTCAAAGACCGGCAGTACACCATTGTAGTTTCGAATGAAGTCGCAGTTAGGCCGTTTGAATAATTGCTGCGACACATATTGACCGTCATTGCACGATTAATTGGTCGTTATATACGGCTTCGCATTAATGGTGTAGCAGTCGTAGCTGCACTCAATTTGTGGCAAACTCTAGGTGAAATGTTTATGATATTGTCGTCGGTAGGTTTTCAGCTCGCTCTTCCATCAATATTGATGACATTTGGAGTGCTATGTTAGTTCTGTAACACACATTCGTCCGTTCAGTGTTGAAAGATATAAGACTGAGGAGAGGGATGGCGGAATATACATATTCTGGTTGATGTTAGAAGATGAGTGATGGAATTTTCAGCTCAACTACGAGTCTCCGAAGTTTCTTTTCGACCATTGTGAGCTTTATGATGGATAGATCCGCATTGACTCAGTTGATAAGTGATTTCATCTGTCAGTGGTTTTTCTGATAAATTATTTGGTCACTTGTCAAATGTGGACCGGCAGACATCAGTGATTTGCAATTCGGTTTTGGTGTTAATATTCGTACTGTGAAGAGTCGCACCTCCTCACTCCTGTGATTTACTTTCAATATGAATTGTCATCTAAGGGTTGTTCTTATCAAGATATGCTTCTAATGGCGTCTTTTATTCCAAACTTTCTTTTTCATATGGTTTCTCCTGAGTTATTGTGCATCAGCTTTGATCTGATCTCTATTAGTTCATTTGTATTATGCTGTACGCATAGTCTGCTATGCAAAAGAAGATCTGGAAATTGCAGACGATCTATTAGAGTGGTACACACACTCGATCAATTACAGGCAAAACCCAACAAAATGGAACAAGCAGCATGTAGTGATGAGAGAACTTCAAGTAAACATATTGTATAGACAGGCTATGAAAACGGCTAACCACCAGTCCCAGTATACTTCACTCCGCATGAATGGAGGAAGTTTTAACGATTTTAGTTGTTTCACTCATCTGAGAAAGATCATCAAAGGTACCGGCGGAAACGATGGATCGGAAAAGCAAGACACACATCAATTAGTCTGAAATCAGTGTGAAAATCTACGGCATTATGAAAAGTGAATGACAAAATAGCAGGAAACGAACCAATGAAGGACAGATTCCTATAAACATATCCGGGGAGAAATGCAGATAGATTGCGGATGCCCTAAGGAGGCTATCGAACGTCATGGCACACTAAACCACCACCCAACTGGCTCTCAAATGTTTGACAACGAGTTGAACGTCGGTCCGTGTCTGAGATACAGGGAATGTGGGTTGATTGGGAATCAAGCGGCCAGGGGAAGTTAACCGTCCAGAACACAATGATATGCAGATTTGTTGCCGGGGAAAATCAACCATAATAATTATTACCAACTCATTCCCTTAAACGCCACTGATAGTGTAAAGAATAGGGAGTCTAAAATTACACACTGGCGATAAAAAGAATCCGACGATTGAGTGATTCCTCATTCTACAAGTCCACCAATGTCAGAAAAACAATAATGGAACATATATGAAATCGCCCAATTCTCCATACATATAAGTAAGCGGAACATAAGCACTACTGCTGTCGTAAACCTAGTAGTAGTATTCAGACGACATTCACTTATTAGCTGCTACTATATTTAAAGAAGCAAGTGGTGACGGAGAGGAAAGTCTCAAACAGAGTTCTACTTAACCGATTATCAACACGAGCACAACGCATGATGGAAACCATAAAATGCTTGAGATAAGAGAATGAAAATTTATCGGCTGTTTATTTAGTTATCATGAATAGAATGGATATTGAATAGATTTTGTCAACACACAAACAACCATTGAATTATTCTAGGCGGAAGTCATTCACATTGAGTTGTTGCGACAAATACCACTAGTCTCATTACGAGGGTGAACATTCCAAGCGGAGTGCATCGCCAACAAGACGGACGGATTGCTTTCATCCGTCTAAAACCGACAAGAGATCATCAGAGGGGAGTCGGATAGACTTGTATAATCTACTCGTCAGTGATCAGAGATAGCCACATAGATAGATGTATCAACCCACACAAGAATTCGTGACCCAGTCAAAATTTCTAATTAGGCATACACTTCCTTTCACTTTGATTCTAACGAGAATATTTGAGATTAATTAAAAAGCATTGTAGATTATTTGCCTTCTGTATTCAGTAAAATCGTCATACAGAAAACTACTAGCAGTCACTTCATGATGAGGCACATCATGCCATGAGTAGCTTCAGTCGAGCCAAGACGGTGCAGAAGGGGGGATTCCACATATCGTCACAGACCATATTGTACGAAAGACAACATCAAGGCGACAACGGACGCATTCTGAAGGCGAGGAATATGCGTCGAACTTGAAGCTAAATTTTAGGATGATTAGGAAGTCCTTACATCATCCAAAAGGTATGTTTAGACACGAAAACCCAGTCGGACACTGATGGAATACCTGAGCTGAATTATGAGTTGCTGTGAGGTAAACCTTGTATCATTTCTTCTAGGATTTATTGCTTAGGTCTTTGTGAGTTTACTTCCTGAATGGTGGAGGCATTGTCTGTGTCGTGAAGAGAAAACGGAGACTTTTTAACTAAAGTTTGAGTTTCAGATGAAGATCATTGCCGCCAGTTTGCGATTGATTTTTGAAATTGCGTACTTGTCAAGGAACGTAATCCTAATTTCCTATTGTTACGATGACGCTCCGAGCCGATAATTCCCATGATCCTTTCTTGACTTTAACTTCACGAAATCACTACTCGTTTGTAAGTTAAATTGTCTGGAAATTAAAGTAAAGATAATCAGAAGTCTATTAACAAACATTTTATACAAAATATAATGTACTTTTTCGTATTCTTTCGTCTTCTTCAAACCTGTACACGACTGAACCATTCGCGTCTTCGATTGTCCCACCAATCGATACTAGTTCAAATAAACAATGGTTCTATGTTCACGTCCATTGACAGGACTCATTGTGAATTTTTCATATATTTTGTTATCGGCCTTAATGATTTCGGAAAATAAACGATTCTTTTAATAAATACGACTCTTGATTTAATAATACGTTC
Source organism: Trichobilharzia regenti (assembly GCA_944472135.2). Taxonomy (NCBI): domain Eukaryota; kingdom Metazoa; phylum Platyhelminthes; class Trematoda; order Strigeidida; family Schistosomatidae; genus Trichobilharzia; species Trichobilharzia regenti. The sequence goes on from OX235267.1 coordinate 46,525,910, forward strand.
TCTTAACACCACCACTAGTATTTGCATAACTTCAAATCATTAGGATAAGTGAATCCAAGAACTATATTCTATGTGAATTTGTATGAATTCTTAGTAGATCACATTTTATTGCTTCTTTGCCTAATCATGTAAGTGGATATGTTTGACATTTAAATAACACTTCGATATCTTCCACTCAACTGACTGTCACATTATGGACATTGCTGCTTAACAAGCTCGATGTGGGGGTAGGACATTTATAATGCACTCATACTTCATTCATGCGATTCTTCGATTCCATGACCCAAGTGTTTCGAGGAGATATTCTAATAAATCAGGATTTCCGAAACCATTGTAACTGAACGACTTCGAAGAACATCTGTATTTTACACTTGGTTCTTTGAACAACTCAGTGAGATGATGCAATGTTTCTGTAAATTGCGAAGTATTGTTTCACCTTCACCGACTGAAGTGACAATGCACACACGGATTCTGCTCTGTGGAACGCCTCGCTTAAATGACTCACTGATGATGTGAAGTCTTGGGGCGCTTACGAAGCATTAGAAGGTTTTCATGGGCATGAGTTATCATATGACAGGTGCCGTTAGCTGATGAAGTAGACCACATATGCACATAACAAATCAAAGTTGAAATAGCTAACATGTGTTTAACGACAGTCTTCACTTAACTTGATAGAATCCAGCGACAACCAAATGGTGATTCATCTGAAATCGCTCTACCCCTCCAATAGTTGTTGGAAGCTTCAAGACAAAATATGATGTCACTATATGTGCAAAACTTGGGCACTGTGGTAGTAAGTAATTCTATATTAGTTTGTTTATTAAATGTATCACACAGTTTTTTCCTTCACGTTCCTAGTAGAACGTCGGGCTTCAAGCTAGTGGCTTGAAGTTTCTGTAGCAGTGTTTTATTTTTTAAGGATGGGGTTGCTAGCACTTTGCCCAACCTTTCCTCTTTACTAGCATTATTTCTGGCATAGCGGGGTAAAGGACTGCGTCGGCTGGGGATCAAACCCCGGACCATGTGCATGGTCGTTGAGCGTCCTAACCGCTGTGCCACCAATGCACGTATCACACAGTGAAACAGTATTAATAATTACTTGGTGACAAAGTTTTGAACACAATTTATTCGTCATAATCATATCCACAAATATAAGCACACAAATTCTAAAATTTACTTTTGTAGTCTTCTTTGTACTCTCCTAATCATCACAGGGGTAGCAGCCTTTTCCAGATGTTTAGGAAGGGTGTTGAGTCGTTTGTGTTACACGTATTCTCAGTTGATTCAATAAATAAAGATTATGTTATCAATATCTCCGTTCACGTTGTTACATTAGATTTTGAGTGTCATCCTATCCCATCCTATGGTATAGCTGCGTGTAACTGCATTTAGTGAATTCTGTAGCTGAACTATTCTCCAGATTTCCTGTCTTATTCGGGTCAACTAATCTAGATTTTGCTGCTAGATTTTTATGCTCAGTTGGTCTGACTGACGCCGTTCTACTACTTCCATCTATGTATTTGACCTCACAATCATTCCAGCAGGGTAGTAGACAAACTAAATTGTTTTGTTTTAAAGACCCCACTGGCAGGATCCCTTAACCGAAAATGCTTACTTCTATTTGTGTTTGTGGGTTTGAATGCCACTTTTATTCCTGCCTTGCTAAGAATTCTCCGTAGGGTTTCTGAGGTTTTTTCCTTTAATGCAATTACTACTGATGATTTAGATTCGTTGTTGTTGGTGACGTCATTATCTTGCGCATGTTTGACATGTATGTCTTCATAACACTACTAGTATTATTGTTATTATTATTAATTAATACTATTACTATCACTATTATCATAAGTGAATTTAATTTTTACATTCTACTACACACTTTCTGACTAATTTATTATGGTAATTATTAGGTTTCAAAGCTTCTCTTATGTATCTCCCTTCCTGTCTTAGATTTAACTTCACACTCCTTGGTTTCACCTATCCTATTGTCACTGATATAGCATGAGATGTTCTGAAGTCCATATATCTTTTTGAATGTGTGTGTGTTTCTTGTGAACGCTAGTGTTTGTTTTCCCATATTCTTTCCTTGTTACGCTACAATCTATTATTGGAAGTTCTCCTTCCTTTCTTTCCGATTCACTAGTGAATTGAATTATCTCCACCTTTGAGTTAATGTGTTCGAAAAGAGTATCTACATCCTGTGTTCTAATTACAGTGAATGTGTCATCTATAAACCTCCACCATGTTTTGGCGTGAGGCTGAACGTTTCAATCGCTATCTTTTCCCAACCATCCATGAATATATAATAATAATAATAATCTCCTTTATTCCAAGAACAGTACTTATAACACAGATTAGAATTCACAGCATGTGTCCCTATATTGCCTTTGATTTACTCAAAATATAAAGAAAATTATAAATTAAAACAAAATAAATCAGAGGAATTTATGCACGTTTACGATATAAATTAAAAAAATATCCGAATTAGGAATTGAGACTATTGAATATAATAATAATAGCGAGTTGGTTTCAAACAGTATTGTCGATTCAATTTGGAAATTTTAGCATATTATAGATTATTGGACTTGATGTTCTGTTGATATAGTATAGTGAGGAGAAATACAAAATTAACAGTTACCCACAAAGCTTAAATGATGTTCACACTTATGAGAAAATAAATAAACAAAAACAAAAAAAATGAGAGGATTAAATATAAGAAGTACAACAATAATAAAGTTTGATGTTGTAAAGGTGGAGGAAATGGTTTATTTAATAGTGCAAAGAAGGTCAGTTAGTTCATGCCTGACACTATTTTCGTCACACAAAGTACGCGCCAATATGGTATAGTAGAAGTGCGTAAAGTCTTCTGTAAATACTTCTAGTTTAACCTGAAGAGACGCATGTTTGGAGCTGCGGGCAAAGTGGATGCTCAGAGTCTGACAAAATTCCTCTGCCGAATTTGTTACCTGCAATGAAGTGCCTATCAATGATAGTGTCAACGAAATGGCCCAATGGGATACCACCCGCTCTATTGACTGAAAGTCTTCAGAGTACTACGAAGTATGATATAGTCTTTTTTAAGTAATCCAGCAAAGAATAAGAGTTTACAGTAAAAAAGAATAGGTAAGACGCACGAGTTGGAGAACTGTAAGAGTAGGGGTTGGGTTATGCCTGAGTGACTCAACTTTTTAATGTAAAATGTCGGATAAAATATTCTTTCAGGAATCGCTAAGAGATGGGAAAGCTAGGATAGGTCAGAGGAGAGAATTACTCCAAGGTACTCAATGTCAGACTTGATTTCTATATCAATATCATCAATTCTGCAGTGGTCATAGAAATAAACCCACTTCATTTAACTTTCTTTTACATCGAAAACTGGAATTAATAGTCTGTCACTTAGAAGGATTTAGTATAAGGCCGTTGGACCAGACACTTTGCTGACTCCTGATAGAATGCTATTCAACTTAGTACAGCCTAGATGGGAGTTAACGTGCATCAGACAGATAGATAGTATTCATACTTAACAAACTTCATTTTATTAGAGTGATACATGCAATGCAAGAAGAAAGAAATCAGAAAAGGAGAAAGGGAAGCGACTTGAGGGACACCAGCCGCAGTAAGCAACTAAGTGGACGACTTCCACTGACTGCTGCTATTTGACAACCCGACAGTCAGTTTGAGTTTCAGCAATCTTGTTTAACAAAGTATCCCTAGGTACTGAGTCGAAAGCAGCTGTGTAATCTAGGAAGGTGCAGCGAACAAATTTAGCCCCCTTGTCTAAGCTGGAGATAATATTATGATGCAAGACCGCAGTCGCATCTAAAGTACTTCTACTATGTTACTAGACGAATTGTTTGGGATCGTTAAAGGCTTTAAGTGAAGTGGAGGTTCAAGATTTATTAGGACTAACTTTTCCATAATTTTTAGAAAAGCAGAGGTAACAGCAATTGGTCTTAATTGAAAACATGTTTCAGTAGATGATTTAGGTATATGTAGAATTTCAGTGTCCTTCCAAACGGCTGGCACGACATTTCTGGGAGGAGATTCATTAAAAAATGTCCATGTGCGGATACACAGAATACCTGCACACTTCTTAAGGAGAAGGTTAGACAAATCATCTGGCTACAAGACGGGTTAAGAGAATGAAGACGTTTTAGAACAACCGATTATAGTGATGACCGTAAAGAAACTCCCTCAGTTTGATAACCCACTTTGTTTTATTGATTGCCGTTGACTTTATATTGCTGATTTCATCGTTCTGAGATGGAGAATTCTCCTCTAATAATTTATTCAACTTTTTGATATTATGCCTCCCATGCGACTGATAGCCACTTACCGTTTCTATGGAGCTTTCTCATATCCTTTTCATAACTTCCTACTTTGGGATATTGCGCAGTTGAAGCCCCATGTTCCTCTTGGAACTAAAGGATACAATAATAATAATATAATAATAATGCTTTGGGATATATATTGGGTTGACTTCGCGATGAATACTGTCAATAATTCGCACTGAAACCTTCGATGATGACCTCCCCTTCTATTTAGAAGCACTCACGAATCCGCCATATAACAAAGTCTGCACATCAAGCCTACATAATTATCTAACCTCTGCGTATTACTCTCACGCACCACTCTCTGTACCTCACGTCACAGTGAAGGGAAAATAACCCACTGGCATTTTGTATCACAGCTTAGTGACTGCAGCTTAATTAATGTATTATATAATAACAATTTGGACTTCTGATGTAAAGACAAGGAAATGCACTCTCTGGTTAAACACTGATGAGCGCAGGATTGTCACTGAATTACCCCCAGTGCTTCCTAATTCATGTTCAATGCTGCTCAATTTCCTAATACGCTTTTTCAACCAAATTGACTCTTAGTTAATTGCGTGCTGGTGATGGTGTGAATCGTCAGAATTAATTACTTGCATTTTGTCGTGTTAGGCTGATGTCACACGGATATGTTCGCATCTCACTCAGGGTATCAGAATGGATCGGGCAATTTGGTGAATATATGTGTCTTTGAGTAAAATGAATTTACCCTTGAATGTGATTTGCCTCATGTCACCTCGGCGTCAGTGAATTATGAATCTAAATAGCTGCCCCACTGCCTGGTTTTCAAGACTACGTCTTTCCTTGCATTCAAGTAAGATGTTAGTAACGCATTCTGGAGCCAGAGGCATTCGCTTGTGATATGTTGGTGAATAATAAATCAGTTCGATTTTTCTACATGCTCTTCAAATACTGATTAATTTGTTTATGCATGCATCAGTCATTGAATGCAAATCAGGATCCTACAATAAATTCACTTTGTGACAAGTATAAAACTGAATGGATCAGTAGTCACCTAGTAATGTATATGCCTGGTCAGTGGGAACATAAGATTAAACAGGATGCAATAATTTGATGATGTATGTATCTCAGAATCAAACAGTCAACAAAAGTGCAGGTTTTGGTCGGTAGTGTAATAAGTGGTTTGTGAGACAACATTAGTGGTACAGAAAAGATACCAAAGAATGGGTTGACTAGACATAAGTTTTAAGGGTGAAAATAACTACAGTGATAATGTTTCCGAGTCTGACCACGGTTTGATATCAGCTGAGAAAACCTCGGATAAACAGAGAATACAGGGCAGCTGTTTCATTCTAGTTTAGGACTCATTGGTATTACGCACGTAGTACTTTCGAGTTACAGGGCAAGCTAGTATAACATTGAACCATTTAGGTCACGATCAAAGGCCAACCTCAGATATCCAAATCTTATCAATTGGTGATTTTAGGGAAGATCAACAAGCAATGTCATCGATGAGATCTCCATGATATAGTAGGCCACTGATGAGCATCAGATAGATTTTAAAGGGTTAGGTTGTTGGAGTTTGAAGTCAGTCATTTACACCTATTCGAAGAGGAGGATACAGAGAAGTTGGAAATGACAGTGGTTGGAAGTTGCGATAAAAATCAACAGTCACAAGAAGTTACAATTCAGGAAGTGGTAACTGAAAAGAGTCCAGAGAGTTAAATGATAAAAAAAGGTGTGTTCTAAACAGAATCGCATGAGATTGAAACCTAATGAATGCGCACTGCCAAACACAAAAATAAATGAAAAAGGCAGCTGATAATAAATCAAAAAAATATTGGATAATTATTTTTTGTGAAAAAGGAGTGAGAAAAGAAGTAAAGAACAGAAAAAAAGACACGAAATCGACGAGCAAACACATAGACAGAATACATAGAAAAAAACAAAAAAACTGGAAAATAACGAAAAAAACATTAAGAAAAAAAGTAAAAATACATCACTAACCTCAAATTACATCAAAGGTATATCGACAAGAACAAAAAACAAGATAAAACTTCAAATAATGCCAATTCACTGAAGTTTAGCTTGGCCTTGACTGTCACTACTCTCACCATCTGTGTCCGTCTCACCGAACGAAATCTGTCTTTGCCACCTGCCTATCACAAGAGAAACAATGACTTTTCAGTTGTCTAAGAAAATGGAAACCCACGAATCGTGTGGTCCTACCGCCCACAATGTTTCTCATTCGCTGGAGGCTGACATGCCAAGGCTATAAAAGACGAGACAGTTAACAAGCAAGTCAGTCTGCAAGATGAAGATTATTTACTTGATCTGCGTTGTGTCGTCTTTGGAGATTGTCTTCGGAAATGTCGGTGAGTGAGAGTGTACAGTGGGCAGTTGCATTGTTCGCGTGTGTTCGTGTGTTCGTGTTTGTCAAATGTGTGAAATGCATTCGTGTTTGAGATGTGCATTCTTTCGATCTACGGTTGGGAGTGAAATATTGTCGTCAGTGTGATATTCTGGCTGTGTGCGATTTTCTATCCCACATTGTGTACATCTGAATGAACAAGTTTCAACTCCACATTTTATCACACATAGTCCGTGTGCCCACTACACACATTCACACAGGTTAACCTATCAATCGCGTGATTTTCCATTTGTTCAAGACAATTTGTGTTCGCTTTATTTCTTCATTAGGCGTAACGGAAGAAACTTGGGCAACCGAGACTCGTAAGTCACGCTTTGAACACCCATGTATCAATCAATGATGATGGGTGTACTGATGCGAAACAAGTTCAGTGCATCGTTATTCGTCGTATGTTTGAGATGGTCAGAAATATCTGACTGCATGCATTTGTGTTGCTTGCTTCGTTTACACGAATTCTCAGAGCTAATCAATATTGTGTACGAATTTCAAATTTTGTCATTCAGCTGCAGAGAAGACGACACATCACGACATCACTGGTAAGCCATGTTTATTCAAACAGTTTTTGAAGCGTATACATCATCAGTAAAATGTTATGGAGTATTCCATCAATCAGCTAAGCATTCATTCTTGTCCAGCTGGATGTTTTTGCTTGTGTGAGCGTTTCAGTGATTTGGTGACAGTCACTTGATTTTATTCAGGGCTTCCAACTAGCTTTGAAGTTTGAGTTGCATTGTTAGTTTGACGAAGTCGAGTTGAGACCCGTACATCCAAACTCCAGTCTCAACCAACGGATATTGAACTAGTTGATGTGTCAGGAGTGTGTCATTCCGGAATCAAACCCCTACCGCTTGAGTGGATGCTGGTCATTCTTCCGATGTCATCCAACCAGTTCGTTAGGAAGCCCTGTCTCTCTCTCGCTCTGTCTCGGAAATAAAATGAATTCGTCAGAGTAGACTGTACGAAGAAGACCTGGTTATTGAGACTCACTCAGACAGACATACATTGAATCCACTGACTTGCAATTCTATCAGAAGGCGTTTATTGAAATTAGAAAATACATTGGGAATATTTCTACACAACTTGCCACTTCACTGAAGTTTAGCTTGGCCTTGACTGTCACTACTCTCACCATCTGTGTCCGTCTCACCGAACGAAATCTGTCTTTGCCACCTGCCTATCACAAGAGAAACAATGACTTTTCAGTTGTCTAAGAAAATGGAAACCCACGAATCGTGTGGTCCTACCGCCCACAATGTTTCTCATTCGCTGGAGGCTGACATGCCAAGGCTATAAAAGACGAGACAGTTAACAAGCAAGTCAGTCTGCAAGATGAAGATTATTTACTTGATCTGCGTTGTGTCGTCTTTGGAGATTGTCTTCGGAAATGTCGGTGAGTGAGAGTGTACAGTGGGCAGTTGCATTGTTCGCGTGTGTTCGTGTGTTCGTGTTTGTCAAATGTGTGAAATGCATTCGTGTTTGAGATGTGCATTCTTTCAATCTACGGTTGGGAGTGAAATATTGTCGTCGGTGTGATATTCTGGCTGTGTGCGATTTTCTATCCCACATTGTGTACATCTGAATGAACAAGTTTCAACTCCACATTTTATCACACATAGTCCGTGTGCCCACAACACACATTCACACAGGTTAACCTATCAATCGCGTGATTTTCCATTTGTTCAAGGCAATTTGTGTTCGCTTTATTTCTTCATTAGGCGTAACGGAAGAAACTTGGGCAACCGAGACTCGTAAGTCACGCTTTGAACACCCATGTATCAATCAATGATGATGGGTGTACTGATGCGAAACAAGTTCAGTGCATCGTTATTCGTCGTATGTTTGAGATGGTCAGAAATATCTGACTGCATGCATTTGTGTTGCTTGCTTCGTTTACACGAATTCTCAGAGCTAATCAATATTGTGTACGAATTTCAAATTTTGTCATTCAGCTGCAGAGAAGACGACACATCACGACATCACTGGTAAGCCATGTTTATTCAATCAGTTTTTGAAGAGTATACATCATCAGTAAAATGTTATGGAGTATTCCATCAATCAGCTAAGCATTCATTCTTGTCCAGCTGGATGTTTTTGCTTGTGTGAGCGTTTCAGTGATTTGGTGACAGTCACTTGATTTTATTCAGGGCTTCCAACTAGCTTTGAAGTTTGAGTTGCATTGTTAGTTTGACGAAGTCGAGTTGAGACCCGTACATCCAAACTCCAGTCTCAACCAACGGATATTGAACTAGTTGATGTGTCAGGAGTGTGTCATTCCGGAATCAAACCCCTACCGCTTGAGTGGATGCTGGTCATTCTTCCGATGTCATCCAACCAGTTCGTTAGGAAGCCCTGTCTCTCTCTCGCTCTGTCTCGGAAATAAAATGAATTCGTCAGAGTAGACTGTACGAAGAAGACCTGGTTATTGAGACTCACTCAGACAGACATACATTGAATCCACTGACTTGCAATTCTATCAGAAGGCGTTTATTGAAATTAGAAAATACATTGGGAATATTTCTACACAACTTGCCACTTCACTGAAGTTTAGCTTGGCCTTGACTGTCACTACTCTCACCATCTGTGTCCGTCTCACCGAACGAAATCTGTCTTTGCCACCTGCCTATCACAAGAGAAACAATGACTTTTCAGTTGTCTAAGAAAATGGAAACCCACGAATCGTGTGGTCCTACCGCCCACAATGTTTCTCATTCGCTGGAGGCTGACATGCCAAGGCTATAAAAGACGAGACAGTTAACAAGCAAGTCAGTCTGCAAGATGAAGATTATTTACTTGATCTGCGTTGTGTCGTCTTTGGAGATTGTCTTCGGAAATGTCGGTGAGTGAGAGTGTACAGTGGGCAGTTGCATTGTTCGCGTGTGTTCGTGTGTTCGTGTTTGTCAAATGTGTGAAATGCATTCGTGTTTGAGATGTGCATTCTTTCAATCTACGGTTGGGAGTGAAATATTGTCGTCGGTGTGATATTCTGGCTGTGTGCGATTTTCTATCCCACATTGTGTACATCTGAATGAACAAGTTTCAACTCCACATTTTATCACACATAGTCCGTGTGCCCACAACACACATTCACACAGGTTAACCTATCAATCGCGTGATTTTCCATTTGTTCAAGGCAATTTGTGTTCGCTTTATTTCTTCATTAGGCGTAACGGAAGAAACTTGGGCAACCGAGACTCGTAAGTCACGCTTTGAACACCCATGTATCAATCAATGATGATGGGTGTACTGATGCGAAACAAGTTCAGTGCATCGTTATTCGTCGTATGTTTGAGATGGTCAGAAATATCTGACTGCATGCATTTGTGTTGCTTGCTTCGTTTACACGAATTCTCAGAGCTAATCAATATTGTGTACGAATTTCAAATTTTGTCATTCAGCTGCAGAGAAGACGACACATCACGACATCACTGGTAAGCCATGTTTATTCAATCAGTTTTTGAAGAGTATACATCATCAGTAAAATGTTATGGAGTATTCCATCAATCAGCTAAGCATTCATTCTTGTCCAGCTGGATGTTTTTGCTTGTGTGAGCGTTTCAGTGATTTGGTGACAGTCACTTGATTTTATTCAGGGCTTCCAACTAGCTTTGAAGTTTGAGTTGCATTGTTAGTTTGACGAAGTCGAGTTGAGACCCGTACATCCAAACTCCAGTCTCAACCAACGGATATTGAACTAGTTGATGTGTCAGGAGTGTGTCATTCCGGAATCAAACCCCTACCGCTTGAGTGGATGCTGGTCATTCTTCCGATGTCATCCAACCAGTTCGTTAGGAAGCCCTGTCTCTCTCTCGCTCTGTCTCGGAAATAAAATGAATTCGTCAGAGTAGACTGTACGAAGAAGACCTGGTTATTGAGACTCACTCAGACAGACATACATTGAATCCACTGACTTGCAATTCTATCAGAAGGCGTTTATTGAAATTAGAAAATACATTGGGAATATTTCTACACAACTTGCCACTTCACTGAAGTTTAGCTTGGCCTTGACTGTCACTACTCTCACCATCTGTGTCCGTCTCACCGAACGAAATCTGTCTTTGCCACCTGCCTATCACAAGAGAAACAATGACTTTTCAGTTGTCTAAGAAAATGGAAACCCACGAATCGTGTGGTCCTACCGCCCACAATGTTTCTCATTCGCTGGAGGCTGACATGCCAAGGCTATAAAAGACGAGACAGTTAACAAGCAAGTCAGTCTGCAAGATGAAGATTATTTACTTGATCTGCGTTGTGTCGTCTTTGGAGATTGTCTTCGGAAATGTCGGTGAGTGAGAGTGTACAGTGGGCAGTTGCATTGTTCGCGTGTGTTCGTGTTTGTCAAATGTGTGAAATGCATTCGTGTTTGAGATGTGCATTCTTTCGATCTACGGTTGGGAGTGAAATATTGTCGTCAGTGTGATATTCTGGCTGTGTGCGATTTTCTATCCCACATTGTGTACATCTGAATGAACAAGTTTCAACTCCACATTTTATCACACATAGTCCGTGTGCCCACAACACACATTCACACAGGTTAACCTATCAATCGCGTGATTTTCCATTTGTTCAAGACAATTTGTGTTCGCTTTATTTCTTCATTAGGCGTAACGGAAGAAACTTGGGCAACCGAGACTCGTAAGTCACGCTTTGAACACCCATGTATCAATCAATGATGATGGGTGTACTGATGCGAAACAAGTTCAGTGCATCGTTATTCGTCGTATGTTTGAGATGGTCAGAAATATCTGACTGCATGCATTTGTGTTGCTTGCTTCGTTTACACGAATTCTCAGAGCTAATCAATATTGTGTACGAATTTCAAATTTTGTCATTCAGCTGCAGAGAAGACGACACATCACGACATCACTGGTAAGCCATGTTTATTCAATCAGTTTTTGAAGAGTATACATCATCAGTAAAATGTTATGGAGTATTCCATCAATCAGCTAAGCATTCATTCTTGTCCAGCTGGATGTTTTTGCTTGTGTGAGCGTTTCAGTGATTTGGTGACAGTCACTTGATTTTATTCAGGGCTTCCAACTAGCTTTGAAGTTTGAGTTGCATTGTTAGTTTGACGAAGTCGAGTTGAGACCCGTACATCCAAACTCCAGTCTCAACCAACGGATATTGAACTAGTTGATGTGTCAGGAGTGTGTCATTCCGGAATCAAACCCTTACCGCTTGAGTGGATGCTGGTCATTCTTCCGATGTCATCCAACCAGTTCGTTAGGAAGCCCTGTCTCTCTCTCGCTCTGTCTCGGAAATAAAATGAATTCGTCAGAGTAGACTGTACGAAGAAGACCTGGTTATTGAGACTCACTCAGACAGACATACATTGAATCCACTGACTTGCAATTCTATCAGAAGGCGTTTATTGAAATTAGAAAATACATTGGGAATATTTCTACACAACTTGCCACTTCACTGAAGTTTAGCTTGGCCTTGACTGTCACTACTCTCACCATCTGTGTCCGTCTCACCGAACGAAATCTGTCTTTGCCACCTGCCTATCACAAGAGAAACAATGACTTTTCAGTTGTCTAAGAAAATGGAAACCCACGAATCGTGTGGTCCTACCGCCCACAATGTTTCTCATTCGCTGGAGGCTGACATGCCAAGGCTATAAAAGACGAGACAGTTAACAAGCAAGTCAGTCTGCAAGATGAAGATTATTTACTTGATCTGCGTTGTGTCGTCTTTGGAGATTGTCTTCGGAAATGTCGGTGAGTGAGAGTGTACAGTGGGCAGTTGCATTGTTCGCGTGTGTTCGTGTGTTCGTGTTTGTCAAATGTGTGAAATGCATTCGTGTTTGAGATGTGCATTCTTTCGATCTACGGTTGGGAGTGAAATATTGTCGTCAGTGTGATATTCTGGCTGTGTGCGATTTTCTATCCCACATTGTGTACATCTGAATGAACAAGTTTCAACTCCACATTTTATCACACATAGTCCGTGTGCCCACTACACACATTCACACAGGTTAACCTATCAATCGCGTGATTTTCCATTTGTTCAAGACAATTTGTGTTCGCTTTATTTCTTCATTAGGCGTAACGGAAGAAACTTGGGCAACCGAGACTCGTAAGTCACGCTTTGAACACCCATGTATCAATCAATGATGATGGGTGTACTGATGCGAAACAAGTTCAGTGCATCGTTATTCGTCGTATGTTTGAGATGGTCAGAAATATCTGACTGCATGCATTTGTGTTGCTTGCTTCGTTTACACGAATTCTCAGAGCTAATCAATATTGTGTACGAATTTCAAATTTTGTCATTCAGCTGCAGAGAAGACGACACATCACGACATCACTGGTAAGCCATGTTTATTCAATCAGTTTTTGAAGAGTATACATCATCAGTAAAATGTTATGGAGTATTCCATCAATCAGCTAAGCATTCATTCTTGTCCAGCTGGATGTTTTTGCTTGTGTGAGCGTTTCAGTGATTTGGTGACAGTCACTTGATTTTATTCAGGGCTTCCAACTAGCTTTGAAGTTTGAGTTGCATTGTTAGTTTGACGAAGTCGAGTTGAGACCCGTACATCCAAACTCCAGTCTCAACCAACGGATATTGAACTAGTTGATGTGTCAGGAGTGTGTCATTCCGGAATCAAACCCCTACCGCTTGAGTGGATGCTGGTCATTCTTCCGATGTCATCCAACCAGTTCGTTAGGAAGCCCTGTCTCTCTCTCGCTCTGTCTCGGAAATAAAATGAATTCGTCAGAGTAGACTGTACGAAGAAGACCTGGTTATTGAGACTCACTCAGACAGACATACATTGAATCCACTGACTTGCAATTCTATCAGAAGGCGTTTATTGAAATTAGAAAATACATTGGGAATATTTCTACACAACTTGCCACTTCACTGAAGTTTAGCTTGGCCTTGACTGTCACTACTCTCACCATCTGTGTCCGTCTCACCGAACGAAATCTGTCTTTGCCACCTGCCTATCACAAGAGAAACAATGACTTTTCAGTTGTCTAAGAAAATGGAAACCCACGAATCGTGTGGTCCTACCGCCCACAATGTTTCTCATTCGCTGGAGGCTGACATGCCAAGGCTATAAAAGACGAGACAGTTAACAAGCAAGTCAGTCTGCAAGATGAAGATTATTTACTTGATCTGCGTTGTGTCGTCTTTGGAGATTGTCTTCGGAAATGTCGGTGAGTGAGAGTGTACAGTGGGCAGTTGCATTGTTCGCGTGTGTTCGTGTTTGTCAAATGTGTGAAATGCATTCGTGTTTGAGATGTGCATTCTTTCGATCTACGGTTGGGAGTGAAATATTGTCGTCAGTGTGATATTCTGGCTGTGTGCGATTTTCTATCCCACATTGTGTACATCTGAATGAACAAGTTTCAACTCCACATTTTATCACACATAGTCCGTGTGCCCACTACACACATTCACACAGGTTAACCTATCAATCGCGTGATTTTCCATTTGTTCAAGACAATTTGTGTTCGCTTTATTTCTTCATTAGGCGTAACGGAAGAAACTTGGGCAACCGAGACTCGTAAGTCACGCTTTGAACACCCATGTATCAATCAATGATGATGGGTGTACTGATGCGAAACAAGTTCAGTGCATCGTTATTCGTCGTATGTTTGAGATGGTCAGAAATATCTGACTGCATGCATTTGTGTTGCTTGCTTCGTTTACACGAATTCTCAGAGCTAATCAATATTGTGTACGAATTTCAAATTTTGTCATTCAGCTGCAGAGAAGACGACACATCACGACATCACTGGTAAGCCATGTTTATTCAATCAGTTTTTGAAGAGTATACATCATCAGTAAAATGTTATGGAGTATTCCATCAATCAGCTAAGCATTCATTCTTGTCCAGCTGGATGTTTTTGCTTGTGTGAGCGTTTCAGTGATTTGGTGACAGTCACTTGATTTTATTCAGGGCTTCCAACTAGCTTTGAAGTTTGAGTTGCATTGTTAGTTTGACGAAGTCGAGTTGAGACCCGTACATCCAAACTCCAGTCTCAACCAACGGATATTGAACTAGTTGATGTGTCAGGAGTGTGTCATTCCGGAATCAAACCCCTACCGCTTGAGTGGATGCTGGTCATTCTTCCGATGTCATCCAACCAGTTCGTTAGGAAGCCCTGTCTCTCTCTCGCTCTGTCTCGGAAATAAAATGAATTCGTCAGAGTAGACTGTACGAAGAAGACCTGGTTATTGAGACTCACTCAGACAGACATACATTGAATCCACTGACTTGCAATTCTATCAGAAGGCGTTTATTGAAATTAGAAAATACATTGGGAATATTTCTACACAACTTGCCACTTCACTGAAGTTTAGCTTGGCCTTGACTGTCACTACTCTCACCATCTGTGTCCGTCTCACCGAACGAAATCTGTCTTTGCCACCTGCCTATCACAAGAGAAACAATGACTTTTCAGTTGTCTAAGAAAATGGAAACCCACGAATCGTGTGGTCCTACCGCCCACAATGTTTCTCATTCGCTGGAGGCTGACATGCCAAGGCTATAAAAGACGAGACAGTTAACAAGCAAGTCAGTCTGCAAGATGAAGATTATTTACTTGATCTGCGTTGTGTCGTCTTTGGAGATTGTCTTCGGAAATGTCGGTGAGTGAGAGTGTACAGTGGGCAGTTGCATTGTTCGCGTGTGTTCGTGTTTGTCAAATGTGTGAAATGCATTCGTGTTTGAGATGTGCATTCTTTCGATCTACGGTTGGGAGTGAAATATTGTCGTCAGTGTGATATTCTGGCTGTGTGCGATTTTCTATCCCACATTGTGTACATCTGAATGAACAAGTTTCAACTCCACATTTTATCACACATAGTCCGTGTGCCCACTACACACATTCACACAGGTTAACCTATCAATCGCGTGATTTTCCATTTGTTCAAGACAATTTGTGTTCGCTTTATTTCTTCATTAGGCGTAACGGAAGAAACTTGGGCAACCGAGACTCGTAAGTCACGCTTTGAACACCCATGTATCAATCAATGATGATGGGTGTACTGATGCGAAACAAGTTCAGTGCATCGTTATTCGTCGTATGTTTGAGATGGTCAGAAATATCTGACTGCATGCATTTGTGTTGCTTGCTTCGTTTACACGAATTCTCAGAGCTAATCAATATTGTGTACGAATTTCAAATTTTGTCATTCAGCTGCAGAGAAGACGACACATCACGACATCACTGGTAAGCCATGTTTATTCAATCAGTTTTTGAAGAGTAAACATCATCAGTAAAATGTTATGGAGTATTCCATCAATCAGCTAAGCATTCATTCTTGTCCAGCTGGATGTTTTTGCTTGTGTGAGCGTTTCAGTGATTTGGTGACAGTCACTTGATTTTATTCAGGGCTTCCAACTAGCTTTGAAGTTTGAGTTGCATTGTTAGTTTGACGAAGTCGAGTTGAGACCCGTACATCCAAACTCCAGTCTCAACCAACGGATATTGAACTAGTTGATGTGTCAGGAGTGTGTCATTCCGGAATCAAACCCCTACCGCTTGAGTGGATGCTGGTCATTCTTCCGATGTCATCCAACCAGTTCGTTAGGAAGCCCTGTCTCTCTCTCGCTCTGTCTCGGAAATAAAATGAATTCGTCAGAGTAGACTGTACGAAGAAGACCTGGTTATTGAGACTCACTCAGACAGACATACATTGAATCCACTGACTTGCAATTCTATCAGAAGGCGTTTATTGAAATTAGAAAATACATTGGGAATATTTCTACACAACTTGCCACTTCACTGAAGTTTAGCTTGGCCTTGACTGTCACTACTCTCACCATCTGTGTCCGTCTCACCGAACGAAATCTGTCTTTGCCACCTGCCTATCACAAGAGAAACAATGACTTTTCAGTTGTCTAAGAAAATGGAAACCCACGAATCGTGTGGTCCTACCGCCCACAATGTTTCTCATTCGCTGGAGGCTGACATGCCAAGGCTATAAAAGACGAGACAGTTAACAAGCAAGTCAGTCTGCAAGATGAAGATTATTTACTTGATCTGCGTTGTGTCGTCTTTGGAGATTGTCTTCGGAAATGTCGGTGAGTGAGAGTGTACAGTGGGCAGTTGCATTGTTCGCGTGTGTTCGTGTGTTCGTGTTTGTCAAATGTGTGAAATGCATTCGTGTTTGAGATGTGCATTCTTTCGATCTACGGTTGGGAGTGAAATATTGTCGTCAGTGTGATATTCTGGCTGTGTGCGATTTTCTATCCCACATTGTGTACATCTGAATGAACAAGTTTCAACTCCACATTTTATCACACATAGTCCGTGTGCCCACTACACACATTCACACAGGTTAACCTATCAATCGCGTGATTTTCCATTTGTTCAAGACAATTTGTGTTCGCTTTATTTCTTCATTAGGCGTAACGGAAGAAACTTGGGCAACCGAGACTCGTAAGTCACGCTTTGAACACCCATGTATCAATCAATGATGATGGGTGTACTGATGCGAAACAAGTTCAGTGCATCGTTATTCGTCGTATGTTTGAGATGGTCAGAAATATCTGACTGCATGCATTTGTGTTGCTTGCTTCGTTTACACGAATTCTCAGAGCTAATCAATATTGTGTACGAATTTCAAATTTTGTCATTCAGCTGCAGAGAAGACGACACATCACGACATCACTGGTAAGCCATGTTTATTCAATCAGTTTTTGAAGAGTATACATCATCAGTAAAATGTTATGGAGTATTCCATCAATCAGCTAAGCATTCATTCTTGTCCAGCTGGATGTTTTTGCTTGTGTGAGCGTTTCAGTGATTTGGTGACAGTCACTTGATTTTATTCAGGGCTTCCAACTAGCTTTGAAGTTTGAGTTGCATTGTTAGTTTGACGAAGTCGAGTTGAGACCCGTACATCCAAACTCCAGTCTCAACCAACGGATATTGAACTAGTTGATGTGTCAGGAGTGTGTCATTCCGGAATCAAACCCCTACCGCTTGAGTGGATGCTGGTCATTCTTCCGATGTCATCCAACCAGTTCGTTAGGAAGCCCTGTCTCTCTCTCGCTCTGTCTCGGAAATAAAATGAATTCGTCAGAGTAGACTGTACGAAGAAGACCTGGTTATTGAGACTCACTCAGACAGACATACATTGAATCCACTGACTTGCAATTCTATCAGAAGGCGTTTATTGAAATTAGAAAATACATTGGGAATATTTCTACACAACTTGCCACTTCACTGAAGTTTAGCTTGGCCTTGACTGTCACTACTCTCACCATCTGTGTCCGTCTCACCGAACGAAATCTGTCTTTGCCACCTGCCTATCACAAGAGAAACAATGACTTTTCAGTTGTCTAAGAAAATGGAAACCCACGAATCGTGTGGTCCTACCGCCCACAATGTTTCTCATTCGCTGGAGGCTGACATGCCAAGGCTATAAAAGACGAGACAGTTAACAAGCAAGTCAGTCTGCAAGATGAAGATTATTTACTTGATCTGCGTTGTGTCGTCTTTGGAGATTGTCTTCGGAAATGTCGGTGAGTGAGAGTGTACAGTGGGCAGTTGCATTGTTCGCGTGTGTTCGTGTGTTCGTGTTTGTCAAATGTGTGAAATGCATTCGTGTTTGAGATGTGCATTCTTTCGATCTACGGTTGGGAGTGAAATATTGTCGTCAGTGTGATATTCTGGCTGTGTGCGATTTTCTATCCCACATTGTGTACATCTGAATGAACAAGTTTCAACTCCACATTTTATCACACATAGTCCGTGTGCCCACTACACACATTCACACAGGTTAACCTATCAATCGCGTGATTTTCCATTTGTTCAAGACAATTTGTGTTCGCTTTATTTCTTCATTAGGCGTAACGGAAGAAACTTGGGCAACCGAGACTCGTAAGTCACGCTTTGAACACCCATGTATCAATCAATGATGATGGGTGTACTGATGCGAAACAAGTTCAGTGCATCGTTATTCGTCGTATGTTTGAGATGGTCAGAAATATCTGACTGCATGCATTTGTGTTGCTTGCTTCGTTTACACGAATTCTCAGAGCTAATCAATATTGTGTACGAATTTCAAATTTTGTCATTCAGCTGCAGAGAAGACGACACATCACGACATCACTGGTAAGCCATGTTTATTCAATCAGTTTTTGAAGAGTAAACATCATCAGTAAAATGTTATGGAGTATTCCATCAATCAGCTAAGCATTCATTCTTGTCCAGCTGGATGTTTTTGCTTGTGTGAGCGTTTCAGTGATTTGGTGACAGTCACTTGATTTTATTCAGGGCTTCCAACTAGCTTTGAAGTTTGAGTTGCATTGTTAGTTTGACGAAGTCGAGTTGAGACCCGTACATCCAAACTCCAGTCTCAACCAACGGATATTGAACTAGTTGATGTGTCAGGAGTGTGTCATTCCGGAATCAAACCCCTACCGCTTGAGTGGATGCTGGTCATTCTTCCGATGTCATCCAACCAGTTCGTTAGGAAGCCCTGTCTCTCTCTCGCTCTGTCTCGGAAATAAAATGAATTCGTCAGAGTAGACTGTACGAAGAAGACCTGGTTATTGAGACTCACTCAGACAGACATACATTGAATCCACTGACTTGCAATTCTATCAGAAGGCGTTTATTGAAATTAGAAAATACATTGGGAATATTTCTACACAACTTGCCACTTCACTGAAGTTTAGCTTGGCCTTGACTGTCACTACTCTCACCATCTGTGTCCGTCTCACCGAACGAAATCTGTCTTTGCCACCTGCCTATCACAAGAGAAACAATGACTTTTCAGTTGTCTAAGAAAATGGAAACCCACGAATCGTGTGGTCCTACCGCCCACAATGTTTCTCATTCGCTGGAGGCTGACATGCCAAGGCTATAAAAGACGAGACAGTTAACAAGCAAGTCAGTCTGCAAGATGAAGATTATTTACTTGATCTGCGTTGTGTCGTCTTTGGAGATTGTCTTCGGAAATGTCGGTGAGTGAGAGTGTACAGTGGGCAGTTGCATTGTTCGCGTGTGTTCGTGTGTTCGTGTTTGTCAAATGTGTGAAATGCATTCGTGTTTGAGATGTGCATTCTTTCGATCTACGGTTGGGAGTGAAATATTGTCGTCAGTGTGATATTCTGGCTGTGTGCGATTTTCTATCCCACATTGTGTACATCTGAATGAACAAGTTTCAACTCCACATTTTATCACACATAGTCCGTGTGCCCACTACACACATTCACACAGGTTAACCTATCAATCGCGTGATTTTCCATTTGTTCAAGACAATTTGTGTTCGCTTTATTTCTTCATTAGGCGTAACGGAAGAAACTTGGGCAACCGAGACTCGTAAGTCACGCTTTGAACACCCATGTATCAATCAATGATGATGGGTGTACTGATGCGAAACAAGTTCAGTGCATCGTTATTCGTCGTATGTTTGAGATGGTCAGAAATATCTGACTGCATGCATTTGTGTTGCTTGCTTCGTTTACACGAATTCTCAGAGCTAATCAATATTGTGTACGAATTTCAAATTTTGTCATTCAGCTGCAGAGAAGACGACACATCACGACATCACTGGTAAGCCATGTTTATTCAATCAGTTTTTGAAGAGTATACATCATCAGTAAAATATTAAGTAATATTCCGTCAATCTTGTCCTCTTGATGTTTTCCTATTAGTGGACATATTCCTCATTTTGTTGCCTTGATTTGATTGTTTTCGTTTCTTTTTTCTTGGTTTTGCGTTTTATTTCTATCGTGTATTTGGCGATATTCTGTGGCAAATCCTGCATATAATATCTAGTCTCTACCAACGATTAGTTATTTAGTTGAATTTTCTTATGTGCCTCAATCGGGAATCAATACCTCACTTTCTGTGTGGATATTTGTCACCGTTTTGACTGCAATTTTTTCGCTTATATATTCGTCAAATAACACCGGTTAAATCGCTCTCCTAATATGTGCTTCTATCTGCATTCTATCATCTGTCGTCGTCTCCTTTTACCTGGCTAATTCATGAAGAATGTAGTTGATGAGGAATTTTTAGGTATCCTGTTGAATTAAACACTGCAACAGGTACTTCAATCCACTTGCTGGAGGCCCTATGTTGCATTTTGAACTTGAAGAAAAGAAAAGAATTTGATATTTTTCGCTTATATGCGTACTTCTGTGACAGATTTTTGCGAGTTCTTTATTCTGAAATCTGTAGTTTTTTTGACTGTGCCCTTTTTGCATTTTTATTTTTCATTGCCGGCATTTATCTTTATTGTATACCGTCTATACTTATTTCCCATTTCAGTTCCGATTAATCCGAATCCAATTCGTGTCTTTGGTAAGCCTTTATCTTTTATAAGGTAGTGGCAGTTTCAATCTGATTTTATTACTTATTCTTCTGACGCTTGATATTTTTCGGCGTTAATCTTAATATTGGTATTAATCAAATTTCATTATCCTGTTTTTTTCCTTTTTATGCCTTCTAGTGGATACTGATCCGGAAGATGTTGACGGAATCCCAGGTTTGTTGTTTATTTCGGCTGATTTCATGCTTTTGTCCTAATCAGCTTACATGCTAATGCATTTGCACTGGAAACGAGACTGTGCCACAACTGTTGATATTTTCAATAAAAGATGTTCCGGTGGAAATAATCTGATGTGATCAGCACTAGTTAAGTGCTTGTTAGGCAAAAGTATTGTTTCCCCCATCTCGGCATATATGTAAATATATACGTTTATCTGTTTATATTTGTAGGATATTGCATTCGTGATTATTCATCGCTATCTCAGGGAACCTATTGATTTTGAATAAAGGCTTAAAAATCCTTGGGGAGAATGTCACCATTTGCATAATTTCTGACTTTGTATGCGGTAGGGTATACAGGCGTTTCCACTTAGAATATTGTAGACAGTTTGTAAATGCTATCAACATTGAAATCCTATGCGTTAAATTTCATTCTGCCAGTATGCGTCTTTTTACCAGGTAGTGCACACTTCACGCCGTTAATCATCACAAATATAAACACTCTTTGTTCTCGTATACAGATTCTTTCTTGGGGCACAGAATAAGAGACCCAGGTAAGTGATTTTAATCACTGATTGTTTAAAAATAACTCATGCAGAATGTTGACTTGTCGTTGTTCATGAAATATGAACAGAAATCGGTAAATCCAGTTGAATCTTTCATCAATGGAGTTAGTGGTGATGTGTGAGTTGAACGCAGTCACCAACAATGATGAGAGCAACATAATCATATTTCAATCTCTGGGATCCTTATGAGAGTTGCTCGAGTATGTGTTGCTCAGCGACTGCCCTACTTTTACTCTACTAAGAAGACAAGGAAGCGTGAGTGTGAAAGCATAGACTTATGTCTGTCACTCATGAAGTCATATATTTATGGCAATACTCTTGGTTGAATCTGCTCATACAAGAAACGCTAGTGTAGAAAATGTCAGACATATAGATATAATGACATTTAGGCGTTTGCAAGCCTATCCTTGATAGTAGTCCATCAAATTCATAAAGTGACGCGATAACAAATGACATACCATTCACTGAATTTCTCTATCTCACCAATAAATATCGCTTCTAACTCTTGTTGTGTCCTGGACAAATCTGCATTGTTCTATGCAACTTCGACATAACTTAATGCTCCACGAAAGTTTCGAATGTTAAAAAGTTATGCATATCTCAATGAATCGCTTATTTTCAGAGCTCATATAACTCAGTTTCAATGAAACATGTAAGCTTTCTTAATAATATTTAATGCCCGACGTGACATTGGGATATTTATGTTATCACTGATTTATTCTTGCAAGTGTTATAACAGTTTCATGAAAGAGGTGGGTTAGGCAGCGGAATTTCGTCACATGTAATGCAAAACCAGTGAGTGGATTTTCTTATGTGAACACTGTCGCACCCAACTACAATAAGGCACGTCTGATGTTGCACCGTAAATCCGAGTGAATGTGCAACTTGAAGTCAAAAATGTTATATTATGTGTGGACAGAATTGAGACAGCTATGTGATTGGGTCTCTTCATAAAGGAATGACTGCTTACGTGAATGGAATGATTATTGGTCCTATTGGTCTCCACTGTAGTGGCATATTTCTGCATAAATTCGCGTAGATTCAAACAGAAATGAGATTGATGAAGTTGGTGGGCAAACGAGAACAACCAGTCACTGGGACAAACATGCACATGACACATTCGACTGTTTTACATCCCTCTTTCTGATTCGACTCATGGTGCCATTTCCAAATGATGTGAATTGATGAAAGAAGCCTGAGCATTTGTAACCACTTGGAATGTCAGACATCACAGCATCAGAAATTTATTTATTTCGAAACGCTGATTCTTAGCAGCACAATAATTAAATCCACCATCAATTTTTACACTGCAGTGAATGGAAGTATATGCTACACTTTGACGAATGCCGGATTTCTTCTTCCAGAGTAACCTGCAAAACCGGACTTAATCAGGCAATATCGTTCAAGTTGAAAGCTACCTTATTAAATTCATTCGATTGTGTATTGTTTTAATTCAGGATAGATTTACTTACATTCATCTTTCCGTATGTATACTTGATTGTGATTACCATGAGAATAGGAAAATTGACGATTGGTAATCAGATACTGGCCATGCATTTGTTAAATATCTGTATCTTATTTCTGAGTTAGCACTCTATATCCATGTATTGCAGAACAGCATGCGAAGAAATGAAAATAATTAAAGTACTATGTGAATAGCGATAAGCAGCTAAACATTCCACTGATGTCATACATTTATTTTGCGGATAAGTTATGCCTACCTCACTAACCAACCAAGAAACCATCACCACCACCACCAACAACAACAGTAACATCCACCAACATCTATGAATGGAATACATTTGAAAGTTTGCACCTCCCTCAGCTGTTTGTGTTAGCAGCATCGCCCTTCCACTTCGAGTGGTGACAACATAGATGAAGTGAAGTGAAACCAATTCTGCATCTGAAATCCGAGGCAGATTTTCATCACACTAAAAGCAGTTTGGAAATCTAGCCTACTCCACAGAGTAAGGAACAAAACTCGGAGAACGGACCAATCAGGAAGATTATGGCTCATACAGCGGGGATGGATGGAAGACATAATGGGGCGGCCGGTGAATGACGCCGGGCAACAGGCGGTCACCTGACTGCTTCTCGAATCGAAAAGACATGTTTGAAGCCGGTTCGAGACAAGTGCAGAGGCGGTTTTTCAGGAGGAGATGAGAGTGGATTTGCCACCTAGATGAGCCACCTAGAGACGTGTGTAATGATAAAATGCAAATGTGTTGACGAAACTCCCTATTACACTCAGAACCATGCGTATCAAGAATAATATCAATAAGAATTCATGTCCGGAAATTATATCCTCCAGCAATTTGAGATGGTGTACAAATGCAGATATTCACTTCGGAACATAACATTCTGGGTGCATCATGATTCGGTATCGTGGGAGAATAAAGTCTCTTCACTACAATGAAGTCTGCTTCAGTCAGACGCTTTGTGTCAACTTCTGGGAATACAAGACAGTGTTTCTGAAGTCATTATTAGATGTGTACCCCCCAGGCGTTCTTTATCTCCATTTCCTCTGCCTCCAGTTCAATAGTTATGTGACATTTCGTCTGACGTGGTAAACTGGACAATATCTCATGTCTGTCGATGCATCTCATACTCTCATTTGATTTCTTTGCTTTTCAGATAATGGTGCCGTACATACCGATCAACCAGTGTAGACAATTTGAACTTCACGCGACTTTCCTTTTCAACATTATTCCTTAATTTTAATTAAATGTTTTTTCTCCTAATAATAACAATAGCTTTAATAATAATAATAATAAAATTTGCTTCACAATCTCTTCATTGTTGTTATTTCGCAGCGATTTTGAATCGGCAGGTACTTTCCATTAGTGAAAACAGTTAATAACGCACATCTCGAGGGATTAAGTCACACACTTCAATAATAGTGGATATGCCTCAAATTAGAACTGCACATTATCTTCGAGAAGTCAGTTTGAATTGAATTTCGGGTTGAATGATTTCAGTCACACATCATACTATGGGAAGTCACACGAATCAAGTACTCCAGATTATGGAGGAGGGAGAGATTTAGTACTGAGATATATACCTAATTAATAATGACAATTTGCTTCAATACAAAATAATACCTCTTTTGCAGAGACTAAGAAGTAATACAATGCTCAGGTTATTTTGACATATATGAGAATATAAACAATGTACAACGCGAGGAGTGGTAATATAAGAAGAGTAATAACAGTGATGCTTGATGTTCTAAGTGTGAAGATTGTTCATTAACTGGTGGTAAGGGGATTATGTAACTAGTTCGTGTCTGACACTATATGCACCACACAACGTACGGTTCAATTATTGTATGTTTTAATATCTTACTCAAATGTGTTTTCACAGTCTTCTGAAAATATTTCTTGTTCTACCTGACAAGATACAAAGTGAAAACTGCGGGTAACACGGATACTCACAGACTGATTAAATGTTCTTTGCAAATGTGAAGCGTGAAATCAAGTGTCTATCATTGACAACGTGAAGTATATGACCCAATCGGATCGCGGAGGAGATCGTGTGAAGCGGATACGAAATCTTATGGGCATTTGACGAGCCAGATGATCGAGACGACAGGGGACAGAATGAAATGGAAGTGTGTTGTGGGAGCCTCATTCCACTGGGAAACGAAGAGAACAATTATCACATATTCACTGAAACTGTAGGTCAGGTGGTGTTTCAGAAAAGCACACAAAATCACAAAGTGGAAACAAGTAACTAGTGCGCATTGTGTTCCTCCCTTATTAGGACTCAAGTCTCCCAAGTTAATGAATACACAATATTCATGTACTCTGATTCAATCTAAGGGTATTTGATATGGTAACTACTTTCATACCTTTGACGAATGTTTGAGGCCATGAATGTTGAACTGTAGATATTAGTCTTATTGGTATTTACTTCAAGGTTTACTTGATTCGTCATAGTGTGCGTGATTCACCTAAGCAATAGTTGAGTGAGTTAGCTGACAAATGACTGAAATGTGATTCCACCTGAATCTTGCAAGTGAGCTTTTACTGCTCCCAATCTTCGAAAAGCGAACGCAGTAATATCTAGAAATCTGGGAATATTTCAAATAATTCAGTTAGCTTGGGAAACTTTGTGAGAATAGATTTAAAAGTTGCATATGTAAGGATTCAACTGAGACCAAGTCTCCACTTAATATACCCATTCAGATACTGAACTATACTCAACGAACTCTCTGACTAATAATATCAAATGATGAATGAACTAAGTTTTTTAGGATCTGAAAGGTTTGTGGTGGCATCCTTCAATGTATGATAGCGCAATTTTAAAATTCTCAAGGTGTTCAGTGGGAACCTATTAAAATATTGATTCATTTTGATGACATTTTCAGTGTTAAAATATATTTGGATTTGACTGAGATTTGTGTATATATTACGTCGGTGAACAGGATAATTCTGGCTTTCAGCGTTCTCAGTATGTGTACCGCGATACTATTCGCAGTGACCATCCTGTTTGTTGCTTTGAATGTCACACTCACAACAGGTGAGTGAGAGGTTGTATCGCATTTCACGGCCATTCTGATGTTAGCAGATTGATGTGTGGAAACCACGTTTAACACACAGTATTGATGTGTTCTTTATCCGCATTACTGAAGCACTGTGCAGGATGATTGCAGCAGTAATAGTTTTTAGATCGAATTCAGGATTTCGCATTATGACCTGCCCACTCCATGTAATCGATTTAGCAAATTAGCATTCTCATTTATCCACAACCCACGGGTCATCACAATCACTGGTTATTTTGCACAACACCACAAAGTCGGGCTGCGAAATTTTCAAGTGTTCACTGGTCACCTTGAAATTTGTTTTTCTCCTTTTCTTTTCAAACTCTGTCTGGACAGAGGCTGATATGTTTTTTATTGGGGCATGATAATCTGTATTAGTCTTTCAAATTTACGCACAAAAGTTGGTTGCCTGTTTTTTATGGTAGGTGTTGTCAAAAATTGAAGGAATGCTATTCGCATCACCATCAAAGAACACCAGGAACGAACCAATGATGGCTGCATGATTCACATACACGAGAGTAGTGTACACTTTATATATTAACCGAGGCTTATGGTCTAATAAAGTGGAACGCATTTAAATAACCGTGAATCTGTGATGCGCCTCCCTTTATTCTCATTTGACTACAATCTTATTGATTACAAGCTGTATATGTGAAGATGTTCTACGATATACAGACAGTTTTACAGAATAATTGTTTGAGGAGTCTTTCCTCAACGAACTAGTCGCGATATTCATACTTTTTTTGGTGTTTCATCTAACTTTGTATTTATTATGCGTCTTTCTCACATACTGTATATCAATTTTTTGACAATTGTCTATGCAATGTCGAATTCGGCTTTATTATTTGTCCTTGTACTTGGTTCACATCTACTTCTATTTGTTCTAATTCTGGTTCTGGGTCGTATTGATAACGTTTCTTTTTTGGGGGTGGTTTTGTTTGAATGAGACAATATCATTCTCACTGTGCACTAACAGCAACACAGTGGTATTATGTGTGAATTCCTGTTCTTTACAAGTGACACCTGACAACTAAGAGACGACAGTACACAGTCATCCTGAGTATCCGATTATCACGACTTGTATATGATAGTGACAAATATATGTAGCACAGAGATTCGGAAAACTAAATATCGATTGACAATAGGTGAGGTTACTTCGGAACCCAACTTTCAATGTTTCACATCTATGTCTGAGGGCTTTTGTGCTGTTTATTATCTGAGTGACTAGGAACTGTTTAAGAAACAGCAAAAGAGAAATTCATTGAAGGGCTGACGCGAACAAACTAAGGACTGTTCTGTTTAACTGTCGTCTAATAAACCGTCACGGAAAATTCGGTTTTGGTCTAACAGAATGTGCGCATCATCTGCCCCGAACGTTAAACACTGATGACTGTAAATAGACAGTGATGCCAATCTTATCGAAATATACTTTATGTAGTGGGAGTGATAAACTTGGGAAGAGCAACTGAATACTGCATTCAGAAATATGCCTAAGAATCACTGAATAACACTTTTGTTATCGTTGCTATTAGATAGTTGAAAGCAATTGGCAGGAAGCCCAGCCTGACCTAGGTTTCGTGCTAATTGGCGCTCACTGGTCAGCAAGGCGTATCTGCTATTTCGGAGTATTTCATGTCCCTTCTGACAGTCGAACCCGTAACACCCAGTGAGGAAGTTGCAAATGTTAACACTGAGCTATACTAGACCGCAGCTGCACTCCTGTAGGACTGAATCGGACACTGGTAAGTGACTAGTTTCCAATCAAAAATATACTTGCATGAATGCTTGTATTAGAAGTACCCGTAGTGAAATCGAATTTCGTTCACAAACTGTATCACTTCATGGCGGCTTATCATTGCTGAAACAGACTTATGACTGCGTAAGAATTTGTTGTGAAACAGTTTGAGTGAGAATGGATTTTCGCCGAGCAAGTGTGTTCGAAAGTAACACGAAAGCAAAGAGAACTACTCAGGCAAATTAGGACAAAGAAGTTGAGGTGCATGATCTTTAGACTGTAATAAAGATAGTTGAAGACGCTATTTTCAGAGTATTGACATGAGGGGTTAGGTGACTGGGGCCCGCATTCTATTTTAACACTGAAAATGTCATCAAAATGAATCAATATTTTAATAGGTTCCCACTGAACACCTTGAGAATTTTAAAATTGCGCTATCATACATTGAAGGATGCCACCACAAACCTTTCAGATCCTAAAAAACTTAGTTCATTCATCATTTGATATTATTAGTCAGAGAGTTCGTTGAGTATAGTTCAGTATCTGAATGGGTATATTAAGTGGAGACTTGGTCTCAGTTGAATCCTTACATATGCAACTTTTAAATCTATTCTCACAAAGTTTCCCAAGCTAACTGAATTATTTGAAATATTCCCAGATTTCTAGATATTACTGCGTTCGCTTTTCGAAGATTGGGAGCAGTAAAAGCTCACTTGCAAGATTCAGGTGGAATCACATTTCAGTCATTTGTCAGCTAACTCACTCAACTATTGCTTAGG
Organism: Trichobilharzia regenti; assembly: GCA_944472135.2. NCBI lineage: Eukaryota > Metazoa > Platyhelminthes > Trematoda > Strigeidida > Schistosomatidae > Trichobilharzia > Trichobilharzia regenti. The sequence continues at coordinate 46,554,718 of OX235267.1, forward strand.
TGAATCATGCACACTATGACGAATCAAGTAAACCTTGAAGTAAATACCAATAAGACTAATATCTACAGTTCAACATTCATGGCCTCAAACATTCGTCAAAGGTATGAAAGTAGTTACCATATCAAATACCCTTAGATTGAATCAGAGTACATGAATATTGTGTATTCATTAACTTGGGAGACTTGAGTCCTAATAAGGGAGGAACACAATACGCACTGGTTGCTTGTTTCCACTTTGTGATTTTGTGTGCTTTTCTGGAACACCACCTGACCTACAGTTTCAGTGAATATGTGATAATTGTTCTCTTCGTTTCCCAGTGGAATGAGGCTCTCACAACACACTTCCATTTCATTCTCTCCCCTGTCGTCACGATCTATTGACCATAAGATTTCGTATCCACTTCACAGGATCTACTCCACATTACCGATTGACCTACACGCCACTGATCAGTTTGCATTCTTGTACAACATGAGTGAGTGGAGCTTGATGTTACTGGACAGTCTCCTCGTCATGTGTCCAGTACGTTTACATTTAATGGGCAATAAGTTCCTAATTTGCTCTCTGAATGAGTTGCCTAATTCTTTACCCTTACTCAATAGTTGTCTGATACTGAATATTGAGCGAACGAAGACAGCTGTTGAGAAAAGTGAACATAGGAATGTTATCATTCAAGCCTTGACTGCACCAATGAGGCCATTGTTTGGTAAATAAGAACCACCATCGCTGCAGGATAGAAACTGACTAGGGAAATAGGGGTTCAGTCACTTGTTGTGTATTCCAGTAAAATTATCTTTCGTCTATCAAATAAAGTTGCTTACTGACCATAGTATGTTCTACATTTTGGCTCTCAGATCCTGCATACTTGTCAATGAGTAAAGTATCTAAACATCTAAATGTTGTCTTTGGATTTGTGTCTGTCGTCGTTTGCATTCAAATACCATTAGGAATTTACGCCAGTGAAGACGAACCAATGAAACGAACGATAGCCTCATCTTATTCAGTATGTAGGTTTGTTTATGCTTTATCCCAAAACAGTACTCACGAGGCTGGATAGAATTCTCGTTATCTGATTCACTCAAAAACAACAATAACGACGACAGGAAACACTACAGAGTATGGAAAATAATTTTAATCATTTGCAATTAATCACAATAAATTACAGATAGGCGAATGTCAAAGAGCTGTTTACCTTGTTAATCATATAAAAATGTAAAGTTTTGATGCATTATACCATCCCTGTCACATAGATCGTGGTTCGAAAACGGTGTTGTTGTGTGTTTCAACTTATTCATGTGAGCGAATAATCTTCTATTTATGATCATTCATTTGTGAGGGAGTGAAATCGAATTTAATATCCGGCCGTGATATTCATGTTATGACAAGAATTGAAGAAATGTAGGTATATAAGGCCAAGACTTAACTAAAGACAGTGAAGTATATAAATTATAGTGGTCCAGATTTCGAAAACATTAAGTATGGCAACCGTGTATTATTCGTCTTTTTATTCCTAGAATTTCCAAGTGGAACATAGTGATTCAAGCTACAGGCTTGTAGTTTCAGTGGCACAAGTGTATATTTTATGGGGTGGAGTTGATAGTCTCAAGTTCAACCTTTGCTTTCTTCCAGCAGTCATATTATTGGGTTAGCGAGGTAAAGCAGGAGTGCGTTGCTGGCTGTGGATCGAACCACGAATCTCATGCGTGGTGGGCGAACAATATATCGCTGAGCCACCGACGAAATGCTAGTTACATCATCATATATACATATGCGAAAACTTGCACCTCGATTACATATAATTTTCTATGGTAAAAGAAGTGCTAAGCGTTATCATACAAGAGTATGATTTTTCTAATCCTACCGTATATGCTACCAACAAGATTTATAATCACTATATGAATACAGAGCTAAAAGCATACCAATATGTGTGTCTGCTTTAAGAATATAAAGGTAGTGAATAGGTGGTTGTAATGAACGATGCTTGTGATGAAGCAACATACAAAACATGAAAGGAAGTCACAGTTAGAGAAAGCAGGAGACAACGCAGTGCAATATCGAAGATTTTATTTTGTGGGAAGTGAATTTTGCCCATAACTCTACATCAAGTTGCCAAATGATAATTCCTCTACCAAATACTCTTGTCTCTCTCCATCGGAGTTCTGCTAATTGTGCACCACTTGATCAAAATTCTGATTAGTTATGCATATGCACTCGAGCCGGGCTTTCGAGTGAAATTCAAATAGTAAACGATGAGTGGGTCCTCTTAGAGCGGCATGGAGGAGATTGTGCGAAGTGGAGATTAGCGAATATTTACAATCGTTGACCTAGGTTAAGAGGACGGCAGAGAATACAACAAAGTAGAGATATGTTTTTCCATGTTCCACTTGAAAATCAAGGGAATAATAAATAATCATATAATGGATATCTTTCTACAATATACCGATATCGGTTTCAGTTAGATTTTAATGTGACATGATTCCACAATGCCTCAAGATATGCTGAAGACTGTTGATTAACTGATAAGTCCATCATGTAGATTTAAAGATCAGTCTATGCGGTATATGTTAAATGAATGCCATGCATTGTACTGAGGGCATACTGTCGAACACATGACAATCACTTGATCATACAGGGTATTTTAAACCTGGAAATAAAGTTTCCATGTAAATATGGGACACACACTACTGATAGATTTGAAAATGTTGAAATTTTTCAAATCAGTCAATGCTGTTTGATGGTCAGACTAAGGTGACAGAATAAATGAACGGTGATTTCTGTGATTTAATTATTTCAAATCTGTCGAAAGGCGTATTTCACGGAGTTTGGAGTGACAAATTCAGAACATTATGTGAAAGGGAGAGAAGTCCAGGCCAAGGATAACATAGTTAAACGGGAGAGAGAATAAAGGCTTCCAGTTGCCAGGACAAGGAAAGAATGGGAACTGCTTCATTCTGGACACACAGACCAGGTTTCAGGTGTTTAATAGCCACTGCCTGAGCAAATTTGAGGAGAGGAGAGCTTTGTTGTCTATTTATAGTGTTAAGCGTCTCGCGTTGTCTACCTGTTAACCCATATTGATGAGATATCTGACAAGGCACTATTGAACACGTTTGTTCCTTTGACATGTAGAAATTTCGGTGCATGTCGGGGATGTGTCAGTCCCTCTGTTCTCCTATTATACCTACTGCCGGACATACTTATAAATCGATTCATTCAGTTGCAGTTAACATGACGAGGCTATCTGTCGACGTTTGATTTAACTGAACAGCCTGTATTTCGATAATTGGAACCCACCTTGATTTCAGAATGCGTTCTGGTCAATGAGTCATTCAGCCCTCTGTTGAATACTCCTGCAATATTATTGCTTTTAAAATCGAGTTAAATGAAGACGCACTTTTTGTCTCCTGAGGTTTGATTCTTGTTTGGACAAAAACAGTTAATCACGTTGGCTTTCAGTGAGATGGTTTCTATAGACATCTGTCTTCAAGGTGCTGCATGACAACATCAAGAAAATGAAACTTCTCATCAGTTTCATGCACCAAAGTCAATTTAGTATTTGTCTGTGCGTCGTTGAATAATTCGAGCAGGTTGAGAGCGTCACTTTCATTGTTGCATACGACAACTGTGTCATTGATATACCAACAATAAGAAGGTTGGAAATGAAAATGTCTGCTACTATAAAGATGGCCATAGCTGCACTACATGTTTGGAGGCATAGAATGTTATCAGAGTGTAATTGTACATCCAGGTTACATATCAGTAGAAAGACTTTAAATTTTAACACTGAGGGTAAGAGGAGGTCATACTGCTGACGAAATGATACCGACATTTGCTTCGTTTGGGATGAGTGACACCGTGTAGTTATTTGAAACGTTCTAATGCTTCAGGCTTCACAGTAAATGAAACGAACATTCGCAGTTATGTTTACATTTTTCTATGCAAAATCCTTATAAATGTGATCTGTAGCAGTTATCTCCTTGTGGTTAAAGTGTATCTGATATTCACCGCTTATTTCTAATTCACTAACTGTTGAGTATTTTTGTCGTAACGTCTTTATTTCACATATGAGCATTCACTCATTATTTATCACTGATCGTGGGTGACATTCGCACTGGACTTCTGTTGTTACATTTTTAGCAAACTAACAGATCGCCCGACCCCATGTAGCCACAAACAGTTAGCAATTTGGGTTTTATACATTACATGCATTATTTGATTTACACTATGTTACAGTGTTGTCGAAGAACATTCTGTATATGATTTTATACGTAGCTCAGCCGTCTATTTTATTTGATCGAAAGTGGGATTTCAACAGTCTCATGGGCTTTCGAGAATCCTACAAGAACAGAACAAGGTTTCATAGCGAATCATTTTGATATCAAGGTTGAGAAATTTTGTTTGATGTCTCATTTATCTTAAGACTGTTCTTGATTTTTCATTTCTATACAAGTACTGCTTTTCAGTGATTTTCGGGGATTCCGAACATGCCGGGAGGCTCACTACTGGGAACCTCTGATGTGGTATTCAAACACACGCATTAATTTCTTGTGTTCATATAGTCAACGGAACATACTGCAAGGCGTTGCATACTGAGTTTAATTCCGGGTGACTTTATTTCAATTCCATAACGAAATAACCAACTTTCTCATGTCTAACTATCAAACTAGAATGAAAGAACACAAATTTCCATAGAATAATAATATGCTTTATTCCAAAACAGCACTTGCGATACAGAACGGAATCGTCAGCATTTTACTACAGTACTGCATCCAATTAGTACATTAACAAATAATAAAAGTCTATATAGATTATGAGTAATCTCAGTTAGTTTTGACATGTTGGCATGTCGGTAGGAAAGCCAAAACTTGAAGAGTGTTTGAAGGTGTTAGAAAAGAAGATACTACTAGCATATTTACTGGCGTGAGCAATAACAAAGAGGTCGAGATATACAGAGTGCAAGAGAGAGAAGAAGAATGTTTTAATAGATTTTGTAAGAAAGGAGGAAATAAAGCAGCACATAACAGAACAAAGAGAAAAGGAAAAAAGAAGGAAAATGTCGTACCTATGAGTTGGAAAGACGAGATTCAATAGTTCTACTGACTATTTAACAAGTTATATTTATCATGCCTAATACTTTCTTCATCGCACAGAACACGAGCTAAGTAGGGTATGATAGAGTTTTTGTTCTTACTAGTGCGAGGATATGGTTTTCTATAGAGGCTCCTGGTTCTGCCTGATGAGATACAAGGGGAGAGTTGTGAATTAAGAGGGTGGTGTGAGTTAGATAAAATGGATTTAGCCCATTTTTCACATGATTCCGAGGATGTGAGACACAGGCTGCTTGTCTTCTATGTATTTCGCATACCAAAACACCTTCGCCGATTAGCGAAGTAAAGACGGATTTCAAGTTGTTCACTGGAGGAGGACTACTGATGCAGAATGAAAAAACTGCGGTTAGATAGTTCTGAATGGAAAACTCGCTTATCAGAATGCTTCTCCTCGCTAGAGAATCTGTAATACACTAGAAATGAATAAAATAAAAGCATCAATATACCATTGAAAATGAGGATGAACTGGCTGAAGCAGTTCACAAGTTGTTGAATATCTGACTGTGAGCTTTGACTGAGTACTTTTGAATTTCGCAAACACTCGTGATGAATTGTCACAGTCGATGAATTGGTCAGTGGTCAGGTAGTGTAATGTTAAACTAACAGCTGCAACTAGGATGACAACCTTTCAACTCTCTCCATTAGTCGCTGGTATTAAGAGTTTAATCAAACAACAGCAATCATCGGCTCCTTCTACTGCCTGAGTGACTAAAATAATATGAATATTTTGTGAAGTAATACTTAGTCTGTTTTGTGCTGGCTACAGTTGGCAGGAAATAAATAAATGAAAGGATGATACTGCAATATGCTGCTCAGAATGCTCTCACTGGGATGCACTTTCTAGCGCGGATCACTTTCGCAAGTGAGATTCATACAGTCTGTTAGCATCCACGTTACCGGCAGCTTTTATCTTGCATCTTCTGAGGTAGACAAAGAATTCATTTCAAAAGACTTAAAGTGTGCATGCACCACACCTTATTCGATCCGTAAGTTATGTGTTGAAACTAGTGTCAAGCGTGAAAAATTTAACTAACCTTCTTACCACTAGTAAATAAACAAATTTCTCCACCATTAAAACATCAAGCTTCACTGTTATTACTATTCTAACATCAACACTCCTCTCATTGTGCTTTGTTTATATTCACTCCCAAAAGTGTCAACATCACTCAACCTCTCCTAACGGTGTTATTGATTTGTTTTTCTCTCTACCACAGTATTCCAAGGGAACAATAGATTCAATATTATATAAGGTGCTGAAATCTTTATACCGTATCGACACTAATGTATAAAACAAACCCACTGTTATTATTATTAGAGGCATTATTATCGCTTGTATTTTGCATGTTTCTGATTTTATTCCTACTGCAAATTTAGACAAATTCCTGTGTTAACTATTAACTTTCGAGTAAATTGAATGCAAAATTGCGAGATATGTTGAGAATTACATGCTGTAATATAACAACACAATTTGTATTGAAGCAGATCATCATTATGAACTTTGTATATTTCTCAGTACTACATCACACCCTCATCCATAATCTGGAATACTCGATTCGTGCGGAAACCTAAAGTATGATGTGTGACCGAATTCAATTCAACCAGAACTTCATTTCACACTGACTCCTTGAAGAAAATGTGCAATTGTTTCCTGAGACCACTTTCACATTTCCTAACTTGCGTCACTAATTCTTCGGATATATGCCTGATTAACTGTCTTAACAGATGGACTGTTAGGACATTTCACATCCTATTCAAATCCGTCTGATTACTCGTAAAACTCCAAAATAGCAACAATGAAGAGATCATGAAGCAATTATATTATTAATATAATTATTGTTATTATTAAGAGAAAAAACATTTAATTGAAATTAATGAATAATGTCGATAAGGAAAGTTGAACGAAGTTCAAATTGTCTACTGTAATTGATCGATGTGCATTGGACCATTATCTGCAAAGCAAAGAAAGAAAACGAGAGTATGAGACGCGACAAGAGACAACAGATTCTGTGAAGTGTGTCACATAAGAAAGAATGCCTCATAATTATTGAACTGGTGGCAGAGGAAATGGAGATATATAGCGCCTGTGCGGAACACATCTAATGATAACTTGGTTTAAACTGTCTCGTATTTCCGGAAGCTCACAACGAGGCGTCTGCCTGAAGGAGACCACAATGTAATTGAGGAACTTTATTCTTCCACTATACCGAATCACGATGGACCTGGCACATTGTATATCACAGTGAACTTATTCAAATGGACACCAATTCAAATTATCGGAAGACACGAGGTCTGAAAATGCATAATAATTAATTTTATACTTGGTAGGTTTAGTTTTGAGTACCGTGCCGAAAAAGATACTTTATATGAACCTAGACTTCAAAGGAGACCTATTTAGTGACGTCCTCAGAAGGAGAATTTCCACCTCTTTAAGAAGAACTTTCCCTGCGGCAACACTAAGAATAGTGTTCTCCAGTCGCCCGCTGATCTGCAGAAACCCAAATGACAAGATTCCGCACATGACCACTTCTATGTGTATATATCAGTTCACCTGTTGCTGTGGAGCCAGGTACATCGGTCGTTCAACGCGCATCCTGTCTAAAAGGGTAATAGAACACTATCCAGCGTGGCTACAGAAAGGAAATAATGGCCATATAAGGAGTGCAATAATCGAACATCTCGTCAATACAGGTCATTCCATCTCAACGAACGCCTCCTTCAAAGTAATCTACAAAGTGAAGAACAACCTTCCAAAGACAGTACGATTCCGTCTTCTTTGCATCGCAGAAGCCCTAGCCATCCAGTTGGAGGAACCAGAACTATGCATACAAAAGAAAATTATCCAACCACTTCTACTCGCATGGTAACTACTCCTTTGATTTGACCTAACTTTTCTTTGTTTGTTTGATTTGACCTTACTTCTGTTTGTATGCTTATTTTTCTAACTTATAACCCTTGTGTAATTCTGTATATTATTTTGTTTCCATGTACACCCTTTGAGCACAACTCATTCATCAAACTATTCATGCCATTACGTAACTCTTATTTAACAATCATTTATGACAACTCATCACTTTTGTTGCTATCCTCTTATCAACATCCAATTCATCTGAACCTACTAATTGTATTTTCGTTTGACAAATTTAATGTATACACACACACACAAAATAACCATATATATTTGCGATTGTACAGCTATGAAAATGAATTCGCCGAAAAGAGACTCTTCGCTGAACTACTTGTCTTCTGTCTACTAAATCAGAGGAGTCCATTAAAATAGATGCAAATTGAAGTGTTCACAATAGCCATCAGTAGCTGACTAATTGACTGCCGAAAACTTATTATCCTCCACAGAGATAGCTAGTCTAAATATTACAATTGGAATTAAAGTTTTATTCGTGCACAGAAGACAATACTATGACCTAGGAGAATCATTGATAGCTTTGACTCCCAGCTCCCTGCATTTGAAGCGAGACAATCATACATTGTCAGTCTGGGTTTCCCTGTCAAATCTTGTTGATGATATGGCGCCATTCTGATCCCCATAAACCTTAGATGCTGAGGGTTCGACGTTAATTAATTTGCTTTCAGAATAAGGACACTCATGCGTTTATTTCGAATTTCGTACAATTTGCTCTGTGACAATATGTGGAAGCGCCACATCAACACAGTCTAGCTCCGATTGAAGCCACCCTTATCAATATGTGCCCCATCATAATCAACAGGTAGTGATTGCTAGTAGTTTTGTGTGTGGCGATTTCACTGAATATAGAAAGCGAATGGTGTACAATGCTCGTTAATTAATCTCAAATATTCTCATTAGAATCAAAGTGAAAGGAAGTGCATGCTTATGCTGAAAGACACAAGGTGACATGTATTTATTGAAGACACGCTTGATGATACCATCTCAAATATTGCATGTCGTCTCAAATTTTGTCTTGAAATCCGTTATCGCAGAGAAACACTTGTCATCCAATCAAAACATTTCTCTTCCCTTCAACTTAAAAAGAGTCGAGGAAAAAATCATAAATTAGATAACATGAAGGATGACATTGGTGTGAAGATATTTGACAAGTTAATCCACTTTTGAAACGTAGAGGTTTAAATCAGTATATTACGGGAAGTTCATATCCTGTAAAATCGACTGCAATATACGGAAACATTTCAAAGAAATCACCGGTGATAAACAGATAAACAAAATTCGTTCATTATTTGATATGTGTACCCTAACCATGTCTTCCATATACTCTCCGACACACAGGGTTAGATGTCACAAGTGTCATGGTTTCAGCAGAGATTACGTTCTATAAAGACTCCAGTCGCTGAACGCTTCTCGTAGCTTAATACCAGCTAGTGTGTCTCGTGTTATTTTATAAAATGTGCAGATTTTCTGTTGTTATCCTCTCATTGACATATTTAATGAATCTGTTTCCCGAAATGTCATGACAACTGTTGGGAAAGACAATAAAATTGTACCTGTGTCTAAGTCAACCAACGGCTAAACGAGCTTATTTGAAATCAGACTGAGTGTTGAGTTTTCAGCTAACTGCAACCTGATTTCTTAAGAAGAAGTCAGTACACTGTAAGAAATAAAGGATATGTAATGCTTCGTAGAACTCTGAAGATTGCCAGTGGGGAGAGTGGTATCCGATTGGGTCATATACTTCACGTTGTCAATGATAGACACTTGATTTCACGCTTCACATTTGCAAACAGCATTTAATCAGTCTGTGAGTATCCGTGTTACCCGTAGTTTTCACCTTGTATCTTGTCAGGTAGAACAAGTAATTGTTTCAGAAGACTGTGAACAAACATTTGAGTAAGTTATCAAAACATGCAATAATTGAACCGTACGTTGTGTGGTGCATAGTGTCAGACACGAACTAATTAAATAACCCATTTACCACCAGTTAATGAACAATCTTCACACTTATAAGATGAAGCATCACTGTTATTACTCTTCTTATATTACCACTCCTCGCGTTGTACATTGTTTATATTCTCATATATGTCAAAATAACCTGAGCATTGTATTACTTCTTAGTCTCTGCAAAACAGGTACTATTTTGTATTGAAGCAGATCGTCATTATTTATTAGGTATATATCTCAGTACTTCATCTCTCCCTCCTCCATAATCTGGAGTACTTGATTCGTGTGACTGTCCATAGTATGATGTGTGACTGAAATCATTCAACCCGAAATTCAATTCAAACTGACTTCTCGAAGATAATGTGCAGTTCTAATTTGAGGCATATCCACTATTATTGAAGTGTGTGACTTAATCCCTCGAGATGTGCGTTATTAACTGTTTTCACTAATGGAAAGTACCTGCCGATTCAAAATCGCTGCGAAATAACAACAATGAAGAGATTGTGAAGCAAATTTTATTATTATTATTATTATTAAAGCTTTTGTTATTATTAGGAGAAAAAACATTTAATTGAAATTAAGGAATAATGTTGAAAAGGAAAGTCGCGTGAAGTTCAAATTGTCAACACTAATTGATCGGTATGTACGGCACCATTATCTGAAAAGCAAAGAAATCAAATGAGAGTATGAGACGCATCGACAGACATGAGATATTGTCCAGTTTACCACGTCAGACGAAATGTCACATAACTATTGAACTGGAGGCAGAGGAAATGGAGATAAAGAACGCCTGGGGGGTACACATCTAATAATGACTTCAGAAACACTGTCTTGTATTCCCGGAAGTTGACACAAAGCGTCTGACTGAAGCAGACTTCATTGTAGTGAAGAGACTTTATTCTCCCACGATACCGAATCATGATGCACCCAGAATGTTATGTTCCGAAGTGAATTGCGGGAGGATATAATTTCCGGACATGAATTCTTATTGATATTATTCTTGATACGCATGGTTCTGAGTGTAATAGGGAGTTTCGTCAACACATTTGCATTTTATCATTACACACGTCTCTAGGTGGCTCATCTAGGTGGCAAATCCACTCTCATCTCCTCCTGAAAAACCGCCTCTGCACTTGTCTCGAACCGGCTTCAAACATGTCTTTTCGATTCGAGAAGCAGTCAGGTGACCGCCTGTTGCCCGGCGTCATTCACCGGCCGCCCCATTATGTCTTCCATCCATCCCCGCTGTATGAGCCATAATCTTCCTGATTGGTCCGTCCTCTGAGTTTTGTTCCTTACTCTGTGGAATAGGGTAGATTTCCAAACTGCTTTTAGTGTGATGAAAAACTGCCTCGCATTTCAGATGCAGAATTAGTTTCACTTCACTTCATCTATGTTGTTGCCACTTGAAGTGGAAGGGCAATGCTGCTAACACAAACAGCTGAGGGAGGCGCAAACTTTCAAATGTATTCCATTCATAGATGTTGGTGGATTTTACTGTTGTTGTTGGTGGTGGTGGTGGTGATGGTTTCTTAGTTGGTTAGAGGGGTAGGCATAACTTATCCGCAAAATAAATGTATGCCATCGGAGGAATGTTTAGCTGCTTATCGCTATTCACATAGTACTTTAATTATTTTCATTTCATCGCATGCTGTTCTGCAATACATGGATATAGAGTGCTAACTCAGAAATAAGATACAGATATTTAACAAATGCATGGCCAGTATCTGATTACCAATCGTCAATTTTCCTATGCTCATGGTAATCACAATCAAGTATACATACGGAAAGATGAATGTAAGTAAATCTATCCTGAATTAAAACAATACACATTCGAATGAATTTAATAAGGTAGCTTTCAACTTGAACGTTATTGCCTGATTAAGTCCGGTTTTGCAGGTTACTCTGGAAGAAGAAATCCGGCATTCGTCAAAGTGTAGCATATACTTCCATTCACTGCAGTGTAAAAATTGATGGTGGATTTAATTATTGTGCTGCTAAGAATATATCGTTTCGAAATAAATAAATTTCTGATGCTGTGATGTCTGACATTCCAAGTGGTTACAAATGCTCAGGCTTCTTTCATCAATTCACATCATTTGGAAATGGCACCATGAGTCGAATCAGAAAGAGGGATGTAAAACAGTCGAATGTGTCATGTGCATGTTTGTCCCAGTGACTGGTTGTTCTCGTTTGTCCACCAACTTCATCAATCTCATTTCTGTTTGAATCTACGCGAATTTATGCAGAAATATGCCACTACAGTGGAGACCAATAGGACCAATAATCATTCCATTCACGTAAGCAGTCATTCCTTTATGAAGAGACCCAATCACATAGCTGTCTCAATTCTGTCCACACACAATATAACATTTTTGACTTCAAGTTGCACATTCACTCGGATTTACGGTGCAACATCAGACGTGCCTTATTGTAGTTGGGTGCGACAGTGTTCACATAAGAAAATCCACTCACTGGTTTTGCATTACATGTGACGAAATTCCGCTGCCTAACCCACCTCTTTCATGAAACTGTTATAACACTTGCAAGAATAAATCAGTGATAACATAAATATCCCAATGTCACGTCGGGCATTAAATATTATTAAGAAAGCTTACATGTTTCATTGAAACTGAGTTATATGAGCTCTGAAAATAAGCGATTCATTGAGATATGCATAACTTTTTAACATTCGAAACTTTTGTGGAGCATTAGGTTATGTCGAAGTTGCATAGAACAATGCAGATTTGTGCAGGACACAACAAGAGTTAGAAGCGATATTTATTGGTGAGATAGAGAAATTCAGTGAATGGTATGTCATTTGTTATCGCGTCACTTTGTGAATTTGATGGACTACTATCAAGGATAGGCTTGCAAACGCCTAAATGTCATTATATCTATATGTCTGACATTTTCTACACTAGCGTTTCTTGTATGAGCAGATTCAACCAAGAGTATTGCCATAAATATATGACTTCATGAGTGACAGACATAAATCTTTGCTTTCACACTCACGCTTCCTTGTCTTCTTAGTAGAGTAAAAGTAGGGCAGTCGCTGAGCAACACATACTCGAGCAACTCTCATAAGGATCCCAGAGATTGAAATATGATTATGTTGCTCTCATCATTGTTGGTGACTGCGTTCCACTGTCACACATCACCACTAACTCCATTGATGAAAGATTCAACTGGATTTACCGATTTCTGTTCATATTTCATGAACAACGACAAGTCAACATGCTGCATGAGTTATTTTTAAACAATCCGTGATTAAAATCACTTACCTGGGTCTCCTATTCTGTGCCCCAAGAAAGAATCTGTATACGAGAACAAAGAGTGTTTATATTTGTGATGATTAACGGCGTGAAGTGTGCACTACCTGGTAAAAAGACGCATACTGGCAGAATGAAATTTAACGCATAGGATTTCAATGTTGATAGCATTTACAATCTGTCTACAATATTCTAAGTGGAAACGCCTGTATACCCTACCACATACAAAGTCAGAAATTATGCAAATGGTGACATTCTCCCCAAGGATTTTTAGGGCTTTATTCAAAATCAATAGGTTCCCTGTGATAGCGATGAATAATCACGAATGCAATATCCTACATATAAAACTAGATAAGTGTACATATTTACATATATGCCGAGATGGGGGAAACAATACTTTTGCCTAACAAGCACTTAACTAGTGCTGATCACATCAGATTATTTCCACCGGAACATCTTTTATTGAAAATATCAACAGTTGTGGCACAGTCTCGTTTCCAGTGCAAATGCATTAGCATGTAAGCTGATTAGGACAAAAGCATGAAATCAGCCGAAATAAACAACAAACCTGGGATCCCGTCAACATCTTCCGGATCAGTATCCACTAGAAGGCATAAAAAGGAAAGAAACAGGATAATGAAATTTGATTAATACCAATATTAAGATTAACGCCGAAAAATATCAAGCGTCAGAAGAATAAGTAATAAAATCAGATTGAAACTGCCACTATCTCATAAAAGATAAAGACTTACCAAAGACACGAATTGGATTCGGATTAATCGGAACTAAAATAGGAAATAAGAACACACGATATACAATAAAGATAAATTACAACGATCAAAAAATATAATGCAAAAAAGGCACAGATTTCAGAATAAAGAACTCGCAATAATCTGTCACACATTTACGCATATAAGCGAAAAATATCTAATTCTTTTGTCTTCTTCAGGTGCGAAATGCAGAATGGGGTTTCAAGCAAGTGAAAGGAAGTACTTGTAGCAGTGCTTAACTCAGCAGGATACCCAAATGTCCTTCAATAACTTAATTATTCGTGAATAAGCGAGGTAAAAAGAGACTCCGACTAACAGAAAAACGCAGAAGGAAGCGCATCAGAGGACAGCGACAAAACCAATGATATATTGACGAAAACATAGGCGAACAAATGGCAGCCGAAACCCAGCAAAACATACACAGAAGCAGTACAGGATTGAGAACCGAATGAGAAATTCGTGCAAATCAAAATAAATCCAAATAGGTTGCTAGTGACAAGAGATACGATAAAGGAATCGCAAACAAACCTGGTTAAATCAACAAAAGAAAAGGTAGAAAGAAGCCCTGAATAAAAACAAGTGACTGTCACCAAATCACAGAAACGCTCACACAAGCAAAAACATCCAGCTGGACAAGAATGAATGCTTAGCTGATTGACGGAATACTCCATAACATTTTACTGATGATGTATACTCTTCAAAAACTGATTGAATAAACATGGCTTACCAGTGATGTCGTGATGTGTCGTCTTCTCTGCAGCTGAATGACAAAATTTGAAATTCGTACACAATATTGATTAGCTCTGAGAATTCGTGTAAACGAAGCAAGCAACACAAATGCATGCAGTCAGATATTTCTGACCATCTCAAACATACGACGAATAACGATGCACTGAACTTGTTTCGCATCAGTACACCCATCATCATTGATTGATACATGGGTGTTCAAAGCGTGACTTACGAGTCTCGGTTGCCCAAGTTTCTTCCGTTACGCCTAATGAAGAGATAAAGCGAACACAAATTGTCTTGAACAAATGGAAAATCACGCGATTGATAGGTTAACCTGTGTGAATGTGTGTTGTGGACACACGGACTATGTGTGATAAAGTGTGGAGTTCAAACCTGTTCATTCAGATGTACACAATGTGGAATAGAAAATCGCACACAGCCAGAATATCACACTGACGACACTATTTCACTCCCAACCGTAGATCGAATGAATGCACATCTCAAACACGAATGCATTTCACACATTTGACAAACACGAGGGGGGCGAACAATGCAACTGCCCACTGTACACTCTCACTCACCGACATTTCCGAAGACAATCCCCAAAGACGATACAACGCAGATCAAGTAAATAATCTTCATCTTGCAGACTGACTTGCTTGTTAACTGTCTCGTCTTTTATAGCCTTGGCATGTCAGCCTCCAGCGAATGAGAAACATTGTGGGCGGTAGGACCACACGATTCGTGGGTTTCCATTTTCTTAGACAACTGAAAAGTCATTGTTTCTCTTGTGATAGGCAGGTGGCAAAGACAGATTTCGTTCGGTGAGACGGACACAGATGGTGAGAGTAGTGACAGTCAAGGCCAAGCTAAACTTCAGTGAAGTGGCAAGTTGTGTAGAAATATTCCCAATGTATTTTCTAATTTCAATAAACGCCTTCTGATAGAATTGCAAGTCAGTGGATTCAATGTATGTGTGTCTGAGTGAGTCTCAATAACCTGGTCTTCTTCATACGGTCTACTTTGACGGATTCATCTAATTTCCGAGACAGAGCGAGAGAGAGACAGGGCTTCCTAACGAACTGGTTGGATGACATCGGAAGAATGACCAGCATCCACTCAAACGGTAGGGGTTTGATTCCGGAATGACACACTCCTGACACATCAACTAGTTCAATATCCGTTGGCTGAGACTGGAGTTTGGATGTACGGGTCTCAACTCGACTTCGTCAAACTAACAATGCAACTCAAACTTCAAAGCTAGTTGGAAGCCCTGAAAATTCAAGTAACTGTCACGATATCATTGAAACGCTCACACAAGAGAAAACATCCAGCTGGACAAGAATGAATGCTTAGCTGATTGACGGAATACTCCATAACATTTTACTGATGATGTATACTCTTCAAAAACTGATTGAATAAACATGGCTTACCAGTGATGTCGTGATGTGTCGTCTTCTCTGCAGCTGAATGACAAAATTTGAAATTCGTACACAATATTGATTAGCTCTGAGAATTCGTGTAAACGAAGCAAGCAACACAAATGCATGCAGTCAGATATTTCTGACCATCTCAAACATACGACGAATAACGATGCACTGAACTTGTTTCGCATCAGTACACCCATCATCATTGATTGATACATGGGTGTTCAAAGCGTGACTTACGAGTCTCGGTTGCCCAAGTTTCTTCCGTTACGCCTAATGAAGAGATAAAGCGAACACAAATTGTCTTGAACAAATGGAAAATCACGCGATTGATAGGTTAACCTGTGTGAATGTGTGTTGTGGACACACGGACTATGTGTGATAAAGTGTGGAGTTCAAACCTGTTCATTCAGATGTACACAATGTGGAATAGAAAATCGCACACAGCCAGAATATCACACTGACGACACTATTTCACTCCCAACCGTAGATCGAATGAATGCACATCTCAAACACGAATGCATTTCACACATTTGACAAACACGAGGGGGCGAACAATGCAACTGCCCACTGTACACTCTCACTCACCGACATTTCCGAAGACAATCCCCAAAGACGATACAACGCAGATCAAGTAAATAATCTTCATCTTGCAGACTGACTTGCTTGTTAGCTGTCTCGTCTTTTATAGCCTTGACATGTCAGCCTCCAGCGAATGAGAAAGATTGTGGGCGGTAGGACCACAGGATTCGTGGGTTTCCATTTTCTTAGACAACTGCAAAGTCATTGTTTCTCTTGTGATAGGCAGGTGGCAAAGACAGATTTCGTTCGGTGAGACGGACACAGATGGTGAGAGTAGTGACAGTCATGGCCATGGTATGCTTCTCTTATTTGGCTTGTGTGAGATTTTATTCTGGTTCTTTTTTTGTTTGGAAATGTCGTCCGTTGTTTTTTCAAGTCAGTAATCTAAATTTCTCTTTGTCTTTTTGATGATGTTATGTTTTTATCTATTTTCACTTTTCAATTTGTTTGTGCCTGTTCTTACTTTGTGTAATCTCTTGAATTTACTGTCAGTTTTTTCTCTCTTTTTTACCTTTTCCAATATTTTTATATTTAGTTTTTCAATATTTCGATTGATTTATATCAGGTGCATTTTTCATTTAATTTTCTCGTGTGTAGTGCACATTAGTTGGGTTTCAATCTCACTCGATTCCTTTTAGAAGGCATATTTTTTCACCATTTAACTCTGGGGACTCGTTTCAGTTACCACTTCCTTAATTCTAACTTCTTGTTACTGGTGATTTTTATCGCAACTTCCAACCATTGTCATTTCCAACTTCTCTGTATCCTCCTCTTCGAATAGGTGTAAATGACTGACTTCAAACTCCAAGTACCTAACCCTTTAAAATCTATCTGATGCTCATCAATGGCCTATTATATCATGGAGATCTCATCGATGACATTGCTTGTTGATCTTCCCTAAAATCATCAATTGATAAGATTTGGATATCTGAGGTTGGCCTTTGATCGTGACCTAAATGGTTCAATGTTATACTAGCTTGCCCTGTAACTCGAAAGTACTACGTGCGAAATACCAATGAGTTCTAAACTAGAATGAAACAGCTGCCCTGTATTCTCTGTTTATCCGAGGTTTTCTCAGCTGATATCAAACCGTGGTCAGACTTGGAAACATTATTATTGTCATTATTTTCACCCTTAAAACGTATGTCCAGTCAACCCCATTCCTCGGTATCTTTTCTATATTATTCATGCTGTCTCACAAACCACTTATTACACTATCGACCAAAACCTGCAGTTTCATTGACTGTTTAAAACTGAGATACATACATCATCAAATTACTGCATCTTGTTTAATCTTATGTTCCCACTGACCAGGCATATACATTACTAGGTGACTACTGATCCATTCAGTTTTATACACGTTACAAAGTGAATTTATTGTATGATCCTGATTTGCATTTAATGGCTGTTGTATGCATAAACAAATGAATCGGTAATTGAAGAGCATGCAGAAAAATTGGACTTATCTAATATTACCTGACATATAAAAAAAGGAATGTCTCCGGCTCCAAGATGCGTTACCAGCATTTCACTTGAATTCAGGAAAACTATGGGAAAGACACTGTCTTGAAAACCAAACAGTCGGTAAGCAAATCAGTTTCAAGGGCAAATTAATTTTTCTCAAAGACACATATATTCACCAAATTGCTAGATCCATTCTGATACCCTGAGTGAGATGCGAACATATCCGTGTGACATCAGCCTAACACGACAAAATACAAGTCATAAATTTGTACGATTAATACCACTACCAGCACGCAATTATCTAAAAGTCACTTTGGCTGAAAAAGCGTATTAGGAAATTGAGCAGCACTGAATATGAATCAGGAAGCACTGGGGGTAATTCAGTGACAATCCTGCGCTCATGAGTGATTAACCAGAGAGTGCATTTCCTTCTCTTTACACCAGAAGTTCAAATTGTTTTTATATAATACTTGATTTGGGTTGCAGTCACTAAGCTGTGATACAGAATGCCAGTGGGTTATTTTCCCCTTCACTGTGACGTGAGATACATAGAGTGGTGCGTGAGAGTAATGCGCAGAGGTTAGATAATTATGTAGGCTTGATGTGCACACTTTGTTATATGGCGGATTCGTGAGTGCTTCTACATAGAAGAAGTTTGAAGGTTTCAGTGCGAATTATTGACAGTATTCATCGCGAAGCCAACTCAACATATATTCCAAAGTGGGAAGTTATGAAAAGGATATGAGAAACCTCCATACAAACATTAAGTGGCCACCTGTTGCATGGACCTCATAATATTCTTACTCACTTGTCAGCAATTACTACATCGGATTTTATGTCAGCACTGTAATGACACCGATATATTGCCTATCTGATGTAGCAAACAGTGGAAGGTTTTCAACGTTTCAGAATACAAAGGATGTTGAGCTCTGATTTACTGTTTCTCTAGGGTCTTTACTTGCTTATGGATGAGGTCGCCGCGATTCGTGGAGATTTCGGCTTCCCTCATTTTGCCTGCGTAATCAATGAATACACACTGTTTTCAACTTATCTCACCGGCAACAGGGTATCGGACTAGTCATATCATTGTGACACTCAATTCATTGCTGTTGAACATGTTGAAAGCATCTTGAGTGGATTTGATTTCGACTGTAATATGGTGCCTAAAGTCAAGCTGAATCTCATTAGGGCACTGTTCATATTATTTATATTTTGCTAGCGAAATCGTATAAATAAGTGAGACCTCGTTGTTATCCCCTCACTTATCTAGATACTGGAGTCGGATAGCCCACTCACTCACGCAACTATCTCTAATTGCCATTCAGGCTTCCAGTGGATGATGTGATGGGTACATACACAGCACTTCAAATCATATCCATGTAATGTCGTCGGCTTTAATTTTAATGACGTCATATTTTTACCAATTTAGCTTGTTTATTAGATGTATCACACAATGAAACAGTATTATTCACTGGATGACGTTTCGAACACAATTTATTACTGTTCATAATCATATCAATTATCATATTATATATAAATATATGTACACACTATATATATATATATATATATATATGTTGCAACATATTAGATATGAAATTTCGCAGTTAACGTAAAATCTAATGGGAATAGCTACCAATGTAGATTGTGATCTTATAACACAGACCTCCAGCACTGGCAAATCAGCAACATTCAGAAAATCAAAATATAATCACATCAAAAAGTTGAAAAAATTATTAGAGGAGAAATCCTTATCTCAGAACGATGAAATCAGCAATATAAAGTCAACGGTGGTCGATAAAACAAAGTGGCTTATCAATCTCTCAACACATATATTGGGTACCACAGATGATAAGTGTATTAGATAAGGGACAAAAATTTCCAAGTAGCGGGAGAAAAGCTAAAACCTGACGATGTCATCCGTTAAATAGGATTAGCACTAAGTGGGATAGACAAAATAACGGCTGACGAAGGACGGGCACAATGTGCACTGACATTAAAATGAAAAAACCGAGGGAAGCCTAACCTGATGAAGCCAGAGACTGAAGCTCTAATACATCTTAAGAATAACATGGATATGGTAATCACAAAGTCAGTCAAAGGAAATGCAACAGTAATATTAGACAAATCAGACTATTTGTACAAGGTGAACACTCAGATACAAACAGGACCATATAAGGAAATTAATTAATCAATAGACACCGCTATGAATAAGGTTGAGAAATCCACAGCCGACCCTATACGTTGAATGAAGCCGTTTCTATGTGAGTCGAAATGGTTCAATTCAATGC
The DNA here is from genome assembly GCA_944472135.2 of Trichobilharzia regenti. Classification (NCBI taxonomy): domain Eukaryota; kingdom Metazoa; phylum Platyhelminthes; class Trematoda; order Strigeidida; family Schistosomatidae; genus Trichobilharzia; species Trichobilharzia regenti. The sequence goes on from OX235267.1 coordinate 46,575,225, forward strand.
TGAAAACTAATAGCCCCAGTAGGATGTATGGTGTCCTTAAAGTTCATAAGTCAGAATACCCGATTAGATGTATAGCTGTTTTTAGAGATTCACCTAATTATGAATTATCTAAACATATAGCCATGGTGTTAAATCCCCTAAAATCCACTCAAAATCTAGATTAAAATATCCCTGTGAACTGAAACGTAGACTGGATAATTTAACCTTGGGTAATGAAGAAAAAATGGTTAGTTTTAACATTGTCAGATTATATATACGTATACCAATAAATATGGCGATAGAGGAAGTCATAAACGAAGCTTGAACTTAGAACGAAAGTGTGACTTGAGGACATAATGCTTGGAATACTGCTATGCCTTACTTTCAAAGTATTAAAATTCCAAGGAAAAATATACAAACAAAGTGAGGGATTTGCATTACGGTCACCAATATCCCCGGTTGTTCTAAAATGTCTCCAGTCTCTTAACTCGTTTTGTAGACAATTCAAGTTGGTTTGCATAACCTTCTTCTGAAAAAAGTGTGCAAGTATTTTGTGTTATCCGCACATGGACATACTTAATGACTTTTCTCCTAGAAATGTCGTGCCAGCCGTTCGGAAGGACATTGAAATTGTGCCTATAACTGAATCATCTACTGAAAAATGTTTTCATTTTAGACCTAAAGCCATTACCTCTGTTTTTCTTAAAAATATGGAATATCAATGAGATTCACACCGGCGACTGGCCGTATTCAGGTAGGTAGTTACCTGGGGTTCCAGTAGGAAGTCATGACCAGTAGGGTGCGGTAGGTCGGGGTTGCGGACATAAACTCGCCGAAGATATTGAGTAGCGGTTGCGCTATATCGTAAATTGGCAGAATTTAGAATTCATGGGCCATTGGATCGAGTCCCAGTGGCTTATTGGTCTACGAGCTTGCTCGCCTTGTAACCAGAAGGTCCTCGGTTCGAATCCCTGTGGGTGCGTATTGATGAAGAGACTCAAACTAAGACAAAAAAGCTGTCCAGTACCCCCAGCTTTTCCAGTTGTTTTTATAACTGATGTCAGCTCATGATGAAATCGTGTAACCGATCAAACAAAACCCTACAAATAAATACTGAAAAAGTACAACAGACTGAAGCAAGTGGAGACGTGCAGCTGAAGCCGTATGTCCCACTAGAAACCCAAGGGAACAAAAATAATAAGCCACATTTTGAGGTTTCATTTGTGACTGAGATGATTTACCAGCGAGAAATTTCTAGACTCATACCCACCCATCCGTCTTTCTTATGGTTTACGGCCGACTATCGAACTTCTCAGAATTACATAATAAGGATAATAGTGATAGTTGGTGTGACACATACTGATCATTCTTGCATGATTAAGTGATCGCTATATACGGCTTTACACTGATGGTGGAGCAGTCATAGCTGCCCTCGATCGGTGGTAAACACTATGTGTGATGATACCATCAGTATGTCCCCAGCTGTCCTTGATGCTTATGGCTTCACCTTGAAAGTCCAGTGTACTAGATAGTGGTCAGAGACCACGTCTGCTCCTCTCCTCGAACTTGTGTCCTGTAGACTCCGTCTCCACTTTCTTGAGGTTGGAATGGAGTTTAACTGGTTTTTGGTGTGTCCACCTGGTGAAATCCATGTCACCTTGTGTAAATTCTTGTGTTAGAACACACTGCCATCAATCGACAAATCACATTCGTTCCATCTGCTCTCACAGATTCCCAAAACTTCTATTCTATATCTCTTCATTTCTGTGGCTACCTGGGCAACCTTTCCGGTTTCGTACATTGTACGAACATTCCACGTCCCCACCCTAATTTTTGCTTTCATCGAAAGAAGGCACATCGATTGACTGGCTTCCCGAAGGCTTTCACCAGCCTGCGTCATTTCACTTCCAGATTCCAGCGAAGAATAAGGTTACTGTTTATAATTTTATAATTTTGAATATATTAGTGTGTTGAAGTTTCTGTGACGATTTGGTTTAGTTTTGGGAGTGAAGTCGCTACCACCACACCATCCCCCTTTATCCGGGCTTGAGACCGGCTAGAAAACTAGCGAGCTAGTAGTCTAGTCGGGGTTGAAAAAACAGCATACATTTGAAAATTCAACTCATTCTACGTTGTAATCGGATAAGTGAAGTGAAGCGTGTTGGTTATTGTATTCAAATATCCAGCCAGCCGATAAGTCTTCTCTCTATGAAGGCGAAATTTCAAAGTACCGACATGGAATACTCACACCACTTTAATGAATATCTACAATTAAGCGAACAGAACTGTGAAAAGAGCAAATATATTGAAGCCGATGTTGATGTGGGTTCGCAAAATAGTGGTGGTCACGAAACACTGGTTGAATGAAAGCCTACCTTGATGAACTCACGTGGAAGGACAAATGGAGCCCATGAGAACCTCGCGTGAAATCATGCTGATCTCCATGCCAAACTACATACACATTGTCTAATGTTTGTTGAAATGAAATCGTTTCTGTGGTTCAAAACTCCATCCGAAAAGCATACAGGATAGAAAAATGCGAATCGCCACAGGATCAACAGAAAACGACATATGTTATTATCGAAATGATTCAATAGTCTATACTCAATCGAAGAAAACACTTAGGCGCTAATGCTCTCATAAGCCTAGTAGTAGTATTCAGATGTCATTCACTTCTTAACTGCCGACACGTTTGAAGAAGGAATTGGTGACGAAGATTTAAGAAAATCAAAATTTATCTGGTGTTTATTCACCGTGATGACTAGAGTGAATATTGAATAGATTTTGTTAGCACAAAAACAACCATTGAATTCATGTAGGCGGAAGTCATTCACATTGAGTTGTCGCGACAAATACCAGTAGTCTCATTACGAGAGTGCACGGCTGAAAATGAGAATGGATTGCTTTCATCTGTCTATTACCGACAAGAGATCCGAGGGGAGTTAGATAGACGTGTATAATCTACTGGCCAGTGATCATAGATAGCCACAGAGACAGATGTATCAACCCACACAAGAATTCGTGACCCAGTCAAAATTTCTAATTAAGCATGCACTTCCTTTCACTTCGATTCTAGCGAGAATATTTGAGAATAATTAACAAGCATTGTAAATTATTTGTTTTCTATATTCAGTGAAATTGTCACACAGAAAACTACTAGCAATCACTACCTGGTGATGACGATTAGGCACATTATGCGATGAGTGGCTTCAGTCGAGCCAGGACTGTGCTGATGTGCAATTGCATATGTCTTCCTAAACAAAGTATTACGGAAGACGGTATTAACATTACAGTATCCGCATTGTGAAATCGCAGCTTACTTTCAGGGGGATTAGAAAGTCACCACATCATCTACATGTTATGGTTTGACAGGGAAAACCAGCCGGACAGGGGAGGATTGCCTGGCCTCAATTGTGGGAAGCTGGGAGGCAAAGCTTGCGTCGATTTTATTAGGACATAATAGGCCCTGTCCTTTCTCCATTTCTGCTTTCTTTCTTCTTGCATGACTTGCCACACTCTGATTAAATGAAGTTCGTTAAGTATGAACACTATCCATCTGTTTAATGCATGTTAACTCCCAGCTAGGCTGTACTTAGTTTAATAGCTTTCTATCAGGAGTTAGCAAAGGGTCTGGTCCAACGGCCTAATACTAAATCCTTCTAAGTGTCAGACGGTTAACTTCTGTTTTCGATGTAGAAGAAAGTTAAATGAAGTGGTTTTATTTCTATGTCCACCGCAAAATTGATGATAGTTATATAGAAATCAAGTCTGACGTTAAGTATCTTGGAGAAATCCTCTCTTCTGACATATCCTGGCCTTTCCATGTCTTAGCGATTTCTAAAATAATATTTCGTCTGACTTATAACATCAAGAAGTTAAGGCACTCATGCACAACCCAAGCTCTCCTCTTACACTTTGCCATCACGTGCATCTTACCTATTCTTGTTCACTGCATACTCCTTTTATTTCCTGGATTACTTAAAAAATAATATATCATACTTCGTAGAACTCTGAAGTTTGTCAGTCAGTAGAGCGGTTGGTATCCCATTGTTGCATATCGTTGCGATTTTCATTGATAGGAACTTGACTTCATGCAACAAATTCGGCAAAGAAATTTTGTGAGACTGTGACCATCCACTTTACCCGCAGCTCCAACCTTGTGTCTCCTCGGGTAAAACTAGAAGTCTTTTCAGAAGACTTTATGCACTTTCACTATACTTTATTGGTACGTACTCTTAGGCATGAACTAACTAACCTTCTTTGCACTAACTAAATAAACCATTTCCTCCATCCTTACCCCATCAAAATTTATTATTATTGCATTTCTTATATTTTTGCAATACTCTCAATTTTGTGCCTTAGTTTATTTTTTCTCCAAAGTGTGAACATTATTTAAGCTGTGTGAATAACTGTTCACTATATCCAATAAAATGTAACATGCTCAAATACTCAGACTGAATCGACCACACTGTGGGAAACAAACTCAATATTAATATCAGTAAAATGTTTGAGGATTGTGGATTAGAAAAAATAAAGCATAAAAGGATTTCGATAGTTTACACACAATGATAAGTTTTGTTATTGGTAATATTTCGAGCAAGATTACTGCCCGTATTCACATCCCTGTTGGAATTGTTTTATTCACACATTTATGACTTTTACTGATATAAACATATATATATTTAATTCATTATTTTGTTTTTGCTCATTCAAGTTTTTGTATTGAGAATTATATTCCAAGTTGTTGATAGTTGTACTGAGTCACCCTTGTTACATGTATCCGGTGAGACCTTAATGAATATAGACGTATATGCCATCAAGATTTCTCTCGACAATACTAAGACCGACAAGAGACAACTCAAAAGGTACATCCATTTGAATTAGTGAGGCGACCAAAAACCAGCAAAATAGAGGAAGAGGAAATACTAGTCAGCTTTGATGTTAACAGACTTTATATTAAAATACCCATTCAAATGGCCATGAATGCACTGAAAGAGAAACTGAAGGAAGATAATGCCCTGAAAGACAGAACACAGTTATCCGTAGAAAAGGTAATTAAAGGGGTGGAATTCTATCTGACAACAACATATTTCACATTCGATGGGAAAACATACCAACAGAATGAAGGAGTAGCTATGCGATAGCCTATCTCACCAATAATAGTTGACATATTCATGGATTATTGGGAAGAGAATTCCATTAAACCATTCAGGTCATCACTAAAATGTTGGTTGAGATATGTAGACGACACACTAGTAATAGTGAAAAAAACGATACTGATAAACGTTTCTCACACTTCAACAGCCACATCAACTCAATAAAATGCACTATGGAATTAGAGAATGAAATCGGGGAACTGCCCATGTTAGACTGGAAACAACAAAGAATGACAGATGTTAGCATAAAAACGACGGTATATAGAAAAACCACACACTCTGGAAGATTCCTTGATTATCACTCAGCTCATCCACTCACGGTAAAACGAGGATTAATACAAGGTCTCGCAGACAGAATATGTAGACTTACAACAACACCAGAGGACCAGCGTAAAGAAATAAAAGTCCTATTCAAAATACTACTCGAAACCAACTACCCTAAAGAATTTATAAAAGATAATATAAAAAGAGAAAAAAGAGGGTAAAACCGGAGAATAACAAGATGGAAGAATGGAAAAAGACAGTCGCAATACCATATAAAATTGATACATCAGAGGCAATTCAAAGAAACCTCAAAAATATTGGCATTCGAACAACCTTTAAACCGACGAATCTAATAAAAAATAAAATAAATCCACTGAAAAATCCCATAAAAATGATGGATCAAGACAATTTGATTTACAAAATATCTTGTGCTGACTGTCCGACTAAATATGCGGCGCAAACGTCCAGATCACTCAAAATAAGAGTGAATGAACATAAACGCCTAACCAAAGGTCAACCGACAGGAACACAAGCCTACAAGAATCTTGAAAACAATTCATCGATAGCTGCACATGCATGGGACAAAAACTACAATATCGATTAGTACAATGAACATGGACAAATGGAAGAGAGACATAACAGAATCTATATTCATTATGTCTGCAACAGGCTGTTGGAAATATTCTTTGTGACCTCCCCGCCAAGTATCTGATCCGTATAGAAGAACTGACTGACTTTACGTTTGTATTGAAAATCCGTAATTCGTTGTTGATGCTGAGTGACAGATTTCCAGATTTGTTTTAGACTGATGAGTGTTTCTCGCCCTCCCGATTCTGGATTTGACATTCCCGTCCGTTCCGACTGCCTGTAGTTGAGACAATGCTCCCTAGATAAGCCTCACTGAGTTTTCCTTTGTGGATCACTTGACATGTGCCGTTGTCGTAAAGCTGTTGAATAAGGTTGGTGAATATTTGGGGTACGCCACAGTATTCGAGTAGTTTCCAAATTACTTCGCGATCAACGCTAACTGTCGAAGGCCTTCTCGAAGTCTATAAAGTTGAGGTAGAGGTTTGATTGCCATTCCATGCTTTGCCCTGTGATGATGATGCGTAGAGTTGCAATTTGGTCAGAAAATGATTCGCCTTTCCTGAATGCAGCCAGCTTGTTCTGGTCGGAGTTCTGTCTCCAGTGCGTCCTTTATTCTCTCCAGGATGATGCAACTCGGGATTTTACTTTACTAGATAGTGGTCTGAAACCACATCTCCTCTCCTACACGACTTTGTGTCCGGTAGGCTCTGTCTCCACTTCCTTGAGATTTAAATGAAGTCAATCTGGGTTTCGGTGTGTCCACCTGGTGAAATCCATGTCACCCTGTGTAAATTCTTGTGTTTGAACACACTGCCACCAATCACAAAATAATTGATGCGCAGAAGTCTGTGAAGAGTTCACCATTGTCGTCCATTTCCCTGAGAGCCTTATGTATCATGGTGTTCCCATCCTCTATTGTCTCCTCTCAGCTTCGCATCCATATCACTCCTCAGGATTTTGGATATCGCCATTTGGGACGTTGTCCATTAATGTTTGTAGTTGTCTGTATAACGCCTCCTTCTTTTCTTGTTCTGAGACGTTTGAAGGCCCATAGCATTGAATGATTGTAAGCTTCCATCCTTTTGAGTTGAACATGGCTGTCACTATCCTCGAGAAGACTGGTTCCAACTGGATGAGAGATTTGGCTGCTTTTGGTGACATCATGATGACCACTTCATCGGTGTGCTCCTGGATGTCCGCAGGGTGACCGGAATAGATTATTGTCTCTCCAGTTGGTAGTTGGCACCTTCCACATTCGTTCCATCTGCTCTCACAGATTCCCAAAACTTCTATTCTATATCTCTTCATTTCTGTGGCTACCTGGGCAACCTTTCCGGTTTCGTACATTGTACGAACATTCCACGTCCCCACCCTAATTTTTGCTTTCATCGAAAGAAGGCACATCGATTGACTGGCTTCCCGAAGGCTTTCACCAGCCTGCGTCATTTCACTTCCAGATTCCAGCGAAGAATAAGGTTACTGTTTATAATTTTATAATTTTGAATATATTAGTGTGTTGAAGTTTCTGTGACGATTTGGTTTAGTTTTGGGAGTGAATTCGCTACCACCACACCATCCCCCTTTATCCGGGCTTGAGACCGGCTAGAAAACTAGCGAGCTAGTAGTCTAGGCGGGGTTGAAAAAACAGCATACATTTGAAAATTCAACTCATTCTACGTTGTAATCGGATAAGTGAAGTGAAGCGTGTTGGTTATTGTATTCAAATATCCAGCCAGCCGATAAGTCTTCTCTCTATGAAGGCGAAATTTCAAAGTACCGACATGGAATACTCACACCACTTTAATGAATATCTACAATTAAGCGAACAGAACTGTGAAAAGAGCAAATATATTGAAGCCGATGTTGATGTGGGTTCGCAAAATAGTGGTGGTCACGAAACACTGGTTGAATGAAAGCCTACCTTGATGAACTCACGTGGAAGGACAAATGGAGCCCATGAGAACCTCGCGTGAAATCATGCTGATCTCCATGCCAAACTACATACACATTGTCTAATGTTTGTTGAAATGAAATCGTTTCTGTGGTTCAAAACTCCATCCGAAAAGCATACAGGATAGAAAAATGCGAATCGCCACAGGATCAACAGAAAACGACATATGTTATTATCGAAATGATTCAATAGTCTATACTCAATCGAAGAAAACACTTAGGCGCTAATGCTCTCATAAGCCTAGTAGTAGTATTCAGATGTCATTCACTTCTTAACTGCCGACACGTTTGAAGAAGGAATTGGTGACGAAGATTTAAGAAAATCAAAATTTATCTGGTGTTTATTCACCGTGATGACTAGAGTGAATATTGAATAGATTTTGTTAGCACAAAAACAACCATTGAATTCATGTAGGCGGAAGTCATTCACATTGAGTTGTCGCGACAAATACCAGTAGTCTCATTACGAGAGTGCACGGCTGAAAATGAGAATGGATTGCTTTCATCTGTCTATTACCGACAAGAGATCCGAGGGGAGTTAGATAGACGTGTATAATCTACTGGCCAGTGATCATAGATAGCCACAGAGACAGATGTATCAACCCACACAAGAATTCGTGACCCAGTCAAAATTTCTAATTAAGCATGCACTTCCTTTCACTTCGATTCTAGCGAGAATATTTGAGAATAATTAACAAGCATTGTAAATTATTTGTTTTCTATATTCAGTGAAATTGTCACACAGAAAACTACTAGCAATCACTACCTGGTGATGACGATTAGGCACATTATGCGATGAGTGGCTTCAGTCGAGACTGGACTGTGTTTGGTGGGGTGCTTCCTCTTTTCGTCCCAATTCAACCTGTACGGAAGCGATATCATCACTACAGTGGCCTCATTTTGAAGGCGAATAATTTTCGTTGAACTTTCAGCTAAATTTCTGGGGGATTAGAAGGTCACCACATCATCCACATGTTATGGTTTGACAGGGAAAACCAGCCGGACAGGGGAGGATTGCCTGGCCTCAATTGTGGGAAGCTGGGAGGCAAAGCTTGCATTGATTTTGCTAGGACATAATAGTTACATCTCTGCAAGAATAAATCTTTTAAAGCGAATAGTTGATCTGTTTCGTAATGAGGAATACGGAATTGTTGTGAATCTGGATTGAGAGCGTCAGATGAGCATATCGACTTTTGATTAGTGAGGACAGCTTTTTGGCAGTAAATTTGCAAGCCATTGACGACTGTGCGTTACAGTTGAAATCCAATTTTGTGAATAGGACCCACCTTTTCTCTTTGAACGTGCCTGCCCAGAATTCCATTTATATTAATGGATGTCTAATGTACATGTCTAAAGATGATATACTCTCACTTTTTCAACTGGTGTCGATTTACAGAGTTTCTTTCCGAAATATAACGTTCTGAGTGCACCGTGATTCGGTGACGTGAGAGAATGAATTCCCTTGACTTTATTGTAGTCAGCGTCTAGCAGATGGTTCGTGTCAGCTTTTGGAAAGACAAGACAGTGCTTCCGAAGTCATAATAAGATGTGTTTCACACAGGCATTCTATATCTCCATTTCCTCTGCTACCAGTTCAATTTTTATGTGACATTCCGTCTGATGTGGCAAACTACACAGAATCTGTTGTCTCTTGTCACATATCATATTGTCATTTTATTTGTTTGCTTTGCAGATAGAGACGTCATGCATATCGATCAGTTCGAGTCGACAATTTGAACTACATGAAACTTTCCGAGTCGACATTATTCGTTAATTTGAATGAAACGTTTTCCTTTTAATAATAATCACAATCACATTATCACTAACAATTGCTTCCCAATCTCTTCATTGTTTTTCTTTCGCAGTTTGACAAGTACTCCGGCGGATTTGAATAGGGTTTGAAATGTTTAGCGGCAGTTACAGTTAATAACGCTTTTCTCGAGAGAATTAGTCGCACATGTTAGTAACTTTGAAAGTGGCCACAAATAAGATTGCATTATCTTCAACCAGTCACTGTGAAATGAAATTATGTTAGAATTGAATTCAATCACTAGCCATACTACGGATTGACATACGAATCAAGTATTCTATAGTGTGGAATGTGTAGAGATGAAATATTGGGATATATGCATGTTTTCGGGGTGCTAAGTGTCACAAATAAGGTAAAGTTGGACACATCAAGTTTGTTTGCAGAAGTTCGAATACTTATGTTACTCAAAATCCTGATAATTCTTCCAATTTATCCGGTAAAATGCAGTCGACGTCTCTTTCACCTTTTCCCAATACTCAATCTCATCTAATGAGAACCTTCACTACAAGTTCAGGCAAGTCCCATTGTTTTATAATTGATACTGGGAGTACTGAATCTATAATTTCTAAGAAAGATTTACAATCGATTTGTAAGAATGTTCAGACAGACCCTACTACTAGTTCAATTACAGGCATAACTGGTCATAAATTACCTCTTATCGGTGCTACCAACATTTCTTTGAAATCAGACAGTGGTAATTTTGTAAATATTCCCTTTCTTGTTAGTCTTGTATTTCAAGACGTCTAAGTAAGAGTGAACTAGGGTACTCACAAACCCAGAAAGAAGCTCTAGCAGTTGTATGGGCAATAAGACGCTTGCACAAGTATCTCTTTGGTACTAAGTTTCACATAGTTACTGATCATCAAGCTTTGAAATTCATTTACAATCCAGAAAAATCTTTGAATAAATCATCTGCTGCTATGGTTCAAAGATGGAGTTTAGAACTAAGTGCATATGATTACACTATTGAACATAGATCGGCAAAGGATATACCTCATGCAGACTTCTTATCTCGTTATTCATTATTTGAAAATGCTGCTAATGATACTGATTGCTTATTAGTCCAGCCGTTACCGGTGGATCGAGTTCGACTTATAAATGATACTCGGAAATATTACGGATGCGTTATAAATGCAACAAAAAGAGGTTGGAATGTTCAGTGTAAGCGAAGATTTCCAGACTTTTATAAGCGAAGAGATGAGATTTCAGTCCATCCTGAAGGATTTCTATGTCTGAATGACAGAATTATTATTCCTCCAACATTAAGATCTGCGATTTTGGATGATCTACATTCTGCTCATCTAGGAGCTGATAAGATGAAATCATTAGCACGCCTAACATGCTGGTGGCCGGAAATTGATGCTGACATTAACAAAAGATCAAAGAGCTGTTCTAGCTGTTTACATAAAATGTCCTATGGGAAGTCATCGTGGACACCGTGGCCTGCATCTTGTGAGGTTTGGCAGCGTATTCATGCAGATTACTGTGGTCCATTCTTAAATTCATATTATGCTTTAGTTATTGTGGATTCTTATTCTAGATGGCCAGAAGTCATCATTACAGATAGTCCTAATGCCAAATTCACTCACAGAGCGTTGAGAAAGATTTTTAGTCGAGAAGGAATTCCAGATGTCTTAGTTACTGACAATGGTACTCATTTTACGGAGAAGAACTTCAATGATTGGCTCAAACATATAGGTTGTCGTCATTTGTACACAGCACCACGTCATCCTCAGTCAAACGGGTTGGCAGAAAATTTTGTACGAACATTAAAGAGTGCTATAGCATCAATGAGTCCTCAAAATCTTGATGAGCTAGAGAGATGTGTGGATAACTTCTTACTTCAATATCGCAATGCGGAGCATACAAGTACTCATGAAAGTCCTGCAAAACTATTCAAATCTCGAATTCTCAGAAAGCATCTGATGTCCACGACTTCTGATGTACATTATTACAGAGGGAATGATTATAGACCTTCTATTGGTATCATACTACAAAGAATGGGAAATCGAATGGTGAAGATATTAGACATCGAAGATAATTCAGTTCATAACAGACACTTGGATCAAGTGAGAATAAATGAGGTAGGTCGTTCCGATTATGATTATAATGACTCCGCTACTAATCCTCATTTTGTAGATAATTCAGAAATAAGTCTAGATGATACTGATGGAAATAATATCACAGAATCAGTTAGAAGATCGCAGAGACTGGCAAGCAAACCGCGATATCATAATAAATACGCAAGGAGACATTCGAGGTGTGGCGGATGTGGTGATTGACTATTTCTATCTCTGTATTGTTTAAATACTTACTGTTGATTGTTAATATTTCTTATATGAATTGAATTAGAATTCCGCTAAATACAAATTCCTGAATTCCGCCCTCTCTGTGTTTTTTTTGGATTCTTGTAATTCGGTCATCTCGAAATACTAATACTACGATTACAATTAATTACTACACTACCGCTGAAATTTCAGCAAGCCAATGCATAAGTTTTGAAACAACAGGAAATATTTAATTGTAAAATCATTCCTCGTTGAATTTTACCGGACGAACTGAAATTGCTTGGCGGAAGGCTTCTAGATATCAGTCAGCCGATTTCCGCATTTTCCATACGTTCGATTAACGTAGTTCTACACTTATCTATAATGTATTTCTAATACAACACAAAATACTGTTACTAATCTAGTGGCGATATGTTTGTTTACATAGTTAGTCAGCATCAACAGGGTTCCTGCAGGGTTGGAAGAAAATTATTTGAAACTGCAGAAGGGTAGAAATAGTTATATGATTTACACTCCAGAATGCATAATTTTTGAAAATAGTGGTGATGGAGTAGTAAGCAGGCGTTCAAGTTGATCACAAAATTGATACCTAGAGACTAACACAACAAACAGCTTATAATTTTTGATGAAGTTATCAGAAAATGTGGAATAATTCACAAAACTATAATTCTTTAAAGTATCAGTGGGAGGCTGAAATATTGAGGATTGTTCATTAATTTAACGACGGTCAAGTTGTGTAAAGTGGATGCTCACGTTTTTTTTGGAACATAGGAGTTTCACTTCTTCTGATGGATTCCGATGACTGTAGCTGTTCATAGAATCGAGAAAGTAAGATTCAGTTAACTGTCCATATAATCGAGCTAACACCGTTAATATGAAGATAAAAGATTTAAGTAACAAAATCAAATAATTAGGAATTACTATCTGTGAATAACCACAGAGGAGAATCTTTCCAGAAATTCATGAAAACCAATAAAAAAGCAAGATTAGTAATAGAAGCGATGGAAACAGTGAGAATAATGGAGAACTGGAAGCCTCTCTAACACTGCTGCATAAAGAATGATCAACAGAGGCAATTTCTTGCAAGCAATCACAAAACAGGGGGTGATGAGGTGAGAGTTGGATAGCTAGGATCCATTTCGAAGAGCACATTGATTTCAACGTCTATCGATTCGCTGTATACGTAGCGCTACCAATAAGCATCCAATTTAAAACTAGATGCTGTATTCACTTCATGAAAATAAGTACCCAGAAGAATTTTCGTAAAAGCCTAATTGTTTCAGACAATGCATCTCAAAGAAGTGACTTAGTTGATGCGTCTCATGATGGCCAATCATCCCATTCATTTGGAACCTTCCTTACCGATGTATGTCAACGAAATAATCATTTTGATAAATCCAACCTCATTTTCAATAAGGATACACAATGGAGAGCCTAAATGTCTATTATTTCCAAGACTGACACTAATAGGTGAGTACATATTCAATATGTTGATCAAGATAAAACGGGGTTATTCTTCAATGACAACAGATAAAGTTCACAACAGTTCAGGGCAATAACTCACTATTCGATTGTGGAAGAGTTATCAAGTCAAACATTAATGCATTTTTATTCAATATTCACTCGTTGTCGGTTCCGTCCTAGTCGGGGTTGAGTGTTTGCTTAGCTGAAGTGTGCTGACTCATCGAAAAGTGCCACGGATGCACTTCACTCACTTCACATCCCACATGTCTAATCATTGTGAATTATTTGTGTGAGAGAGTTCGGCTGACTTGACATTCACATTTCCCTTCAAATTTTTTCGACATCTTCCGACTCAGAAATTTCGGATAACCGTTTATTTTGTCATTCTATGGTAATACAGTTAACACCAAACTGTGAATAACTTTTTCGAAGAGTAAACGTCGTTCGTATGTGATTTGCAGTTAACACTGGATGAATCATGGTTCTCTCACAACCTCAATTTCCCCTTCCTCACCAATGATTTCATTCAGCTGTCTCCTCAAATAATATCTAATCCAGCTTCAATGACTCCAGCATATCTGTTTGACGATAGGCCACTTTTTGGATCATTGATTCAGTTCCTTATTGTTTCATTTTTCTGACTGGTCATCTTGTCTTCATTATGGATGTATGGCGTCTGTTCTTAAAAGTCTGAATCCTGTCATTCACTCTATCCTGTGTGTACACTCGGAATCTCTGGAGCATGTAAATGCACAGAGCAGATATAAGTGTTACAAATCCGTTCGTGCTTTCTAATCGGAAAGTAGTAAATTTGCACAATGGTCCTGCAGATTTATTTCAGCTCTGCCACAAATCCCAGACGTCAGACTGACATTAATCCTAATATCAGTGCATGAGTTAACACTCATCTTTACTACATTGGGGAAAACTAGTACATGGAGTGTGAACCAGTAGATGTATCTTATTTATAATGAAATCGATTTCTCACTCACGACGCTCTTGTGACTTGTTACTTTCTGAAAAAACAGTCATCTGTAATTACCTGAGTGTTCACTGACATTATTCAATGAGTCCTACCACTTGACCTATATAGGTGAAATGAAAAACAGCGATCAGAATAATCCACGTGATGGTGCTCATGATATGCACATGCGAAGACATCGTCATTCCCAATCACTCAGTCATGACATGATCAGGCTAAATGACCAGTTAAACTGGTAATTGAGTCATCCATTATTATTCGGATAGACACTTCAATAATGACACTAAAATAAGAAATGAAAACACCTTAAGAAGTCAGTTTAATCATGTGACTCAATACGTAGGTGTTGGTCACGATCATAATGATTAATGTATTAAAGCGGATGAAGTGATTCATCGAGTTAATTCCTTCTAATCTACTTTAAATGTAGACAACGATGATCGGAGAGAAATTGCTTGTGTTAATCTCGCTGGGTCTGTTTTCGTTCACTTGGGATAACTGACAGCAATATAGGTGCAAACATGAACAGATATATTCTAATATGAATATATATGCACAAGTAGATTTACATGCATATACATGTACCTTAAGCATTGTTAGTGAAACTGGTGAAGTGCCGTGTGAATAAATGACCGAGGTTGAGTGCAGTATGTTAGACATTAAAGCCTCGTCTGTTACATGAAGTATTGTATTTCTACGCTTAGGTCTGACATACTTGTCCGTGATTAGATTATCTCACCATATAAATGTCGTCTTCTGATTTGTGTCTGTCATCAGTTACATACAAATGCTATCACGATTTTACACAGGTGAAGACAAACAAGGTGAAACGAACGACAGCCTCATCCTATTCTGTTTGATAGTTTGTTTATGCTTTATCCCAAAACAGCACTCATGATGTTAGGTAGAATTCTCAACATTCGATACAACATAGAATATAATTCACCCAACAACAACAAAAAGAGCAAATACTTGATAAAAGCAAATATTTATCGTTTTTAACAATTATTGGAAATACTATCAGGAAAAACTTCAAATATCAGAAGATAAACGAACCATTTGTTCTGCTAATCATATTCGAATTTATAGGTTTCACCTGTTACAAAATATCTTTCACGTAGAACGTGTGTCGTTAATGGTATCACTTAGCGTTTCCAGATATTCATATGAGCATACAGAATTTCATAATGATTTTTATTCCTACCTCACGAGATGCGAGGAGAGAATTGTAAATGAAGTGGGTAGCAAGATTGTTACAATATGCATGTAGATCATTCTTCACATGAGTTCACGTCTGTTTACACTACAGTAGTCTCGGGGTGACTACGTGGTGCATCACTTGTCTCAATGGAAAACCTGTAATACCCTTCATACAGAAGGAATGACTGTATGAATTCCCAATAAACACGAAATTCGTATGCTGTGATATCTGTCTGCCTTCAGTCACTCAGCGTCACTTTCGACGTGAGAATACAGGGTTAATTATTTCAAGTTGAAGACTAAGTCATGATGTTTATCGTCACACCAAAATTAAAATGTTGGCGAAATAAATAGCAACCTGTCAAGGAGAGTACTTACAACAACATGAACTATTCCTGCAGACAGCGTGATATGCAGATAAGTGGTCGGGAGGCGTTTGCTGTATTTTACATTTTTATTAGTAAAATTCTTAATAAGACATGTTTGTGAACAACCACAAATCCTCAACGAAGTCTAATTAACGTAACACTGCTTACTACTGTATAATTCATATAAGTAGTAAGAAACCACTTGTGTCAGATAGTGGCTACCTTATTAACTTCGAGACAAGCCGGTTGACATTTGCAGAAATGATTTTACTCAAATGAGACTAAGAATCATTGAGCATATTCAACCAGTTTACCTGTCACACATCTTGTCACAGATGTGAGTTTCCTACAGTTTGAAATAGCAGTAGACTGAAATTTCATCAACATCACTTCAAATCCACTGTAAAAGTAGATTCAAGGTATTTCACGTTGATTCTCACAGTCTGTTTACTGGTATGTTATTTTCTTTCAACGTTGAACGTTGTTTCAGATGTTATCAAATTAAACGGATATTTGAAATTGAATGGACTAATGAGACTGTAAGACAGGAAAAATGTTGTGAACTCTCTGAATAGGCATTCCACATCGACTACAGTTTAATAATAGACATGCAATTGTACATTTTGTTTAGAATTCAGTATATGACTACTTTCCGATTAGAAAGCACGAACGGATTTGTAACACTTATATCTGCTCTGTGCATTTACATGCTCCAGAGATTCCGAGTGTACACACAGGATAGAGTGAATGACAGGATTCAGACTTTTAAGAACAGACGCCATACATCCATAATGAAGACAAGATGACCAGTCAGAAAAATGAAACAATAAGGAACTGAATCAATGATCCAAAAAGTGGCCTATCGTCAAACAGATATGCTGGAGTCATTGAAGCTGGATTAGATATTATTTGAGGAGACAGCTGAATGAAATCATTGGTGAGGAAGGGGAAATTGAGGTTGTGAGAGAACCATGATTCATCCAGTGTTAACTGCAAATCACATACGAACGACGTTTACTCTTCGAAAAAGTTATTCACAGTTTGGTGTTAACTGTATTACCATAGAATGACAAAATAAACGGTTATCCGAAATTTCTGAGTCGGAAGATGTCGAAAAAATTTGAAGGGAAATGTGAATGTCAAGTCAGCCGAACTCTCTCACACAAATAATTCACAATGATTAGACATGTGGGATGTGAAGTGAGTGAAGTGCATCCGTGGCACTTTTCGATGAGTCAGCACACTTCAGCTAAGCAAACACTCAACCCCGACTAGGACGGAACCGACAACGAGTGAATATTGAATAAAAATGCATTAATGTTTGACTTGATAACTCTTCCACAATCGAATAGTGAGTTATTGCCCTGAACTGTTGTGAACTTTATCTGTTGTCATTGAAGAATAACCCCGTTTTATCTTGATCAACATATTGAATATGTACTCACCTATTAGTGTCAGTCTTGGAAATAATAGACATTTAGGCTCTCCATTGTGTATCCTTATTGAAAATGAGGTTGGATTTATCAAAATGATTATTTCGTTGACATACATCGGTAAGGAAGGTTCCAAATGAATGGGATGATTGGCCATCATGAGACGCATCAACTAAGTCACTTCTTTGAGACGCACTGTGTGATACAATTAGGCCACTACTTAGATTCTTGTTTTAATTTCAATTGAAATATCATCCTCCATTCTGAGTAAAACCGTTGGTGGGACGTAGAGATAGTATCCCAAGCCCGTGAAATTCACCACTTTTACTTTAACTTCAGATCTTTATCTTGCAGCCCTACACACCCTTCGGAATGCAAAGTAATAAAATAAGACAAATAAGTATAATACAGTGAGCGTCTTTAGATTTGTTGCCTTGTTACGCTAGCTTCATTTGCAAATATAATTCAGTGGACAGATATGGAATTCACAATACTTGGAGTAAAACAATATGTCGAATGTGAAACCAACTAGTGCTTGCAGTGGTACAGAATTCTCATGGAGAACACAAATTGAATGAACTTTAAGTATCGGTGAGGTTGGTCTTGCAGAATGGGATTGGTGGTCTCACATCCTGCCTTATTCTTTTCTACTGGGCGTACTCCTGGCATGGTGAAGTCGTTTCCACAATTGGCTTCTGGAACGCTTCACTCAGTCGATTCACACGTGATGTGAAGCCTTGAGTCGCATAGGATGCAGTAGAAAGTTTTAATGGGCATGAGTTATCATAGGGCAGATGCGGTTAGCTGCTGAAGTAGACCACATATGCATACAAAAAATCAAAGTTGAAATACTTAATCTCCACGTAGCTTGATAGAATCCAGCGACACTCAAATGGTGATGCAACTAAAATTACTCCACCTCTCTTATAGTTGTTGGAAGCTTCAAGTGAAAATTTGAATTCAATATATGTGTGACACTTTGGTGCTGTGGTAGTAAGTAATTCTATATTAGTTTGTTTATTAGATGTATCATACTTTGAAACAGTTTTATTAATTATAGGGTGACACAATTCAATCTTCACAGCCACATCAACAATTATAACCATACAAATTGGAAAATTTACTTTTGTAGTCTTCTCTGTATTCTTCTAATCGTGGTAAGGATAATATCCTTTTCTAGATGTCCTGGAGGGTTTTTGAGTCTTTTGTGTTACACGTATACTCACTTCATTCAATAAATACAGATTCCGTTATCAATATCTCCACTCCACATGGTTACATTAAATTTTGAAAATGTCATCCTATCTCATCCTATGAGATAGCTGCGTGTAATTGTGTGTATTGAATTCTCTAACTGAACCGTTCTCCAGATTTTCTATCTTATTTGGGTCAACTAATCTAGATTTTGCTGCTGGAATTTTATGCTCGGTTCGTCTGACTTACTCCGTTCTACTGTTTGACTTACGTAATTAACCTCTTAATCATTCCAGTAGCGCATAAGATAAACTAAATTGCTTTCTTTTAAAGACCCAATGGCAGGATCTCTTAACCGACTAAGCTTGTTTCTAATTGTGTTTGTGGGTTTGAATGCCACTTGTATTCCTGCCTTGTTAAGAATTCTGAGTAGGGTTTCTGAGGTTTTTTTTTCTTGAATACAAATACTACTTATGATTTAGATTCCTCATTGTTGGTGTTGTCATTATCTTGTGCATGTTTGACATGCATGTCGTCATTAAAATTACTAGTAATGTTGTTATTATCATCATCATAATTATTGTTACTAATACTACTATTACTATCTCTACTGTCATAAGTGAATTTTATTTTCACATTTCCATGCATAATTTCTGACTCATTTATCAGAGTAATTAGTGGGTTTCAAAGCTCCTCTTATAAGCCTCACCTTCTGTCCTAGATTTAACTTCGTACTACTTAGTATTTGTGCTCTGTTATTTAAACATGCCACATATTATATTGTCAATAATATAGGATAGAATGATCAGAAGTCCAAATATCTGTTTGAATGTGTGTGTGTTTCTTGTGAACGCTAGTGTTTGTTTTCCTATATTCTTTCCTTGTTACGCTACAATCTATTATTCGAAGTTCTCCTTCCTGACTTTTCAATTCATAAGTGGATTGATTTCTCTTACCTTTGAGTTAATGTATTCGAAAAATCTATCTATATCCTGTGTTGTAAGTACAGTGAATGTGTCATCTATATATCTCCACCATATTTTGGGGTGGTGCTGAACATTTCAATCGTTGTTTTTCCCACCTATCCATGAATATATAATAATAATAATAATCTACTTTATTCCAAAAACAGTACTTATAACACAGAATGGAATTCGCAGCATTTGTCACAGTATTGCATCTGATTTACTTGAAATATAAATAAAATTACCCAAAGGAATTTGTCCACGTTTACGATATAAAGTCAAAAATATTCGAAGTAGGAATTGAGAATAATAAATACAATAGTAATAATAAAAATAATAATTGTGAGTTTGTTTCAAACAGTATGGTCGATTCAGTTAGGATATTTTAGCATGTAATAGATTATTGGACTTTTGTTCTGTTGATATAGTATAGTGAGCGGAAATACAAAATTAACACTTATAACACAGCTCAAATTAAGTTCACACTTATGAAAAAATAAACAAATAAAAACAAATTGAGACGACTATAAATATAAGTACAATAACAATAAAGCTTGATGTTGTAAGAATGCAAGAAATGGTTTATTTAGTAGTGCAAAGAAGATTAGTTAGTTCATGCCTAACACTATTTTCATCACATAAATTACGTAGTATAGTGGAAGTGAATAAAGTCTTCCAGAGGAGACACAAGGTTGGAGATGCGGGTAAAGAGGATGCTTATAGTCTGAAAAAATTCCACTGCCAAATTTTTAGCATGGAATCAAGTGCATATCAATCAAAATGTCAACGATATGCTCCAATGAGATACCACTGGCTCTACTGACTGACAACCTTCAGAGTTCTACGAAGTATGATATAGTATTTTTTAAGCAATCCGGCAAAGAATAAGAGTGTACAGTAAATAAGAATAGGTAATATGCACGAGTTGGCAAAATGTAAGAGGAGAGCTTGGGTTATGCTTGAGTGCCTTAACTTCCTAATGTAAAATGTCAGACGAAATATTCTCTTAGAAATCGTCAAGACATGGGAATGTCAGGATGGGTCAGAAAAGAGAATTTCTCCAAGATATTTAACGTCAGACTTGATTTCTATATCATTACATCAAAAACTTAAATTAACAGTCTGACACCTAGAAGGACTGTGTAGTTTGATGAATCTTCAAACAAGAAGTCTGTTTCATAGTCTACAAATTTCGTACGAGATGTGTTATTATAAATAAAATTGAAAGATAATTTGTATTTTTTTTAAATGGTTTCAAAATCAAACCTCTTATTAAACTATTCGACCTGCGGTTCTCAAGTTATATTTTCACCTGTATTGATGAGCAAATATTTGTCTTGGAACTTTTGGAAATCGATGCTTTAAATGCTTTAAATTGATTTAGTTTTATGTGAAGTAATATTCACTTATGTTAATCGTTTGAGTAACACTAACTTATGTGGGAAAGAAAAACGTTCCAATTTTGTTTGTTTTTTAAAGTTAAATGGATCATTAGTCGTTAAACTACATATTTATCAATTGACTACAACTGTTAAACGTGTATATCGGCTTGTCTGTGTGTTTTTTGTCTATACATGGTTTGATCTGCAATATTATATAAGGTATACCATAATATATTGTGGATATCAGTTTAGTGATATCAGTTTCCGAAAAATAATCTACAAGTACTGGGTTTGTGAGTGTGTGTGATTGATCCCATGGCAGATTTCATAGTAAACGTTATTGGATGATTAGGAGTAATGGATTGCTCTTTCCGAGATTTTAGCTGTCCTCACAGACGAACATATATAAATATTCATTTCGATGGTAGCCAAACATAAGCAGTGGATTCATATTCAGATATTAGGTTTATAAAAATCTCATTTGTTTCCAGGTAGGGACAGTAACTGATGTAGTTATGACACACTTTCTATTGAGTATTCATAATTGAGAGGAAGAAAAGACTTACCTAGCTCTCGTTTTTTATCGATATTTACCCGACTCTTGTCTGTTCGTGATAAAATCTACGTTTTAATTTAGGTCTTGAGTCAGACAGATTGTCCTTACTTTTCAAACACTACAAAAAGTAAGTAAACTATTGGTTCCAATACAAAGGAGACACAGAGAGAGAGAGAGCGTATAACCCAAACTGCTGTGATTGGTTTCCGATTTCTGGATGTGTTTAGACTAAGTTCAACTGTATTTCTACTAAATGTTTATTTAGTGCATATGGCAGTTGATGTGCATGGTAATCCAGTCAAAGTCCTATTCTCATAAAAACTGTGAATAACCTCAGATTCACTTGTTCTAAGCCTCCACTAATTTATTTTAAAGGTCGGAGTAATTGCGCTGAATACATCTTGATAGCATGAAGGCGATGAAAGATAGTGAGGGGTATTATCCCAGCACAGATAAACAAGTGGTTACTCAAACAAATTGTTTCATCATTGCTAAAAATTCGGAGGCGATCTCCTCCAGGATAATGAACGCCAGATTCAACTTCAAAGGAAGAAAAGTGTCAATTATACAATGTTATGCACCCACAAACAACGCACACCTCGAAAAGAAAGAAGAATTCTACAGACAAATACAGGTAGCAATGGACAATACTTCAGCTGGTGACATTAATATACTAATGAAAGACATGAACGCTAAACTGAGACCAGACAACACAGCAAGGGAACTCATCATGGGAAGAGAAGCTCTCGGAGAAATGAATGAAAACGGAGATCTCTTCGTCGAGTTCTGCGCTTTCAACGAACTTGTGATTGGTGGCAGTGTATACAAGCACAAAGATATGCACAGGGCTACATGGGTGTCACCAGATGGGCAAACCAAAAACCAAATCGACTTCATCTCAATGCTGCTCAAGGAAGTGGAGACACAAAAGTAAGAAGAGGAGTAGACATCGGCTCATACCACTATCTCGTACAAGGGACAATCCAAATCAAATTAAAAGCTTTCAGGGAAACAGGAGCTGCAGGCAGACCACAATACAAAGGATATCTTTATCGCAAGCATAAAGGACAAAGCCGAGACACAAATCAACACTAGAGAAGAGATCGGCGTCGAAAAGCACTGAGACAACCTGAAAACGGTGTGGAGTCAAACCTGCATGGAAGTTCTAGGCAGAGAAAAGAGACAGGACAAACAGTGGCTCACTACGGACACTTGGAAACTAATAGAAGAGAGAAGGACAGTGAAACAAAAGATTATCCAGTGCACTGACGAGCAACAAAATCAGGAGCTGAATGCAAGCTACAATACACTGAACAAAAGAGTGAAGAAGGGTGCCAGGGAAGACAAAAGAAAATATTATGAAACCATGTCTAGTGAAGCAGAACAAGCTGCAGGCAAAGGAGACCTCGCCACACTCTACCAAACAACTAGGCACCTTTCGGGCAAACGTTCGACACAGATTAAGCCAGTAAAGAACGACAATGGAAAGTCAATCACCAAAGAGGTGGAACAGAGAAAGCACTGGGTTGAACACTTCAAAAGACTTCTAAATCGTCCGCCACCTAAAACGCGCCCAACAATACCAACAACGGAAGCAGAACTACCAGTGAACACTGACCCCCCGACGAAATCAGAAGTCCTGAATGCAATCAAGATGCTTAAAGCTGGAAAACCAGCAGGACCAGATGGAATCCAAGCAGAAGCTTTGAAAATAGACCCAGAGACAACAGCGGACTTGATGAAGCCACTGCTGGAGAAGTTGTTGGAAGAGGGCAAGTACCCGAGGATTGGAAGAAAGGATGCTTATTCAAACTATCAAAGAAAGGAGACTTAAGTCGAAGCAAAACCTGGCGTGGAATTATGCTCCTGTCCATCCCAATTAAAATACTAAGCTGCATCGTCCTGGAGAGAATCAAACAAGCCCTAGATGCAAAACTCCGACCGGAACAGGCGTGATTCAAGAGAAACAAGTCATGTATTGATCAAATCGCCACTCTACGGATCATCATTGAACAAAGCTTTGAATGGCAGTCACCTCTCTATCTCAACTTCATCGACTTCGCAAAAGACCTTCGACAGTGTCGATCAAGAGATCATTTGGCCACTACTTTGTTACTACGAGGTGCCATCGACGATTATACATCTCATTCAACAGTTATACGACAATGCTTCATGTAAAGTAATCCACAACAGGAAAATTAATAAATCCTTCAAAGTGATGACAATAGTGAGGCAAGGCTGTCTACTATCGCCAATGATTCTCCTGATTGCAGTAGATTGTATAATGCGACAGACAACGGGCAATGAGGCAACGGGAATGAAATGGACTCACACGAAAAAATTGGAGGATATGAACATCGCTGATGATGATATATGTCTGATTTCCCACAAACTGAAAGATATGCAATTGAAAAGCAACAAGCTGGCAGAAGAAGCATCAAAGATAGGACCTCAGGTGAACACAGAGGTAGGTGATGAAGATTCCTGGGGAATACAACTGTGGACTATCTCATACAGATTCAGTATTTGTTAACATTTCCTTCACGAATGCATCAAGCTTAAACAGCATGCCATCTGTTCACTAAATACCATAGTATTAGTGTAATACATGACACATTTTGAACAAATCACATATCAAATAAGAATAAATAAAGTTTTGTCATTTTGCTTCCATATTAATTTTTTAAATTTAATATGTTGCTCAGTGAAACACTATTATCCAATGCTTCAATGTATGATGTATCCAATTAAACAAATCCATAAGGAGTACATACCAATATGGTAAGTTTACACCTATATTATTCTTATCATTTCAAGCGTCGGTGGCACAGTGGTTAAGACTCTCGCCGACCATGCAAATGGTCTGAGGTTCGATCCCCTACCGACGCACACCTGATATCTGTGGTCGGCCTGCAAAATTTGGGCTTCCGATATCACATGCTGAAAATTCCATACTTTTACCAAAAAGTACTGTGTGGAATCAAGCTGTAATCATCAATAAAAAATAGTTTAAGACCGTTAGACGAAAACCTTTTGCTAACTCTTGATAGTTCATCTTAGTACGGCCTAGCTAGGAGTTAACATGCATTAATCGGATGGATAGTATTCATACCTAACGAACTCCATTCAATCAGAATGTGGCAAGTCATTCAAGAAGAAAGAAATCAGAAAAGGAGAAAGGACAGCACCTTGAGGGACACCAGCGGCAGTATGCAACGAAGTTGACGACTTTGCCTGACGTACAGTGTATTGCTTTCTTTCTGAGAATAAGAATGCAGCCATTTGACAACCCAACAGTCAGTTTGAGTTTCAGCAATCTTGTTTAACAAAGTATCTCTAAGTACTGAGTGGAAAGCAGATGTGTAATCTAGGAAGGTGCAGCGAAAAAAGTCAGCTTCCTAGTCTAAGCTGGAGACAGTGATATGATACAAGACTGCAGTCGCAACCATCCACCAATTGTATACTAATTAAATACCCAGACATCGTCGAAGCATCTGCACAAGAAGCCGACATATCAACCTGAGACCGAGCACTTCGGTCCAATCAATCGACGGGAAAATCAAAAATTCAATTCAATAATTAATATGACCCGTTGAACAAGAGGTGGCTCTCGTGGCCCAAGTGGTCTAGTGGATAACGCTTTGGCGTTTGAAACTATGGATACTGGGTTCGAGCCTCGGTGGGAACATCATCACTCACTGAGAAATGCAGGTACATCCAGCTGACGAGTCCCAAATAGGACGAAATGCGCATCCTGGATTCCACTGCTAGCCACCATCCACCAATTGTATACTAATTAAATACCCAGACATCGTCGAAGCATCTGCACAAGAAGCCGACATGTCAACCTGAGACCGAGCACTTCGGTCCAATCAATCGACGGGAAAATAAAAATTCAATTCAAACTGACTAGTAGTTCATTGCATGGCGGTGGTGGTAATCGCTGGAATTCATGACTTGCATTTTGTCCTGTTAGGTTGATGTCACACGATATGTTCGCATCTCAATCAAGAGGTTATGGTGAATCTAGAAATTCGGTGAATATATGTTTCTTTGAGTGAAATTAATTGTACCTGGAAACTGATATGCCTCATGCTACCTCGACATCAGTTAATTATAAATGTGAATAGATGACCAACTGCCCGATTTTCGGCATGGCGTCTTTCCCATAGTTTACTTGCATCCAAGTGAGATGCTGGTAACGCCTTCTGGAGTCATAGACATTCGCCTGTTTTTCTGTCACTGAATACTGAATTAGTCCAAATTTTCTTCATGCCCTTCAATTACTGATTCATTTGTTTATGCATACAACAAGCATTAAATGCAAATCAGAATCATTCACAAATGTGTATTATGGAACGAGTATAAAATGAGATGGAACAATCGTAAATTATTGTTAAAAAAACTTAGTCAATGAGAACATAAGATTAAACGAGAAGAAGTATTTTGATGGTGTATATACATCTCAATATCAAATAGACAACAAAACTTCAGATTTTGAGTGTGAGTGTAATAAGTGGTTTGTGAGACAACATGAGTGGTACAGAAAAGATGCCAACGAATAGGGTTGACTGGACATAACTTTCAAGGGCGAAAATAACGACAATAATAATGTTTTCCGAGTTTTACCACGGTTTGATATCAGTTAGAAAACCGTTGATAAACAGAGAATACTGGGTAGATGTGTCATCTTAATTTAGGACTCAATGGTATTACGCAAGCAGTACCTTCCGGCTAGAGGGCAAGCTCGTATAGCATTCAACTATTTAGATCATGAATCAATGGCCAGCCTCCGATTTCCAACTTCTAGCGATTCGTTGTTTTTAGCACGATCAATAAGCAATGTCATCGGTGAGATCTCCGTGTTGTAGCAAGCCACTGATGAGTATAAGGTTGATTTCAAAGGGTCAGGTTGTAAGAGGTTGAAGTCAGTCGTTTACACCTATTAATAGATGAGGATGTATATGTCCCCGTGATAAAGATCACCAGTTGCAAGAAGTTAGAATTTAAGGGATGGTGATTTAAACGGGTACCACTGATTAAATAATACAAGAACTTGCCTTCAAAACGGAATCCCTAGACATACAAACTCAATGAATTTGCATTGCCGATGATTGAAACCAGTGAATAAAGTAGTTGAAATTCACTCGATAAATTCAATAGCAAACTAATGCAAAATAAAAACTGGAAGAATAGGCAAAATAAAAGAGAACAAACTAAAGAAAACGAAATCAAACACGAAAAAAACGATTTAAAAATACTTCCACCGAAGGAACACACAGAGGGAAAGAAAAATAGCGACAAAATAAAATAAGAGAAGAAAACTGAGATAAGAAAGAAAAAAAATATCCACTAATTTGCAATTCTATTAGAAAGCGTTTATTATTATTAGAAAATACATTCAGAATATTCCTTCACAACTTTCGAATTCAATGAAGTTAAACTGGGCCTTGACTGTCAATACACTCACCATCTGTGTCCGTCTGACCGAACGAAATATTCTAACACGAATCCTCGAGTCCTTTCATCACATTCGTCCACTGGAAAACAGCTTTGCATACGCCGTATTTAGTGTAGCCTAATGAAGTTCCAGGAAAGCAAAAACTCAAGTTGACAACGACACACGTGCTCACCATCAAAATCTCCTCATAAATCACTTCATAGATCATTTTTTCTTCAATATTCTGATGCCTAGAGGGTTTCGTCCACTCTATATTTTTTGGCTAGCAAAATTTCACTAGGTTTATAACATACTGAAACCATGTATATGCATTATGACACAGTCAAACCAATGATATGCATTAGAAATTCACTGAAGTTTTTTTTATGTTGGATGGTGGAAATTTTGGACTACGTATGCTGATAGTCAATCGAATTGGCGAGACAAACTCGTCTAAATTCATTCAACAGCTGAAGAATCCTCATCATTTCGGTGACGTTCAATGCAATCTGTCTAGTCAACAGCGTCACCACAGATACAGGACGCTAGAAATTTCCTTCGACTACCCAAGTTTGGGAATTCAGACGTCTCCTATCAAACTTCACAAGTCTCAAATGATACTATTTCAATGACAAATGCATTAATTAAAATGAAAGGATATTAAGAAGAGGCACATTGCCTCACAGGTGTATATATATTCTCTGGTATATTCATAGCAGAAATGAAGAAAGATGCAATAAAATATGCATTTTAAGATGCATAGATCAGAGTAAATATATGAAGTCTATGTAAAATCTGCTATAGTTTCACATCTAGAATTCTGATCAAACATTTGATTCAGATCATTGGCTAGTGCGACTGTTACACTGGTTTGAAAATATCTTCTCATAAGTCCAAAATTCCACGTCTTCCGTGTAATATTCAGCAGTTCATTCCAATATTAGTTGCGATCGAAATTTAAAGTGAATATATGAGTGAACAAAGTTGTTTTTGATAAAATCTCCTGATTAATCAAATTATCAAAAAAACACGAGAAATAGAACGAAACACAATGATTGATTAAATGCACTAAAACCCTTTAACAATTCAAATGATATAATCATATGATTCACTCCTCACATGATACTAAGCAACATAAAATGATGAAGAAATCACGAATTCTCACCTATTACCTACGCACTAAAGGTTACACTCAACACGGATTATTTCAAAGTGGATAACAAGTGCACTAGTCATTTACACACTCAATGACACCAGTATATACAACACTCACAGACAAATCAAATTCAACTCAGTTCTTTGAAGTATACACCGAGCAGATCAAGCACGGTGGGGAAGCTGTCAGTTGTGTTACTCTCCCTCGTCCTCCTGCTACACACTACTGGTAAGTGACAATCTTGTTTTCATAGTCTACACTCTCAAGTCAGCTATCTCTTATGTACACATTTACGGTTCATCACAGTGTCACTTTATTCAAGTCAATTTCTTATTATCAAATCTTCACCTCATTCAACAATCGCCAGCACCAAAATTACCTCACTCACTAAATCACTCACAGCATAACTACCGCACACACACACGACTACGCAAAAAATGTGTAATTTTGTGCTCATCTCACTCTTCTATCTTCTACATTTCAGTTGACGCCCAAAGCTTTTCGGCTGAGGGCGAACCATGCATAACTTCGCGGGACTGCTGTTGGTCGAGAAAGTGCAGACAGACTGAACAAAAAGGTTTTATTTGTGTCAATTGCTATCAAGCCAGGTTTTTCTTTGAGAGTGATGCAGAGTGTTGTTCTGATTGATGTGTCGATGGTAAATGCTCAAACAAATTGCAGTGATGATATGACTACTTCACATGACTAGTCACTCGTCGAGCATTGATTAACGTTAGCCAATCTCGATCTTTCTAATGTTCAAATATACGTAGTATTCTATTAGTGTCATCCTGTGTCTTCTTGATGTGTTGTAAATGTTTTGCTTTGCGATTTTGGCGGTCATTTTTCGTGCACTTGTATGAATGCTGATAACGCTGAGATGAAAATGTCTGGGTCTTTTATTTTCAATATTCGACGTACTGTGAGCGACTGTGGAATTATAACACTCAGTGTAAATATTTATCGAAGCATCAGTAATTGTGTGATGATAGAGGTAATATAAGTGCTGCTAGTTGTTTCGTCGGAGACTAACACTGTGCGACAGCATGATGGAAAGACTGAATATTCTATCTCCTTGTGTTGCTCATTTCCTGATTCACCAGTCTTCATCTCACATTTTCCATATTGCTAGGTAATAACAGTGATGAAATACAACTCCTTAGATAAGCGACGTCAGTGAAAATGTGCTCCTCGTTTCTACATAACCTTCATCGATGTTTGTGACTGAGTGATTCACTTGATATGAGACGCCAATGAAACCCATCGAGGGGAGGATGGTGACATAGACACAGTCTTCTGAAAACGTTGAACATAACGACTGATATGTCTGTCGTGTGAATTGCACTCATTGCATGTTTCATGATACTTCAGAACTGATCTGCATAGATTTATATTTAAAGATATACAGTAATCGATTTAAATCAATTTGTGAATCACTTTCAGTGGATAGAGGATTGTTGAAATGTTTAAGTAACAGAGCACAAAAACTTAGTAGTACCAAGGAAAATCTAGGACAAGAAGTGAGGTATATAAGAGAAACTTTGAAACTTCAAAATTACCCTGATAAATTAGTCAGAAGGTATCTAGGGAAATGCAAAAATAGTGATTTTGATAATAATAATAATAATAATAATAATAATGTTATTATCAATGACGACATGAGCAAGAGTATGACAACACCAACAATAAGGAATCCAAATAATCAGATGATGTCTTTTCATTTCAGACCGCCCATTTAGAAGATGCTATTTGCATCTTGACTAGAAATAACTTCCACTAGGCAATTGATACTCTTTAAAATAAGGTTTCACCGCTGGATTAATCAACTTAGTGTCATCAAGATCAATGTTGTTCATCAGTGTGGAGTGGTTAACAAAATCGATTCATTTGAAATCAGATATAACTACTGCTACTAAACCTTGTCTTTTTGATATGTTTCGGAAATGTGAATATCACGGTCACTAACATCATCAGATTTCATATTAAATTAAATACCGACTAATTTCGCTATTGCTATGAAAGCCAAAACCACCACTACATGTTGTTTCTCAATGAACTTTGCAGTAACCACGTATAAGGTAATCACAATCTTGATATGTCATTAGTAAAAAGAACTTAAATTCATGTCATCTAAGCTTTCCAAAGACATTTGACAAACCATATAGTACTCAGATTAATTCCAATTTCAGCGATCAACGAACCGTATGGGGGATTAAATTTGTGTTTCTTCAAACCTACTTCACTCAACATTCTTCTTCTCATGTCGATTACAATTATCACTGAGGAGGACAACGAATGACATGGAACAGTCTGTGAATGAAGTCGATTCACGCATCTAGGAATACATGGATGTTGTTGGCAGGCCAACCAGAACATAATATCACAGTTATTTGAAACTTGATGCAAGCGTTTCGAATAAGCACGACATGCTGGTTAATGACAACTAATTTCAGTCCAAGTCGACTTTTATTTCTAGAAGCAAGGTGTGCCACTTTCCGACCCTCATTTTGATGAAGATCTCTGCTTCAGCAATTGTACTGACAAAAGAATATTTCGTTTATTACTGTTTTCAATGAAGCATTGGAAGTACTCTTCAAACATACCGAGTGAACAACTCCACAAATTGTTAAACATGAAGGTGTAGTTGCAATGTCGTTTCCACATATTTTCACTGTGAGTCATGTCAAAACATCTATCATTCACAAATAGTGATAAAAGAAAGTCTCAAAAAGAGAATTTGAGCATGCTGAAAACAAGGAGAATACCAGTTACCAACTCAACGAGAATAGATCGAATCCAAGTTTCATTTGTGATTACACTTCTGTGATACAGAAAAGAAACAGTACTGACGAATGTGTAACATTTGACTAAAGATTGCTCTAATTCACATATACAAATGAGTCCGTATTCTGGATTAATAACGAGAAACATGTAATCGCCTAGGTTGAGTACTTCATATAACCTTGTGCTGGCACTACTCATCCACTTTTGTGGTGTAAACTAGACCGTGAAATGGAAAGATTTCACATGACTCAGAGTTTGTCGGAGATAAGAGAAACAAAAAATGAATCTAACGCACCTCAGTGAAATAACCTCAAATTGAATGTAACCACGTACCGAGTTCCCCAACTTAGAAGTCTGAAGCTTCGAAGCTCACAAAAGAACCCAGAGAACACGAAGCGACAATCACAACACACACCAGACGACATTCATGAACAGAGAATAGACTGTCGACACACTCATTTGTGCAAACCAGTGGAATCAGATTTCACATAACTTTGCATGACATAACATCATATCACATTTTGCATAAATCAGTGAATTCTCATTTTATTTGTGTTTGCGTGAGGTCACATGAATCCTAGAGTAATTTGTGCATATACGTGTCTGTCTATTTCACATGCTCAGCTGTTTAGACTAGTATAAAAGGCACACAGTCAACTAAAATCCAACTCAACACACTGAAGTATACGTCGTGTTGATCAAAGTTGCAGCCGTTTTGCTTTCTCTACTTCTCCGGCTCCAGAATTTCGCAGGTGAGTAAAGATATTTTCTTCATGCTTCCAAAAGTGTTTCATTAACGATCGTGCATGTATCTAAAAAGCAGATTTTTCACACACTCTTCAGTCTAATAACTTGTTTATTATTTCTGTATCTCTTCATCAATCAATCTGTCTCCAGAAGTCATCCGCTCTGTGCATATCTTTCTTCTTGTCTGTGTTGTGTATTACAGCTTACGGCAGGCCGTCTTTCTCAATATTCGGGTAAAGTGAAGTGCAGCGCATGGACATAGTGTAAACTGGATGAACTAAAATCTGCAAAAATGTGAATTGTATTCTTGAGTTGGTCAAGATTGTTATAGTGATGTGATATGTTTCACTAGTCGCTGTGTTGAAGGAAAATGTCGAAAATGGGAAGTGGGATTGCAAATTTGATATAGCCACTAAGATGTAAAACTTTGATTGACTTCAGTCAGACGGTATCTTCTAATTGTTCTAAATTGAACGTTGCTTGAATGATTTGTCCTTTCCTTCACTCCCACGTTGATATTGTTCCCTGGTGCACACTGCCACTTTCGTCCGCTCTCGGGGTAAATATTCTGATGACACTGCAGAAGGAACAAGTGATAGCACTGTCGTCACTAAATTCACGAAGCAGTTTCATTGTGCTAGTTAACATATACATATTTATACATATATTAATATATATATATGCCTGAATTTTGATAATTCTGATTGAGATCACTTTCCTCCAGAAACTGCGTCAACTGTGATTGATAAAATATTGGTAAAGAAAATGACAGGATATGATGACACGTAAAGCCGAACAAGAGAACCTCAGTAATACTACGTGAAATAATGGTGAGTGATAGTGAGCATTTTATGAGTTATATAATGACATCAGCGAATAACGAGAGTGTACAGACTATGTTGTATTTACAGATTTATGATTTGTGTTATTAAGTTTCACTGTTTCTGATGCAAATATGAATCTCGTCTACTTACTCACAACTACTAATCATTTCTATGAGTATCTGAGTAATACATGGGCTACCTGGTTGACCGAATTCGTCAGATATCAAATTAGCGTTAGGTTATTCCGTTATGGAATTTAAATAAAGTCATCCGGAATTATTCTCAGTATGCAACATCTTACAGTGTATGCTACACCGTTATCAACACTGCGTGTGTTTGAATACCACATTAGAATCTGTCAGGAGTGAGCTGCTCGGCATGCTCGGAATCACTGAAAAGTTAAAAGCAACAGTTGTATGGAAATGAAAAATCATGATAGCGTAGCTTTTTTTCCCCTTAAATATTTCGTAATAATGCCGTCAGCATATGGCTTGCAGCCTCTAGGCCTGTTTCCAATGCCTCAGGAGAATTCCGCCTTGTGCTGTTGCCTTTCCGAATGGAAAAAAAATTTTAAAAACTTTTTGTTTTCGTCTGAGGATTGGTGCATACTGAAAGTTCTGTGCATGCTGTTCCTGGTATTTCTGGTTGCGTTTCGAGTGATGGATGATTTAAATGACTTTTGAAGTGACCTGAATATTGTTTCCCTTGCCCCTTTCTCATTTTTGGCAATTATATTCCCTCATCTGAAGAAAATAAAAGACAGATTCTTAAGTTTTCTGTCAAACTTGCCATAGCAAATACGAGAATCAGCTGAATCTGTCTTTTTTTCTTCATGACTCAATGGGTATTTTCCTTGATCTCTCATCTGGGTTCGAATCCCGGTGGGTGCGTTCTGCTGAAAAGTCCCAAACTAGGTCGAAACAGCTGTCCAGTACTCCCAGATTTTCCAATGGTTATCTAACTAATGTCAGCTCATGATGAAATCCTGTAACCAATCAACCGAATCCCTACAAACCAATACTTGAATACCAATGAGATGCTCACTGGCAACTGGCCCTATTCAGTTCGCCTATCCTGTTCGAGCAATACGTGACGTTTTTCATAAGATATGAATATTTTTGTGCAATGAAGTTTCTTTAGGAGACTAATTACCTTCCCAATGTAGAGTTATCAACACGACGTCCGAAATTCTCACTTATCGCCGCCTTGCGAACACTGAAATGTGTGAAGAGATGTTAACAAGTTGAGGTCAGCCATCGAAAGGATGAGCGGAAAAATATCATTTCCTTATGACTTCTACATCAGACAATACAGGAAGTAGAAATCCACGACTCGTAAATCAGAGTAGAAATCGCAGAGAAAAATTGAATTTTCAGTCAGTGTATTATGCTGCAATCCATCGTATTCTACTTCAAAATGACTGAGACCACTAATGCTATCAGCACCATCATAGTCTTGATGACGCTACTAGTGTTTCTAATTTCGAGAATAAATCACCTACACATTTTCGTCTTCCATAACAAAATAACGGTTAACACAACTTATACTCATGACACTGTCAGCATCATCATAATATATGAGCGAATTATCCTACAAGTGTACGATAACTGACCGTCGACATCGCAAATCAAAAAATTTACAACACATCAAGAAGACACGGGATGACAACCAGAGAATATTATTTATATTCGAACAGTCAGAACATCAGAAGTTGCTAAAGTCAATCATCGCTCGACAGGTGACTAGGCATGTCAACTAGTCATATCATCACTCCAGTCTGCTTGTGCATTGACTATTGACACATCGATCAGAACAACACTGATCATTGCTGTGACAGTAAAACCTGTCTCCATAACATTGAAGACATATATGGCCATTTTTTTCTGTATGTCTGCACTTTCCGGTCCAACAGCAGTCCCCATGATGTCTGCATGGTTCACCGTAAGCCGAACAGCCTTGAGCGTCAGCTGAAATGTAGTAGATGGAAATTTGAGATAGACACAAAATTACAAATTGTTTGTGTGTGTATGTACATATGTTAGTGTGTGGGTGAGTTATGGACTGAGTGACTTAGTTTGTAAATGAGGGAGTGAGATAATGTTGGTGATGATCGGATTTGGTGAAGATTTGATGTAGAGGGATAAGTAGTGGTGGACTTGAGTGAAGTGACACTGTGACGAGTCGTGAATGTGTACACAAGAGATGGCTGATTTGAGAGTGTAGCCTATGCAATCAGGAGTGTCACTTACCAGTACTGTGTAGCAGGAGGACGAAGGAGAGTAACACAACTGACAGCTTCCCCACCACACTCGATCTCCTAGATGTATACATCATTGAATTGAGTTGAATATGCGTTCACTTTGTCTATTGGTGTTATATATACTGGTGTCATCGAATGTGTGTACGTGACCAGTGCACTACTCAACCATTCTGAATTGATCTGTTTTGTGTTTGACCCTTAATGCGTAGGAAGGAAGTGGGAATTGTTTATTTCTGCATCATTTGAGGTTGTGTAGTATCACGTGAGGAGTGAATCATGAAAATATATCAGGTCAATTGTTTAACGTTTTCTGATATTTTTGAATTTATTCTATAGCTGTGTTTTAGTCACTCACGTCTTGTGTAGATGATTTTTAATTTCTTCGTAAACTTCACAAAGCGTGGGAGGATTTCCTTATTACTTCATCGAAAGTTTTCACATTCAGAGTACATCTACTATGTGTGTTTGTTAGTGCATGGTGAAATTATTTCGACACTTTCTGCGAAATTCCACGTTTCCCTGCCTCATTTATATGCATTCGAGATTTTGACCTAGGGAATTATTTACTCCACACTGTGTGCTCTGCAAATGCTCCTGCACAAATTATCCTTCTGTCTATCAGGAAATGCTCAACAGCGTCCGTCACATTTCGGAAGCTTCACTAATGTTTGGTTATCGCATTCTAAACACGATTTGTCGATACTGTGGTATGAGATTATCAACTCCTCACTGACAATTTACTTGACTGGGTTTTATTGACAATTTCAAAAACTGTCTTCTGCATTATTCGTATTAGTTGGTGCACAGACTTTTGATTAGTCATTTGGTCGGTAAAATTTTTCTGAATATATAAATATTCACTTTGTAGAAACCCTTTGGTTTCTTTGATAAATCACTGGGATTAGTTGTGTTTCTCGTTCTATTTTGATAATATCATTCATCAGGAGATTTCGTCAATAACAACCTTGTTCATTCATAGATTTAGTTTAAATTTCAGTCACAAGAAATAATAGAATGTGCTTCTGAATAGCACACGGTGAACGTGAAAATTTGTCCTTATGAGAGTATATTTTCAGCAAATATACCAGTCGCACTAGGAAATGATCTGAATCAAATGATTGATTTGAATGTCGAACGAAAGATTGGATTTAATGTATGCACTGTGATCTTAGCCTGTTGCAATGCTTATTTGATTGAATCTTTCTCCATTTTTACTACGAATATACCTCCAAATATATATATATATACCTCATGTATATATAAAACATTATTATGTTCATTTCGTGGTTTTAACTTTAAATCCACTGCACAAATAGCTGCAGATAAAGCATTGACAAGCACGTCACTTTGTTGTTGTTTAATTATTGTGAGTTTGTCAATATTGTTCACAACCCATGGAAATCAGAAACTGTAGTCTGACAACTGACAGTTGTCCACAGCCGTTGCAGTTGATCACGTCTTCCCGTTTTGCATGTGAACTATTAACTCAATGCTGTTTAGGTGCAGCTTGCAACAGGGACGTTTTGAAAGAATCGAATGATGATTTGAATGTTTAATGAATCAGTGTGTTCATTGGAGAGCAAGCCAGCCACTCACCAAAATCTGCTATTACCCGGCCAGACACGAGAATCGGAACTATACAACTCATGCTCAGAGGTAGTCTCATCAATTCCATTTTCAATGACCACGTGAAACAATGAGCAGCACGCACTTAATTCTATCGAAGATATGATACCAAGTATACGCCAAATATGAATTACGTTGGGAAATAGCACATAGAGTTTTATTGTCAATGCTACGATATCATCGGTAGTTAGTGTATTGTCTAAGAAGTAACTACTCGAATATATGAAATTGTCAACACGCACAATCTCTTCAACCATCATCTGTGAATTGGGAGTTCGTGCCCAGTCCTCCTGCAGCATCATAGTCATCTCTGGCACCTGACATAGGATCGTTTTATGTCCAACATAGAAAAATTTCTGCTTCAAGAATTCACGATATTTAACCGTTTTAACTTCAAAGGGATTTATAATCTGTCTACATTGTATGGAGGAGAATCCCGCTTGGAAAGAGTAATCGAATAATGATCAACATATTTTCGTTGCTGATGAGTTCAGACATGATACTCAGTCACGATTTTGTCGAGTTTGAGTCATTAGAAACGGAACGCTGTTACACTAATTGTGGACATACCACGATTGATTGAAGGAAAAAAAACTGTTCTCGAGAAACCATAAGTTTGCAAATAGTAGAAGTGTTAAGGTGAGAAGTTGCACCTTATTCAGTAATACAGCCTGTATGCTACCGAAATGACATGCTCTATTCAGTGAAAAACAGCTGCTGACAAAACATTTTGAAAATCAAATGATAACTTTTCATTTCAGACTGCGCCTTCACAAAGTACTTACCTAGAAATAACTACCACCATATAATTGATAATATTCTTAATGATGTTTTACCACCTGATTGATGAACTTGTTGTTACCAGGATAATCTGAATGTTCGGATTAGTTACACTGAATGCTTCCTAGGTAGCTGCTTTCACACGCATGCAAATATTACTTTGATATCATGAAGTGTAAGAGAAAATATAAATCTTTATCTATGCGTGAGCGTCTCCCGATACGAGCATTTTGAAAACATGTTCAGCTGAGTGCATGTTGTACTATAAAATGTCGTCACTAATATGTGGTGAATATGAAACGAAACTCAATATGAAAGTAGGTGAGATTTAGAAGGATGTAATGTTCACCTGTGTATATTTTTTGAATGCTTATTTGTTTACAGGTGAATGCATACTCACACCATATTTCTTCTTCATCACCATTTTCTACAGACAGATAATCAACGCAGAGTGAGTTATCGAGTTCACGATTTCATCAGACATGCAGTCAGTCGATGAATTGTAAAGCAACGTTTCACGCTGTTGAGTTCGATTATTTCATGATAAGCAATTAGTTTTACATTGATGACTCTACCCGAACCACCATGTGAAAAATTGTAATGTTATTGGCGACGGTGAACAATTATCAGAGAGTTATAATATGAATACGAGGATAATGATGACACCTGATTACAATTCATCCGTCCGTAATTCGATTGTTGAGTGCAGTTGTTTGTGGTTGTGTCAGTGTTGGTGTCGGTGTTGTACTGTGATTGTGTGGTGTATCAGTTGTATGTGCTGTTGTAGTTAGTGATTCCAGTATTCTGTTGTTGTGAGTTGCAGATACCCGATTGTGTAGATAACACTGAATATGCTAGACGACTTATGCAATAGTAGTAATGTTATTAGTAATAGCATTATAATAGTCCGCTTTATTCGAAAAGAGCACTAATGTTACAGTGTGCAATTTTCAGCATTTAGTATAAAATTTCACCTAAATCGATTGAATAGCATTATAGTGGTAATACTACAGGATCGATAATGGCAGTGCATATTTGGTATATATGCAGCGACAGTGAAGTCTAATGCATACAGAGAAAGCAGAAATGTGGTAAAGTCAATGTTAGTGACGAAGATTCTCAGTGAGTGGAAGTAGCGTCACCATAGATTATTGATAGAGCCGATTATTTTGCTAGCAACTTAGTAATTCATAAGTTTCACGGTTTGCATTATCGCACAAAACCCGAGCCACCCAAATATGGTATTGTGGAGTCCCTACGCTCGTTGGTACGACTATATTCTCTTTTGTATCGACTTCGTGTTACAGCATATGAGATACAGTAATATACGAGTTGAGAAGAGAGGGGCGTTGAGGTTCAGCCAATATAGACTGATGCCATTTCTTGCATGAGTTTGTATGTCCATTGACTTATGTGATTACATTCTGACTACAATCATCATGTTTACTGACTGGTCGCTGTAGATAAAGTTTACGACTAACTTAGAAGTCAGGAGTCTGGCCATTTGAGTGAATAAACATAAGACCATTTAGCATAGACCACTAACTGATGACAGAAATAAGGCTTTAACGTTTTGTGATATTCTAAGTGTGACTTGACAGAAAGCCAGTTGGTCAGATCATCAGCGTATCTGACGAAAATTTATTCATTTGAATGTGGTGAGTCATGGAGGAAGAAAGAAATACATTTAGTAAAGAGGACTGCACCCTGAGGAACAGCAGCTTCAGTAAGCAAGCAAGGCAGAATAAGATACACCCTTACTCACAGTATACTGCATTCTATTTGAGAAATATGAATGCAACCAGTTAATATCTCAGGGATCAGTTTGCTGGAGGGAGAGCTTATTTAACAATTCCACACCATAGATATAATTTTGACAGCTGGTGAATCCACGTCAAACATCGGTGGTCACCTGGCAGATGACCTGATGATGGAGGCGTCTCAATGAAGAAGTCTCACATGATTAAACTGATTTCATTCTAATGAAAATCAACAAGAGCATAATGTACAAACCCGATTAGCAGAGGCAACCATAATCAGGTAACTGTTAACGATGTGGTCAGCTGTCTGAGGATACGGATGGACAACCATCGCATATCAAACAAAGAAGACGAAATGTTGAGAATTCCGTCTACAGTTTGTGAAGTTTACCAAGAAATTATTGGTTACATTTAACATGAAAAATCACAACATCACATGATGTACATATATCATGAATGCACACTCAACCCCCACGTAATAAAGGTCACATGCAAACACAGATTAGTTCAAAATGGAAGAATAGTGCACTAGTCACGTACATACTTGATGACGCTAATATGTAATACACCCACACACAAATTGAAGGCGAATTCAACTCAATTCACTGTATCATGCATCAGAATGCTGAGAATCAATATCTGGAAACTGCCGGTGATTTAGCTCACAAGTATATTCAATTCGCCTTTTCATTCAGTCGTTATATGGTGTGAATTTTGTTTCGTCACATTCGCGTTACGTTTTCGTGCACTTTTAGGAACATTGATGCGCTCTAGTATCAGGATGACGGTGAGAGTGTCATGAGTAGCAGCTCAGTGGCTAGTTATATTCTATAATGGAAAATGAAAGTGTGTAGCTGTTTCATTTTCGAAATGAAAAGTACTTTGAGTGATTGCAGATGTATTGCATTCAGTGTTGAAACTCGTTGGAACATCTGTATGGCTATGTTCATAACACTAATAATATCAGTGGTGTGAGCATTTTTGAATCATCAGAACGCTTATTCGCCACGTTACATGAAAAGTGAATCTGCGATTCTTTCGTATTGTGATCCATTCCTGTTTATTTCATACTATCCGTATTGTTTCTTCGGTCTCCATTTCTCTTCACTAAGATTCTTCCCATCACTCCACCTCTCAGAAGTCATCATTTCCAGTATACTATGTACAAGCAGTTGTCCGAAGAACATGTTGTTCATTGATTATTATTACTAGCATTGGTAGTGTTCCTCGATATTTTAGTAGTCGCTTTAATATCAGTGGGACCATTGATTCTGTATTCAATTGATTGTCTTGTTATTTGTTATACAAGAACCTGTAGCTTTAGACATAAGCAACTTTTGTACGCGAAAGTGACACTTTAAGGGTGACTGTTGACAAATTCAATGAATTGCCTAAAGACTAACTCCACCTTTTCATCTGTCAGTAAATGGTGAGTTAATTCACGATAGGTCTTAATTGATTATGCCAGGCATGTCATTATTGTATGCTGTCACTGTGTATGTAGGAAGAAGA
This sequence comes from Trichobilharzia regenti, assembly GCA_944472135.2. NCBI lineage: Eukaryota > Metazoa > Platyhelminthes > Trematoda > Strigeidida > Schistosomatidae > Trichobilharzia > Trichobilharzia regenti. Next base: position 46,615,693 of record OX235267.1, read on the forward strand.
TTTATTTCCAAGTCATTTCAAAATTTGCATATTATCCCATTACTAAGGTAGAGGAGATGACTTAGATGAGAGAGATAACTATTTCCAAAACGAACACTTTATGAACAGAATGATTACCAGTCATTGTTAACGTCCTTCATTACTAATCACATCGGGAATTAAATACTATCGTTAGGGAGGCTGTATATACAAGGTCGCAAGTCATGATTAGCTTATAACTGGATTATGCATGCCACTTGAAACAAGATATTTGCTTTGTTATTTTTACATATGTCCCATAGGCCCTGCTATTCGTGTCGCATTGTAAATTATTATATAGAATGGCTTTTTTGGGGCTAAATGAAGCTAATTCGCCTAAAATCAGACCCTTCTCTGAACTGTTTGTTCTTATTTCTATGCATGAGTGAGTATTTTTTGTTGAGTAAGATTAAATCCATCAGGAGCCTCAAAGCTATCAGCGCTTTACTGTCTTTCAGGTAGTCACTATTTATCATTAACGTGAGCCATTTCAAAAAGGACCTGAAGATAATGGAAAGATTTATTTTACAATAAAATCATCTTCAATGGTTCTACTCTGAAACACGATACGCTGTTTTTATGGATGACGCAATTAAATATATTTGCCTCGAGTATCTGCAGTATAAAATAAGGGGTCAAGTAAATGTAGGTATGATAATTATTGATTTGTGAGGGAGCTAAATCGAATTTAATATCCAGTCCTCATATTCATGTTATGACAAGAATTGAAGATATGTAGGTATATAAGGGAAAGCCTTAACAAGGAACAGTGAAGTATGTGAATTATGGAGGTCCAGATTTGGAAAACATGAGGTAAGGTAACCGTGTATTATTTGACAATTCTTCTTTTTATTCCTTGAATTTTCGAGTGGAACATAGTGATCGGAGCTACAGGCTGGGAGTTTCGATGGCTGAAGTGTATATCTTGCGGAATGAGATTGATAGTTTCATGTCCAACCTTTCCTTTCTACCAGTCCTATTAATGGCTTCACGAGGTAAGGCGGGGGTTCGTCAGTGGCTGGGGATCTATCCCCAAATCACATGCGTGGTCAGCTGACACTACTGACACTACCACTGTGCCACCGACGAACTGCTAATTGCACCCTCAAACATACGTATGCGAAAACTTGTACTTTGATTACATAGAATTTCCTACGGTAAAAGAAGTGCCAGGCGTTATACAGAAGCTTGATTAATCAACTCGTGTGGTGTATGCTACCGAGAAGATTTATAATTACTATACAAATACACACTTGAAAGTAAACAAATATATGCCCACCCTTATAGAATATCATGATAGTGAAAAGATGGATGTAATGGACGATGATTCTGATCACGCGACATGCGAGACATGAAAGGAAGTTATAGTGAAAGAAAGCAGGAGATAATTCAATGCAGTATCGAAGATTCTGTTATGTGGGAAATGTATTTTACCCATGTCTGTACATTGAGTTGCCATGACATGACTTTACAGGAACTAACTGCTGAGTGCCAGCGAATCATCAATCTAATACATGACACGAAGTTGGTTGGGGACGGTCAAGTTCATGAATTTACTTCTGTTCAGGATGTCAAGTCAAACAATTCTCTGCAAGTTGAACACAAGCGTCTCACAAAGTGTTGGTTTTGTGGATCGTGGCATTTTGGTAAATTTTGCCCATATAAAAGACATAAATGCAGTAACTATAACAGGTATGGTCACAAGGAAGGATTTTGTCCCCCAGTGAAACCTAGATCAATCCGATCTCCAAATACGATATCGCATTCACGAAGGTTTCGATCTCGGTCGACGAACCCTCAAATTCTCAGTATGTTTGCTACCCTCAAAGTTGACTTCGAGTCAAAAAGAAAGTTTATCACACTTTCTATCAACCAGAAGCCAGTTCGACCACAGTTAGATACTGCTTCTGATATCACAATCATATATCCACAGACGTGGCGGGCACTCGGGTGTCCACCTTATCAGAGAAAGGAGCATACTGCAAGAAACGCGTCGGGTGACGTAATGAAATTATCTGGCCAGATTGAATGCGACGTAACTTTCCGGTCGACCTCGTTCCAAGGAACATGCTACATCACCAATCGTCATGATTTCAACTTGCTTGGTGTTGACTGGATCGAAAAGATGAAACTCTGGGATGTCCCACTGAACTCAGTTTGTCCTAATGTACAGTACTCAGATAGTCCTACCAACATGTTGATGCATCCGAACTCGACCGCAAAGTTCATCAGTCATCTTCGCACCAAACACGCTGCCGTTTTTCAAGAGTCTTTGGGTTGCTGTACCGTACAAAAAGCCAGACTATACCTCAAACCTGATGCCCAACCAGTTTTTAGACAAAAACGCCTAGTACCGTATGCCGTATTATCGTCCCTTCATGCAGAGCTGGATCGTTTAGAAAAGTTGAACGTAATCAGGCTAGTCAATTACTCATCCTGGGCAGCCCCCATAGTGGTTGTCAAGAAACCAAACGGTACCATCAGACTTTGTGCTGATTTCTCAACAGGATTCAATAATGCCTTTGAAGATCAACCGTATCCACTACCAGTACCGCAAGATCTATTTGTCAAACTGAATGGCGGTAAATACTTCAGTAAACTTGATCTAGCTGAGGCATACCCACAGATCGAGGTCGAAGATGATTCTAAAGAGCTTCTGGCAATCAACACTCACAAAGGACTGTATCAGTCCCAGCGACTTCCATATGGTGTTAAACCTGCTTCTGCTATATTCCAACAGATAATGGATGCAATATTGGCTGGTGTATCGGGAGTAGCCGTTTAACTCGATGATATCATAGTCACAGGAGAAACTCAATTCGAACTCTTCAATCGGTTGGATAAAGTCCTGAGAATACTCAGTGATTTCGGTTTCCATTTAGGTTCGGATAAGTGCAATTTTTTCATGTCTTCAGTGAAGTACCTGGGATTCATTTTTGACAAAGATGGTCGCAAACCCGCCCCCTCCAGTGTGTCAGCAATTCAACAGATGCCTGTCCCTAATAATCTCAGTACGTTGCAGTCCTTCCAGGGGATGCTCAGTTACTATAGTGCGTTCCTGCCAGATTTACATCGTCTCAGGGCCCTAATGAATCAGTTGCTCATGAAGAATGGTAAATGGAACTGGTCAGGAGAATACCAACAAGCTTTCATCAAGGTCAAGAAATTACTCCAGTCTGACCTGCTGTTAACACATTGCAATCCAAAGCTGGATATAACATTAGCTGCAGATGCGTCCAACTATGGTATTGGCGCTGTCATTTCACATGTGTTTCCAGTCGGTGTTGAAAAGCCAATAGCATATGCAGGGTGTTTTGTTGATACACTCAAGAGCGCACTTCAGAAGTCAAACGGGGAGGGATCGATAGAGGATGTATTGCACAATTTCCTCTTTATTTATCGAACCACAGCTAACCCATCATGCTTAAATCAAACATCTCCCGCAGAAGTTGTGTCTGAAAGAAGATTACGTACTACTTTGGATACAATTATCCCGATCCCATCAAGACGGAGCAAATGTAGTCGAAATAGTGAATTTTGGTTCAGTAGACAAGTTACAAGTTTTCAATGCTTCTCCATGTAGGTTTCCTCAATGATGGCAGGTAGTGACTCCAGATTCGCTTTGATCGGGGCACTGAAGTTATCTTTCGTAGATTCCACTTTTAGATTCTGAGTGAAGAGCTAGAATTTTATTCTATCTGAAGTCTGTTTAAGAACTCCTGCCTAGTTACAAAGGTTCATTTGACTAGATGGTGGTATTAGTTCACATATGCTCAGATTCAGAAATTTATGTCCAGCCGACTACGTCTCTATTTCCTTCGTATCGTGATAAAGTCAATCTTGTTTCGGTGTGTTCATCAATTGGAATCAATGTTTCCTTGAGTATGTCCGTGTGCTTGTACGTGCCAACTACTATCAACATATCATAGAAGCAGCAGACGCCTGTGAAGAAATTTCCACGGTCATTGAATTACCGAGCAATAGCCTGTCCAACCACGACTAATTCCCTTTATCTCGTGTCTGCACTCAGATCCTCTGTTACTCATATCGACTTTGTTGTCGACATTACGGATGTATTCACTTACTGTTTGCAGTTACCTTCAGAAATCTTTCTTCATCTTTTCTTCTTGATTGTTGTTCATGGAAGAGTAGCAGTGGATAACTGTGGCATTCCTTTCTTTTGTATTGAACCGCACTCCTCTAATCCTGGATGAAATTTGTTCCCACTGCATGATGTCTTCCGCTTTCCCTGTTGACGTCATGATAGGCACTCACTGCCTCAGTGTGCTCGTGGTTGTCATATGAGTGCCCGGTATGAAGTAGATTAGTGACTCATCATCTGACAAACGCGATCCCTCCTCAACCGTATTTGCTCATTTCTTGAGATACACAGTTAGTCTGAACAGCCTCGTAAATTGCTCGAACACTCAACTTCACCATTTTTCATTCGGCTTTTACCGAAGAGAAGATATATGGGTTGAATGAATTCGCCAACCCCCTGTGTCATTTCACCTATCATGTTCGAGCAAAAACTAACGTTTTTCATATATTCTGAATATTGTTGTACCATGAGGTTTGTGTAGCACTTTAATTGCCTTCCCGTTATAGTATCACAAAAATTCCCAATTTCACCCGCCTAATGAACGCCAAAATATGTAAAGTGATGTAAACAAGGTGAGGTTAGCCATGGAAAAAAGATGAGCAGAAAAATGTCACCAACAATCACATGAGTGATATTTCATCACGACTTCTTTTTCAAACAATACAGGAAGCAGTAAACCGGGGCCCATTAATCAGAATAGAAATTTACGAGAGAGATTGAATGTTCAGTCACTGCATTACGCTGTAAATCCATCTTATTCTACTTCGATATGATGAATGTTATCAGTACTACCATAGTATTACTGACATTCATAGTGTTTCTAATTTCGTAAATGAAACACCCACGCAATTTCACCTTTGAGCGCGAATATACCGTAAACATAAAGTTTACTACTGACACCTATATTCATGTTTTCCTTTCAATATAAAGTCAACCACTCAGACTTGAACGCCGATGAAGTTTATTTAGAAACGATGAGCATATTTTCACTGATGTTGAAAATCTGTGACTAGCCAACGATATAGATGATATAAATGAAGACTGGTGAATGAGGAAGTGGGTAACATGAGGAGATGGAATATTCAGTCTTTCCATTATGCTGTCGCACAGTGTTCTTCTTCTACGAAACTACTAGCAACGCTAACATTATCCCTATCTTCATCAAATAACCGACTCTTCGACAAATATAAACACTAAATCTAATACTTCCACAACCGCTCACAGTACATCTCATAAAAAAAATAACCTACCCATTTTCGTATTTGATCGCAAAGTAAACGTCAACACAATGTATACTTATGACACCCTCAGAATCATCATGATATTTGAGCGCATTGTCCTAAAAGTGCACGAAAACTGACCATTGCAAAACAATAAATTAACAACACATCAAGAAGACAGAGAATGACACCAAGAGAATATTATTTATATTTGAACAGTCCGAACATCGAAACTGACTTAGGGTAATCATTGCCTGACGCGTGAGTCGGTATGCGACGTAGGTGTATGATCACAAAAATCCGTGTGTACATTTATTGTTCTCACATTTACCAGAACAACACCGTTCACCATTGTGACAGAAGTTCCCGCGTTGATCACATGGCATGCACATTCCTCCTGTCGCTGATGTCGATTTGCATCTTGCCAACCAACAGCAATCCGAGGTTTTCTGGCATTTTTGAAAGAGAGGCGAACACTGTTGAGGGTCAGCTGGAATGTAGAAGATGAAAGGTTGAGATAGACACAAAATTAAACATTGTCTGCGTATGTGTGTGCGTGTGCGAGTGTGTGAGGGAGTTGTTCCGTTGAGTGAGTGAGATAATTTCGGTGGTGATCGGATTAGGTGAAGATTTGATGTAGAAGGATAACAAGCGCTTGACTTGAGTGAAGTGACACTGTGATGAGTTTTAAATGTGTACAAAACTGATGGCTGATTTGTGATTGTTGGCCTTTTTGAGAGGAGAAATGTCACTCACCGGTAATGTGTAGCAGGAAGACAAGGAAGAGCAACACAATTGACAGCTTCCACACCACTCTTGATCTGCTAGGTGTGTACATCATTGAATTGAGTTGAATGTGCGTTCACTTTGTCTATTGGTGTTATATATACTGGTATCATCGAATGTGTGTACGTGACCAGTGCACCACTCAACCATTCTGAATTAATCAGTGTTGTGTGTGACCCTTAATGCTTAGGAAGTAAGTGGGAATTGTTTATTTCTGCACCAATTGAGGTTGTGTAGTATCATGTGAAGGGTGAATAATGAAATCATAGAAGTTCAATTGTTAAACGTTTTCTTTGATATTTTCGAACTTATACTATAACTATGTGCTAGTTACTCACGTTTTGAGTAGATCGTTTTCAATTTCTTCGTAAACTTCACAAAGCGTAGAAAGAATGCTCGATAATTTATCGAATATTTTCACATGCAGTGGACATCTAGTATATATGGGTTTTTAACCCATGCTGACTTAATTTCGAGTATTTCTGAAAAACGTCATTTTTGTCTGCTGCGTTTATATGCAGTCGAGATTTTGACCTAGGGAATTATTTACTCTACACTGTGTGGTGAAAATGCTCCTGCACAAATTATCCTTCCGTCTATCAGGAAATCCTCGACAGCGACAGTCATATTTCGGAAGCTTCACTAATATTTGCTTATCGCACTCTAACCACGATTTATCTGGACACTGTGGTATGGAACTGTCACCTTGTCATTATCAATCGACTAATCTGAGTTTTAATCACAACTTCATACACTGTCTTCAGCACTATTCAAATTCTTTTCCCCACAGAGTCTTGAGTAGTATTTTGATTAGTAATATATATTTTTCTGAATAAATAATTGTTCACTCTGTAGACACTCTTTGGTTTCTTTGATAAATTACTGTGATAAGTTCCGTTTTTGTGCGTCGGTGGTATAGCGGTTAGGACGCTCGCCGACCATGCACATGGTCCGGGGTTCGATCCCCTACCGACGCACTCCTTTACCTCGCTGAGCCAGAACTAATGCTGGTAAAGAGGAAAGGTTGGGCATGAGGCTAGCGACCCCATCCCGTAAAAATAAAACATTGCTACAGAAACTTCAAGCCACTGGCTTGAAGCCCTATGTTCCACTGGGGAACGTGAAGGAAAAATTATTATTATATTATTATAGTTCTGTTTCTAGTGCTTTTTTGGTAGTCTGATTGATCGGAAGATTTTATCAATAACAACCTTATTCACTCATATATTCTGTTCAAATTTCAGTCACAACAAATATTAGAATGAGATGTTGAATACCACACGGTGAAAAAGGAATGATTAATTTCCAAGAAGATACTTTGAATCAATGGACTAATAGCGCCGACAAACAATCTGAATCTAATGTTTGATTCGAATGCCAGATGGAACACCAGGGTGGATTTTGTATGATTTTCAAATATTTTCTCTGATTTAAGCATTCTGAAAGTAATAGCTGTCCATTTCACCATGTTTTATGTGAAACCGCCTTAATTTCTCTATTGCATTCAACTGAGGTTTAGAGGGAAATATCAAGTGCAACTGTCCGATTATCTACCATGGAAAATTCTCGCATTAACCTTCAACATTTCAAAATACTCATGCTAGAAATAAGGAAGAAGGAAAGAAAAGCCTCAAACAAAGCATGCTGAGCAGTATTGTACGACAGACAGAATAACCACATACTGATCATTCAATGAATATGGGGAATTAAATGTGATGGATGCACCTGCATCACCGACAACGATTTCAAGTCGTTTCAACAGAAGTCTTCAACATTTGGTACTAGGCTTCTCGCGGACTCCAAATGAGCAGTGAACACATTTCTACGCGATTCACAGCCACGGGAAAAGTCTTCGTGAGTGGATATTACTTTATTAATTGAACAACTGTCACCACTTCTCAAACTTGTCGCATTACTACTAACCCGGCGCGTCGGTGAAGGTGGGGACTCGGCACGTGGTACACACATCTAAGCAATCAAAATCGATGCAGCTAGTCATTCTCAAATACTGGTGTAACCTCCTTACTAAACCTGCTATTATTCCACTTGACACAAGAATCAGGTTTAGAATCCCCGTGCTCAAAGGCAGTTTCATAAATGTCATTATCAATGCCCACATCAAACGACCAGCAGCATGCACTTATTTCCATCGATGATCTCATATCAAGTTTACGCCAAATATGAAATACGTTAGCAAATGTGACACAAAATTTTGTTTTCAATGCTGAGATATCGTCGTTAGTTATTTAGTGTATTGTCACTGAAGCAACACCTTGAATATATGAAATTATCAACACGCTCAATCACTTCAAACACCATCTGTGAATTGGAAGTTCGTGCACAGTCCTTCTGCAGCATCATTTTCATCACCATCATTTGACAAAGACTCGTCTCATGGTTGACATACCAGGATTTCCATCTCAAGCGTTAAAGGATATTTCAATTAGGTTTCTCTTCAAAATGATACCTGATCTTCACACATTACATCGATGAGATACCTGCTCAGAAAATGGTATTGACTAATGGTCTGCACATTTTCGTTGATGATGAGTTCAAACAGGATATTCCATCACCATTCAGTCGAGATTGAATCATAGGAAAGTGACTGCTGTGACGAATTGTAGACTTAATTGGCTTGAGTGAAGGAATAAACTCTGTTGAAGAAACCATTAGTGAGGAAACACTAGAAGTGGTAAGGTGAGCTGTTGCACTTCATTCAGTAATACAACATGTATGGTACCGTAATGATCAGCTCGCCCATACAAAAAACAGCTCTTTACAAATGATTATTTTGCAGATTGCCTTTTTTTTAGAAAATGTCATTAACATCCTGCCTGGAAATAATTATTACCACACAAATTAAGTATAATTATATTTTCATTAGATAACACACGATTATAAATTTTGCTGTTGGTAATAATTCCAGGAAAACTACTGTCCGTATTCACATCACTGATGGAATTGATTTGTTTCTCACACACAATTGATGTTATTTAAAAAATGAGGTATCGTCACTGCATTGATGAACTTGTATACATTAAGATCATTGCTGTCTATCAGTGTAGATTGGTTGACACTCAATTAACAGAATTATGTACACCCGACTGCAGTCGAGCCGGCGTCTGATATATGTAACTGAGTGTTTGACTAACTAGGATTAAACAGTATAATACCATTAACCTCACCTAGATTACTATCTCGCTAGTTTTTTAGCCGGACCCAACCCCGGATACAGAGGGAGCCTTGGGGTGTGGAGCTGGCAGCTCCTTCCCCAAAACTTAACCAAATGGTTACATAAAATACAAAAAAATGAATATATAAAAAATACAAAATAGAAGTCTTGAGAATGTCCGAGAGCAGATGGAACGGATAAGGAAGGTGCTAACTATCAATTGGTGAGACAGTAATCTATTCCGCTCACCCAGAGGACAACCACGAGGACACCAATGAAGTGGCCATCATGATTTCACCAATAGCAGCCAAAGCTCTCATGCAGGTGGAACATGTCGCCTCCGAGATGATGACGGCTGGGTTCAGTTCAAAAGGAAGCAAGGCCACAATTATCCGATGCTATGCGTGCACAAACGTCTCAAAACAAGAGAAGAAGGAGGATTTCTAGAGACAACTACAAACAGTAATGGACAGCGTCTCAAATGGGGATATCAGAGTCTTGACGAGTGATATAAATGCGAGGAGAACTCACCATGTGTCGTAAGGCCATCGGTGAAGTGAACGACAATGGTGAACTCTCCTCAGACTTAAGCGCCTTCAATGATTCGGTGATTGGTGGCAGTGTGTTCAAACACAAGGATATACACAAGAAGATATGGATTTCACCAGATGGAAACACCGAAAACCAGATAGACTTCATTTCAATCTCAAGGAAGTGAAGGCCGTGCCTTCTGGACACAAGGTCGAGGAGAGGAGCAGATGTGGGTTCAGACCACTATCTAGTAAAATGGACTTTGAAACTGAAGTTAAAAGCCTTGGGGATAGCTGAGCATGGGCCCCTAATGCGAGTTCAACACTCAATTACTAAAGGAGACAGTCACAAAGGACACTTTCACTGCAACTGTCAGAGCAAAGAAGGAAACACAACGTGACATCACGGAAGACTCATGCGTGGAAGACCACTGGAACTTTCTGAAGGTGATTTTCAACGAAACTTTGCTCAACGGTTTTAGAAAGAAAGAAGAGACAAAACAAGGAATGGCTCTCAACGGACAATGGGAAGCTAATACAGGAGAGGAGAATAGTGAAAGAGAAAATGATTCAATGCAGAGACGGAGACGCTTAGCTCAAATTACACAGCACTGGACAAATAAGTGAAGAAGAGTGATAGGAAGGACAAAAGACAATTCTATGACAGCAGGGAAAAAGGACACGAGGACATCATATCAGGTAACCAAGTATCTATCGGGGAACAGATCAACACAAGTTAAAACCTACAGAAGACAGACAACGGAAACCAATTAGCACTTCAAAGGACTCTTGAACCGACCATCACCTGCATCCTGTTCAAAAACACCAAAAACAGCACGTTCACAACTGCAAGTTGACACCAATCCTCCAAAGAAAACTGAAGTCTTGAATGCAATCAAGCTTCTGAAGGCCGAAAATCAGCTGAACCAGATGGATTACCCCGTGAAGCACTAAAAGCGGACCCAGAGACTACAGGAGATATGATGACTCCATTATTGCAAAAGGTTTGGAGGAGGGAAAGGTGCCTACTGATTGAAAGAAACGATACCTCGTGAAACTACCATAGACGGGCGATTTAGGACTCTGCAAGAACTGGCGAGGAATCATGTTCTTGTCGACGCCAAGTAAAATTCTGATTCACTTCATTTTGGAGAGAAAAAGGATGCACTGCATACAGAACTCCGACCAGAACAAGCTGGATTCAGGAAAGACAGGCAAATCATGTACTGACCAAATTGCAACCCTACACATCATCATCGAACAAAGCATGGAATGGCAGTCAAACCTGTACCTCTACTTTAAAGACTTTGAGAAGGCCTTCGACAGCCTTGACCACGAAGTAATTTGGAAAGTAATCGATTACCTGGACCGACGTGAAGAACCTAGAAGACCTGGATTTCGCACGTGAATGATTTAGGTTTGATGTCACACAAAATCGAAGACTTACAAGCGAAAACCGATAAACTGGTCAAAGAAGCAGCCGGCGAAGACAGGACTCCAGGTGAACATAGACAAGACGGAGGTTGTGAAAATAACCAACCAACCAACCAACGACAACAACAGCTACATTCAGCGAAAATCACTCGCAACGGGAGGGATTTGAAAGAGGTCACTTCATTCACTCATCCAGGGAGCATTGTCTCAACTACAGACAGTCGAAACGGACGAGGGTTTCAAATCAAGAATCGGGAAGGCAAGAAACACAATAATCAACCTGAAACCAATCTCGAGATCTTCGTCACTCAGCCAGCATCAACAACAAAATTCGGATTTCGAATACAAACTTCGAGCCAGTTCTTCCATACTAATCATAAACCTGGCGGGTCACAAAGGATATTTTCAACAGGCTGAAGATGGATTTGACAATCGCTGAGAAGGCCACTCGCGCCTCTGGCCCTCGAGTTGAACGCGCTAGGGAAGCGGCGAGTAGGACGTCAAAAGGTGAAATGGAGGAGATCGTGTGAAGAGGAGCTGAAACAATATGGACCAATATGGATGCAAGTGAAAAGTACAGAAGATGACAGAACGAAATGGAGACATGCAGTTGAACCCCTATGTTTCACTTGGAACACAAGGGAAAATTATTAATAACAAAAATGATTTCTTTGAGTCTTTTGTTTCATTCTTCCTTATTCCTGGCATGAACATTGTGAAATCTTGAAGCTTGAAATGAGAATTTTCGTATACAAACGTTCGTCAGAAAATCTGAAAGGAAAATCCGAATTCTGAATTGCTATGGTCGGCTTCTGCATCAATACACACAGGGATACATTTAAGAATTAAACCATTATTCAAGACTGACTAGAACTTGGTATGTTAGGCATGGAAGATACATTCTGCATGCACGACGATGAAATGGAGGATGTCATGTGAAGAGGAGATGAAAGCATGTGAGCGGACATGGAGCCAGTTGAAAACGTTGGTGGAGAGCAGTCACCACGTTTCTATGTGGCTCATAGCGACGGAAAAACTCTTCGTGAGTGGATGATACTTTGTGATATAAACACCTCCCACCACTTTCCAAGCTTGTCCATTACGACTAACCCGGCTTGTGAAAAGGCGGAGACCTTGTCATGTGTTACACATATCTTAGCCATCTGAATCGATCCAGCTGCTTGATATCAAATACTAATGTACCCTCCTCACTTAACCTGCTATCATTCCACCTGACACGAGAATCGGAACCCGAACACCCGTGTCTGACAAATTTCATTTGCGATGACCACGTCAAACAACCAGCTGCACGCGCCTACCTCTATCGATGATCTGATATCAAGTATACGCCAAATATGAAATACGTTGGCAAATGTCACACAGAATTGTATTGTCAACGCTCCGATATCCTCGGTAGTTACTTAGTGTAATGTCACTGAAGCAACTCCTCAAATATATGAATTTGTCAACACGCTCAATCAGTTTAATCACCATCTGTGATTTGGAAGTTCATGCACAGTCCTCCTGCAGCATCATCTTCATCTCTCACATTTGACAAAGACTAGTCCCATGCCTGACATACTAAGATTTCTGTTTCAAGAGTTCAAGATATTTGAACCGTTTTCCCTTCAAAGGGATACATAAAATGTGTACCTTATATGGATGAGAACACTGCTTGGAAACAATCATTGAATAATGGCTAGTGCATTTTGGTTGATGATGAGCAAAGGCATGGTATTCCATCACCATTTCGTCGAGTTTGAATCATAGGAAAGTGACTTCCGTTACTAACTGTAGGGAAAGCTAGCTTGAGTGAAGGAATAAACTGTGCTACTAATACTCACAGCATTATATACATTAACTTAATGACATGCTAGATGACACTAACTAGGAACTATGGACTGGGTAAATACTAAATGTTGTCATCAAACATATTATGAATTATCTTCAGGTCAGTCTAAACGTATGCTGATTAAAGGATACACCATTTTCCAGAGGCTTCACTTGCTCTGTTCAGTTCATCTTAAAATGCTACGAAGAGCGGTTTTAAACGTCTAAAGACAAATCTGGTCTGAAAAGGATAAACATTCCAATTGCATCGGAAAATCAATGCTTGAATAGACTTAATAAACGAACTGTAAACTTGGGATGTTACGCATGGAGAATGAATACTGCATGCACTATATTACACACATATTTGATATCTCCTGCATATAAAAAATGACGATGATGTACAAAATTCGCTTCTGCGCTTTGTGATCATAATATACATAAGCCTCAAACAGGCCGCATGACACTTACTAAGAACTATCAAATTGCGACATACAAAATGATGTCATCAAACATACAACGGATCGTCTTCATGTCTGCCTCAACGTATGTCGCATTAAACAGACGCTATTTCAGAGGCTAGGCCATCTCTAATATGCTCGACTTCAAATGCTTCAAAAGGAAAGCAGCGCTTGCAGAATTCCAATTACAAATCTCTTCTAAAAACGATAAAAATTTATTAAATCATAAATAAAAAGCTTGAATAGGATCATAACCAAAATCTCAGGACTGACTAGAACTTGGTATGTTAGGCATGGAAGATATATTCTGCATGCACTATATTACACACATATTTGATATCTCCTGCATTTACAAAATCACGATGAACTACTGAAGTTTTCTTCTACGCTTTGTGTACTTTACTAAAGACTTGTTGACTGCCTACACGAAAGCTGAATCACTCACATACAGCTGTAGAATAAATTCGAAAATATCACAGAATCCATTAAATAAACGAAGTGAGACCATCCGCTGATTCTCATTTCTCATGACAATGCGCAACACACCACATGATGCAGGAATCACAATCTCTCAATTAATCCCTGAGCATTAGAGGTAACACGGAAACGCAGATTAATTCTAAGCGGATGAGTAGTGCACTGGTCACGTAATCACTCGATGACACCAGTATATATATCACCCACAGACAAAGTGAAAGCAAATTCAACTCAACTCAACGAAGTATACACCGAGCAGATCAAGTATGGATGGGAAGCTCTCAGTTGTGTTACTCTCCCTCGTCCTCCTGCTACACAATACTGGTAAGTGACACTTCTCCTTTCAAAGCCAACACGCTTGTGTACACATTCACGATTCATCACAGTGTCACCTCACTCAAGTCAACCACTTGTTATTACTCCAGATCAAATCTTCACCTCTTCCAACCACCACCACCGACACAGTCCCACTCACTCAGTCACTCACTCACTCACTCACTCACTGAATCAACCACTCACTACATAGCTCGCTCTTACACTCGCACACACACGATCGCAGACAATTTGTAATTTCGTGTTTATTTCTTCCTTGATTCTCGTGTCTGGCAGGGTAATAGCAGGTTCAGTGAGTGGTTGACTTCATCTTCGATACACACAATGATTCATTACACATTCACACCATCATTCAGGACTAAACGAAACTTCACTGTTGCAAGGTCTACCTCAACAACATTGAGTTTATAGTTCACAAGCAAAACGGGAAGACGTGGTCAACAGCTACGATTGTGGACAACTGTCAGTTGTCAGACTACAGTTTCTGATTTCCATGGGTTGTGAACAATATTGACAAACTCACATCAAACAAACAACAACAAAATTACATTCCTGTCAATGCTTTATTTGGCAGCTACTTGTGTAGTGGACTTAAATTGTAAACCACGAAATGGAGATATAAATGGTGAGGTAGTTTCTCGCTAAGCAGTACACGACTAGCATTTGTGATACAATCGAGAGTGTATCCTTGAGTCCGTACATCACATTCCCTCACTGGAAAACAGCTTTGCATATGGCGAATAGAAGGAGTGACGGTGGATCCTCCCACTGCGCAGAGACAGCGGGAACAACCTATGGTAGTCTAATGTAGTTGCAGAAAAGTACTAATTCAAGTGGACACTTACT
This sequence comes from Trichobilharzia regenti, assembly GCA_944472135.2. NCBI lineage: Eukaryota > Metazoa > Platyhelminthes > Trematoda > Strigeidida > Schistosomatidae > Trichobilharzia > Trichobilharzia regenti. The sequence continues at coordinate 46,630,902 of OX235267.1, forward strand.
CACCACCAAATCTCCTTACAAATCACTTCATAGATCATTCCATTTTTAATACTCTAATGCCAAGAGGATTTCGTATACGCTACGTCTATGGTCTAGTGATATTTCACATAGATTATGACATACTCAACACCCTGAAATGCATCAGAAATTCACCAAAGTTTTATGTTGGTCGGTGGAAAGTTTGAACTACGTTTGACGACAGTCAATCGAATCGGTGAAACAGACCCGTTTCACTGCGGTCAACACCCTAATAATTTTGACTATTTGGTGACCTTCAGTGCAATCTGTTTACTCATAAGCGTCACCACAAATGCAGGCTGCAGGCATTTTTTTCGACTGCTCACCTTTTTGAAGTCATTTGTCTTCTATCCAACTTCACTTCACAAATGATACTATTTCAATCACAATAGCTTCAATTAAATTGAGAGGATATTAAGAAGAAGGACATTGCTGCACAGGTATATATGTATATATGTATTCAGAGATATATTCAAAGCAGAAATGGAGAAGGATTCAACCAAATACACACTGAAAGATATCTAGATCACAGTTAGTAAATGAAATCCGTGTACAATCCACCTGATTGTTTCATCTGGCATTCGAATCAATTATTTGATTCACATCATTTGCTAGTGCGACTGGTCGATTGGTTCAAAATATCTTCTCAGAAGTTCAAACTTTCACGTCCACCGTGTGCTATTCAGTAGCTCATTCTAATATTTGTTGCGACTAAAATTTGAACAGAATATTTGAGTGAACAAGGTTGTTATTCATGAAATCTCCCGATCAATCAAATTAGCGAAAGAAGCACTAGAAACAGAAGTAATCACAGTGATTTATTAAACACACCAAAATGGTTTCTACAGAATGAACATTTATTTATTCAGAAACATTGTACTAATTAAACTACTGTTCAAAACTCTGTGCAGCAACCGATACGAATAATGCTGAAGCTTCCGAAATGTGACGGACGCTGTTGAGCATTTCTTGATAGACAGAAGGATAATTTGTGCAGGATCATTTGCACAGCACACAATGTAGAGTAAATAGTTCTCAAGGTCAAAATCTCGAATGCATACACATATGGCAGACAAACATGGCATTTTTTTAGAAAGTGTCGAAATAAATTCAGTATACAATATAAAACACACATATTAGACGTCTCCTGCATGTGAACATGTTCTACGAAGTAATAAGTATATCCACCTACGCTTTGTGGTGTAAGGCATAAATTAAGAACGATCTACACAAGACCCGAGTCACTTGCACCCAGCTATGGAATAAATTCAAAAATATCAAAGAGAACGTTTACCAATTGAAATGAGACAATTTCATCACTCACTCTTAACGTGATACTGCACAACCTCAAATGATGCAGAAATAAACAATTCCCACTTACTTCCTAAGCATTAAGGGTCACACACAACACAGATTATTTCAGAATGGTTGCGTAGTGCACTGGTCACGTACACACATTCGATGACATTAGTATATATAACACCAATAGACAAAGTGAAAGCAAATTCAACTCATTTCTTTGAAGTATACACGGAGCAGACCAAGTATGGTGTGGAAGCTGTCAATTGTGTTACTCTTCCTCGTCCTCCTGCTACACACTACTGGTAAGTGACACTTCATCTTTCAAAGCCAACACTCTCAAATCAGCCATCAGTTTTGTACACATTCACAACTCATCAGAGTTTCACTTCACTCAACTCAAACATTTGTTGTCTCTCTACATCAAATCTTCACCTCATCCAACCACTACCTCCGACATCGTCCCACTCACACACTCAGCCACTCACTGCACACCTCCTCCACTCACTCTCACTCGAGCACGCACACACACATACGCAGACAGTTTGTAATCTTTTGTCTATTTCTCCCTTCCATCTTCTACATTTCAGCTGACGCCCAACAGTGTGCACCTCTCTTTGAAAAATGCCAGAGAACCTCGGATTGCTGTTGGTTGGCAAGATGCAAATTGACATCAGGGACAGGTGGAATATGCATACCATGTGATATACGCGGTAGCTTTTGTCACAATGGTCTAACGTGTTGTTCTCGTAAATGTGAGAATAATCAATGTACACACGGATTTTCGTGATGGTAGGCCTACTTCACATGCCTACTCACCTGTGGAGCAATGGTTACCTTAAGCCCCATCCAGTGTTTTGGGTGTTCGTATATAAATAAAATTTTCTGAATGTCATCTTGTATCTTCTTGATGTGTTGTGAATATTTTATTTTCCGATGTCCACGTTCAGTTTTCGTGCAATTTAAGGATGTTGATGTGCTGTATTGTCATGATGACGCCGAGAGTGTCAAAAGTTTAGGTTGTGTTGACGGTTACTTTGTGATGGAAAATGAAAATATGTAGGTGTTTTATTTTTGAAATAGAAACGCTGTGTGTGTCAGTAAGCGTACAGAGATAATAATAATGTTATTGATATATATATATATATATACACATATATATATATATATATATATATATATATATAATGCTGAGAATAGTGTCCCTCTTGTGACGTGCTATATATTTTGAGCAATACTCGAATAATACAGCGGTCTGAGTTCATTATCAGGACTCTCCCGTGTTTTTCATATATTCCAACATCATTTCTGAACACTAAATCCCATGCTTTGTCAAGTCGAGTGGCAGAGGTAACAATATTTGCATCGTCAAATGAGTGAAGGTAGGAACAGTCACACGGACTTACCAGTTACCAATGTCTACTGACAGAAAGTTCTCCAAATGAGTGCAGCTAATTTAGTGGATCTATTGGCAAAATTAGATAGATTTGAGACAGCTCAGCTGTGTGTAACTTAAATGCTTGAGATGAAAATGCAATTATAATTTTATAAGTGTTTTTGGGTAGACGTTTGACAGTGATTCAATCAATAAAGTCAGTGGGGAAAGTAAAACGTACATTGTTTTCAAAAAATGGACCACTGGAAATGAATGATAGTCGCACGTCATCCTCTGCAATTCCTTTCGACACAAATTCTGTCTTGTCTGAATAATGTGAAACCATTTATTTAGAGCACACTATCACTATAGAGCCCATTGAGCCAGGTTTCCTGTAGTGTGTTTATAGCCATATTCTTATAAGTATCACATGATGGGAGAGGTTGAAAATGCACAAAATATTGTGAAAAAAAACGGCAGTTTGTAATAACAATGACAGGAAGTGTAGTTAGATATAAAGTTATCCGTTTTGTTATCAACCTTTCATCATCCATAATGTGTGTTTTACTAGCGCACTTGGAACTTTGAATGTGGATTGATTTGAAAAGTTTAATAAACTCTGGAACATATGTGATACTATTTAAAGTAATTATTTGAATAAATAAAAATGGAATACGATAAATCATAGGATTTCATCATGAGCTGACAGTGGTTAGAGAACCATTGGGAAATCTGGGACAACTGGACAGCTGTTTCGTCAGACTAGTTTCTAGCCCTTAATCAGTACGCATCAACCGACAGTATTCAAACCCAGACCTTCTGGTTACAAGGTGAGCTCGTATACCATTAAGCCACTGGGACCCGATCAAATGGCGCATGAATTCTAACTTCTGCCAATTCACGTTAATTTCTCTAACCAATGTCAGCTCATGGTGAAATCCTGTTACCAATCGAACAAATCCTTACAAACGAATACTTTAATATCATTGAGATGCTCACTGGCGACTGGCCTTATTCGGGTAGGTAGTTACCTGGGGTTCTAGTGGGAAGTCGTCACCAGTAGGGTGTAGCAGGTTGGGTGTGAGGACAAACACTCGTCGAAGATATTGACTAGCGGTTACGATATATCGACAATTCGAAGAGGTTATAACTCATGGGCCATTGAATCGGGTCCCGTGGCTCATCGGTCTACTGGATCACTAGCCTTGTAGAAATGGGTCGTGGGTTTGACAACAGATGTGCCAGATTTCAAATATTTCTCCTACTGTTGGGAATATCGGTGCCACATTGCCACCCAATTCGTTTGTTTACATAGAGCTTATTGTGAAACTTGAATATGGTGGAGATTAGACATTAGTGAATACATAATATTATTTCATCAGCAAAGCAAGAGCTTAGTCCTCATTTCGAAATTCAGGATCAATGTTCAGTTCATTGCTAGTTGTCTGTATTATAGAAAATATTAGTAGATACACTGATAATGTCAAGATGAAATATTTTTTTCATCTATTTTCTAACTGAATTTCCTCTAGTTTCTGTTTCATTGAATAGGAATAAGTTAGACTAAAATACAAACTGTCTCTAGTGGGACACAAAACAAAAGTTTATTATTTAGATGAATCGTACGTCTCGTTGATCCTAATGTCACTTGGTAGCCTGATATGTTATCCTCTTATATGAATTTTCATAGTCCTGTACATCCATCATCATAACTCACTGAGAAATGCTGGTACATCCAGTTGACGAGTCCCAAATAGGACGTAGTGCACATCCTGTATTCCAGTGCTAGTCATTGTCCACCAATTAAATACTATCTAAAGTCAATTGTTCGCCTGATATATTATCCTCTTATATGAATTTCATAGTCGTGTATAACCTAGGAGCACTTATATTTTGTTGCATAAGATTGCACCATTTTGACCCACCCAAAGATAATTACATACGAAGTACTAGTAGACTTTCTGAATTTATTCATATTGGTGTGTACAGGTGTTTTAATTTCATCATATGGTCCTGTTTCACTATGCTGACCTACCTTTTCTCTGTCATCTGATTTGTCCATGGCTAATTCTGTTTCACGTCTCTCCAACTTTGCAGGCACTATACTTTTGTCGTTTGTCAAGCTTTTTATAGCCTGCTATTTACATTCTTCTAATAATTTATTGTCAAGGCGCATTTTGCTTTGACTAGTTCCGCAGTAACTTTGTCCATCTCACCTAATGCTACTTTTACACTAGGAATGATTTTCTTCAGGTTTAAATCTGTTAACAGCTAAATTGAATTCAGATATTTTGTCAAGTACTTTTGTTTCATCAGAACTTTAGGTTCTCGTTGAGGGTTTAACTATCCACTTTGTTTTATCGATAGCTGACAGCACTTCATTGGTGAGGTCTTTTACTTTAGCAGGATATTTTCTTTCACGGAATATACACATTGGGTCATAGGAATTATTAAAAAGACAGTTGCAGCGAAGAAAATTTTCTTTTCGACGAAGTCTAAGTAGTTGTACATTCGTGTATTTATATCAACTGGATGGGAAAGTTCCAGGATAATATGCGGTCAAGGGTCAAATTAATAAAACTTAAAATTAGGAATTAGAATGTTATAATAAACAAGGGGAGGGATAAAACCAATAAAGTAGCATCATAATAACTAAGAAGATTGATATTGTCCAATTAGGGGTTAGAAATGTAGAAATAACAAAATAGACAGGATGTTTGGATAAAAAATACTAATGTGATGAATAATTGTTTATCCAATCAGGGATTAGATATGTAGAAATAGTAAAATGACAAAATAAACGCGAAGTTCAGCTATGAAAATATGGTAGTGTAAACAGGGATAAGAAAAAACTTAAAATAACATGAATGAACAGGAAGTTTACATAAGAAAGGCGATGGGATGATCCTTACTAAAAAAAATTTACCTGTTTATGATAGACATGGCAGGGACATGGATTGAACGTATTTCTTTTGGATACAAAGAGTGGGTTTGAGCTTTTGGATAGCTAGCGCCTCGGCTATGCCCAAATGTCTTGATTTCACTCCCTTTGATATGTTTGATTGAATCTTGTATATTACTTGACCTAGCTTGACCTAGCACAATTCACTCTGCTGACTCCAGCAATGTAGAACAACGCTCAGCTGTTTCACTGCATTCACTTGCATGTAATCACAAAATAAAGTGTGTGGAACTTGGCGAGAGTATTGAAGTGTAAAATAGGTGGGTGCGGAGAGAAGTTAATGACTGGAGCTTTGTTTATTGGTTCAACACCGCACACGTGCAATCGGAATTCGGTAGTGTCTATTCGGAGATATGTAGAGTGGCCACAAACCAGCAAATGAAGTTGGAGAAACAAAGAGAGAAAATATAAAAAAGACCTATTTGGAAACCATATGAATAAATTGATATGTTGATGAGAGAAAGTTATGCTCGAAAAGTTGTTATCCAGCTGTGGATACTTCATCTCTGTGTGATATTTGAAGTAAACTAACTTAATATGAAATCAAAATACAAATAGCCGCTGTGCTCAGCGTTGAGCGATTAATTCTCCTGGACTAAAGAAACGCCACTGTGATTAAGTCTAACAAAATTTACCTATGTACAGAAACAAATAACATCCATTCCTATTGATCTACACTTTCCTACCAAAGTTTCGGTATGCACTTCGTCGCCTACTCTTTTGTGAGTTGATCAGTATGAGTGTTCTTAAATATTTACATCCACTGTGGAAAGAACCAAGCATGTTCCTCGTTTTATTTCCCAATATCGTGATCATTTATCAAGAGAAGGACTGACAAAGTCTTATGTACGTCTTATTTGACTCATCTTGCAAATAGTGAGCATCAAGTTGATGTTAATAAGACATTTGAAGTTGCCTGTCGTAATCCGTTTATTTCTAATTCCTTCACATCTTTATTTTCTACATAGAACAGAAGTCATTGTAATGCATCTGAATTAGCTGGATTAGTGTTCTCAAAGAATTTACATTTGGCCATCTTTCTCATATCTATCGGTATTATACGGATGTAAAACAATTCAAATCCTCCCGACCTTCCCGAAAACCAACAAGTTATGATTCTTCAATCGTGTCATTCTTACTGCTTCATTTGTATTTGTTTGTCACGCAATCGATTCAGTTAGATATTCACCTCCCAATGAACACTGTTCCAGAATATGAATGTTCCTTACAGTTTCATTTGGAAAACGAAATTATTTAGATAATAATACTTGATCTGATCAATTACATGAATAGCAATCAGGAGAGGTAGCATGATTCCGTGATTCTATATACTGCTGATTGAATGCCATGCGTTTTGTTTAGATTTAAGCATTCTGAACACTCAACCACTTCGTACTTACTCCTCTTATTTTCTCAAATACTCACAGATATCTAATCGAATTGTTTAAGCTTTATAGGCATCTACACTCTCAGTTATTACCACCGTCAAATTCGCCTATTAAATAATTCTCATTATTTAGAAATCTCGTCGCTATTGGATTCGTTAATTTGTGTATTGAGTTAAAGCTGTGGTAAAAAGATACATAAGAGCATGAGAAAACCACAATATCTACCTGAAAGGTGGATAGTAATTCGGTTCATTCTCTCGTTTTCTGGATGTCTACATGGTGACTTTGCTATTTCTCGAATATGCGATCACTTGCATGAGATTGTCGTGATCACCGCCTCTATACATCAATATTAACATTACTACTTTGGTTATCTTCCACTAATTCACACAACTCAACCTCGTCCCAACTAACCAGAATTACGTGAAGTATCTGTCTGAAGTATCTGTCCAGTTGGAAGCTTGATGAGCAATTACCGGAAATTTTAATCAGCCTATGCTTCATGATCCATCCTAGTCCGAGGTACATAAAACTATAGAACCTAAAACAGAATATTGACGCCAAGGAAAATCAGTTGATGCAAAACCAGAATATATTTTTACTTTTCCTCACATAAGGACGGAATCTCAGAGAATAACCAACCATCAAATGTTTGTACGAAATTGTTGTAAAACTACCTATTGAAGTCCTGTAAATCTGATGTCAACTGATCACCTGTTTGATTTCAAAATAATTAGATCATCAATTATCTCTGTATTGTGTTGCATTCTGGCATTGCAAAAACTCACTGCGATGGACATTCAGTGATAGAAATCATTGGTTACACAATCACTAGAGTTTCACCAGAGATTGTTTGAACCCGGATGACTAACTTGATCACCTGACACCATACTGCACACTCCACGAATAAAAGGAATCTCAATGTTTTGTGACACAATGGTTGTAAACCATAGAAGATTTTAGTTTACAGATTGATGCAAATATCTACACTGTGACATTTGACTTTCCTGAAAGCCAATACCATCACCACTTGATCACTATGCGACCTGTCGATCTAATTCAGAAAGACTTGTGTGCGCATAACTGCGGCTGAATCACAAACTTCACAGATGTATATGCAAGAAGCACTCATGAGAGGTACAGGACAAACCGGTATCTTAAAATTAAGTTTATCGATAGTAATATTTCAGCGAAGAGTAACATTCAATTGAATATGATACATAAGACGAAATCATTAAATTTGTTTGAATTTACATTGAAACGTCAATATTATTTTTAAAAAATGAAATGTGTCTCTCTCCTGATTATGGCGTTCCACAAAATGACGTCAGTTAAGCTAGAAATATGTCAACAAAACTAAGCGAATCGACATAACGGTGATCACCGAATTGATATGGATGTGATCATGGATGATCGGCATGGTGACGACGGTGATATATTTTTGAGAAATCGGGAAAGCTCGGTAGCATTTCCAAATTCAAAAGACACAACAGAGACTATTTACAGAGTTCGAAAACATAAAAATAATATGGCAACGTTGATACACCACACTTCGAACACCAAACAATAAGTCAATATTCAGATAAAGCAGTAAGAAGACGTAATTTGTCTGAATCGTGGAATGTGCATTCGCGCAACTCATTTTGAACCATTTAATCCTACATGGACTTGTCATAGGAATATATGAAATCAATAAAGAAGTAAGAGGTGAGAAGATGGACCATATTCAATTAAAAAGGATATATTCAAGGTCAAAATATCAATGAAGACCACTAAACCAGATAGCAGAGGTAATAGTACATTTGCTATGGTATCAAAAAATTTACCAAAGAAGGTTTAATGTGATGACAAATTGTTTTTGAACGCAGAAAGGTGGCTTGAACTTTCTAATTGCTAGGGCTTCCACAAACTTTAGGATACGTTCAAACACGTTTTATAGATAGGTTTAAAAGATCTGTCCTTTTTCTACAATATGTTTCCTAATAGAAGAACTAGGTTTCTTGTTATCACCGTTAATGGGTTCTGAAGATACTATTTGTTACCGGAGCCATTTAGAATATGCTTTGAAGCCTTGACCTGCAGAGATCTAAGAGTCCTCCCCATGTATGCGTGCACACAGGTATACTCAAGTTGGTAAAAACAGTGGAATGTGACGCCATATTTTGTATGTTCGAAAGGCTTAGATGGATATATTGACTTCACATTCTCAATTATTATGACATTAGCTGCAAGTCGCATAACAGCAAAGTTCAGTCTTTGTCTAGTTATAGAGCTGCTTTGATGCCCCATTTAGCGTAGCTTGATGTACACGTCTTTGTTGGAGGCGAAAGGGAGTCGATTTGTATGGTAAGAACAACGCGAATTCACAGACGAAGGATGAAACGCTTACGCAGACGAAAGCCTCAAAGAGTGCATACAAACATGTCAAAAATATCAGTCATTCACAAATATGTAGTCAGAGAGAAAAAGTCAGTTTGGAAATGTAGTCAGCTTTATTTATTTATGATGTATAATAATTGACACCAGGTGGGATAAATTGAACTCGTGCCAGCATACAAATATGCAGAGTAGTATGATGGCACCTGGTTTGAATTCACTTGTCCGTAATTCGATTGATGAGCGTATGTGTTGGTGTTGTATTGTGATTGTTGGGTGTTTGTGTTTCCGTTGTATTCATTGTAGTTGTAATTAGTGGTTCCAGTATTCTGTTGTTGTGAGTTGATATTGATGTTGGTGGCTTGTGGTGATGACGATGATGTTGAATATGGAGGACGACCAGCATAGTTCCCTCTGAAAATGATTGAGTGGATGAGAGAGATAATTATGTGATGAAATGTTGATGACTGTGCATAACATGAAAATGTACTGGCGATTTGTGTGTGTATGTGTGCATGTGACGTGCTCCCTGGTAAGGACTTCATCTTGACTGACTTCATTCACACCACGGTAAAGTCAACATCCATCGAATAAGGTAGACAATCTGAAGAATATAATTTGAAATTCCTTATTGCACACCCGATGTCGTTTCGTCGTGGTGACATCTACTCTAAGTGAAATATCACAAGCCCTTTTTGATGATCACAGCGTATCGATATAGAAGATGCCTCGATGTGATTGCGAGACACCCATAATGATGAATGAGCACTCACGACTATCAACCTGTGCGAAAAGCTTTCATCTTCACTTGTCACTTTTCACATAAATTCAAGTTAGACAACCACAGATTGTCTGCACAACACCAACCGGAATATCAAATAACTCGCCTAACAACTCTCATCCTACTGACGTCTTCAACACAATCGTGACGATTCATGATAACGCCACAGATCGAAGGTGAAAAGTGAAGTCAGATTTCATGCAAGTGACAATCGTGTCTATTTTTAATGACAACGAAAACATATCATTGTCTGCTGAGCAGAACTCTCCATCAACTTAAACGATACTTTGTTTCACGAATGTCAAACTTCGTCCCATAAACAGCGAACATCTCTGACGATCAATGAAATGTGAGATATTGACAATTATTTACCATCAGAGGAGTATGCATGCATCGTGGAAATACCAATCGATAGTGTTCTGTTTACGTGAATTTACAGGTTATCGAATAATGTCAGCGTTACCTAGCAAAAAGACCGTGCATATATTGCTATGGTACACCGAACAGAAAAATGCACTCCAATACTCACTTACTCTGGACCATAATTGCATACAATACTAAGACTATAGGGGAAGTTTGGATATTTGGTGACAACGCATCCAACATCGGTGGTCGACTCCAAGACGATCTGGAAAAAATCAACAGTATAAGTTAAGCATATCATTCACTGGATAGATGCAAAACGTCTACCAGTGACAGCATTCATTCGACTCCCTCGAAATGGACATATAGGGTTGATGGAGCTATCTGGTTCCTGAAAGCATTCACCAGTATGACATTTCACAGGTACGTAATGCAAACATAATGAGGAATTCATCAGAGAAACGAACAGTTCAATTCACTGAGCTTTGAGCAAATCACTCAGTCGATTAGATGTTCAATGTGACAGTGTACACTTTACTCTCATACACAGGAAATAACTTTGAAAACTACCTCTTTACTGATCTCCCTGATGGAAACAGCCTCAATAAATCTGTTGGCTGTTTAACATTCGGGTCATTTCTCAATCATAACTGCAAAGTTATTACTACCGAAAAAACATGTTGTGGCACATTATCGACTCCAGTCCGTCTAACGACCGATCAATTCCGATGAAGCATTCCATGCAAGAGATATAAGAGGGAAATCTTGATCAAGCATAAGCATCCACTGTCCACCACTCACTCACCTGAGTGTAATGACCACATTGACCCGCACGACATGTTTGGCTGGTGAAGTCGTAGTTTATGTATTCATCCAACCATAACTGGAAACCACTTGACAGTGAAGAAGTGAAAAGAGTTAGGGAGAATTTGTGTAAGTCTGGTGAACAAATCAATGAATGAGGATCATCACATCTGTGATAAATCCTCAAAACTCACTCCTAGCTAGAGTTGGTAATAAAGATGCTGGTTTGGAAGTCAGTGGGAGATGTGCTATTAACTTATTACTCACACAGAACACAATAACACAACAGGAAAAGTAATGATTTTCGTCTGGCTGAGTCTAACTTTCAGTTTAGTCTATATTTGCGAACATTTGACACAGTGCTTTTACTATCACAGTTCTTGTCAACATAATGAGAGAATTCATTGTTCAACTAGCATCAGATATGAATGGCGAATTTCAATAGAATGTGAATGAACGCTTAAGCATAGGAGATAGTGGTCTGATCCGACATCTGCTCCTCTTCTTAATTTCGTGTACAGTAGACTCCGTCTCCACTCCTTTGAGCACTAATTCGATGAATTCAATTCGATGTTTGGTTCGCCAGTCTGATGACACGCATGTACCCTTACGGATATCCTTGTTCTTTTATACGCTGCCACCAATCACTAGTTCATTGAAAGCACAGAATTCAGCAAAGGGTTTTCTGTTTCCATTCATCTCTCCAAGTGTTTTTCTACTCATGATGAGTTCTCCCCCTGTGTTGTCAGGTCCCAGTTTGGCGTTCATGTCGGCTATTAGGATGTTGATGTCAACGACTGGAGTATTGTCCATTGTTGCCTGTAGAACTCTTCTTCTTTTCTAGGTAGTGTCCATTAAATATGAATATCAGTATTAGATGGGTAAGTGAATAGCTGAAATTTGTGCTTGACCAGCAGCGGGATTACACCTCAGTGGTCACTGAGAAATCAAAAGACAATGTGGTAGAAGCCCGTCAACATCAGTGGTTAATACGCAGTCCCGAAACCCTGTAGTTTTCCGCAATCTAGCAGATATCCCCAATACAAGACGACATCTAAGTATGCGAATATGTCAAACACTCAGAGGTTGGTGCCTTACTGGGTCATGTATAGCGGTCGACTCGTCAAGTGGGATCTCGTGACTTGTGCTCTGTTATCTCTGAATATCACACACACGCTGTTATCGATCAATTTTCACTTGACATAGAGAAGAAGCACGTCACCCACACACACACGGGACGTTTGGGTCTCCCTACTCACTCGCTCACTCACTCAATCGCCGACTCTCACAGAAAACACCCAACAACGAGTGAAACAGATCATCCGCATACGCTCTGTGAATCTATGTTCCATTCATTATTATTGACTCCCGCCCAAACAATTCAATCCCGTTCAAGTGTCACTAATCCCATGGTTAAGTGTTCGCTCACCTCTACCGACTCGATGTTGGAGGAGTGCGTCAAGAGCAATCGAGACCACTAAGTGAGGCGATAATCTGTGCACGCCCATCCACTAATCCACAAATGAATGACACTGGGCGACCAATCAACTGATAATTCACCACACCCTACTCCTCATGACATAATTAACATTCGGTTGATCGACCTAATAATCCAGATTTCACTCCACAGCTCTCTTATCCACGTGTGCATATAAATATGGTTGGTGTGTGCAGAAATAACTGTAACACGAAGGCGATCAGATATCACTGCTACTCAATCTTACTGGTGTAGAAATGCGCTTGGAATCCGATCCCCTACTGCTGGTGCTCTCCTCCATATGCTTATCACTGATTTCAACACATGTCCGTGGACAGATGGACGACAACATGAGAAACAAATTGCTGGCTCTGCACAACAACGCCAGACAAGCAGTTCAGAATGGACAGTTGAGTGGACAACCGATGGCCGTGTCTATCAAACCGCTGGTGAGAGGAGGCATATTTTGAAATGAGACATTTGAAATGACTGGCATGACTGGCTACCATGAAACACCGCTTATTTCTTCTGTTCGTTTTGCGTTGGATAGATGAATCACACAGGGAGGATTTCCGGTCTTTTGTTTTGTTTTGTGAACACTTTCACGATGTTGTGATCCAGTGTGCTGTGTGCTCTTTGTTTTTATGGAATAAGCCTACGTTTGAAGATAATTTTCTGATGGATGGACTGGTGGTAGTTGTTGGATATTGTGAGACGGTTATTTGTTTGGAACAGATTTTCGATTGAAATGTGCTTGATGCCACATTTGGTGATTCGATTAACGCGAGATGATGTGAACATGTCACTGTCGTCTAATAATCCTCCGCAGTACAAGAATGGCGGAGTTGAATTCGACCAAGTTGTATCATCTCTGCATACGGTTCCCAAATGCGTTTTGTGTCGCTCATGGTGTTGGCGATTGTTCGAAGAGAATATGTGCAGATTCCCTCGAAGCCTATTACTATTCAGATTTGTTTAGTCAACCACAAGCATTCTACTCAAACACTCTCTGTCTGTCTAGTAATTCATTCGGTGGCACAGTGGTTAGGACTCTCGCCGACCATGCACATGGTCCGGGGTTCGAGCCCACGCCGGCGCACACCTGATATCTATGGTCGGCCTGCAAAATTTGGGCTACCGATATCCATGCTGAAAATTCCATACTTGTACCAAAAATACAGTGTGGAATCAAGCTGTAAATCAAAAATCAAATCAAAAATTCAGTGTATATCGCTGGAGTGAGTTGACTGTTTGTGTTGTCTTTCAATGTCTCCATTTGTCCATGCATTGTTTCTTATTTCAACCAATGTATTTTGTCCATTTTCACACATGCGCAGAGATGGAACATGGAGTTGGAAAGGAAAGCACAAGTTTTATCTGATCAGCGCCGTGTTGGACACGACACGGCTGACGAGCGCAAAATACCCGCATTCGATTATGTTGAACAGAATTGGGCGGGATCCGCAGATGTCGAAATGTAAGTTTCTCTCAGTTGTAACGCCTTAAACACATGCAACACTGAGTAAGACTGGAGGATTTTGTGTAAATTTGGAATGGAACTAGATGATAATGTTTTGGTATGAGTGTTATGAGTGTTCACTTGAAACGTTCTTATATACCACACATTCGATAGACATGACACGAATATTTTGATTGTTGTTTTGAGCCGGACAGATAGATAAAGACTACGTGGTTGGTGTTCTTTGGATGAGAAGGACCGATGACTGCACACACAGACGACTAAAATATATTGAATTGACCTCCCAACGCACTGTTGTTTCAGATGGCGGAAATGTCGGCCATCTTTTGTCGACAGTCAGCGGCGGCCTGCTTAAATCATTGGGCTACCGAAATTACTTTCCTCCAAAATGCTTTATTTCCTCTGGTTTTATCATTGTTTTAATCGTCCAGTTATATCAAATAACCGATCGATAAACTTGCGCGATGATTTAACTTGCTCTCAAGTAAACGCTGTACAATTCTTCGACGAAATGAAGATATACTCCACATCATTACTTTACATAGGAATCCTGTGTGGAGAAAAAAGTACTTTGGACTGAATACGCTGAAAACTTTTGTACCACATAATGTCTTCAATAAAGCTTTACCATTATTATTAAATTATATGCGGAGGACAATGTGTCTTGCATCTCTGCTTCAGAGAGCAAATGATTCAACAGTCTTGATGTCGTGTGGTGCAACCTCTTTACTCATCGACATGTTACTTAAAAAAATCATGTAAATTCATTACGGGAGTTCTGGATGTCTTCCTATGCTTAAGAGTTCATGCTCATTCTATTGAAATTTGCCATTCACATCTGATGCTAGTTGAACAACAAATTCTCTCATTATGTTGATGAGGGCTGTGATAGTAAAAGCACTGTGTCAAATGTTCGCAAATATACCTAACAGCAACCTTAGCTAGACTAAACTGAAAGTTAGACTCAGCCAGACGAACATCATTACTTTTCCTGTTGTGTTATTGTGTTCTGTGTGAGTAATAAGTTAATAGCACATCCCCCACTGACTTACAAACCAGCATCTTTATTACCAACTCTAGCAAGGAGTGAGTTTTGAGGATTTGTCGCAGATGTGATGTTCCTCATTCATTGATTTGTTCACCAGACTTACACAAATTCTCCCTAACTCTTTTCACTTCTTCCCTGTCAAGTGGTTTCCAGTTATGGTTGGATGAGTACAAAAACTACGACTTCGCCAGCCAAACATGTCGTGCGGGTCAATGTGGTCATTACACTCAGGTGAGTGAATAGTGGACATAAGCCTATGACTGATCAATATTCCTCTCTTATATCTCTTGCATGGAATGCTTCATCGGAATTGATCGGTCGTTAGACGGACTGGAGTCGATAATGTGCCACAACATGTTTTTTCGGTAGTAATAACTTTGCAGTTATGATTGAGAAATGACCCGAATGTTAAACAGCCAACAGATTTATTGAGGCTGTTTCCATCAGGGAGATCAGTAAAGAGGGAGTTTTCAAGATTATTGCCTGTCTATGGGAGTAGGGTGTAAACCGTCACGATGAACATTTAATTTACTGAGTGAATTGGACTGTTCATTTCTCTTATGAATTTCACATTATGTTTGCATTGTGTACCTGTGAAATGTCATTAGCTTCAATTCAATAGCTTTTATGGCAAGAGGATTACGTGATTGTACTTTATTACGACATGTGATCATTGATGTGTCTGATGTCTCTCGATAGAATTGTGTCTGTCATACTTATGAATACTGCAGGAACCAGATAGCTCCATCAACCCTATATGTCCATTTCGAGGGAGTCGAATGAATGCTGTCACTGGTAGACGTTTTGCATCTATCCAGTGAATGATATGCTTAACTTATACTGTTGATTTTTTCCAGATCGTCTTGGAGTCGACCACCGATGTTGGATGCGTTGTCACCAAATATCCAAACTTCCCCTATAGTCTTAGTATTGTATGCAATTATGGTCCAGAGTAAGTGAGTATTGGAGTGCATTTTTCTGTTCGGTGTACCATAGCAATATATGCACGGTCTTTTTGCTAGGTAACGCTGACATTATTCGATAACCTGTAAATTCACGTAAACAGAACACTATCGATTGGTATTTCCACGATGCATGCATACTCCTCTGATGGTAAATAATTGTCAATATCTCACATTTCATTGATCGTCAGAGATGTTCGCTGTTTATGGAACGAAGTTTGACATTCGTGAAACAAAGTATCGTTTAAGTTGATGGAGAGTTCTGCTCAGCAGACAATGATATGTTTTCGTTGTCATTAAAAATAGACACGATTTCCACTTACATGAAATCTGACTTCACTTTTCACTTTCGATCTGTGGCGTTATCATGAATCGTCACGATTGTGTTGAAGACGTCAGTAGGCTGAGAGATGTTAGGTGAGTTATTTGATATTCCGGTTGGTGTTGTGCAGACAATCTGTGGTTGTCTAACTTGAATTTATGTGAAAAGTGACAAGTGAAGATGAAAGCTTTTCGCACAGGTTGATAGTCGTGAGTGCTCATTCATCATTATGGGTGTCTCGCAATCACATCGAGGCATCTTCTATATCGATACGCTGTGATCAACAAAAAGGGCTTGTGTTATTTCACTTAGAGTAGATGTCACCACGACGGAAAGACAACAGGTGTGCAATAAGGAATTTCAAATTAAATTCTTCAGTTTGTCTACCTTATTCGATGGATGTTGACTTTACCGTGGTGTGAATGTAGTCAGTCAGGATGAAGTCCTTACCAGGGACCATGTCACATGCACACATACACACACAAATCACCATTTCATCACATAATTATCTCTCTCATCCACTCAATCATTTTCAGAGGGAACTACGCTGGTCGTCCACCATATTCAACATCATCGTCATCACCACAAGCCACCAACACCAACACCAACTCACAACAACAGAATACTGGAACCACTAACTACAACTACAATGGATACAACGGAAACACAAACACCCAACAATCACAATACAACATCAACACATACGCTCATCAATCGAATTACGGACAAGTGAATTTAAAACTAGGTGCCATCATACTACTCTGCATATTCGTACGCTGGCTCCTTTGAGCTTTCAATTGACCTTTCAATGTAAATTCAAACAAATTTAATGATTTCGTCTTATGTATCATATTCAATTGAATGTTGCCCTTCGCTGAAATATTACTATCGATAAACTTAAGTTTAAGATACCGGTTTGTCCTGTAACTCTCATGAGTGCTTCTTGCATATACATCTGTGAAGTTTGTGATTCAGCCTCAGTTATGAGCACGCAAGTCTTTCTGAATTAGATCGACAGGTCGCATAGTGATCAAGTGGTGATGGTATTGGCTTTCTGGAAAGTCAAATGTCACAGTGTAGATATTTGCATCAATCTGTAAACTAAAATCTTCTATGGTTTACAACCATTGTGTCACAAAACATTGAGATTCCTTTTATTCGTGGAGTGTGCAGTATGGTGTCAGGTGATCAAGTGAGTCATCCGGGTTCAAACAATCTCTGATGAGACTCTAGTGATTGTGTAACCAATGATTTCTATCACTGAATGTCCATCGCAGTGAGTTTTTGCAATGCCAGAATGCAACACAATACAGAGATAATTGATGATCTAATTATTTTGAAATCAAACAGGTGATCAGTTGACATCAGATTTACAGGACTTCAATAGGTAGTTTTACAACAATTTCGTACAAACATTTGATGGTTGGTTATTCTCTGAGATTCCGTCCTTATGTGAGGAAAAGTAAAAACATAATCTGGTTTTGCACCAACTGATTTTCCTTTGTGTCAATATTGTGTTTTTTAGGCTCTATAGTTGTATGTACCTATGGACTAGGATGGATCATGAAGCATACATAGGCTGATAAACATTTCCGGTAATTGCTCATCAAGCTTTCAACTGGACAGATACTTCAGACAGATACTTCACGTAATTCTGGTTAGTTGGGACGAGGTTGAGTTGTGTGAATTAGTGGAAGATAACCAAAGTAGTAATGTTAATATTGATGTATAGAGGCGGTGATCACGATAATCTCATGCAAGTGATCGCATATTCGAGAAATAGCAAAGTCACCATGTGGACATCCAGAAAACGAGAGAATGAACCGAATTACTATCCACCCTTCAGGTAGATATTGGGGTTTACTCATGCTCTTATGTATCTTTTTTACCACAGCTTTAACTCAATACACAAATTAACGAATCCAATAGCGATGAGATTTCTAAATAATGAGAATTATTTAATAGGCGAATTTGACGGTGGTAATAACTGAGAGTGTAGATGCCTATAAAGCTTAAACAATTCGATTAGATATCTGTGAGTATTTGAGAAAATAAGAGGAGTAAGTACGAAGTGGTTGAGTGTTCAGAATGCTTAAATCTAAACAAAACGCATGGCATTCAATCAGCAGTATATAGAATCACGGAATCATGCTACCTCTCCTGATTGCTATTCATGTAATTGATCAGATCACGTATTATTATCTAAATAATTTCGTTTTCCAAATGAAACTGTAAGGAACATTCATATTCTGGAACAGTGTTCATTGGGAGGTGAATATCTAACTGAATCTATTGCGTGACAAACAAATACAAATGAAGCAGTAAGGATGACACGATTGAAGAATCATAACTTGTTGGTTTTCGGGAAGGTCGGGAGGATTTGAATTGTTTTACATCCGTATAACACCGATAGATATGAGATAGATGGCCAAATGTAAACTCTTTGAGAACACTAGTCCAGCTAATCCAGATGCATTACAATGACTTCTGTTGAGGATTAATCGCTCAACGCTGAGCATAGCGGCCATTTGTATTTTCATTTCATATTAAGTTAGTTTACTTCAAATATCACACAGAGATGAAGTATCCACAGCTGGATAACAACTTTTCGAGCATAACTTTCTCTCATCAACATATCAATCTATTCATATGTTTTCCAAATAGGTCTTTTTATATTTTCTCTCTTTGTTTCTCCAACTTCATTTGCTTGTTTGTGGCCACTCTACATATCTCCGAATAGACGTTGCCCTATTCCGATTGCACGTGTGCGGTGTTAAATCAATAAACAAAGCTCCAGTCATTAACTTCTCTCCGCACCCGCCTATTTTACACTTCAATACTCTCTCCAAGTTTCACACACTTTATTTTGTGATTACACGCAAGTGAATGCAGTGAAATAGCTGAGCGTTCTTCTGCATTGCTGGAGTCAGCAGAGTGAATTGTGCTAGGTCAAGCGAAATATTTGTGTTCCAAATTAAAGTCTAGGTATTGATGAGAGTGTGTCGGTTCCCTAAACTTCTTCTTGTTTTATGCTACAGTCTAGCATGGCTAACTCACCCTGTGAGTTGAATTCCGTTTACAGTAGATTTTGTATGTGTTAAAAATGAGAGATATATTCAAATTTCAACACAGGTAGTGTTTCATCCACATATTGGTATACGAGCACACCTTGTAGCCAGATGGTCTGGGTTCGATCACTGTCGGTTGATGCGTACTAATGAAGAGCTAGAAACTAGTCTGACGAAACAGCTGTCCAGTACTCCCAGGTTTCCCAATGGTTCTCTAACCACCGTCAGCTCATAATGAAATCCTATGATTTATCGTATTTCATTTTTTATTTAGTCAAATGATTACTTTAAATAGTATCACATATGTTCCAGAATTTATTAAACTTTTAAAATCAATCCACATTGAAGGTTCCAAGTGCGCTAGTAAAACTCACATTATGGATAATGAAAGGTTGATAACAAAACGGATAACTTTATATCTAACTACACTTCCTCTCATTGTTATTACAAACTGCCGTTTTTTTCACAATATTTTGTGCATTTTCAACCTCTCCCATCATGTGATACATATAAGAATATGGCTATAAACACACTACAGGAAACCTGGCTCAATGGGCTCTAGAGATGATATAAACTAGCTAGTGCCTCACGATCCCTGTGTAATCATCATGAGATTTAGTCAACCATCAGTCCAATACGACTAATCGACATCCACAAATTATTGAAGTAATGCGTTCCAATAATCCACGTATTTCAAATATAGGTCAATGTAGATGAGTTTGTTCGATGATGATGTGTAGAGTTGCAAATTGGTCGGAACATGATTGATTTGCCTTTCCTGAATCCAGCCAGCTTGTTCTGGTCGGAGTTCTGTCTCCAGTGCGTCCTGTAACCTCTCCAGGATGATGTGACTCAGGATTTTACTTGGCGTCGATAGGAGCATGATTGCTCGCCAGTTCTTGCAGAGTGGGGCCTAAGTCGCCCTTCTTTGGTAGTTTCACGAGGTAACCTTTCCTCCAGTAAGTAGGCACCTTTCCCTCCTTCCAGACCTTTTGCAATAATGGAGTCAGCATGTCTGCTGTCGCCTCTGTGTCTCCTTTCAGTGCTTCAGGTGGTATTCCACTCCTCCTCACACGAAATCCTCCATGTCGCCCTTGGACGTCCCACACGCCGGATCACGACACATCATCAGTGCATGACTTTCCTCTGTTTCAAGTCTTCCAAGATCGTCGTCACACACTCCGATAATCGATGGAAAGCCAACAGAAGAAAAGAAGAAACATCAAAGATCACTGAGATTATCATGAAAATGACTAACCAACGAACTTCACTAATAATATCAACACAGACTGACATAAAAATGGAGGGACAATAAGTTCCAAAGCATTCCCAATATAATTGTGTCTACAAAATTGAATGCTTCGAATGTGACACTATTTGCATAAAACAAACATCGTGAGGGCGGAATGAAGATGAGAAGAAATGAACACCGTAGAGCCAAGTCTATTCGACCACTGAGAAATTCAGTTGAACTAGAATGTTTGAAAAGTCATCAGCCATGGGTGTACACGCCACTACGAAATCAGGTCACAAAACTGAAATTCACAATACTGAAATAATAATGAGAAATGTCTGAAATCTCAAAGAGCGTCTCATGTCAGAATCGCTTCATGACGACCGGAATCTCGACTACCTGAATAGCAATGACCGATTTAGATAGAATCTGATCTGGCGACAAAAACCCTCACTCCACCATTAATGAGAGGTCAGAATCCACACAAATGTGATAACCAATTTCATTATGTGAGCACATAATGATTGTATAATTTTATACGCATGTCAAATCCAGAAATCTACGCATAGATTCGTTACTTTAGCCAATGAAAAAATTAGGAAATCGAATAAACATTCCTTCATGTTGAGGTGTGACGAGTATGCTAGCCATATGTGAGCTTGAATTTTGTAAATTCCGGTGTAATATTACCAGAACCTCTTAGCATCATTAGAAATCAAGACGTCCGGAGAAATTGAATCGTTTCGTTTTCCATTCATTGGAAAATGCAGAAGCTTTCATAAGAATCAGTATGCCAATTTAGTGCATATATGAGATCGCGTCATGCAACAAAAGCGTTTTGTCGTGCGTGTTCGGCAGTTTGATGTCAACTCCTTCAGTGCAACTGAAGCCGGAAGTTATTAGCCTGCCAATGATCACAGGTGTTCTCGTTCTGTTTCTCGTGTTAAGTGGAATAATCCCATGTCATGTGAGGTGGGGAAGTCAGTGTTTGGATGTCTAAACATGCATCAATGCAAATGGATATGATATGTGCTTAACCTTGACTAACCAGCATAAAAATGGCTTACACAAGTGGTTAATACGTAGGAAATAAAAGAGAATGTGTGTAAATCTTAGTTTGAAGGCAGACTATGCATTGTCGATTCTCAACGTTCCTAAACAAAGCTGACAGGCTGACGCTCAAACATGAACCTGGATTCTGCTTTTCAGTGTTTTGTTTACAGTCACCGATGTAGCGCATTTCGATTTGAAATATGCAATGGTAATAATAAGAGTGATGTGATTTCTCGCTAGATAGTACGTGACGACGTGAGTGGGATATATTCGGAGACGTATTCCTGATTCAGTACCTCCTATACATTCACCACAAAACAGATTTCATTATTGCTAACAGACGGAGTGTAAGTGAGTTATTTCAATGTGAAGAAACCCGGTAATCAGAATACTGAAGTCTAATGTATTGGTAGAAAAGCTCATCTTCATGTGAAGAAGAATACGCCTTGTTTCAGCCAGAATTCCTTGAAATTTGCATGATAGATACTTCCGCCTTAAATTAATGAAGTCCTCTTAAATTGCATCTGCCCTACGTGTGTGAGATAGCGAATTCATACAAAGTTTGTTGCCTAATAACACTAAATTTCAATTATTTTCGATCACACTCCGAATAAAAAATTATTATGAACGATTATCATTTTTATTCCCAAAACACAAGGACCATTACGAGATTACATTCTTCGGCACTTCAATTCGATATGATTACAAAGTCTGTGAACAAATGATTAACATGTAATGTATTCAAATTTTATTCGAAATCCATCGTCTTGTAGACGAATATAAGAAAGCGGATGGGACAAAAAGTATTAAAATGCTCTGATATATCACAAATTCCGTAAGGAAGATAAAACCAGAAATCATAATATTTCAAGGTTCACATGATAATACAAAAGAGCATAGTATGCAGAAATCACGATCTGTGACCTAATTCCTCAGGATCAAATGTTACACAAAACACGGATTATTGCTGAGCTGATGAGCAGTGCAGTAGTCACGTACAACCACACACACACCCACTGACTCGATGACAATAGTAGATATAAAGGCGACACACACTCTCACAGTCAACGCGAATTCAACTCACTCAGTTCACGGAAGCGTACATACATCGAGTATGGTTGGAAAGCTGTCAGCTGTGTTACTCTCCCTCGTCCTTCTGCTCCACAATCTCGGTGAGTGACACTATTCCTTTCCTCGAATATCACACACCAACTCTTCACATATTCACCACTCATCACGGTGTCACTTCACGCAAGCCAAACACTTGTTATCGCTCTAAACCTAATCTATATTCAATCCACTCACAACCAACACCATCTCACTCACTCACTCATTCACTCACTCATTGACTAAATGTACAACTCCATCACTCACTCACTCACACACCTGCGCACACACACACACACAACCAATCTGTAATTCAGTGTCTATCTCTCCTTTCCATCTTCCACATTTCAGCTGACGCCAAAGCCTGTTCGGCTTACGGAGAACCATGCACAAATACACAAGACTGCTGTTGGTTGGCCAAGTGCAGAATGGACTCACCGACAAATGGAACATGCGCCCCATGTCTACCGGAGAGGTTCTACTGTCAAAATGATCAACAGTGTTGTTACGGTCGATGTATTGTCGGTCAGTGTTCGAGCAGACATATCTGATGATATTATGTGCAGTCGACATGCCTACTCACTGTCGAGGATCGAGGATCGATTGACTTCGGTTACTTTTGATGTGACGACTGCTCTCGAGTGAATGAATAATATTCTCTGGTTGTCATGCTGTGTCTTCTTGATGTCTTTTGTATTTCAACTAACGATGTCCACGTTCAGTGTTCGTGCATTTGCAGGAATGTAGATGTGCTGTGTTATCATGATGACTGTGAGTGTGTGATAATTATTGTTGGTTTTGATAGTTATGTTTTGATGGAAGATGAATGTGTGGTTGTTGTATTTTCGCCATCCGAATGTTTGTGTGTTTGGTACAGTATTTTGAATTCCATTTTAATATTCGTGGGCCCGTCAGTACTGCTGTGATGATACTCTGCATATTAGGTTTATTAACATTGTCCTAGGAGGACAATTTATGATGGCATAATGGAAAGACTGAAAATTCCATCTAATTTTATCACTCAATTTTTGATCGACTAAACGTCAGGTAATATTCTTTCTATTGTTTCGCAATGTAATGGTGATGAAATATCACCCCCTAAATCATCGACATCACTGAGTATGTGCTCATCGTTTCTCACTCACCTTCATCAACGTTTGTGTCTGCCTGATTTACATGCTACGGGAGAGAGATCACTCTTGTGTGTGTGTGTGATGATGAAATCATTCTAGGTGAGGATCGTGACATTAGACACAGCCTTGTGAATACGTTGAACGCAAATACTCGTATATCTGTAATGTGATTTGTTTTGGTGATATGAATTATGGTATTTGCAAACTCATCTACATTGACCTATATTTAAAATACGTGGATTATTGGAGCGCATTACTTCAATAATTCGTGGATGTCGATTGGTCGTATTGGACTGATGGTTGACTAAATCTCAAGATGAACACACAGGGATGGTGAGGCCTTTAGCTAGTTTATTTCAACTGTGGAGTATTCATGGTATCCATCATCTCATCAAAGCATGTCTGTGCGACGAAATTGCTGAGACTAGAATAAATGAGAAGGCGGTTGTGTTCAACCGATGATGTATGCGCACCATGCTGCTTGTTACCTGGCAGTCCCCCAACAAATATGCAGGAGAAAGTGGAGACTTTCGCTGTTGAGACTGCTGGGTGACATCTCGCGCGCGTCAGGCCATTTCTCGATTGGAACCAGGCCAAAAGGGAAGCGGCGTGTGGGACGTCCAAGGGCGACATGGAGGATGTCGTGTGAAGAGGAGTGGAATACCACCTGAAGCACTGAAAGGAGACACAGAGGCGACAGCAGACATGCTGACTCCATTATTGCAAAAGGTCTGGAAGGAGGGAAAGGTGCCTACTTACTGGAGGAAAGGTTACCTCGTGAAACTACCAAAGAAGGGCGACTTAGGCCCCACTCTGCAAGAACTGGCGAGCAATCATGCTCCTATCGACGCCAAGTAAAATCCTGAGTCACATCATCCTGGAGAGGTTACAGGACGCACTGGAGACAGAACTCCGACCAGAACAAGCTGGCTGGATTCAGGAAAGGCAAATCAATCATGTTCCGACCAATTTGCAACTCTACACATCATCATCGAACAAACTCATCTACATTGACCTATATTTGAAATACGTGGATTATTGGAACGCATTACTTCAATAATTTGTGGATGTCGATTAGTCGTATTGGACTGATGGTTGACTAAATCTCATGATGATTACACAGGGATCGTGAGGCACTAGCTAGTTTATATCATCTCTAGAGCCCATTGAGCCAGGTTTCCTGTAGTGTGTTTATAGCCATATTCTTATATGTATCACATGATGGGAGAGGTTGAAAATGCACAAAATATTGTGAAAAAAACGGCAGTTTGTAATAACAATGAGAGGAAGTGTAGTTAGATATAAAGTTATCCGTTTTGTTATCAACCTTTCATTATCCATAATGTGAGTTTTACTAGCGCACTTGGAACCTTCAATGTGGATTGATTTTAAAAGTTTAATAAATTCTGGAACATATGTGATACTATTTAAAGTAATCATTTGACTAAATAAAAAATGAAATACGATAAATCATAGGATTTCATTATGAGCTGACGGTGGTTAGAGAACCATTGGGAAACCTGGGAGTACTGGACAGCTGTTTCGTCAGACTAGTTTCTAGCTCTTCATTAGTACGCATCAACCGACAGTGATCGAACCCAGACCATCTGGCTACAAGGTGTGCTCGTATACCAATATGTGGATGAAACACTACCTGTGTTGAAATTTGAATATATCTCTCATTTTTAACACATACAAAATCTACTGTAAACGGAATTCAACTCACAGGGTGAGTTAGCCATGCTAGACTGTAGCATAAAACAAGAAGAAGTTTAGGGAACCGACACACTCTCATCAATACCTAGACTTTAATTTGGAACACAAATATTTCGCTTGACCTAGCACAATTCACTCTGCTGACTCCAGCAATGCAGAAGAACGCTCAGCTATTTCACTGCATTCACTTGCGTGTAATCACAAAATAAAGTGTGTGAAACTTGGAGAGAGTATTGAAGTGTAAAATAGGCGGGTGCGGAGAGAAGTTAATGACTGGAGCTTTGTTTATTGATTTAACACCGCACACGTGCAATCGGAATAGGGCAACGTCTATTCGGAGATATGTAGAGTGGCCACAAACAAGCAAATGAAGTTGGAGAAACAAAGAGAGAAAATATAAAAAGACCTATTTGGAAAACATATGAATAGATTGATATGTTGATGAGAGAAAGTTATGCTCGAAAAGTTGTTATCCAGCTGTGGATACTTCATCTCTGTGTGATATTTGAAGTAAACTAACTTAATATGAAATGAAAATACAAATGGCCGCTATGCTCAGCGTTGAGCGATTAATCCTCAACAGAAGTCATTGTAATGCATCTGGATTAGCTGGACTAGTGTTCTCAAAGAGTTTACATTTGGCCATCTATCTCATATCTATCGGTGTTATACGGATGTAAAACAATTCAAATCCTCCCGACCTTCCCGAAAACCAACAAGTTATGATTCTTCAATCGTGTCATCCTTACTGCTTCATTTGTATTTGTTTGTCACGCAATAGATTCAGTTAGATATTCACCTCCCAATGAACACTGTTCCAGAATATGAATGTTCCTTACAGTTTCATTTGGAAAACGAAATTATTTAGATAATAATACGTGATCTGATCAATTACATGAATAGCAATCAGGAGAGGTAGCATGATTCCGTGATTCTATATACTGCTGATTGAATGCCATGCGTTTTGTTTAGATTTAAGCATTCTGAACACTCAACCACTTCGTACTTACTCCTCTTATTTTCTCAAATACTCACAGATATCTAATCGAATTGTTTAAGCTTTATAGGCATCTACACTCTCAGTTATTACCACCGTCAAATTCGCCTATTAAATAATTCTCATTATTTAGAAATCTCATCGCTATTGGATTCGTTAATTTGTGTATTGAGTTAAAGCTGTGGTAAAAAAGATACATAAGAGCATGAGTAAACCCCAATATCTACCTGAAGGGTGGATAGTAATTCGGTTCATTCTCTCGTTTTCTGGATGTCCACATGGTGACTTTGCTATTTCTCGAATATGCGATCACTTGCATGAGATTATCGTGATCACCGCCTCTATACATCAATATTAACATTACTACTTTGGTTATCTTCCACTAATTCACACAACTCAACCTCGTCCCAACTAACCAGAATTACGTGAAGTATCTGTCTGAAGTATCTGTCCAGTTGGAAGCTTGATGAGCAATTACCGGAAATTTTAATCAGCCTATGTTTGCTTCATGATCCATCCTAGTCCATAGGTACATACAACTATAGAGCCTAAAAACACAATATTGACACAAAGGAAAATCAGTTGGTGCAAAACCAGATTATGTTTTTACTTTTCCTCACATAAGGACGGAATCTCAGAGAATAACCAACCATCAAATGTTTGTACGAAATTGTTGTAAAACTACCTATTGAAGTCCTGTAAATCTGATGTCAACTGATCACCTGTTTGATTTCAAAATAATTAGATCATCAATTATCTCTGTATTGTGTTGCATTCTGGCATTGCAAAAACTCACTGCGATGGACATTCAGTGATAGAAATCATTGGTTACACAATCACTAGAGTCTCATCAGAGATTGTTTGAACCCGGATGACTCACTTGATCACCTGACACCATACTGCACACTCCACGAATAAAAGGAATCTCAATGTTTTGTGACACAATGGTTGTAAACCATAGAAGATTTTAGTTTACAGATTGATGCAAATATCTACACTGTGACATTTGACTTTCCAGAAAGCCAATACCATCACCACTTGATCACTATGCGACCTGTCGATCTAATTCAGAAAGACTTGCGTGCTCATAACTGAGGCTGAATCACAAACTTCACAGATGTATATGCAAGAAGCACTCATGAGAGTTACAGGACAAACCGGTATCTTAAAATTAAGTTTCTCGATAGTAATATTTCAGCGAAGGGTAACATTCAATTGAATATGATACATAAGACGAAATCATTAAATTTGTTTGAATTTACATTGAAATGTCAATTGAAAGCTCAAAGAAGCCAGCATACGAATATGCAGAGTAGTATGATGGCACCTGGTTTTAAATTCACTTGTCCGTAATTCGATTGATGAGCGTATGCGTTGATGTTGTATTGTGATTGTTGGGTGTTTGTGTTTCCGTTGTATCCATTGTAGTTGTAGTTAGTGGTTCCAGTATTCTGTTGTTGTGAGTTGGTGTTGGTGTTGGTGGCTTGTGGTGATGACGATGATGTTGAATATGGTGGACGACCAGCGTAGTTCCCTCTGAAAATGATTGAGTGGATGAGAGAGATAATTATGTGATGAAATGGTGATTTGTGTGTGTATGTGTGCATGTGACATGGTCCCTGGTAAGGACTTCATCCTGACTGACTACATTCACACCACGGTAAAGTCAACATCCATCGAATAAGGTAGACAAACTGAAGAATTTAATTTGAAATTCCTTATTGCACACCTGTTGTCTTTCCGTCGTGGTGACATCTACTCTAAGTGAAATATCACAAGCCCTTTTTGATGATCACAGCGTATCGATATAGAAGATGCCTCGATGTGATTGCGAGACACCCATAATGATGAATGAGCACTCACGACTATCAACCTGTGCGAAAAGCTTTCATCTTCACTTGTCACTTTTCACATAAATTCAAGTTAGACAACCACAGATTGTCTGCACAACACCAACCGGAATATCAAATAACTCGCCTAACAACTCTCATCCTACTGACGTCTTCAACACAATCGTGACGATTCATGATAACGCCACAGATCGAAAGTGAAAAGTGAAGTCAGATTTCATGTAAGTGGAAATCGTGTCTATTTTTAATGACAACGAAAACATATCATTGTCTGCTGAGCAGAACTCTCCATCAACTTAAACGATACTTTGTTTCACGAATGTCAAACTTCGTTCCATAAACAGCGAACATCTCTGACGATCAATGAAATGTGAGATATTGACAATTATTTACCATCAGAGGAGTATGCATGCATCGTGGAAATACCAATCGATAGTGTTCTGTTTACGTGAATTTACAGGTTATCGAATAATGTCAGCGTTACCTAGCAAAAAGACCGTGCATATATTGCTATGGTACACCGAACAGAAAAATGCACTCCAATACTCACTTACTCTGGACCATAATTGCATACAATACTAAGACTATAGGGGAAGTTTGGATATTTGGTGACAACGCATCCAACATCGGTGGTCGACTCCAAGACGATCTGGAAAAAATCAACAGTATAAGTTAAGCATATCATTCACTGGATAGATGCAAAACGTCTACCAGTGACAGCATTCATTCGACTCCCTCGAAATGGACATATAGGGTTGATGGAGCTATCTGGTTCCTGCAGTATTCATAAGTATGACAGACACAATTCTATCGAGAGACATCAGACATATCAATGATCACATGTCGTAATAAAGTACAATCACGTAATCCTCTTGCCATAAAAGCTATTGAATTGAAGCTAATGACATTTCACAGGTACACAATGCAAACATAATGTGAAATTCATAAGAGAAATGAACAGTCCAATTCACTCAGTAAATTAAATGTTCATCGTGACGGTTTACACCCTACTCCCATAGACAGGCAATAATCTTGAAAACTCCCTCTTTACTGATCTCCCTGATGGAAACAGCCTCAATAAATCTGTTGGCTGTTTAACATTCGGGTCATTTCTCAATCATAACTGCAAAGTTATTACTACCGAAAAAACATGTTGTGGCACATTATCGACTCCAGTCCGTCTAACGACCGATCAATTCCGATGAAGCATTCCATGCAAGAGATATAAGAGAGGAATATTGATCAGTCATAGGCTTATGTCCACTATTCACTCACCTGAGTGTAATGACCACATTGACCCGCACGACATGTTTGGCTGGCGAAGTCGTAGTTTTTGTACTCATCCAACTATAACTGGAAACCACTTGACAGGGAAGAAGTGAAAAGAGTTAGGGAGAATTTGTGTAAGTCTGGTGAACAAATCAATGAATGAGGAACATCACATCTGCGACAAATCCTCAAAACTCACTCCTTGCTAGAGTTGGTAATAAAGATGCTGGTTTGTAAGTCAGTGGGGGATGTGCTATTAACTTATTACTCACACAGAACACAATAACACAACAGGAAAAGTAATGATGTTCGTCTGGCTGAGTCTAACTTTCAGTTTAGTCTAGCTAAGGTTGCTGTTAGGTATATTTGCGAACATTTGACACAGTGCTTTTACTATCACAGCCCTTGTCAACATAATGAGAGAATTCATTGTTCAACTGGCATCAGATGTGAATGGCAAATTTCAATAGAATGTGCATGAACTCTTAAGCATAGGAAGACATCCAGAACTCCCGTAATGAATTTACATGATTTTTTTAAGTAACATGTCGATGAGTAAAGTGGTTGAACCGTACGACACCAAGAATGTTAAAACATTTGCGCCCTCATAGAGAGAGGCAAGACGTATTTGCTCATGTATACACCGCTGACTGTTGACAGAAGATGCTCGACATTTCCGCCATCTAACACAACAGTGCGTTGTGAGGTTAATTCAATATATTTTAGTCGTCTATGTGTGTAGTCATTGGCTATTATCATCGAAAGAACACCAACCACGTAGTCTACATCTACCTGTGTGGCTCAAAACAACAATCGAAGTCGCTATGTGGTGTCTATCGAATGTGCGGTATATGTGAGTTTTCAGTCAACGCCCACACCAGTTTTACCAAAACATTATCATGTATTTCCAATCCAGAGACCTACAAAATTCTCTAGTCCTACTCAGTGTTGCATGTGTTAAAGTCGTCACAACCGAGAGAAACTTACGTTTCTACATCTGCGGATCCCGCCCAATTCTGTCCAACATAATCGAATGAGGGTATTTTGAGCTCATCAGCTGTATCATTTCCAACACCGCCTTTAGGTTGTTGCAATGCTTTGCAACGCTGGTCTCTTCGTTAGTGTTGATTAGTGTCTCCGCCATTTTTGCTTTTGATTGCAGCGAGGATGTCCCTTGTGACCCGATCCTTCAGTTTTCGAATATTGAACTTGGCCTCCAGTCTGTCTTCAACTCCTGTTTCCTTGAAAGTTTGAATTTGGATTTGGAGTCTTCCCTGCGTGAGATAGTGGTCTGAGCCGACACCTGCTCCTCTTCTTAAATTTGTGTCCAGTAGGCTGCGTTCACACTCCCTCATTAGATGAAGTCATTTTGGTCTTCGGTTCGCCAGTCTGGTGACACCCATGTACCCTTATGGATATCCTTGTGCTTGTTTACACTGTCACCAATCACTTGTTCATCGAAAGCACAGAATTGAGAAAAAACTTCCTCTGTTTCTATTCATCTCTCTGAGTGCTTTTCTACCCGTAATGAGTTCCCTCCCTGTGTTTCAAGGTCACAGTTTGGCTTTCAAGCTGACTTCTTCTCCCTGACTACATATTTGTGAGTGACTGATATTTTTGGCAGGTTTGTGTGCACTCTTTGAGGCTTTCCTCTGCGTTAGCGTTTCATCCTTCGTCTGTGAATTCGCGTTGTTCTGACCATACTAATCGACTCCATTTCGCCTCCAAAAAAGACGTGTACATCAAGCTACGCTTAATGGGGCAACAAAGCAGCTCTATAACTAGACAAAGACTAAACTCTGCTGTTAAGCGAATTGCGACTCAACAATCACAATACAACACCAACACATACGCTCAACAACCGAATTACGGACAAGTGAATTCAAACCAGGTGCCATCCTACTACTCGTTATATTCGTATTCTTGGTCTGCGAAAATCGTTTACAGTCAGCAATACTACGCTTTGTGAGGAAAAATGAATGGTTGGAAGTGACTATGCATTTGTGTGCTTTACGAGTTCAATTTATCTCACCCGGTGTCAATTCTTATCCTTCATAAATAAATAAATCTGACTACTTTTTCAAAGTGACTGCTTCTCTTTGACTACATCTTTGTGAACGACTGATATTTTTGGCAAGTTTGTCTGCACCTTAGCCAACGGAATGTATTTGTAATGACAAAACATGATTTGTGTTTTTCGATGAATTACGTGAAGTATTCCATGTCGTTGTCAAGGATCAAGTAAACGGAGAGCTGCACTTTGAAATTTCATTAGTATGCAGGTGATTATGTATCTTGGGTTTACTGAACTAGTAAACTGTGATGCGTCACTTCGTCATTCATCGACTAAATGTCCGAATGTAGGACGTCTCACCTGAATAGCTGGTTCCTTGTCGACTCTGTGCTGAAAGATGCAGAATGTGAGATAGATATCAGGTAAATACATATATGTCAGCAGTTGGTTAGTGGCATCTGAAACATTACCAATTGAAAATCCCATTCTTCTGAGTTTTGAGACACTTTGAGTATTTGCTCTGCCTTAGTTTGTTTTCCTTCGTCTGGGGATTCGAATTCTTCTGACCACACAATATTGACTTCATTGTTTGGTGTTCCAGGTGTAGAGTATCAGCATTTCCATATTATGTCTTTAATTACCAACTGTGTGTGTGTAGTCTCTGTTGTGTCTTCTGAATGTGGAAATGCTACAGTTCTATCTCGAATTCTCAAAAGTATGTCACTTTCGTGGTACTGGTGATTACCTGCCAATCATCTCGAATCACATCCACATTAATTCGGTGTTTACCATTATGTTGATTCGCCTAGTTTTGTTGACACATTTCTGCCTTGACTGTCGTCATTTTGTGGAATGTCAAAATCTGGAGAGAGAGACATTTCATTTCTAAAAAATAATATTGTCCTTTCGATGTAAATTCCCACACATTTAATGCGTTCATCTCTTGAAAAATATTCAGTTGAATGGGAAATATTACTATCGATAAACCTTCTTTCGTCATGTAACTCTCATTAAACCTTCTATGACATATATGTGTGCAGTCTGTGATTCAGCTGCAGTTAAGTGAACGCAAGTCTCTCTGAATTAGATCGACGGATTGCATAGTGATGAAGAGGTCATGGTACTGCCTTTCATCACAGTGTAGGGATGTCAAATCATCTGTGAACGGAAAACTTCTCTAGTTTACAAACGTTTTGTGAATGATTGTCAGACTTTGCATGCATTCTTATTTTAGCTGACAGTCAATTCAATTCGCTTGATAGTGATGGACAAATGATTGAGTGGTGTTTTCAAATCGATTACCCTATATCATATATTACACATACCGTTTGTGAATTATCATGAAGTATGCAGCGAAGGCGATTCACACGACACAGACCCAACTGTCTTTCTGTTCCACGATTTCAGACGACTGTGTCCACTATAATCTTCCCCCCTTCGAAAGGTCGCATCGTCATCTAATTAAAAGTGTTCTCCCTCCCATATCAAGTCAATAAGGTTATTTCGATGTGAGGAGCATATGTTCACTGATGACGCTGATCTAAGGACTTGTATTTCACCAAACTGTCAATACTCAGCTATACGGAAAATGTTAAAAGAAGACTGGTGAATCAGGAAATGAGAATTGAATTGTCAGCTTATACACGTATATACATACACTACCATTGCATAAGCCTTATAATCAATATTTTCTTATCAGTAAGATCATCGTTATTAAATAATTTCAATAATTTACCACATTATGATGATAATAAAGTTATAATTATTATTATTTGATTCACAAAATCAACGTTATTAGTGTAAAAATTTATATATAAATCTATGTAATTTGGAGTAAAACCTGAAGCACATCTAATTGAAAACAATACTGTTCACTTATATATCTTGACCTAATACTAGCATACCATATCCTAAGAAATGATTTTGGAGCTAATTTATCTAAATTATTTCTTCCTTCTAGCACCAACCAATTGCGAGGACATCACTTCAAGGTTCAAAATCCACGGTCGAATCGTCTGCGTTTGGAGATCCGTTTTTCGCATCGAATTGTGAACCGTTGGAACTCCCTACCCGAACACGTCGTATCAGCGCCATCCGTTGAATCATTCAAGGCGAGATTGGACCTCCTGTATGCAATAAATCGAAAGGATTAACACAGGCAAATAGCCTACTATCCTAGTTAACTTGTAAACTGTAAACTGTAATTATGATTATAATAAAGTTATAATTATTATTATTTGATCCACAAAATCAACGTTATTAGTGTAAAAATTTTATATATAAATCTACGTAATTCCGAGTACAGTCTGAAGAAGATCTAATTGAAAACAATACTGTTCACTTATATATCTTGTTCTAATAACGAGGTGGAATATTCAGGATTTACACTATGCATTGTGTTCTACTCCAACGAAACTACCAACAAGAACAGTATTACCTCTATCATCAAACAATCACTGACGCTTCCATAAATATTCACATTCAATGTTATAATTCCACAATCGCACACAGTACTTCAGATGTCGAAAATAAAAGACCCAGACATTTTCATTTTCCATCAAAATATAACTGTCAACATGATGAACACTTATGACACTCTCAGCGTTATCATGATATATGAGCGCATCAATATTCCCACAAGTGCACGAAAACTGACCGTCGACATCCCAAAACAAAAACAAAATTCACAGCACATCAAGTGGACAGAAG
The DNA here is from genome assembly GCA_944472135.2 of Trichobilharzia regenti. NCBI lineage: Eukaryota > Metazoa > Platyhelminthes > Trematoda > Strigeidida > Schistosomatidae > Trichobilharzia > Trichobilharzia regenti. Next base: position 46,665,707 of record OX235267.1, read on the forward strand.
ATGACACCGATCGACTATTATTTATATTCGTACAGTCGGAACATCGAAAGTAGCATAGGGTTATCATCGCTGCACAGGTGAGAAGCCATGTCAAGTAGGCGTATTATCACATAAATCCGCGTGTACATTGACCGTCAACACATTGACCAGAACAACACTGTTCATCACTGTGACAGAAGAACCCCTGTAGATAACATTCGACACAAATGGGCCCTCTTAGTTGTGTCCTTCTGCACTTTCCCAACCAACAGCAGTTCCGTGTACTTACGCATGGTTCGCCGTAGGCTGAACATATTTGAGCATCAGCTGAAATGTGGAAGATGGAAGGAAGAAATAAACACGAAATTACAAATTGTCTGCGATTGTGTGTGTGCGAGTGTAAGAGCGAGCCATGCAGTGAGTGGTTGATTAAGTGAGTGAGTGAGTGACTGAGTGAGTGAGTGAGTGAGTGAGTGAGTGAGACTGTGTTGGTGGTGGTGGTTGGAAGAGGTGAAGATTTGATCTGGAGTAATAACAAGTGGTTGACTTGAGTGAGGTGACACTGTGATGAATCGTGAATGTGTACACAAGCGTGTTGGCTTTGAAAGGAGAAGTGTCACTTACCAGTATTGTGTAGCAGGAGGACGAGGGAGAGTAACACAACTGAGAGCTTCCCATCCATACTTGATCTGCTCGGTGTATACTTCGTTGAGTTGAGTTGAATTTGCTTTCACTTTGTCTGTGGGTGATATATATACTGGTGTCATCGAGTGATTACGTGACCAGTGCACTACTCATCCGCTTCGAATTAATCTGCGTTTCCGTGTTACCTCTAATGCTCAGGGATTAATTGAGAGATTGTGATTCCTGCATCATGTGGTGTGTTGCGCATTGTCATGAGAAATGAGAATCAGCAGATGGTCTCACTTCGTTTATTTAATGGATTCTGTGATATTTTCGAATTTATTCTACAGCTGTATGTGAGTGATTCAGCTTTCGTGTAGGCAGTCAGCAAGTCTTTAGTAAAGTAAACAAAGCGTAGAAGAAAATTTCAGTAGTTCATCGTGATTTTGTAAATGCAGGAGATATCAAATATGTGGGTAATATAGTGCATGCAGAATATATCTTCCATGCCTAACATACCAAGTTCTAGTCAGTCCTGAGATTTTGTTTATGATCCTATTCAAGCTTTTTATTTATGATTTAATAAATCTTTATCGTTTTTAGAAGAGATTTGTAATTGGAATTCTGCAAGCGCTGCTTTCCTTTTGAAACATTTGAAGTCGAGCATATTAGAGATGGCCTAGCCTCTGAAATAGCGTCTGTTTAATGCGACATACGTTGAGGCAGACATGAAGACGATCCGTTGTATGTTTGATGACATCATTTTGTATGTCGCAATTTGATAGTTCTTAGTAAGTGTCATGCGGCCTGTTTGAGGCTTATGTATATTATGATCACAAAGCGCAGAAGCGAATTTTGTACATCATCGTCATTTTTTATATGCAGGAGATATCAAATATGTGTGTAATATAGTGCATGCAGTATTCATTCTCCATGCGTAACATCCCAAGTTTACAGTTCGTTTATTAAGTCTATTCAAGCATTGATTTTCCGATGCAATTGGAATGTTTATCCTTTTCAGACCAGATTTGTCTTTAGACTTTTAAAACCGCTCTTCGTAGCATTTTAAGATGAACTGAACAGAGCAAGTGAAGCCTCTGGAAAATGGCGTATCCTTTAATCAGCATACGTTGAGGCTGACCTGAAGATAATTCATAATATGTTTGATGACAACATTTAGTATTTACCCAGTCCATAGTTCATAGTTAGTGTCATCTAGCATGTCATTAAGTTAATGTATATAATGCTGTGAGTATTAGTAGCACAGTTTATTCCTTCACTCAAGCTAGCTTTCCCTACAGTTAGTAACGGAAGTCACTTTCCTATGATTCAAACTCGACGAAATGGTGATGGAATACCATGCCTTTACTCATCATCAACGAAAATGCACTAACCATTATTCAATAATTGTTTCCAAGCAGTGTTCTCATCCATATAAGGTACACATTTTATGTATCCCTTTGAAGGGAAAACGGTTCAAATATCTTGAAGTCTTGAAACAGAAATCTTAGTATGTCAGGCATGGGACTAGTCTTTGTCAAATGTGAGCGATGAAGATGATGCTGCGGGAGGACTGTGCATGAACTTCCAAATCACAGATGGTGATTAAACTGATTGAGCGTGTTGACAAATTCATATATTTGAGGAGTTGCTTCAGTGACATTACACTAAGTAACTACCGAGGATATCGGAGCGTTGACAATACAATTCTGTGTGACATTTGCCAACGTATTTCATATTTGGCGTATACTTGATATCAGATCATCGATAGAGGTAGGCGCGTGAAGCTGGTTGTTTGACGTGGTCATCACAAATGAAATTTGTCAGACACGGGTGTTCGGGTTCCGATTCTCGTGTCAGGTGGAATGATAGCAGGTTAAGTGAGGAGGGTACATTAGTATTTGATATCAAGCAGCTGGATCGATTCAGATGGCTAAGATGTGTGTAACACACGACAAGGTCTCCGCCTTTTCACGAGCCGGGTTAGTCGTAATGCGACAAGCTTGGAAAGTGGTGGGAGGTGTTTAAATCACAAAGTATCATCCACTCACGAAGAGTTTTTCCGTCGCTATGAGCCACATAGAAACGTGGTGACTGCTCTCCACCAACGTTTTCAACTGGCTCCATGTCCGCTCACATGCTTTCATCTCCTCTTCACATGACATCCTCCATTTCATCGTCGTGCATGCAGAATGTATCTTCCATGCCTAACATACCAAGTTCTAGTCAGTCTTGAATAATGGTTTAATTCTTAAATGTATCCCTGTGTGTATTGATGCAGAAGCCGACCATAGCAATTCAGAATTCGGATTTTCCTTTCAGATTTTCTGACGAACGTTTGTATACGAAAATTCTCATTTCAAGCTTCAAGATTTCACAATGTTCATGCCAGGAATAAGGAAGAATGAAACAAAAGACTCAAAGAAATCATTTTTGTTATTAATAATTTTCCCTTGTGTTCCAAGTGAAACATAGGGGTTCAACTGCATGTCTCCATTTCGTTCTGTCATCTTCTGTACTTTTCACTTGCATCCATATTGGTCCATATTGTTTCAGCTCCTCTTCACACGATCTCCTCCATTTCACCTTTTGACGTCCTACTCGCCGCTTCCCTAGCGCGTTCAACTCGAGGGCCAGAGGCGCGAGTGGCCTTCTCAGCGATTGTCAAATCCATCTTCAGCCTGTTGAAAATATCCTTTGTGACCCGCCAGGTTTATGATTAGTATGGAAGAACTGGCTCGAAGTTTGTATTCGAAATCCGAATTTTGTTGTTGATGCTGGCTGAGTGACGAAGATCTCGAGATTGGTTTCAGGTTGATTATTGTGTTTCTTGCCTTCCCGATTCTTGATTTGAAACCCTCGTCCGTTTCGACTGTCTGTAGTTGAGACAATGCTCCCTGGATGAGTGAATGAAGTGACCTCTTTCAAATCCCTCCCGTTGGGGTGATTTTCGCTGAATGTTGCTATTGTTGTCGTTGGTTGGTTGGTTGGTTATTTTCACAACCTCCGTCTTGTCCATGTTCACCTGGAGTCCTGTCTTCGCCGGCTGCTTCTTTGACCAGTTTATCGGTTTTCGCTTGTAAGTCTTCGATTTTGTGTGACATCAAACCTAAATCATTCACGTGCGAAATCCAGGTCTTCTAGGTTCTTCACGTCAGTCCAGGTAATCGATTACTTTCCAAATTACTTCGTAGTCAACGCTGTCGAAGGCCTTCTCAAAGTCTTTAAAGTAGAGGTACAGGTTTGACTGCCATTCCATGCATTGTTCGATGATGATGTGTAGGGTTGCAATTTGGTCAGTACATGATTTGCCTGTCTTTCCTGATTCCAGCTCGTTCTGGTCGGAGTTCTGTATGCAGTGCATCCTTTGTTCTCTCCAAAATGAAGTGAATCAGAATTTTACTTGGCGTCGACAAGAACATGATTCCTCGCCAGTTCTTGCAGAGTCCTAAATCGCCCTTCTTTGGTAGTTTCACGAGGTATCCTTTCCTTCAATCAGTAGGCACCTTTCCCTCCTTCCAGACCTTTTGCAATAATGGAGTCATCATATCTCCTGTAGTCTCTGGGTCCGCTTTTAGTGCTTCACGGGGTAATCCATCTGGTTCAGCTGATTTTCGGCCTTCAGAAGCTTGATTGCATTCAAGACTTCAGTTTTCTTTGGAGGATTGGTGTCAACTTGCAGTTGTGAACGTGCTGTTTTTGGTGTTTTTGAATAGGATGCAGGTGATGGTCGGTTCAAGAGTCTTTTGAAGTGCTAATTGGTTTCCGTTGTCTGTCTTCTGTAGGTTTTAACTTGTGTTGATCTGTTCCCCGATAGATACTTGGTTACCTGATATGATGTCCTCGTGTCCTTTTTCCCTGCTGTCATAGAATTGTCTTTTGTCCTTCCTATCACTCTTCTTCACTTATTTGTCCAGTGCTGTGTAATTTGAGCTAAGCGTCTCCGTCTCTGCATTGAATCATTTTCTCTTTCACTATTCTCCTCTCCTCAATTAGCTTCCCATTGTCCGTTGAGAGCCATTCCTTGTTTTGTCTCTTCTTTCTTCCTAAAACTGTTGAACACGTTTCGTTGAAAATCACCTTCAGAGAGCTCCAATGTTATTCCACGGATGATTATTCAGTGATGTCACGTAGTGTTTCCTGCTTTGCTCTGACAGTGGCAGTGAAAGTGTCCTTTGTGGTTGTGTCCCTTAATTTTGAGTGTTGAACTTGCATTCTGGTCCATCCCCAGTTATCCTCAATGCTTTTAACTTCAGTTTCAAAGTCTCTTTTACTAGATAGTAGTCTGAACTCACATCTGCTCCTCCCCTCGACCTTGTGTCCAGTAGGCACCGCGTCCACTTCCTTGAAAATTAGATGAAATCTATCTGGTTTTTGGTGTGTCCGTCTGGTGAAATCCATGTCGCCTCGTGTATATCCTTGTGTTTGAACACACTGCCATCAATCACCAAATCATTGAAGGCGCAGAAGTCTGAGAAGAGTTCACCATTGTCGTTCATTTCACCGAGGGCATCATGATCCATGGTGAGTTCTCTCCCTGTATTATCTCCTCCCAGCTTCGCATTCATATCACCGATCAGGATTTTGATATCGCCATTTAGGATTTTGTCCAATACTGTTTGTGGTTGTCAGTAGAACGGGTTTTGTACTTATTTTCATTCAATATTCATGTAGATTTCCACCGTAATTAGGGATGTCATCATCAGTGATGATAGACAACTTGCCTTGTCTTACTCCTGTATTCACTTCAAACACATTGCTGACTTTTCTGTTGTAGATCACTTGACATGTGGCACTGTTTCAACTACAGGTGGATGAAACTGATGAGGATATCAAAGCAAGGATCGGAAAAGCAAGCCAAGCTTTCATTACTCTCAAGTCTCTGTGGAAGTCAACAGCACTCATCATCATGGAAATGAAAATAAGATCCGGCCGGATTCTCAAATCCGATGTGAAGTCTGTGCTACGTACTATGCGTACGAATCAGAGACTTGCAATGTGCATCATGAACACGCTTCTAACAAACTACAGACCTTCATCAAGAGCTGTCTTTGCTCAATACTAGTCAAGATCATATGGCCGATCAGAAAAGATTGGCAACAGAGAGGGATCTCTGGCAGAGAACCAAACCAGCAACAACAGATTGTGCAACGATTATGAAAGAAGAAATGGAGGTGGGTTGGCAATACTCTGAGAAATCAAACCACCATTAAGTGACATCACACGTCAGGCCATCGCTCGAGTGAAAACCGAATAAGAAGCGGCGAGTTGGTTGTCAGTACGACGATGAAATGGAGGATGTCATGTGAAGAGGAGATGAAAGCATGTGAGCGGACATGGAGCCAGTTGAAAACGTTGGTGGAGAGCAGTCACCACGTTTCTATGTGGCTCATAGCGACGGAAAAACTCTTCGTGAGTGGATGATACTTTGTGATTTAAACACCTCCCACCACTTTCCAAGCTTGTCGCATTACGACTAACCCGGCTCGTGAAAAGGCGGAGACCTTGTCGTGTGTTACACACATCTTAGCCATCTGAATCGATCCAGCTGCTTGATATCAAATACTAATGTACCCTCCTCACTTAACCTGCTATCATTCCACCTGACACGAGAATCGGAACCCGAACACCCGTGTCTGACAAATTTCACTTGCGATGACCACGTCAAACAACCAGCTGCACGCGCCTACCTCTATCGATGATCTGATATCAAGTATACGCCAAATATGAAATACGTTGGCAAATGTCACACAGAATTGTATTGTCAACGCTCCGATATCCTCGGTAGTTACTTAGTGTAATGTCACTGAAGCAACTCCTCAAATATATGAATTTGTCAACACGCTCAATCAGTTTAATCACCATCTGTGATTTGGAAGTTCATGCACAGTCCTCCCGCAGCATCATCTTCATCGCTCACATTTGACAAAGACTAGTCCCATGCCTGACATACTAAGATTTCTGTTTCAAGACTTCAAGATATTTGAACCGTTTTCCCTTCAAAGGGATACATAAAATGTGTACCTTATATGGATGAGAACACTGCTTGGAAACAATTATTGAATAATGGTTAGTGCATTTTCGTTGATGATGAGTAAAGGCATGGTATTCCATCACCATTTCGTCGAGTTTGAATCATAGGAAAGTGACTTCCGTTACTAACTGTAGGGAAAGCTAGCTTGAGTGAAGGAATAAACTGTGCTACTAATACTCACAGCATTATATACATTAACTTAATGACATGCTAGATGACACTAACTATGAACTATGGACTGGGTAAATACTAAATGTTGTCATCAAACATATTATGAATTATCTTCAGGTCAGCCTCAACGTATGCTGATTAAAGGATACGCCATTTTCCAGAGGCTTCACTTGCTCTGTTCAGTTCATCTTAAAATGCTACGAAGAGCGGTTTTAAAAGTCTAAAGACAAATCTGGTCTGAAAAGGATAAACATTCCAATTGCATCGGAAAATCAATGCTTGAATAGACTTAATAAACGAACTGTAAACTTGGGATGTTACGCATGGAGAATGAATACTGCATGCACTATATTACACACATATTTGATATCTCCTGCATATAAAAAATGACGATGATGTACAAAATTCGCTTCTGCGCTTTGTGATCATAATATACATAAGCCTCAAACAGGCCGCATGACACTTACTAAGAACAATCGAATTGCGACATACAAAATGATGTCATCAAACATACAACGGATCGTCTTCATGTCTGCCTCAACGTATGTCGCATTAAACAGACGCTATTTCAGAGGCTAGGCCATCTCTAATATGCTCGACTTCAAATGTTTCAAAAGGAAAGCAGCGCTTGCAGAATTCCAATTACAAATCTCTTCTAAAAACGATAAAGATTTATTAAATCATAAATAAAAAGCTTGAATAGGATCATAAACAAAATCTCAGGACTGACTAGAACTTGGTATGTTAGGCATGGAAGATATATTCTGCATGCACTATATTACCCACATATTTGATATCTCCTGCATTTACAAAATCACGATGAACTACTGAAGTTTTCTTCTACGCTTTGTGTACTTTACTAAAGACTTGCTGACTGCCTACACGAAAGCTGAATCACTCACATACAGCTGTAGAATAAATTCGAAAATATCACAGAATCCATTAAATAAACGAAGTGAGACCATCTGCTGATTCTCATTTCTCATGACAATGCGCAACACACCACATGATGCAGGAATCACAATCTCTCAATTAATCCCTGAGCATTAGAGGTAACACGGAAACGCAGATTAATTCGAAGCGGATGAGTAGTGCACTGGTCACGTAATCACTCGATGACACCAGTATATATATCACCCACAGACAAAGTGAAAGCAAATTCAACACAATTCAACGAAGTATACACCGAGCAGATCAAGTATGGATGGGAAGCTCTCAGTTGTGTTACTCTCCCTCGTCCTCCTGCTACACAATACTGGTAAGTGACACTTCTCCTTTCAAAGCCAACACGCTTGTGTACACATTCACGATTCATCACAGTGTCATCTCACTCAAGTCAACCACTTGTTATTACTCCAGATCAAATCTTCACCTCTTCCGACCACCACCACCAACACAGTCTCACTCACTCACTCACTCATTCACTCAGTCACTCACTCACTCACTTAATCAACCACTCACTGCATGGCTCGCTCTTACACTCGCACACACACAATCGCAGACAATTTACAATTTCGTGTTTATTTCTTCCTTCCATCTTCCACATTTCAGCTGATGCTCAAATATGTTCAGCCTACGGCGAACCATGCGTAAGTACACGGAACTGCTGTTGGCTGGGAAAGTGCAGAAGGACACAACTAAGAGGGCCCATTTGTGTCGAATGTTATCTACAGGGGTTCTTCTGTCACAGTGATGAACAGTGTTGTTCTGGTCAATGTGTTGACGGTCAATGTACACGCGGATTTATGTGATAATACGCCTACTTGACATGGCTTCTCACCTGTGCAGCGATGATAACCCTATGCTACTTTCGATGTTCCGACTGTACGAATATAAATAATAGTCGATCGGTGTCATCTTCTGTCCACTTGATGTGCTGTGAATTTTGTTTTTGTTTTGGGATGTCGACGGTCAGTTTTCGTGCACTTGTGGGAATATTGATGCGCTCATATATCATGATAACGCTGAGAGTGTCATAAGTGTTCATCATGTTGACAGTTATATTTTGATGGAAAATGAAAATGTCTGGGTCTTTTATTTTCGACATCTGAAGTACTGTGTGCGATTGTGGAATTATAACATTGAATGTGAATATTTATGGAAGCGTCAGTGATTGTTTGATGATAGAGGTAATACTGTTCTTGTTGGTAGTTTCGTTGGAGTAGAACACAATGCATAGTGTAAATCCTGAATATTCCACCTCGCTATTAGAACAAGATATATAAGTGAACAGTATTGTTTTCAATTAGATCTTCTTCAGACTGTACTCGGAATTACGTAGATTTATATATAAAATTTTTACACTAATAACGTTGATTTTGTGGATCAAATAATAATAATTATAACTTTATTATAATCATAATTACAGTTTACAGTTTACAAGTTAACTAGGATAGTAGGCTATTTGCCTGTGTTAATCCTTTCGATTTATTGCATACAGGAGGTCCAATCTCGCCTTGAATGATTCAACGGATGGCGCTGATACGACGTGTTCGGGTAGGGAGTTCCAACGGTTCACAATTCGATGCGAAAAACGGATCTCCAAACGCAGACGATTCGACCGTGGATTTTGAACCTTGAAGTGATGTCCTCGCAATTGGTTGGTGCTAGAAGGAAGAAATAATTTAGATAAATTAGCTCCAAAATCATTTCTTAGGATACGGTATGCTAGTATTAGGTCACCCCTAAGTCGTCTGTATGACAGTGGATATACACCCAGTCGACTTAACTTCTCCTCATATGACAGGTTTGAGAAACCCTTTATTAGCTTACTTCCTACTCTTTGCACCCTTTCTAATAAGTGTATTTCGTATTTGGAACACGGGCTCGCTGCCTGCATCCCATATTCCAAATGAGGTCTGATATAAGTCGGATATAATATACGATATATATCAGCGTCAAAGTTCACAAAAGCCTTGCGTATGACCCATAACATTCGAAAACCCTTAGTGGCTGCAGTTCTACAGTTTGCTGCTGTTTTTAAGTCATACTGCACAACCACTCCCAAGTCCTTGTACTCAGTGACCACTGGGAGAGTAATGCCATTCATTGAGTAATTGTGCACGTGACTATGAGATACATGCATAACTACACTCTTGCTTAAGTTAATCTCCAAGGCCCAGTGCTTACACCAATCACTTAATAAGTTTAAATCTTCCTGCAAAGCAAGTTGATCACTGTCATCGTGCAAAGCCCTCCATATCTTGATGTCATCAGCAAACAGTAAGCAGGATGACTTAACTACCGATGGAATCTCATTAACATAAATCAGGAAAAGAAGTGGGCCTAGAATTGTACCCTGAGGAACGCCACTCTTAACCGATTCCCATGTTGATAAAACCCCGTTAACTCGTACTCTTTGTCTTCTGTCCTTTAGAAAGTCTTGAATCCAGTCGGTGACCACTTTATTGATTCCCAGACTACCTAACTTTACTAGAAGACCTGAATGAGAAACCCTGTCAAACGCCTTGCTAAGGTCTATGAATATGGCATCCACCGGTATATTAGCATCAGCTGAGCTTGCCCAACTTTCTCTGGCCAAAAGAAGGTTGGTCAAGCAAGAATGACCTGCTCTAAAACCGTGCTGTTCCACAGCGAAAAGTTTGTTCCCTTCAATGAACTGAATGATAGCATCACGAATTATTCTTTCTAGTAGTTTAACAACAATACTGGTCAAACTAACAGGACGATAGTTCTGAACTAAGTTTCTAGATCCGGTTTTGAAGACCTGACTAATGATGGCATTTTTCCAGTCTCTTGGACATTTAGACTGGTCCAGAGACATATTGAAGATTACCGACAATGGCTCGGCTATGCTTTCAGCCAATGCTGTTAATATACGTGGGTGGTAAATGATTCAAATTATTTAATAACGATGATCTTACTGATAAGAAAATATTGATTATAAGGCTTATGCAATGGTAGTGTATGTATATACGTGTATAAGCTGACAATTCAATTCTCATTTCCTGATTCACCAGTCTTCTTTTAACATTTTCCGTATAGCTGAGTATTGACAGTTTGGTGAAATACAAGTCCTTAGATCAGCGTCATCAGTGAACATATGCTCCTCACATCGAAATAACCTTCATCGACATTTGTGACTGAGTGATTGACTTGATATGGGAGGGAGAACACTTTTAATTAGATGACGATGCGACCTTTCGAAGGGGGGAAGATTATAGTGGACACAGTCGTCTGAAATCGTGGAACAGAAAGACAGTTGGGTCTGTGTCGTGTGAATTGCTTTCGCTGCATGTTTCATGATGGTTCACAAACGATATGTATAATATATGATATAGGGTAATCGATTTGAAAACAACACTCAATCATTTGTCCATCACTATCAAGCGAATTGAATTGACTGTCAGCTAAAATAAGAATGCATGCAAAGTCTGACAATCATTCACAAAACGTTTGTAAACTAGAGAAGTTTTCCGTTCACAGATGATTTGACATCCCTACACTGTGATGAAAGGCAGTACCATGACCTCTTCATCACTATGCAATCCGTCGATCTAATTCAGAGAGACTTGCGTTCACTTAACTGCAGCTGAATCACAGACTGCACACATATATGTCATAGAAGGTTTAATGAGAGTTACATGACGAAAGAAGGTTTATCGATAGTAATATTTCCCATTCAACTGAATATTTTTCAAGAGATGAACGCATTAAATGTGTGGGAATTTACATCGAAAGGACAATATTATTTTTTAGAAATGAAATGTCTCTCTCTCCAGATTTTGACATTCCACAAAATGACGACAGTCAAGGCAGAAATGTGTCAACAAAACTAGGCGAATCAACATAATGGTAAACACCGAATTAATGTGGGTGTGATTCGAGATGATTGGCAGGTAATCACCAGTACCACGAAAGTGACATACTTTTGAGAATTCGAGATAGAACTGTAGCATTTCCACATTCAGAAGACACAACAGAGACTACACACACACAGTTGGTAATTAAAGACATAATATGGAAATGCTGATACTCTACACCTGGAACACCAAACAATGAAGTCAATATTGTGCGGTCAGAAGAACTCGAATCCCTAGACGAAGGAAAACAAACTAAGGCAGAGCAAATACTCAAAGTGTCTCAAAACTCAGAAGAATGGAATTTTCAATTGGTAATGTTTCAGATGCCACTAACTAACTGCTGACATATATGTATTTGCCTGATATCTATCTCACATTCTGCATCTTTCAGCACAGAGTCGACAAGGAACCAGATATGCAGGTGAGACGTCCTACATTCGGACATTTAGTCGATGAATGACGAAGTGACGCATCACAGTTTACTAGTTCAGTAAACTCCTGATACTAATCACGCGCATACTAATGAAATTTCAAAGTGCAGCTCTCCGTTTACTTAATCCTTGACAACCACATGGAGTACTACACGTAATTCATCAGCAGACACAAATCGAATTCAGTCACTACAAATACATTCCGTTGGCAAAGGTGCAGACAAACTTGCCAAAAATATCAGTCATTCACAAAAATGTAGTCAAAGAGAAGAAGTCACTTTGAAAAAGTGGTCAGATTTATTTATTTATGAAGGATAAGAATTGACACCGGGTGAGATAAATTGAACTCGTAAAGCACACAAATGCATAGTCACTTCCAACCATTCATTTTTCCTCACACGGTGTAGTATTGCTGACTGTAAACGATTTTCGGAGAGCCAGAATACAAATATGACGAGTAGTAGGATGGCACCTGGTTTGAATTCACTTGTCCGTAATTCGGTTGTTGAGCGTATGTGTTGGTGTTGTATTGTGATTGTTGAGTCGCAATTCGCTTAACAGCAGAGTTTAGTCTTTGTCTAGTTATAGAGCTGCTTTGTTGCCCCATTAAGCGTAGCTTGATGTACACGTCTTTTTTGGAGGCGAAATGGAGTCGATTAGTATGGTCAGAACAACGCGAATTCACAGACGAAGGATGAAACGCTAACGCAGAGGAAAGCCTCAAAGAGTGCACACAAACCTGCCAAAAATATCAGTCACTCACAAATATGTAGTCAGGGAGAAGAAGTCAGCTTGAAAGCCAAACTGTGACCTTGAAACACAGGGAGGGAACTCATTACGGGTAGAAAAGCACTCAGAGAGATGAATAGAAACAGAGGAAGTTTTTTCTCAATTCTGTGCTTTCGATGAACAAGTGATTGGTGACAGTGTAAACAAGCACAAGGATATCCATAAGGGTACATGGGTGTCACCAGACTGGCGAACCGAAGACCAAAATGACTTCATCTAATGAGGGAGTGTGAACGCAGCCTACTGGACACAAATTTAAGAAGAGGAGCAGGTGTCGGCTCAGACCACTATCTCACGCAGGGAAGACTCCAAATCCAAATTCAAACTTTCAAGGAAACAGGAGTTGAAGACAGACTGGAGGCCAAGTTCAATATTCGAAAACTGAAGGATCGGGTCACAAGGGACATCCTCGCTGCAATCAAAAGCAAAAATGGCGGAGACACTAATCAACACTAACGAAGAGACCAGCGTTGCAAAGCATTGCAACAACCTAAAGGCGGTGTTGGAAATGATACAGCTGATGAGCTCAAAATACCCTCATTCGATTATGTTGGACAGAATTGGGCGGGATCCGCAGATGTAGAAACGTAAGTTTCTCTCGGTTGTGACGACTTTAACACATGCAACACTGAGTAGGACTAGAGAATTTTGTAGGTCTCTGGATTGGAAATACATGATAATGTTTTGGTAAAACTGGTGTGGGCGTTGACTGAAAACTCACATATACCGCACATTCGATAGACACCACATAGCGACTTCGATTGTTGTTTTGAGCCACACAGGTAGATGTAGACTACGTGGTTGGTGTTCTTTCGATGATAATAGCCAATGACTACACACATAGACGACTAAAATATATTGAATTAACCTCACAACGCACTGTTGTGTTAGATGGCGGAAATGTCGAGCATCTTCTGTCAACAGTCAGCGGTGTATACATGAGCAAATACGTCTTGCCTCTCTCTATGAGGGCGCAAATGTTTTAACATTCTTGGTGTCGTACGGTTCAACCACTTTACTCATCGACATGTTACTTAAAAAAATCATGTAAATTCATTACGGGAGTTCTGGATGTCTTCCTATGCTTAAGAGTTCATGCACATTCTATTGAAATTTGCCATTCACATCTGATGCCAGTTGAACAATGAATTCTCTCATTATGTTGACAAGGGCTGTGATAGTAAAAGCACTGTGTCAAATGTTCGCAAATATACCTAACAGCAACCTTAGCTAGACTAAACTGAAAGTTAGACTCAGCCAGACGAACATCATTACTTTTCCTGTTGTGTTATTGTGTTCTGTGTGAGTAATAAGTTAATAGCACATCTCCCACTGACTTCCAAACCAGCATCTTTATTACCAACTCTAGCAAGGAGTGAGTTTTGAGGATTTGTCGCAGATGTGATGTTCCTCATTCATTGATTTGTTCACCAGACTTACACAAATTCTCCCTAACTCTTTTCACTTCTTCCCTGTCAAGTGGTTTCCAGTTATGGTTGGATGAGTACAAAAACTACGACTTCGCCAGCCAAACATGTCGTGCGGGTCAATGTGGTCATTACACTCAGGTGAGTGAGTGGTGGACAGATGCTTATGATTGATCAAGATTCCCCTCTCATATCTCTTGCATGGAATGATTACTCGCGGTGGATTTGTCGTTTAACGGACTGGAGTCGATAATGTGCCACAACATGTTTTTTCGGTAGTAATAACTTTGCAGTTATGATTGAGAAATGACCCGAATGTTAAACAGCCAACAGATTTATTGAGGCTGTTTCCATCAGGGAGATCAGTAAAGAGGAAGTTTTCAAGATTATTGCCTGTCTATGGGAGTAGGGTGTAAACCGTCACGATGAACATTTAATTTACTGAATGAATTGGACTGTTCATTTCTCTTATGAATTTCACATTATGTTTGCATTGTGTACCTGTGAAATGTCATTAGCTTCAATTCAATAGCTTTTATGGCAAGAGGATTACGTGATTGTACTTTATTACGACATGTGATCATTGATGTGTCTGATGACTCTCGATAGAATTGTGTCTGTCATACTTATGAATACTGCAGGAACCAGATAGCTCCATCAACCCTATATGTCCATTTCGAGGGAGTCGAATGAATGCTGTCACTGGTAGACGTTTTGCATCTATCCAGTGAATGATATGCTTAACTTATACTGTTGATTTTTTCCAGATCGTCTTGGAGTCGACCACCGATGTTGGATGCGGTGTCATCAAATATCCAAACTTCCCCTATGGTCTGAGTTTTGTATGCAATTATGGTCCAGGGTAAGTGAGTATTGGAGTGCATTTTTCTGTTCGGTGTACCATAGCAATATATGCACGGTCTTTTTGCTAGGTAACGCTGACATTATTCGATAACCTGTAAATTCACGTAAACAGAACACTATCGATTGGTATTTCCACGATGCATACATACTCCTCTGATGGTAAATAATTGTCAATATCTCACATTTCATTGATCGTCAGAGATGTTCGCTGTTTATGGAACGAAGTTTGACATTCGTGAAACAAAGTATCGTTTAAGTTGATGGAGAGTTCTGCTCAGCAGACAATGATATGTTTTCGTTGTCATTAAAAATAGACACGATTTCCACTTACATGAAATCTGACTTCACTTTTCACTTTCGATCTGTGGCGTTATCATGAATCGTCACGATTGTGTTGAAGACGTCAGTAGGATGAGAGTTGTTAGGCGAGTTATTTGATATTCCGGTTGGTGTTGTGCAGACAATCTGTGGTTGTCTAACTTGAATTTATGTGAAAAGTGACAAGTGAAGATGAAAGCTTTTCGCACAGGTTGATAGTCGTGAGTGCTCATTCATCATTATGGGTGTCTCGCAATCACATCGAGGCATCTTCTATATCGATACGCTGTGATCATCAAAAAGGGCTTGTGATATTTCACTTAGAGTAGATGTCACCACGACGAAACGACATCGGGTGTGCAATAGGGAATTTCAAATTAAATTCTTCAGTTTGTCTACCTTATTCGATGGATGTTGACTTTACCGTGGTGTGAATGTAGTCAGTCAGGATGAAGTCCTTACCAGGGACCATGTCACATGCACACATACACACACAAATCACCATTTCATCACATATTTATCTCTCTCATCCACTCAATCAATTTCAGAGGGAACTACGCTGGTCGTCCACCATATTCAACATCATCGTCATCACCACAAGCCACCAACACCAACACCAACTCACAACAACAGAATACTGGAACCACTAACTACAACTACAATGGATACAACGGAAACACAAACACCCAACAATCACAATACAACATCAACACATACGCTCATCAATCGAATTACGGACAAGTGAATTTAAAACTAGGTGCCATCATACTACTCTGCATATTCGTACGCTGGCTCCTTTGAGCTTTCAATTGACCTTTCAATGTAAATTCAAACAAATTTAATGATTTCGTCTTATGTATCATATTCAATTGAATGTTGCCCTTCGCTGAAATATTACTATCGATAAACTTAAGTTTAAGATACCGGTTTGTCCTGTAACTCTCATGAGTGCTTCTTGCATATACATCTGTGAAGTTTGTGATTCAGCCTCAGTTATGAGCACGCAAGTCTTTCTGAATTAGATCGACAGGTCGCATAGTGATCAAGTGGTGATGGTATTGGCTTTCTGGAAAGTCAAATGTCACAGTGTAGATATTTGCATCAATCTGTAAACTAAAATCTTCTATGGTTTACAACCATTGTGTCACAAAACATTGAGATTCCTTTTATTCGTGGAGTGTGCAGTATGGTGTCAGGTGATCAAGTGAGTCATCCGGGTTCAAACAATCTCTGATGAGACTCTAGTGATTGTGTAACCAATGATTTCTATCACTGAATGTCCATCGCAGTGAGTTTTTGCAATGCCAGAATGCAACACAATACAGAGATAATTGATGATCTAATTATTTTGAAATCAAACAGGTGATCAGTTGACATCAGATTTACAGGACTTCAATAGGTAGTTTTACAACAATTTCGTACAAACATTTGATGGTTGGTTATTCTCTGAGATTCCGTCCTTATGTGAGGAAAAGTAAAAACATAATCTGGTTTTGCACCAACTGATTTTCCTTTGTGTCAATATTGTGTTTTTAGGCTCTATAGTTGTATGTACCTATGGACTAGGATGGATCATGAAGCAAACATAGGCTGATTAAAATTTCCGGTAATTGCTCATCAAGCTTCCAACTGGACAGATACTTCAGACAGATACTTCACGTAATTCTGGTTAGTTGGGACGAGGTTGAGTTGTGTGAATTAGTGGAAGATAACCAAAGTAGTAATGTTAATATTGATGTATAGAGGCGGTGATCACGATAATCTCATGCAAGTGATCGCATATTCGAGAAATAGCAAAGTCACCATGTAGACATCCAGAAAACGAGAGAATGAACCGAATTACTATCCACCCTTCAGGTAGATATTGGGGTTTACTCATGCTCTTATGTATCTTTTTTACCACAGCTTTAACTCAATACACAAATTAACGAATCCAATAGCGATGAGATTTCTAAATAATGAGAATTATTTAATAGGCGAATTTGACGGTGGTAATAACTGAGAGTGTAGATGCCTATAAAGCTTAAACAATTCGATTAGATATCTGTGAGTATTTGAGAAAATAAGAGGAGTAAGTACGAAGTGGTTGAGTGTTCAGAATGCTTAAATCTAAACAAAACGCATGGCATTCAATCAGCAGTATATAGAATCACGGAATCATGCTACCTCTCCTGATTGCTATTCATGTAATTGATCAGATCACGTATTATTATCTAAATAATTTCGTTTTCCAAATGAAACTGTAAGGAACATTCATATTCTGGAACAGTGTTCATTGGGAGGTGAATATCTAACTGAATCTATCGCGTGACAAACAAATACAAATGAAGCAGTAAGGATGACACGATTGAAGAATCATAACTTGTTGGTTTTCGAGAAGGTCGGGAGGATTTTAATTGTTTTACATCCGTATAACACCGATAGATATGAGATAGATGGCCAAATGTAAACTCTTTGAGAACACTAATCCAGCTAATCCAGATGCATTACAATGACTTCTGTTGAGGATTAATCGCTCAACGCTGAGCATAGCGGCCATTTGTATTTTCATTTCATATTAAGTTAGTTTACTTCAAATATCACACAGAGATGAAGTATCCACAGCTGGATAACAACTTTTCGAGCATAACTTTCTCTCATCAACATATCAATTTATTCATATGGTTTCCAAATAGGTCTTTTTATATTTTCTCTCTTTGTTTCTCCAACTTCATTTGCTTGTTTGTGGCCACTCTACATATCTCCGAATAGACGTTGCCTTATTCCGATTGCACGTGTGCGGTGTTTATTCAATAAACAAAGCTCCAGTCATTAACTTCTCTCCGCACCCGCCTATTTTACACTTCAATACTCTCTCCAAGTTTCACACACTTTATTTTGTGATTACACGCAAGTGAATGCAGTGAAATAGCTGAGCGTTCTTCTGCATTGCTGGAGTCAGCAGAGTGAATTGTGCTAGGTCAAGCGAAATATTTGTGTTCCAAACTAAAGTCTAGGTATTGATGAGAGTGTGTCGGTTCCCTAAACTTCTTCTTGTTTTATGCTACAGTCTAGCATGGCTAACTCACCCTGTGAGTTGAATTCCGTTTACAGTAGATTTTGTATGTGTTAAAAATGAGAGATATATTCAAATTTCAACACAGGTAGTGTTTCATCCACATATTGGTATACGAGCACACCTTGTAGCCAGATGGTCTGGGTTCGATCACTGTCGGTTGATGCGTACTAATGAAGAGCTAGAAACTAGTCTGACGAAACAGCTGTCCAGTACTCCCAGGTTTCCCAATGGTTTTCTAACCACCGTCAGCTCATAATGAAATCCTATGATTTATCGTATTTCATTTTTTATTTAGTCAAATGATTACTTTAAATAGTATCACATATGTTCCAGAATTTATTAAACTTTTAAAATCAATCCACATTGAAGGTTCCAAGTGCGCTAGTAAAACTCACATTATGGATAATGAAAGGTTGATAACAAAACGGATAACTTTATATCTAACTACACTTCCTCTCATTGTTATTACAAACTGCCGTTTTTTTCACAATATTTTGTGCATTTTCAACCTCTCCCATCATGTGATACATATAAGAATATGGCTATAAACACACTACAGGAAACCTGGCTCAATGGGCTCTAGAGATGATATAAACTAGCTAGTGCCTCACGATCCCTGTGTAATCATCATGAGATTTAGTCAACCATCAGTCCAATACGACTAATCGACATCCACGAATTATTGAAGTAATGCGCTCCAATAATCCACGTATTTCAACTATAGGTCAATGTAGATGAGTTTGCCATTACCATGATTCATATCACCAAAACAAATCACATTACAGATATACGAGTATTTGCGTTCAACGTATTCACAAGGCTGTGTCTAATGTCACGATCCTCACCTAGAATGATTTCATCATCACACACACACACAAGAGTGATCTCTCTCCCGTAGCATGTAAATCAGGCAGACACAAACGTTGATGAAGGTGAGTGAGAAACGATGAGCACATACTCAGTGATGTCGATGATCTAAAGAGTGATATTTCATCACCATCACATTGCGAAACAATAGAAAGAATATTACCTGACGTTTAGTCGATCAAAAATTGAGTGATAAAATTAGATGGAATTTTCAGTCTTTCCATTATGCCATCATATAGTGTCCTCCTAGGACAATGTTAATAAACCTAATATGCAGAGTATCATCACAGAAGTACTGACGGGCCCACGAATATTAACACTGAATGTGATACTACTGTGACCAAACACACAAATTCGGATATCGAAAATATAATGCCCACACATATTCATCTTCCATCAGATACTTACTATCAGAACCATTACTACTTATCACACACTCACAGTCATCATGATAACACAGCACATCTACATTCCTGCAAATGCACGAACACTGAACGTGGACATCGTTAGTTGAAATACAAAAGACATCAAGAAGACACAGCATGACAACCAGAGAATATTATTAATTCACTCGAGAGCAGTCGTCACATCAAAAGTAACCGAAGTCAATCGATCCTCGATCCTCGACAGTGAGTAGGCATGTCGACTGCACATAATATCATCAGATATGTCTGCTCGAACACTGACCGACAATACATCGACCGTAACAACACTGTTGATCATTTTGACAGTAGAACCTCTCCGGTAGACATGGGGCGCATGTTCCATTTGTCGGTGAGTCCATTCTGCACTTGGCCAACCAACAGCAGTCTTGTGTATTTGTGCATGGTTCTCCGTAAGCCGAACAGGCTTTGGCGTCAGCTGAAATGTGGAAGATGGAAAGGAGAGATAGACACTGAATTACAGATTGGTTGTGTGTGTGTGTGTGTGCAGGTGTGTGAGTGAGTGAGTGATGGAGTTGTACATTTAGTCAATGAGTGAGTGAGTGAGATGGTGTTGGTTGTGAGTGGATTGAATATAGATTAGGTTTAGAGCGATAACAAGTGTTTGGCTTGCGTGAAGTGACACCGTGATGAGTGGTGAATATGTGAAGAGTTGGTGTGTGATATTCGAGGAAAGGAATAGTGTCACTCACCGAGATTGTGGAGCAGAAGGACGAGGGAGAGTAACACAGCTGACAGCTTTCCAACCATACTCGATGTATGTACGCTTCTGTGAACTGAGTGAGTTGAATTCGCGTTGACTGTGAGAGTGTGTGTCGCCTTTATATCTACTATTGTCATCGAGTCAGTGGGTGTGTGTGGTTGTACGTGACTACTGCACTGCTCATCAGCTCAGCAATAATCCGTGTTTTGTGTAACATTTGATCCTGAGGAATTAGGTCACAGATCGTGATTTCTGCATACTATGCTCTTTTGTATTATCATGTGAACCTTGAAATATTATGATTTCTGGTTTTATCTTCCTTACGGAATTTGTGATATATCAGAGCATTTTAATACTTTTTGTCCAATCCGCTTTCTTATATTCGTCTACAAGACGATGGATTTCGAATAAAATTTGAATACATTACTTGTTAATCATTTGTTGACAGACTTTGTAATCATATCGAATTGAAGTGCCGAAGAATGTAATCTCGTAATGGTCCTTGTGTTTCGGGAATAAAAATGATAATCGTTCATAATAATTTTTTATTCGGAGTGTGATCGAAAATAATTGAAATTTAGTGTTATTAGGCAACAAACTTTGTATGAATTCGCTATCTCACACACGTAGGGCAGATGCAATTTAAGAGGACTTCAGTAATTTAAGGCGGAAGTATCTATCATGCAAATTTCAAGGAATTCTGTCTGAAACAAGGCGTATTCTTCTTCACATGAAGATGTGCTTTTCTACCAATACATTAGACTTCAGTATTCTGATTACCGGGTTTCTTCACATTGAAATAACTCACTTACACTCCGTCTGTTAGCAATAATGAAATCTGTTTTGTGGTGAATGTATAGGAGGTACTGAATCACGAGTACGTCTCCGAATATATCCCACTCACGTCGTCACGTACTATCTAGCGAGAAATCACATCACTCTTATTATTACCATTGCATATTTCAAATCGAAATGCGCTACATCGGTGACTGTAAACAAAACACTGAAAAGCAGAATCCAGGTTCATGTTTGAGCGTCAGCCTGTCAGCTTTGTTTAGGAACGTTGAGAATCGACAATGCATAGTCTGCCTTCAAACTAAGATTTACACACATTCTCTTTTATTTCCTACGTATTAACCACTTGTGTAAGCCATTTTTATGCTGGTTAGTCAAGGTTAAGCACATATCATATCCATTTGCATTGATGCATGTTTAGACATCCAAACACTGACTTCCCCACCTCACATGACATGGGATTATTCCACTTAACACGAGAAACAGAACGAGAACACCTGTGATCATTGGCAGGCTAATAACTTCCGGCTTCAGTTGCACTGAAGGAGTTGACATCAAACTGCCGAACACGCACGACAAAACGCTTTTGTTGCATGACGCGATCTCATATATGCACTAAATTGGCATACTGATTCTTATGAAAGCTTCTGCATTTTCCAATGAATGGAAAACGAAACGATTCAATTTCTCCGGACGTCTTGATTTCTAATGATGCTAAGAGGTTCTGGTAATATTACACCGGAATTTACAAAATTCAGGCTCACATATGGCTAGCATACTCGTCACACCTCAACATGAAGGAATGTTTATTCGATTTCCTAATTTTTTCATTGGCTAAAGTAACGAATCTATGCGTAGATTTCTGGATTTGACATGCGTATAAAATTATACAATCATTATGTGCTCACATAATGAAATTGGTTATCACATTTGTGTGGATTCTGACCTCTCATTAGTGGTGGAGTGAGGGTTTTTGTCGCCAGATCAGATTCTATCTAAATCGGTCATTGCTATTCAGGTAGTCGAGATTCCGATCGTCATGAAGCGATTCTGACATGAGACGCTCTTTGAGATTTCAGACATTTCTCATTATTATTTCAGTATTGTGAATTTCAGTTTTGTGACCTGATTTCGTAGTGGCGTGTACACCCATGGCTGATGACTTTTCAAACATTCTAGTTCAACTGAATTTCTCAGTGGTCGAATAGACTTGGCTCTACGGTGTTCATTTCTTCTCATCTTCATTCCGCCCTCACGATGTTTGTTTTATGCAAATAGTGTCACATTCGAAGCATTCAATTTTGTAGACACAATTATATTGGGAATGCTTTGGAACTTATTCCCCCTCCATTTTTATGTCAGTCTGTGTTGATATTATTAGTGAAGTTCGTTGGTTAGTCATTTTCATGATAATCTCAGTGATCTTTGATGTTTCTTCTTCTTCCTCTGTTGGCTTTCCATCGATTATCGGAGTGTGTGACGACGATCTTGGAAGACTTGAAACAGAGGAAAGTCATGCACTGATGATGTGTCGTGATCCGAAGTCGAAATATATGTTGGCGTGTTGTGTTCCTCAATTCAGATATATGAAAATATGCATTTGCATCATTATCACTGTGACGTCTACTTCGTCAGCCTTAGTTATCACAATGACTCAATCATTTCAACCCGTAGTTTAGAACAGTCTGCAGAATTCCGGCTTCTCCAACTGGGAGGAATATATTATCCGAATTACTTGAGCCGAGCACACTACCACATAAAAACAGCCATTGAGCAAAGGTGGCGCGTTTTCATTATGTTCGGTGAGTTGTTGAGGGAAGTTTCACCAGCCTTTCATCAAATCAGTCACACTGAATGGATCGATCATGGGAATTGCTGATCGAGTGAAAAGGGCCAAGCTGTGATAGGCAGCCCATCAGTTAGAACACAGAAGAATATTGTGAACTGAATCAAACAGGCGGGTGAGCGAAACGGATACAGGAGAATCCTAATCAATGTGATGAACAAGCCTTCCAGATGTACCGAGAATCAGAATGCGCGAACACAACACACAACACTAATCCTCCTCCCTCCTACCAAAAGCAATTCGCGAAATTCGTCGACATTTTTGATAATCCTGACTCTTAGATGTTGCACCAGAAGTGGAAACAACGCATGCATAACATCTTCATGACATGCCTAGCTTAGTTAAATTGGCGCCACCGAGAAGAAGTCTTCTTATTCAGTGGATGCCTATTTATTTGACATTGTCCTAGTCAAGTCAGAGAATCACAGTAATACATATGATTTATCGTATTTCATTTTTTATTTAGTCAAATGATTACTTTAAATAGTATCACATATGTTCCAGAATTTATTAAACTTTCAAAATCAATCCACATTGAAGGTTCCAAGTGCGCTAGTAAAACTCACATTATGGATAATGAAAGGTTGATAACAAAACGGATAACTTTATATCTAACTACACTTCCTCTCATTGTTATTACAAACTGCCGTTTTTTTCACAATATTTTGTGCATTTTCAACCTCTCCCATCATGTGATACATATAAGAATATGGCTATAAACACACTACAGGAAACCTGGCTCAATGGGCTCTAGAGATGATATAAACTAGCTAGTGCCTCACGATCCCTGTGTAATCATCATGAGATTTAGTCAACCATCAGTCCAATACGACTAATCGACATCCACGAATTATTGAAGTAATGCGCTCCAATAATCCACGTATTTCAACTATAGGTCAATGTAGATGAGTTTGCCATTACCATGATTCATATCACCAAAACAAATCACATTACAGATATACGAGTATTTGCGTTCAACGTATTCACAAGGCTGTGTCTAATGTCACGATCCTCACCTAGAATGATTTCATCATCACACACACACACAAGAGTGATCTCTCTCCCGTAGCATGTAAATCAGGCAGACACAAACGTTGATGAAGGTGAGTGAGAAACGATGAGCACATACTCAGTGATGTCGATGATCTAAAGAGTGATATTTCATCACCATCACATTGCGAAACAATAGAAAGAATATTACCTGACGTTTAGTCGATCAAAAATTGAGTGATAAAATTAGGTGGAATTTTCAGTCTTTCCATTATGCCATCATATAGTGTCCTCCTAGGACAATGTTAATAAACCTAATATGCAGAGTATCATCACAGAAGTACTGACGGGCCCACGAATATTAACACTGAATGTGATACTACTGTGACCAAACACACAAATTCGGATATCGAAAATATAATGCCCACACATATTCATCTTCCATCAGATACTTACTATCAGAACCATTACTACTTATCACACACTCACAGTCATCATGATAACACAGCACATCTACATTCCTGCAAATGCACGAACACTGAACGTGGACATCGTTAGTTGAAATACAAAAGACATCAAGAAGACACAGCATGACAACCAGAGAATATTATTCATTCACTCGAGAGCAGTCGTCACATCAAAAGTAACCGAAGTCAATCGATCCTCGATCCTCGACAGTGAGTAGGCATGTCGACTGCACATAATATCATCAGATATGTCTGCTCGAACACTGACCGACAATACATCGACCGTAACAACACTGTTGATCATTTTGACAGTAGAACCTCTCCGGTAGACATGGGGCGCATGTTCCATTTGTCGGTGAGTCCATTCTGCACTTGGCCAACCAACAGCAGTCTTGTGTATTTGTGCATGGTTCTCCGTAAGCCGAACAGGCTTTGGCGTCAGCTGAAATGTGGAAGATGGAAAGGAGAGATAGACACTGAATTACAGATTGGTTGTGTGTGTGTGTGTGTGCAGGTGTGTGAGTGAGTGAGTGATGGAGTTGTACATTTAGTCAATGAGTGAGTGAGTGAGATGGTGTTGGTTGTGAGTGGATTGAATATAGATTAGGTTTAGAGCGATAACAAGTGTTTGGCTTGCGTGAAGTGACACCGTGATGAGTGGTGAATATGTGAAGAGTTGGTGTGTGATATTCGAGGAAAGGAATAGTGTCACTCACCGAGATTGTGGAGCAGAAGGACGAGGGAGAGTAACACAGCTGACAGCTTTCCAACCATACTCGATGTATGTACGCTTCTGTGAACTGAGTGAGTTGAATTCGCGTTGACTGTGAGAGTGTGTGTCGCCTTTATATCTACTATTGTCATCGAGTGTGTGGGTGTGTGTGTGGTTGTACGTGACTACTGCACTGCTCATCAGCTCAGCAATAATCCGTGTTTTGTGTAACATTTGATCCTGAGGAATTAGGTCACAGATCGTGATTTCTGCATACTATGCTCTTTTGTATTATCATGTGAACCTTGAAATATTATGATTTCTGGTTTTATCTTCCTTACGGAATTTGTGATATATCAGAGCATTTTAATACTTTTTGTCCAATCCGCTTTCTTATATTCGTCTACAAGACGATGGATTTCGAATAAAATTTGAATACATTACTTGTTAATCATTTGTTGACAGACTTTGTAATCATATCGAATTGAAGTGCCGAAGAATGTAATCTCGTAATGGTCCTTGTGTTTCGGGAATAAAAATGATAATCGTTCATAATAATTTTTTATTCGGAGTGTGATCGAAAATAATTGAAATTTAGTGTTATTAGGCAACAAACTTTGTATGAATTCGCTATCTCACACACGTAGGGCAGATGCAATTTAAGAGGACTTCAGTAATTTAAGGCGGAAGTATCTATCATGCAAATTTCAAGGAATTCTGTCTGAAACAAGGCGTATTCTTCTTCACATGAAGATGTGCTTTTCTACCAATACATTAGACTTCAGTATTCTGATTACCGGGTTTCTTCACATTGAAATAACTCACTTACACTCCGTCTGTTAGCAATAATGAAATCTGTTTTGTGGTGAATGTATAGGAGGTACTGAATCAGGAATACGTCTCCGAATATATCCCACTCACGTCGTCACGTACTATCTAGCGAGAAATCACATCACTCTTATTATTACCATTGCATATTTCAAATCGAAATGCGCTACATCGGTGACTGTAAACAAAACACTGAAAAGCAGAATCCAGGTTCATGTTTGAGCGTCAGCCTGTCAGCTTTGTTTAGGAACGTTGAGAATCGACAATGCATAGTCTGCCTTCAAACTAAGATTTACACACATTCTCTTTTATTTCCTACGTATTAACCACTTGTGTAAGCCATTTTTATGCTGGTTAGTCAAGGTTAAGCACATATCATATCCATTTGCATTGATGCATGTTTAGACATCCAAACACTGACTTCCCCACCTCACATGACATGGGATTATTCCACTTAACACGAGAAACAGAACGAGAACACCTGTGATCATTGGCAGGCTAATAACTTCCGGCTTCAGTTGCACTGAAGGAGTTGACATCAAACTGCCGAACACGCACGACAAAACGCTTTTGTTGCATGACGCGATCTCATATATGCACTAAATTGGCATACTGATTCTTATGAAAGCTTCTGCATTTTCCAATGAATGGAAAACGAAACGATTCAATTTCTCCGGACGTCTTGATTTCTAATGATGCTAAGAGGTTCTGGTAATATTACACCGGAATTTACAAAATTCAGGCTCACATATGGCTAGCATACTCGTCACACCTCAACATGAAGGAATGTTTATTCGATTTCCTAATTTTTTCATTGGCTAAAGTAACGAATCTATGCGTAGATTTCTGGATTTGACATGCGTATAAAATTATACAATGATTATGTGCTCACATAATGAAATTGGTTATCACATTTGTGTGGATTCTGACCTCTCATTAATGGTGGAGTGAGGGTTTTTGTCGCCAGATCAGATTCTATCTAAATCGGTCATTGCTATTCAGGTAATCGAGATTCCGGTCGTCATGAAGCGATTCTGACATGAGACGCTCTTTGAGATTTCAGACATTTCTCATTATTATTTCAGTATTGTGAATTTCAGTTTTGTGACCTGATTTCGTAGTGGCGTGTACACCCATGGCTGATGACTTTTCAAACATTCTAGTTCAACTGAATTTCTCAGTGGTCGAATAGACTTGGCTCTACGGTGTTCATTTCTTCTCATCTTCATTCCGCCCTCACGATGTTTGTTTTATGCAAATAGTGTCACATTCGAAGCATTCAATTTTGTAGACACAATTATATTGGGAATGCTTTGGAACTTATTCCCCCTCCATTTTTATGTCAGTCTGTGTTGATATTATTAGTGAAGTTCGTTGGTTAGTCATTTTCATGATAATCTCAGTGATCTTTGATGTTTCTTCTTCTTCTTCTGTTGGCTTTCCATCGATTATCGGAGTGTGTGACGACGATCTTGGAAGACTTGAAACAGAGGAAAGTCATGCACTGATGATGTGTCGTGATCCGAAGTCGAAATATATGTTGGTGTGTTGTGTTCCTCAATTCAGATATATGAAAATATGCATTTGCATCATTATCACTGTGACGTCTACTTCGTCAGCCTTAGTTATCACAATGACTCAATCATTTCAACCCGTAGTTTAGAACAGTCTGCAGAATTCCGGCTTCTCCAACTGGGAGGAATATATTATCCGAATTCCTTGAGCCGAGCACACTACCACATAAAAACAGCCATTGAGCAAAGGTGGCGCGTTTTCATTGTGTTCGGTGAGTTGTTGAGGGAAGTTTCACCAGCCTTTCATCAAATCAGTCATACTGAATGGACCGATCTTAGGAATTGCTGATCGAGTGAAAAGGGCCAAGCTGTGATAGGCAGCCCATCAGTTAGAACACAGAAGAATATTGTGAAGTGAGTCAAACAGGCGGGTGAGCGAAACGGATACAGCAGAATCCTAATCAATGTGATGAACAAGCCTTCCAGATGTACCGAGAATCAGAATGCACGAACACAAAACACAAGTTTGTGAGTGATGAGACGTATGATTAACAGAATTATGGAGGTTGATTCCGGTTGAAAAGTCTTTCGACATGTTGGTAAACCGGTGCATCACCAGTGAAGATGAAGCAACATAATTCTGTCTCTGAGTATTTCTGAGTGATAAGGAAGACACCCAGATGACCAGACACGAATGGCGATTATTCATGATGAGCACATTTCGTGGGGAAATCAAACAATCCTACTGATGACAACATGCATTCGAGGTGTTCGATATTAACACATAGGACTGATCGACCGATGATAGTCGATGAAAATGATATTGAGATGCTAATCATCACTGTAGCAATCCCACTTGCACCGATTGTCGTCAGTCGCAAGCATACTTGAATGTGACAGAAAATACCAGACATGTCATCATCTGATCACGAAAGAAACTGATTTCATTCTGATGAAATTCCACACATGAATGCTCAACGCAAGTTCACAGCACTGGCAAACAAACTCAGGAGACGGTATATGAAGTGATGAATTCTATGACAATACAATTGAGAGGTCATTTGAAATAAAATTTCAGCGAACCCTGTAAAATACCCATTCCTATAAGAATAACTAAGTATTCCATACACGCTTTGTGAACGTTACAGATATAAAAGCCTATTCAGTTCCATATAGGCACAAATTATATTCAGTAATCTCTCAAAATCCGATATGAACCTCAAATCAGAAGTGATAATATTTCAGGTTTCACATGATAATACAAAAGAGCATAGTATGCAGAAATCACGATCTGTGACCTAATTCCTCAGGATCAAATGTTACACAAAACACGGATTATTGCAGAGCTGATGAGCAGTGCAGTAGTCACGTACAACCACACACACACCCACTGACTCGATGACAATAGTAGATATAAAGGCGACACACACTCTCACAGTCAACGCGAATTCAACTCACTCAGTTCACAGAAGCGCACATACATCGAGTATGGTTGGAAAGCTGTCAGCTGTGTTACTCTCCCTCGTCCTTCTGCTCCACAATCTCGGTGAGTGACACTATTCCTTTCCTCGAATATCACACACCAACTCTTCACATATTCACCACTCATCACGGTGTCACTTCACGCAAGCCAAACACTTGTTATCGCTCTAAACCTAATCTATATTCAATCCACTCACAACCAACACCATCTCACTCACTCACTCATTCACTCACTCATTGACTAAATGTACAACTCCATCACTCACTCACTCACTCACTCACACACCTGCACACACACACACACACAACCAATCTGTAATTCAGTGTCTATCTCTCCTTTCCATCTTCCACATTTCAGCTGACGCCAAAGCCTGTTCGGCTTACGGAGAACCATGCACAAATACACAAGACTGCTGTTGGTTGGCCAAGTGCAGAATGGACTCACCGACAAATGGAACATGCGCCCCATGTCTACCGGAGAGGTTCTACTGTCAAAATGATCAACAGTGTTGTTACGGTCGATGTATTGTCGGTCAGTGTTCGAGCAGACATATCTGATGATATTATGTGCAGTCGACATGCCTACTCACTGTCGAGGATCGAGGATCGATTGACTTCGGTTACTTTTGATGTGACGACTGCTCTCGAGTGAATTAATAATATTCTCTGGTTGTCATGCTGTGTCTTCTTGATGTCTTTTGTATTTCAACTAACGATGTCCACGTTCAGTGTTCGTGCATTTGCAGGAATGTAGATGTGCTGTGTTATCATGATGACTGTGAGTGTGTGA
The DNA here is from genome assembly GCA_944472135.2 of Trichobilharzia regenti. Classification (NCBI taxonomy): domain Eukaryota; kingdom Metazoa; phylum Platyhelminthes; class Trematoda; order Strigeidida; family Schistosomatidae; genus Trichobilharzia; species Trichobilharzia regenti. The sequence continues at coordinate 46,695,662 of OX235267.1, forward strand.
TAAGTAGTAATGGTTCTGATAGTAAGTATCTGATGGAAGATGAATATGTGTGGGCATTATATTTTCGATATCCGAATTTGTGTGTTTGGTCACAGTAGTATCACATTCAGTGTTAATATTCGTGGGCCCGTCAGTACTTCTGTGATGATTCTCTTCATATTAGTGTTGCGAACTGATGCGTAGGAGGACATTGTTTGACGGGATGATCGATAGACTGATTTTATCATTGACTACACCCCATGTAATAATAAGCTATAGTTTAAAGACAAAGATTATTCCAGCGCAGTACTTCAATAATTTGTGGATCTCTACTTGTCGTATTGGACTGATTGTTGACAAAATCTCATGATGGTCACACAGGGATCGACAGGCATTCGCTAGTTTCTTTCAACTCTGAAACAGTCATGGTATCCACCATCGCATCAAAGCATGTCTGTGTGACGCAACTGCTGAGGTTGTAATGAATTAGAAGGCGGTTGTCTTCGACCTATGATGTTTGCGTTCTATGCTGGTTGTTATGTGACACATTATGTTAAATATGAAATATTAAGTGAGTGTGCAGTTGTTAATTAGTTGTTGGTAACGACGGAGACGTCTGTGTTATGTACTCACCAAATTACTGTTATGTACTGCTGAGCAGTTAATTGTCTTGACGCGTAAAGGAGAATATCAGAATGCCACCGCGTTCACGAAGATATGTGTATTTTCCAACAAGGGAAATTGACTGTCACACAAGTGTATGAGTGAAAAAGTACGTAGTGTACGAAAGGTGTGAACAGGTGGTATAAAAGTGTACAATACAAAAGCGTATATGAAAATGACTACTGTAAATGAACCAATAAGGTAGACATCTTACCGTCATTGGATTCTGATTGGGTGAAATGTCATGTGACGAAAAAGTCATACATTGTTTATTTAGTTAATGGACAGATAAAGCAGACAGTTGTTTTCCCTGGACACCAGAGAGACTGGAAACAAGAGAGATGTCGACGAGAGACAAAGGCGCTAAATGAACATATTGCTTCGTGAAAATAAGGGCCTTCAATATTTCCTATTATATGCATCTAAGACTATGTTTTCACTACCGAACTCTATGTCAATTTCATATATCCTCCTCTGAAGAACCTGTGTGTCATCAAAATGTTCCGAATGTCTTGCTCAGAAGCATTACACCACTCAGAATAATTAAGTCTTCTTATTGATAATGATCAATAATTAGTCAGTAGGAGAATCAGATGGTGGTGATTATTCAGTCGAATACCCATAATGCATGAATATTTTCAAAACAACACGGTAATGGTTACGTAAAACAAAATACTTCTCATGTCAGTCAGTCAGTCAGTCAGTCAGTGGTATACACTTTTACGCATTTATGACTGCTGTCGACCAGATCAGTTATTGCGATGTAAATAACTGCAGCCTTTGAAGGAAAACGGAACACGATGATGGGATGTTAATGACAACATTGTGTATGACCGTTTCAGTGAAAAGTCTTTCCACTGCACTCCTTAGACGTCATGTTATTACTTCACCGAGCTCATCATCATGAAACTGCAATTCTAGGAATGAAGATTCTCTGGAGTGGATTTAACGTGAACGTGGCCTGGTGGTTGATTAATATAATTACCGAAGATTCCTTGTTAATGCACATCACTGAATAATCCTCGGGTAATTGTAACCTCCTTATTATCACAGTGGTGAGAACAGACTGTTCTGGCTTTGTCAACCTAAAACTACTAAGCTGGACTTATATCTCAAGAGTAAAGTAGTCAAAACTGTATATACTGACCTCCTCATAAATGTTTCATATAACCCCTTGATATGGTGATTCTCAATTGCACTCATAAGGAATTAGGCCTAGCGTTTGTGTGAACTAGAGCGAAGGTTCTCGATAATTTATCTACAGGAGCAGAAGTGTATATTTTACCGGCAGATGAATTGGCAACCATCAAAATCGTTAGACCTAGTGTCTATATACAGAGAAAACATGATCAGCCATTTTGTGTATATCGATCTACACCAGTGTCAACAAATCCTTCATTAGCACTAGCACTAAACACTCCAAATCTCTTTGCAATTATTAGTTTGTAGGGATTTCGTTGATTGGTTACAGGACTAAGATTAGGACGAAACAGCTGTCCAGTACTCCCAGGTTTTCCAATAATTCTCTAACCAACGTCAGCAAATGATGAAATCCTGTAATCAATCAAACAAATTCCTACAAACCAATACTTGAATACCAATGAGATGCTCGCTGGCGACTGGCTCAATTCGGGTAGGTAGTTACCTGGGGTTCCAGTGGGAAGTCATGACCAGTAGGGTGCAGCAGGTCGGATGTGAGGACAAATACTCGCCAGAGACATTGGTTAGCGGTTGCGCTATATCGTGAATTGGCAGAAGTTAGAATTCATGGGCCATTGGATTGGGTCCCTGTGGCTAGAATGTCCTGGGTTCGAACTCCACTGGGGTGAGTGCGTACTGATGAAGAGTCCCAGACTAGTACAAAGCAGCCGTCCAGTACTCCCTGTAGGCTTTCCAATGGTTCTCTTACCAATGTCAGCTCATGAAGAAATATTCTAACCTCAAATCACTCTTCCCTATTTACTCACGTTCCTGTCTTAGATTCATTGACTCAATTCAGACGTTTATATACACCGTGATTTTGGTTGTTATTTCTGTTACGTCGTGTTCACCTAATGCTTTCCAATCCTTTCACCATATATATGACGACCCACTTGCTCCATTTTATTCGATGTACCACTACCGATAGTCCTTCAAAACAAGTATTCATTTTGTGTTGAAATCACACCACAGTTATCATTCCATCTTCAATAATAGTGTCGAGAGTCACCCAAAAACTAGCGTCTATGACATCCGATATGGCGCTTCTATCTATGTCTATCTATCTATCAATTTATTATTATTATTATTATCTATGTAGTAAAAATCTCCTCTCACACAAAACTGACGATGCTTAACTTTAACACCTGTACTTCACGTGATTATGTAAACACAAAGACAATCATTATTGAAAGATTTTATTTCATTTGATCTCATGCTCACATTCACCATGCATATTCCAAATAATAGTGAAAACTAGCCGACCACTGGTCAATCTAGTCCGTGTTCCAGAACAGAATTTCTGATATAATCCGGATTCCCCTTTGTTGGTTATGTATGGTGAAATTGGTCGATTGCTAATGGTAGGGCATGCAGATGAATTTGACGATAACAACTATTTCCTCTGATTATTCATGTACGAAACAATATAAATATATGAGTGATGTGAAATGGACAAGAAGGAGTGAATGAGCATAATGAGACATGGAAATATCAGATGATTGGACCTCTGGTCAGCGTACTATGGGCCAAGGTGAATGATGCGGATGAAGATACTTCTTCAGTAACCACAGATGAAGTTCATTCTGATTTATCTCTGTGGCGAGATCTATGGCTTGGAGACGTATTTTGGTTACTGTGCCCCCACTGGATATTTGTATTCCAACATTTATGAACCAATGACTGTTGAGCTTGAAGCATTTTAGCGATATGAACCGTTCTATTTATGCTATGAGTACATTCAAATTACTATGCATACAAGTGAATCAAACTGTCTGCTGTTTGTGTTGAGAGTCGTTTGAAATCACCACCATCAACAAGTGTGGTCTGTTTACGAGACCGGAGTGATTTCTATGCGGTGGGTTCAAAACATCACCGACTACTCACATAATTCGAGGTGAAAATCCACCATTTTATTATTATTATTGCTCCCTTGGGTTCCTAGTGGAACATAGGGCTTCAACTGCACGTCTCCATTTTCTTCTGTCTTCTGCTGTACTTTTCGCCTGCATCCATGTTAATCCATATTCTTTCAACTCCTCTTCACACGATCTCCTCCATGTCACCCTTGGACGTCCCACACGCCGCTTCCCTTTCGGCCTGGTTCCACTTGAGAAATCGCCTGACGCGCGCGAGATGTCACCCAGCAGTCTCCTCAGCGAGTGTCCAATCCATCTCCACTTTCTCCTGCATATTTGTTGGACGACTGGTTTTTGCTGTTAGTTTGTTCCCATAATCCTTGTTGGTGATTCTTTCCGACCCGGCCATCTGATCTTCAGTATAGGGCCAGGGAAGACAGTTGTTAATAAAGATCTTCAGCCTTTTGGAAATATTCTTTGTGACCCGCCACGTTTCTGATCCTTAAAGAAGAACTGACTTTATGTTTGTATTTAAATTCCGAATTTTGTTGGTGATGCTGGCTGAGTGACGAAGATTTCCAGATTGATTTCAGGCTGATGAATGTGTTTCTCGCCTTCCCGATTCTCGATTTGACATCCTTGTCCGCTCCTCCTGTAGTTGAGACAGAGCTCCCTAGATAAGTGAATGAAGTAACCTCTTTCAAATCCCTCCTGTTGATGGTGATTGATGTTAGATGCTGTTGCTGTTGTTAGTTGGTTATTTTCATAACCTCCGTCTTGTCTATGTTTACCTGGAGTCCTGTCTTCGCCGGCTGCTTCTTCGACCAGTTTATCGGTTTTCGCTTGTAAGTCTTCGATTGTGTGTGACATCAAACATAAATCATCCACGCGCGAAATCGAGGTTTTCTAGATTCTTCACGTCGGTCCAGGATATCCCTGTCTTCTCGTTTCCCACTCACTGTCTGACGCATAATCCAGTCCACCACAATTAGGAATATCATTGGTGATAGTAAGCACCCTTGTCTGACTCCTGTGTTTACTCCAAACGCCTCGCTGAGTCTTCCGTTGTGGATCACTTGGCAGATGCCGTTGTCACACAGCTGTTGAATAAGGTTGATGAATATTTGGGGTACGCCATAGTACTCGAGTAATTTCCAAATTACTTCACGATCAACGCTGTCGAAGGCCTTCTCAAAGTCTATAAAGTTGAGGTAGAGGTTTGATCGCCATTCCATGCTTTGTTCGATGATGATGCGTAGAGTTGCAATTTGGTCAGTACATGATTTGCCTTTCCTGAATCCAGCTTGTTCTGGTCGGAGTTCTGTCTCCAGTGCGTCCTTTAATCTCTCCAGGATGATGTGACTCAGGATTTTACTTGGCGTCGATAGGAGCATGATTCCTCGCCAGTTCTTGCAGAGTGGGGCCTAAGTCGCCCTTCTTTGGTAGTTTCACGAGGTAACCTTTCCTCCAGTCAGTAGGCACCTTTCCCTCCTTCCAGACCTTTTGCAATAATGGAGTCAGCATGTCTGCTATCGTCTCTGAGTCTGCTTTCAGTGCTTCATGGGGTATTCTATCTGGTCCAGCTGTTTTTCCAGCTTTCAGAAGTTTGATTTCGTTCAAGACTTCAGCTCTCGTTGGAGGATTGGTGTCAACTTGCAGTTGTGTGCGCGCTGTTGTTGCTATTTCTGGACGGGTTGCAGGTGATGGTCGGTTCAAGAGTCCTTTGAAGTGATCCGCCCATTGTTTAATCTGCCTTTCTTCCTTGGTAATTGGGTTCCTTTGGCTGTCTTTTATAGCTTTCGCTTGTGTTGATCTCTTCCCGGATAGAGATTTGGTTATCTGATATAGTGTCCTCAGGTCCCTTTTGCCTGCTGCCTTCTCAGCTTCAGTAGCTAGATTGTCGTAGAATCGTCTTTTGTCCTTCCTAGCACTTTTCTTCACTTCTTTGTCCAGTGCTTTGTAAGTTGAGCTCATCGTCTCCTTCTCCTGTCCGTCCTTGCATTGAATCATTTTCTCTTTCACCATTCTCCTCTCTTCTATTAATTTCCAAGTGTCCGTTGAGAGCCATTCCTTGTCTTGTCTCTTCTTTCTTCCTAGAACCGTTGAACACGTTTCGTTGAGAATCGCCTTCAGAGACTTCCAATGTTCTTCCACGCATGATTCTTCAGTGCTGTCGCGTAGTGTTTCCTGCTTTGCTCTGACAGTTGCAGTGAAAGTGTCTTTTGTGGTTGTGTCCTTCAGTAATTGAGTGTTGAACTTGCATTGTGGCCTATCCCCAGCTATCCTCGAGGCTTTTAGTTTCACCTTGAAAGTCCCTCCTACTAGATAGTGGTCTGAACCCACATCTGCTCCTCTCCTTGACCTTGTTTCCAGTAGGCTCTGTCTCCACTTTCTTGAGATTGAGATGAAGTCTATTTGGTTCTTGGTGTTTCCATCTGGTGAAATCCATGTCGTCTTGTGTATATCCTTGTGTTTGAACACACTACCGCCAATCACCAAATCATTGAAGGCGCAGAAGTCTGAGAAGAGTTCACCATTGTCGTTCATTTCACCGAGGGCCTCACGACCCATGGTGAGTTCTCTTCCTGTGTTGTCTCCTCCCAGCTTCGCATTCATGTCGCCCATCAGGATTTTGATATCGCCATTTGGGACGTTGTCCATTATTGCTTGTAGTTGTCTGTAGAACGCCTCCTTCTTCTCTTGTTCTGAGACGTTTGTAGGCGCATAACATTGAATGACTGTAACTTTCCTTCCTTTTGAGTTGAACCTGGCTGTCATTATCCTGGAGGAGATTGGTTCCCACTGCATGAGAGCTTTGGCTGCTGTTGGTGACATCATGATGGCCACTCCCTCGGTGTGCTCATGGTTGTCCTCTAGGTGGCCGGAATAGATTACTGTCTCTCCAGTAGGCAGTTGGCACCTTCCAGTTCAGTTCCATCTGCTTTCGCAGATTCCCAACACTTCTATTCTGTACCTTCTCATTTCAGCGGCTATCTGGGCAGCCTTTCCAGTTTCGTACATTGTGCGAACATTCCAGGTACCCATCCCTACTTTTGCTTTCATCGAAAGAAGGCACATCGGCTGACTGGCTTCCCGAAGGCTTTCACCAGCCGGCGTCATTTCACTTCCCCGATTCCAGCGAAAAGTAAGGCTATTGCTTATGTTTTTAGAATTTGTAATATATATTTATTCGTTGAAGTTTCTGTAGCGAAAATCCACCACGCTGCCCCCTATAGAACGAAGGTGTTCACATCACAATATGTAGTGTGGTCAACAACACGATTGTCAGTCACGAAATCAGGCGAAGTTTGTATGACCCCGGACAATAGAGAATTGATGTGGTTTGAAGTGAGTTGGCTACTCGGGCTGAGTCGAACCTGGTACACCATTATCGACATGGATTTCGATAGAATGAATTTAATCTTAGTGTTTACATCACTTCGATCTGACCGCGAAGTGCTACCAGTTGATATTGTGTTCACCTGTCTACTAAGTACTGGATGAGTATTCAGCGTAAGACTATGGAAATCCATTAGCCAGTTCAAGTCTCCACAGTTCATGAAGTGCACATGAAGGTGTGGAGTACTCATGGAAATCATGATAAAAGGGAATGAATGAGGATTCAGTGAATGTAGCAGGTCCCAACAATTGAAAAAAATGTGTGCGATGGAAACATTTGTGAACCGTATCAACAGCAGTTTACAGACATTGATTCTAATATTTCCGATGACAGCAACAGCTCAGTTAAGACCTCCCTACTTGGTTCAGATGGACAGCCAATTTTCCATCTATTGCTTTGACCATTGCTGAGTCATTATACGCACAAACCTAATTAGCCTATCATTCCTGGTTGAGGAGGATGGTGTCTCCGAACGTGTAATCGCACCTCACTCGCTATCAACAGAAACCTAAGTACTTATTTCGTAGATTACACACCTACCCCTACTCATCAAACACACACTCAAAGACAAGCCATATCAACTATCCTAAGACTGAATATTATATAATTAACACAGTATACGATATAACAAGCGAGAGTGAAAACAAACATCCGTGGTCAAAGACAGTCCACCTCTTCATGCATTCTGATTTCAGTGGTGATGTCGAACAGACATGTCTTCACTGGGTGAAGAATGCCATGGCATGAACCAGTGATAATAGAAATCTGCAGGTGCCACACGATATCTTTGTAGCTAATCTGCGATCTCGTCAACTCTTCGTCAAATACGACCAATCGGGATTCTCGAATAAGACCAGTAATCAACTCTATCACTAAATAGACCCATTGTATGATTCCATGAAAATGAGTCATTAAGTATGATGAAATACTCCACGAGGAAGAATCACATGACAGACATACTTGTGTATATGCATAGAGCGTTCACATTATTCTACTTAATGTCACCATCATAATTTAGGAGGATTTCACAAGCACATATATTTCTGAAAAAAGTGCAGCACTCAGTAATAATAGTCTATGTTGTCACATTAAAAACGACGCTAAAACTTAATTCAAAAAAGACAGTCCTACTGTTATTATCACAGACACAGAAATGCTCAGACTTTGTATGATACAAGCAGTTCAATGTGAAATTCTCAAGACACCCAGAAACAAAACACATAAATACATTCCTCATCAATTAAACAATTACTATCAACACAAACAGGACTTATTTCAAATTCACAGTCATCATGATAACACAGCACATCTACATTCCTGCAAATGCACGAACACTGAACGTGGACATCGTTAGTTGAAATACAAAAGACATCAAGAAGACACAGCATGACAACCAGAGAATATTATTAATTCACTCGAGAGCAGTCGTCACATCAAAAGTAACCGAAGTCAATCGATCCTCGATCCTCGACGGTGAGTAGGCATGTCGACTGCACATAATATCATCAGATATGTCTGCTCGAACACTGACCGACAATACATCGACCGTAACAACACTGTTGATCATTTTGACAGTAGAACCTCTCAGGTAGACATGGGGCGCATGTTCCATTTGTCGGTGAGTCCATTCTGCACTTGGCCAACCAACAGCAGTCTTGTGTATTTGTGCATGGTTCTCCGTAAGCCGAACAGGCTTTGGCGTCAGCTGAAATGTGGAAGATGGAAAGGAGAGATAGACACTGAATTACAGATTGGTTGTGTGTGTGTGTGTGCAGGTGTGTAAGTGAGTGAGTGAGTGAGTGAGTGATGGAGTTGTACATTTAGTCAATGAGTGAGTGAGTGAGATGGTGTTGGTTGTGAGTGGCTTGGATATAGATTAGGTTTAGAGCGATAACAAGTGTTTGGCTTGCGTGAAGTGACACCGTGATGAGTGGTGAATATGTGAAGAGTTGGTGTGTGATATTCGAGGAAAGGAATAGTGTCACTCACCGAGATTGTGGAGCAGAAGGATGAGGGAGAGTAACACAGCTGACAGCTTTCCAACCATACTCGATGTATGTGCGCTTCTGTGAACTGAGTGAGTTGAATTCGCGTTGACTGTGAGAGTGTGTGTCGCCTTTATATCTACTATTGTCATCGAGTCAGTGGGTGTGTGTGGTTGTACGTGACTACTGCACTGCTCATCAGCTTTGCATTAATCCGTGTTTTGTGTAACATTTGATCCTGAGGAATTAGGTCACAGATCGTGATTTCTGCATACTATGCTCTTTTGTATTATCATATGAAACCTGAAATATTATCACTTCTGATTTGAGGTTCATATCGGATTTTGAGAGATTACTGAATATATTTTGTGCCTATATGGAACTGAATAGGCTTTTATATCTGTAACGTTCACAAAGCGTGTATGGAATACTTAGTTATTCTTATAGGAATGGGTATTTCACAGGGTTCGCTGAAATTTTATTTCAAATGACCTCTCAATTGTATTGTCATAGAATTCATCACTTCATATACCGTCTCCTGAGTTTGTTTGCCAGTGCTGTGAACTTGCGTTGAGCATTCATGTGTGGAATTTCATCAGAATGAAATCAGTTTCTTTCGTGATCAGATGATGACATGTCTGGTATTTTCTGTCACATTCAAGTATGCTTGCGACTGACGACAATCGGTGCAAGTGGGATTGCTACAGTGATGATTAGCATCTCAATATCATTTTCATCGACTATCATTGGTCGATCAGTCCTATGTGTTAATATCGAACACCTCGAATGCATGTTGTCATCAGTAGGATCGTTTGATTTCCCCACGAAATGTGCTCATCATGAATAATCGCCATTCGTGTTTGGTCATCTGGGTGTCTTCCTTATCACTCAGAAATACTCAGAGACAGAATTATGTTGCTTCATCTTCACTGGTGATGCACCGGTTTACCAACATGTCGAAAGACTTTTCAACCGGAATCAACCCTCCATAATTCTGTTAATCATACGTCTCATCACTCACACACTTGTATGGTAACCGATTCGTGAAAAATAAAATTGAGGTGATTTTTAAGTTGAAAGCGGAAGCTTCTGTAAATGTCAGTGTTTCCAGTCCAGATTTGTAGTTCTCAATGTGATGGAGTGCATGGCCGAAACTAGTTCATGCGTCCATGGAGATATAATATGTATTACTGTGATTCTCTGACTTGACTAGGACAATGTCAAATAAAGGCATCCCTGAAAAAGACTTCTTCTGGGGCCGAGAGGATTAGTGTTGTGTGTTGTGTTCGCGCATTCTGATTCTCGGTACATCTGGAAGGCTTGTTCATCACATTGATTAGGATTCTGCTGTATCCGTTTCGCTCACCCGCCTGTTTGACTCACTTCACAATATTCTTCTGTGTTCTAACTGATGGGCTGCCTATCACAGCTTGGCCCTTTTCACTCGATCAGCAATTCCCATGATCGATCCATTCAGTATGACTGATTTGATGAAAGGCTGGTGAAACTTCCCTCAACAACTCACCGAACATAATGAAAACGCGCCACCTTTGCTCAATGGCTGTTTTTATGTGGTAGTGTGCTCGACTCAAGGAATTCGGATAATATATTCCTCCCAGTTGGAGAAGCCGGAATTCTGCAGACTGTTCTAAACTACGGGTTGAAATGATTGAGTCATTGTGATAACTAAGGCTGACGAAGTAGACGTCACAGTGATAATGATGCAAATGCATATTTTCATATATCTGAATTGAGGAACACAACACGCCAACATATATTTCGACTTCGGATCACGACACATCATCAGTGCATGACTTTCCTCTGTTTCAAGTCTTCCAAGATCGTCGTCACACACTCCGATAATCGATGGAAAGCCAACAGAAGAAGAAGAAGAAACATCAAAGATCACTGAGATTATCATGAAAATGACTAACCAACGAACTTCACTAATAATATCAACACAGACTGACATAAAAATGGAGGGGGAATAAGTTCCAAAGCATTCCCAATATAATTGTGTCTACAAAATTGAATGCTTCGAATGTGACACTATTTGCATAAAACAAACATCGTGAGGGCGGAATGAAGATGAGAAGAAATGAACACCGTAGAGCCAAGTCTATTCGACCACTGAGAAATTCAGTTGAACTAGAATGTTTGAAAAGTCATCAGCCATGGGTGTACACGCCACTACGAAATCAGGTCACAAAACTGAAATTCACAATACTGAAATAATAATGAGAAATGTCTGAAATCTCAAAGAGCGTCTCATGTCAGAATCGCTTCATGACGACCGGAATCTCGATTACCTGAATAGCAATGACCGATTTAGATAGAATCTGATCTGGCGACAAAAACCCTCACTCCACCATTAATGAGAGGTCAGAATCCACACAAATGTGATAACCAATTTCATTATGTGAGCACATAATGATTGTATAATTTTATACGCATGTCAAATCCAGAAATCTACGCATAGATTCGTTACTTTAGCCAATGAAAAAATTAGGAAATCGAATAAACATTCCTTCATGTTGAGGTGTGACGAGTATGCTAGCCATATGTGAGCCTGAATTTTGTAAATTCCGGTGTAATATTACCAGAACCTCTTAGCATCATTAGAAATCAAGACGTCCGGAGAAATTGAATCGTTTCGTTTTCCATTCATTGGAAAATGCAGAAGCTTTCATAAGAATCAGTATGCCAATTTAGTGCATATATGAGATCGCGTCATGCAACAAAAGCGTTTTGTCGTGCGTGTTCGGCAGTTTGATGTCAACTCCTTCAGTGCAACTGAAGCCGGAAGTTATTAGCCTGCCAATGATCACAGGTGTTCTCGTTCTGTTTCTCGTGTTAAGTGGAATAATCCCATGTCATGTGAGGTGGGGAAGTCAGTGTTTGGATGTCTAAACATGCATCAATGCAAATGGATATGATATGTGCTTAACCTTGACTAACCAGCATAAAAATGGCTTACACAAGTGGTTAATACGTAGGAAATAAAAGAGAATGTGTGTAAATCTTAGTTTGAAGGCAGACTATGCATTGTCGATTCTCAACGTTCCTAAACAAAGCTGACAGGCTGACGCTCAAACATGAACCTGGATTCTGCTTTTCAGTGTTTTGTTTACAGTCACCGATGTAGCGCATTTCGATTTGAAATATGCAATGGTAATAATAAGAGTGATGTGATTTCTCGCTAGATAGTACGTGACGACGTGAGTGGGATATATTCGGAGACGTATTCCTGATTCAGTACCTCCTATACATTCACCACAAAACAGATTTCATTATTGCTAACAGACGGAGTGTAAGTGAGTTATTTCAATGTGAAGAAACCCGGTAATCAGAATACTGAAGTCTAATGTATTGGTAGAAAAGCACATCTTCATGTGAAGAAGAATACGCCTTGTTTCAGACAGAATTCCTTGAAATTTGCATGATAGATACTTCCGCCTTAAATTACTGAAGTCCTCTTAAATTGCATCTGCCCTACGTGTGTGAGATAGCGAATTCATACAAAGTTTGTTGCCTAATAACACTAAATTTCAATTATTTTCGATCACACTCCGAATAAAAAATTATTATGAACGATTATCATTTTTATTCCCGAAACACAAGGACCATTACGAGATTACATTCTTCGGCACTTCAATTCGATATGATTACAAAGTCTGTCAACAAATGATTAACAAGTAATGTATTCAAATTTTATTCGAAATCCATCGTCTTGTAGACGAATATAAGAAAGCGGATTGGACAAAAAGTATTAAAATGCTCTGATATATCACAAATTCCGTAAGGAAGATAAAACCAGAAATCATAATATTTCAAGGTTCACATGATAATACAAAAGAGCATAGTATGCAGAAATCACGATCTGTGACCTAATTCCTCAGGATCAAATGTTACACAAAACACGGATTATTGCTGAGCTGATGAGCAGTGCAGTAGTCACGTACAACCACACACACACCCACTGACTCGATGACAATAGTAGATATAAAGGCGACACACACTCTCACAGTCAACGCGAATTCAACTCACTCAGTTCACAGAAGCGTACATACATCGAGTATGGTTGGAAAGCTGTCAGCTGTGTTACTCTCCCTCGTCCTTCTGCTCCACAATCTCGGTGAGTGACACTATTCCTTTCCTCGAATATCACACACCAACTCTTCACATATTCACCACTCATCACGGTGTCACTTCACGCAAGCCAAACACTTGTTATCGCTCTAAACCTAATCTATATTCAATCCACTCACAACCAACACCATCTCACTCACTCACTCATTCACTCACTCATTGACTAAATGTACAACTCCATCACTCACTCACTCACACACCTGCACACACACACACACACAACCAATCTGTAATTCAGTGTCTATCTCTCCTTTCCATCTTCCACATTTCAGCTGACGCCAAAGCCTGTTCGGCTTACGGAGAACCATGCACAAATACACAAGACTGCTGTTGGTTGGCCAAGTGCAGAATGGACTCACCGACAAATGGAACATGCGCCCCATGTCTACCGGAGAGGTTCTACTGTCAAAATGATCAACAGTGTTGTTACGGTCGATGTATTGTCGGTCAGTGTTCGAGCAGACATATCTGATGATATTATGTGCAGTCGACATGCCTACTCACTGTCGAGGATCGAGGATCGATTGACTTCGGTTACTTTTGATGTGACGACTGCTCTCGAGTGAATGAATAATATTCTCTGGTTGTCATGCTGTGTCTTCTTGATGTCTTTTGTATTTCAACTAACGATGTCCACGTTCAGTGTTCGTGCATTTGCAGGAATGTAGATGTGCTGTGTTATCATGATGACTGTGAGTGTGTGATAAGTAGTAATGGTTCTGATAGTAAGTATCTGATGGAAGATGAATATGTGTGGGCATTATATTTTCGATATCCGAATTTGTGTGTTTGGTCACAGTAGTATCACATTCAGTGTTAATATTCGTGGGCCCGTCAGTACTTCTGTGATGATTCTCTTCATATTAGTGTTGCGAACTGATGCGTAGGAGGACATTGTTTGACGGGATGATCGATAGACTGATTTTATCATTGACTACACCCCATGTAATAATAAGCTATAGTTTAAAGACAAAGATTATTCCAGCGCAGTACTTCAATAATTTGTGGATCTCTACTTGTCGTATTGGACTGATTGTTGACAAAATCTCATGATGGTCACACAGGGATCGACAGGCATTCGCTAGTTTCTTTCAACTCTGAAACAGTCATGGTATCCACCATCGCATCAAAGCATGTCTGTGTGACGCAACTGCTGAGGTTGTAATGAATTAGAAGGCGGTTGTCTTCGACCTATGATGTTTGCGTTCTATGCTGGTTGTTATGTGACACATTATGTTAAATATGAAATATTAAGTGAGTGTGCAGTTGTTAATTAGTTGTTGGTAACGACGGAGACGTCTGTGTTATGTACTCACCAAATTACTGTTATGTACTGCTGAGCAGTTAATTGTCTTGACGCGTAAAGGAGAATATCAGAATGCCACCGCGTTCACGAAGATATGTGTATTTTCCAACAAGGGAAATTGACTGTCACACAAGTGTATGAGTGAAAAAGTACGTAGTGTACGAAAGGTGTGAACAGGTGGTATAAAAGTGTACAATACAAAAGCGTATATGAAAATGACTACTGTAAATGAACCAATAAGGTAGACATCTTACCGTCATTGGATTCTGATTGGGTGAAATGTCATGTGACGAAAAAGTCATACATTGTTTATTTAGTTAATGGACAGATAAAGCAGACAGTTGTTTTCCCTGGACACCAGAGAGACTGGAAACAAGAGAGATGTCGACGAGAGACAAAGGCGCTAAATGAACATATTGCTTCGTGAAAATAAGGGCCTTCAATATTTCCTATTATATGCATCTAAGACTATGTTTTCACTACCGAACTCTATGTCAATTTCATATATCCTCCTCTGAAGAACCTGTGTGTCATCAAAATGTTCCGAATGTCTTGCTCAGAAGCATTACACCACTCAGAATAATTAAGTCTTCTTATTGATAATGATCAATAATTAGTCAGTAGGAGAATCAGATGGTGGTGATTATTCAGTCGAATACCCATAATGCATGAATATTTTCAAAACAACATGGTAATGGTTACGTAAAACAAAATACTTCTCATGTCAGTCAGTCAGTCAGTCAGTCAGTGGTATACACTTTTACGCATTTATGACTGCTGTCGACCAGATCAGTTATTGCGATGTAAATAACTGCAGCCTTTGAAGGAAAACGGAACACGATGATGGGATGTTAATGACAACATTGTGTATGACCGTTTCAGTGAAAAGTCTTTCCACTGCACTCCTTAGACGTCATGTTATTACTTCACCGAGCTCATCATCATGAAACTGCAATTCTAAGAATGAAGATTCTCTGGAGTGGATTTAACGTGAACGTGGCCTGGTGGTTGATTAATATAATTACCGAAGATTCCTTGTTAATGCACATCACTGAATAATCCTCGGGTAATTGTAACCTCCTTATTATCACAGTGGTGAGAACAGACTGTTCTGGCTTTGTCAACCTAAAACTACTAAGCTGGACTTATATCTCAAGAGTAAAGTAGTCAAAACTGTATATACTGACCTCCTCATAAATGTTTCATATAACCCCTTGATATGGTGATTCTCAATTGCACTCATAAGGAATTAGGCCTAGCGTTTGTGTGAACTAGAGCGAAGGTTCTCGATAATTTATCTACAGGAGCAGAAGTGTATATTTTACCGGCAGATGAATTGGCAACCATCAAAATCGTTAGACCTAGTGTCTATATACAGAGAAAACATGATCAGCCATTTTGTGTATATCGATCTACACCAGTGTCAACAAATCCTTCATTAGCACTAGCACTAAACACTCCAAATCTCTTTGCAATTATTAGTTTGTAGGGATTTCGTTGATTGGTTACAGGACTAAGATTAGGACGAAACAGCTGTCCAGTACTCCCAGGTTTTCCAATAATTCTCTAACCAACGTCAGCAAATGATGAAATCCTGTAATCAATCAAACAAATTCCTACAAACCAATACTTGAATACCAATGAGATGCTCGCTGGCGACTGGCTCAATTCGGGTAGGTAGTTACCTGGGGTTCCAGTGGGAAGTCATGACCAGTAGGGTGCAGCAGGTCGGATGTGAGGACAAATACTCGCCAGAGACATTGGTTAGCGGTTGCGCTATATCGTGAATTGGCAGAAGTTAGAATTCATGGGCCATTGGATTGGGTCCCTGTGGCTAGAATGTCCTGGGTTCGAACTCCACTGGGGTGAGTGCGTACTGATGAAGAGTCCCAGACTAGTACAAAGCAGCCGTCCAGTACTCCCTGTAGGCTTTCCAATGGTTCTCTTACCAATGTCAGCTCATGAAGAAATATTCTAACCTCAAATCACTCTTCCCTATTTACTCACGTTCCTGTCTTAGATTCATTGACTCAATTCAGACGTTTATATACACCGTGATTTTGGTTGTTATTTCTGTTACGTCGTGTTCACCTAATGCTTTCCAATCCTTTCACCATATATATGACGACCCACTTGCTCCATTTTATTCGATGTACCACTACCGATAGTCCTTCAAAACAAGTATTCATTTTGTGTTGAAATCACACCACAGTTATCATTTCATCTTCAATAATAGTGTCAAGAGTCACCCAAGAACTAGCGTCTATGACATCCGATATGGCGCTTCTATCTATGTCTATCTATCTATCAATTTATTATTATTATTATTATCTATGTAGTAAAAATCTCCTCTCACACAAAACTGACGATGCTCAACTTTAACACCTGTACTTCACGTGATTATGTAAACACAAAGACAATCATTATTGAAAGATTTTATTTCATTTGATCTCATGCTCACATTCACCATGCATATTCCAAATAATAGTGAAAACTAGCCGACCACTGGTCAATCTAGTCCGTGTTCCAGAACAGAATTTCTGATATAATCCGGATTCCCCTTTGTTGGTTATGTATGGTGAAATTGGTCGATTGCTAATGGTAGGGCATGCAGATGAATTTGACGATAACAACTATTTCCTCTGATTATTCATGTACGAAACAATATAAATATATGAGTGATGTGAAATGGACAAGAAGGAGTGAATGAGCATAATGAGACATGGAAATATCAGATGATTGGACCTCTGGTCAGCGTACTATGGGCCAAGGTGAATGATGCGGATGAAGATACTTCTTCAGTAACCACAGATGAAGTTCATTCTGATTTATCTCTGTGGCGTGATCTATGGCTTGGAGACGTATTTTGGTTACTGTGCCCTCACTGGATATTTGTATTCCAACATTTATGAACCAATGACTGTTGAGCTTGAAGCATTTTAGCGATATGAACCGTTCTATTTATGCTATGAGTACATTCAAATTACTATGCATACAAGTGAATCAAACTGTCTGCTGTTTGTGTTGAGAGTCGTTTGAAATCACCACCATCAACAAGTGTGGTCTGTTTACGAGACCGGAGTGATTTCTATGCGGCGGGTTCAAAACATCACCGACTACTCACATAATTCGAGGTGAAAATCCACGATTTTATTATTATTATTGCTCCCTTGGGTTCCTAGTGGAACATAGGGCTTCAACTGCACGTCTCCATTTTCTTCTGTCTTCTGCTGTACTTTTCGCCTGCATCCATGTTAATCCATATTCTTTCAACTCCTCTTCACACGATCTCCTCCATGTCACCCTTGGACGTCCCACACGCCGCTTCCCTTCCGGCCTGGTTCCACTTGAGAAATGGCCTGACGCGCGCGAGTTGTCACCCAGAAGTCTCCTCAGCGAGTGTCCGATCCATCTCCACTTTCTCCTGCATATTTGTTGGACGACTGATTCTTGCCTGTTAATTTGTTCCCATATATCCTTGTTGGTGATTCTTTCTGACCCGGCCATCTTATCTTCAGTATAGAGCCAGCGAAGACAATTGTTAATAAAATCTTCAGCCTTTTGGAAATATTCTTTGTAACCCGCCAAGTTTCTGATCCGTATAGAAGAACTGACTTTACGTTTATTGATATAAGTATAAAACTTGGGTACTGTGGTAGAGTATAATTCCATTATAGATGAGATTTTATTTTGAGAAATCGCACAGTGTTTACAGTTATATGAACTGATGACGTTTCGAGCACAAACTATTGCTCATAATCATATCAAGTTGACTTTACGTTTCTATTGAAAATCCGAATTTTGTTGGTGATGCTGGCTGAGTGACGACGATTTCCAGATTGATTTCAGGCTGATGAATGTGTTTCTCGCCTTCCCGATTCTCGATTTGACATCCTCGTCCGCTCCTCCTGTAGTTGAGACAGAGCTCCCTAGATAAGTGAATGAAGTAACCTCTTTCAAATCCCTCCCGTTGATGGTGATTGACGTTAGATGCTGTTGCTGTTGTTGGTTGGTTATTTTCATAACCTCCGTCTTGTCTATGTTTACCTGGAGTCCTGTCTTCGCCGGCTGCTTCTTCGACCAGTTTATCGGTTTTCGCTTGTAAGTCTTCGATTGTGTGTGACATCAAACATAAATCATCCACGCGCGAACTCGAGGTTTTCTAGATTCTTCACGTCGGTCCAGGATATCCCTGTCTTCTCGTTTCCCACTCACTGTCTGACGCATAATCCAGTCCACCACAATTAGGAATATCATTGGTGATAGTAAGCACCCTTGTCTGACTCCTGTGTTTACTCCAAACGCCTGGCTGAGTCTTCCGTTGTGGATCACTTGGCAGATGCCGTTGTCACACAGCTGTTGAATAAGGTTGATGAATATTTGGGGTACGCCATAGTACTCGAGTAATTTCCAAATTACTTCACGATCAACGCTGTCGAAGGCCTTCTCAAAGTCTATAAAGTTGAGGTAGAGGTTTGATCGCCATTCCATGCTTTGTTCGATGATGATGCGTAGAGTTGCAATTTGGTCAGTACATGATTTGCCTTTCCTGAATCCAGCTTGTTCTGGTCGGAGTTCTGTCTCCAGTGCGTCCTTTAATCTCTCCAGGATGATGTGACTCAGGATTTTACTTGGCGTCGATAGGAGCATGATTGCTCGCCAGTTCTTGCAGAGTGGGGCCTAAGTCGCCCTTCTTTGGTAGTCTCACGAGGTAACCTTTCCTCCAGTCAGTAGGCACCTTTCCCTCCTTCCAGACCTTTTGCAATAATGGAGTCAGCATGTCTGCTATCGTCTCTGAGTCTGCTTTCAGTGCTTCATGGGGTATTCTATCTGGTCCAGCTGTTTTTCCAGCTTTCAAAAGTTTGATTTCGTTCAAGACTTCAGCTCTCGTCGGAGGATTGGTGTCAACTTGCAGTTGTGTGCGCGCTGTTGTTGCTATTTCTGGACGGGTTGCAGGTGATGGTCGGTTCAAGAGTCCTTTGAAGTGATCCGCCAATTGTTTAATCTGCCTTTCTTCCCTGGTAATTGGGTTCCTTTGGCTGTCTTTTATAGCTTTCGCTTGTGTTGATCTCTTCCCGGATAGAGATTTGGTTATCTGATATAGTGTACTCAGGTCCCTTTTACCTGCTGCCTTCTCAGCTTCAGTAGCTAGATTGTCGTAGAATCGTCTTTTGTCCTTCCTAGCACTTTTCTTCACTTCTTTGTCCAGTGCTTTGTAAGTTGAGCTCATCGTCTCCTTCTCCTGTCCGTCCTTGCATTGAATCATTTTCTCTTTCACCATTCTCCTCTCTTCTATTAATTTCCAAGTGTCCGTTGAGAGCAATTCCTTGTCTTGTCTCTTCTTTCTTCCTAGAACCGTTGAACACGTTTCGTTGAGAATCGCCTTCAGAGACTTCCAATGTTCTTCCACGCATGATTCTTCAGTGCTGTGGCGTGGTGTTTCCTGCTTTGCTCTGACAGTTGCAGTGAAAGTGTCTTTTGTGGTTGTGTCCTTCAGTAATTGAGTGTTGAACTTGCATTGTGGCCTATCCCCAGCTATCCTCGAGGCTTTTATTTTCACCTTGAAAGTCCCTCCTACTAGATAGTGGTCTGAACCCACATCTGCTCCTCTCCTTGACCTTGTTTCCAGTAGGCTCTGTCTCCACTTTCTTGAGATTGAGATGAAGTTTATTTGGTTCTTGGTGTTTCCATCTGGTGAAATCCATGTCGTCTTGTGTATATCCTTGTGTTTCAACACACTACCGCCAATCACCAAATCATTGAAGGCGCAGAAGTCTGAGAAGAGTTCACCATTGTCGTTCATTTCACCGAGGGCCTCACGACCCATGGTGAGTTCTCTTCCTGTGTTGTCTCCTCCCAGTTTCACATTCATGTCGCCCATCAGGATTTCGATATCGCTATTTGGGACGTTGTCCATTATTGCTTGTATTTGTCTGTAGAACGCCTCCTTCTTCTCTTGTTCTGAGACGTTTGTAGGCGCATAACATTGAATAACTGTAACTTTCCATCCTTTTGAGTTGAACCTGGATGTCATTATCCTGGAGGAGATTGGTTCCCACTGCATGAGAGTTTTGGTTGCTGTTGGTGATATCATGATGGCCACTCCCTCGGTGTGATCATGGTTGTCCTCTGGGTGGCCGGAGATTACTGTCTCTCCAGTAGGCAGTTGGCACCTTCCAGTTCAGATCCATCTGCTTTCGCAGATTCCCAACACTTCTATTCTGTACCTTCTCATTTCAGCGTCTATGTGGGCAGCCTTTCCAGTTTCGTACATTGTGCGAACATTCCAGGTACCCATCCCTACTTTTGCTTTCATCGAAAGAAGGCACATCGGCTGACTGGCTTCCCGAAGGCTTTCACCAGCCGGCGTCATTTCACTTCCCCGATTCCAGCGAAAAGTAAGGCTATTGCTTATGTTTTTAGAATTTGTAATATATATTTATTCGTTGAAGTTTCTGTAGCGAAAATCCACCACGCTGCCCCCTATAGAACGAAGGTGTTCACATCACAATATGTAGTGTGGTCAACAACACGATTGTCAGTCACGAAATCAGGCGAAGTTTGTATGACCCCGGACAATAGAGAATTGATGTGGTTTGAAGTGAGTTGGCTACTCGGGCTGAGTCGAACCTGGTACACCATTATCGACATGGATTTCGATAGAATGAATTTAATCTTAGTGTTTACATCACTTCGATATGACCGCGAAGTGCTACCAGTTGATATTGTGTTCACCTGTCTACTAAGTACTGGATGAGTATTCAGCGTAAGACTATGGAAATCCATTAGCCAGTTCAAGTCTCCACAGTTCATGAAGTGCACATGAAGGTGTGGAGTACTCATGGAAATCATGATAAAAGGGAATGAATGAGGATTCAGTGAATGTAGCAGGTCCCAACAATTGAAAAAAATGTGTGCGATGGAAACATTTGTGAACCGTATCAACAGCAGTTTACAGACATTGATTCTAACATTTCCTCCGATTCCAACAGCCCAGTTAAGACCTCCCTACTTGGTTCAGATGGACAGCCAATTTTCCATCTATTGCTTTGACCATTGCTGAGTCATTATACGCACAAACCTAATTAGCCTATCATTCCTGGTTGAGGAGGATGGTGTCTCCGAACGTGTAATCGCACCTCACTCGTTATCAACAGAAACTTAAGTACTTATTTCGTAGATTACACACCTACGCCCACAAATCATACACACATTCAAAAAAAAAAAAAATCCACCATACTCATACTGAATATTATAAAATTAACACAGTATACGATATAACAAGCGAGAGTGAAAACAAACATCCGTGGTCAAAGACAGTCCACCTCTTCATGCATTCTGATTTCAGTGGTGATGTCGAACAGACATGTCTTCACTGGGTGAAGAATGTCATGGCATGAACCAGTGATAATAGAAATCTGCAGGTGCCACACGATATCTTTGTAGCTAATCTGCGATCTCGTCAACTCTTCGTCAAATACGACCAATCGGGATTCTCGAATAAGACCAGTAATCAACTCTATCACTAAATAGACCCATTGTATGATTCCATGAAAATGAGTCATTAAGTATGATGAAATACTCCACGAGGAAGAATCACATGACAGACATACTTGTGTATATGCATAGAGCGTTCACATTATTCTACTTAATGTCACCATCATAATTTAGGAGGATTTCACAAGCACATATATTTCTGAAAAAAGTGCAGCACTCAGTAATAATAGTCTATGTTGTCACATTAAAAACGACGCTAAAACTTAATTCAAAAAAGACAGTCCTACTGTTATTATCACAGACACAGAAATGTTCAGACTTTGTATGATACAAGCAGTTCAATGTGAAATTATCAAGAAACCAAGAAACAAAACACATAAATACATTCCTCATCAATTAAACAATTACTATCAACACAAACAAAACTTATATCAAATTCACAGTCATCATGATAACACAGCACATCTACATTCCTGCAAATGCACGAACACTGAACGTGGACATCGTTAGTTGAAATACAAAAGACATCAAGAAGACACAGCATGACAACCAGAGAATATTATTAATTCACTCGAGAGCAGTCGTCACATCAAAAGTAACCGAAGTCAATCGATCCTCGATCCTCGACAGTGAGTAGGCATGTCGACTGCACATAATATCATCAGATATGTCTGCTCGAACACTGACCGACAATACATCGACCGTAACAACACTGTTGATCATTTTGACAGTAGAACCTCTCCGGTAGACATGGGGCGCATGTTCCATTTGTCGGTGAGTCCATTCTGCACTTGGCCAACCAACAGCAGTCTTGTGTATTTGTGCATGGTTCTCCGTAAGCCGAACAGGCTTTGGCGTCAGCTGAAATGTGGAAGATGGAAAGGAGAGATAGACACTGAATTACAGATTGGTTGTGTGTGTGTGTGTGCGCAGGTGTGTGAGTGAGTGTGTGAGTGATGGAGTTGTACATTTAGTCAATGAGTGAGTGAATGAGTGAGTGAGTGAGATGGTGTTGGTTGTGAGTGGCTTGGATATAGATTAGGTTTAGAGCGATAACAAGTGTTTGGCTGGCGTGAAGTGACACCGTGATGAGTGGTGAATATGTGAAGAGTTGGTGTGTGATATTCGAGGAAAGGAATAGTGTCACTCACCGAGATTGTGGAGCAGAAGGACGAGGGAGAGTAACACAGCTGACAGCTTTCCAACCATACTCGATGTATGTACGCTTCAGTGAACTGAGTGAGTTGAATTCGCGTTGACTGTGAGAGTGTGTGTCGCCTTTATATCTACTATTGTCATCGAGTCAGTGGGTGTGTATGTTGTTGTACGTGACTACTGCACTGCTCATCAGCTCAGCAATAATCCGTGTTTTGTGTAACATTTGATCCTGAGGAATTAGGTCACAGATCGTGATTTCTGCATACTATGCTCTTTGTATTATCATGTGAACCTTGAAATATTATGATTTCTGGTTTTATCTTCCTTACGGAATTTGTGATATATCAGAGCATTTTAATACTATTTGTCCCATCCGCTTGCTTATATTCGTCTACAAGACGATGGATTTCGAATAAAATTTGAATACATTACTTGTTAATCATTTGTTGACAGACTTTGTAATCATATCGAATTGAAGTGCCGAAGAATGTAATCTCGTAATGGTCCTTGTGTTTTGGGAATAAAAATGATAATCGTTCATAATAATTTTTTATTCGGAGTGTGATCGAAAATAATTGAAATTTAGTGTTATTAGGCAACAAACTTTGTATGAATTCGCTATCACACACACGTAGGGCATATGAAATTTAAGAGGACCTCAGTAAATTAAGGCGGAAGTATCTGTGCAGGAGACAGTGGAGATGGATTGGACACTCGCTGAGGAGACTGCTGGGTGACATCTCGCGCGCGTCAGGCCATTTCTCAAGTGGAACCAGGCCGGAAGGGAAGCGGCGTGTGGGACGTCCAAGGGTGACATGGAGGAGATCGTGTGAAGAGGAGTGGAAAGAATATGGATTAACATGAATGCAGGCGAAAAGTACAGCAGAAGACAGAAGAAAATGGAGACGTGCAGTTGAAGCCCTATGTTCCACTAGGAACCCAAGGGAGCAATAATTATAATAAAATGGTGGATTTTCACCTCGAATTATGTGAGTAGTCGGTGATGTTTTGAACCCGCCGCATAGAAATCACTCCGGTCTCGTAAACAGACCACACTTGTTGATGGTGGTGATTTCAAACGACTCTCAACACAAACAGCAGACAGTCTGATTCACTTGTATGCATAGTAATTTGAATGTACTCATAGCATAAATAGAACGGTTCATATCGCTAAAATGCTTCAAGCTCAACAGTCATTGGTTCATAAATGTTGGAATACAAATATCCAGTGAGGGCACAGTAACCAAAATACGTCTCCAAGCCATAGATCACGCCACAGAGATAAATCAGAATGAACTTCATCTGTGGTTACTGAAGAAGTATCTTCATCCGCATCATTCACCTTGGCCCATAGTACGCTGACCAGAGGTCCAATCATCTGATATTTCCATGTCTCATTATGCTCATTCACTCCTTCTTGTCCATTTCACATCACTCATATATTTATATTGTTTCGTACATGAATAATCAGAGGAAATAGTTGTTATCGTCAAATTCATCTGCATGCCCTACCATTAGCAATCGACCAATTTCACCATACATAACCAACAAAGGGGAATCCGGATTATATCAGAAATTCTGTTCTGGAACACGGACTAGATTGACCAGTGGTCGGCTAGTTTTCACTATTATTTGGAATATGCATGGTGAATGTGAGCATGAGATCAAATGAAATAAAATCTTTCAATAATGATTGTCTTTGTGTTTACATAATCACGTGAAGTACAGGTGTTAAAGTTAAGCATCGTCAGTTTTGTGTGAGAGGAGATTTTTACTACATAGATAATAATAATAATAATAAATTGATAGATAGATAGACATAGATAGAAGCGCCATATCGGATGTCATAGACGCTAGTTCTTGGGTGACTCTCGACACTATTATTGAAGATGGAATGATAACTGTGGTGTGATTTCAACATAAAATGAATACTTGTTTTGAAGGACTATCGGTAGTGGTACATCGAATAAAATGGAGCAAGTGGGTCGTCATATATATGGTGAAAGGATTGGAAAGCATTAGGTGAACACGGCGTAAGAGAAATAACAACCAAAATCACGGTGTATATAAACGTCTGAATTGAGTCAATGAATCTAAGACAGGAACGTGAGTAAATAGGGAAGAGTGATTTGAGGTTAGAATATTTCTTCATGAGCTGACATTGGTAAGAGAACCATTGGAAAGCCTACAGGGAGTACTGGACGGCTGCTTTGTACTAGTCTGGGACTCTTCATCAGTACGCACTCACCCCAGTGGAGTTCGAACCCAGGACATTCTAGCCACAGGGACCCAATCCAATGGCCCATGAATTCTAACTTCTGCCAATTCACGATATAGCGCAACCGCTAACCAATGTCTCTGGCGAGTATTTGTCCTCACATCCGACCTGCTGCACCCTACTGGTCATGACTTCCCACTGGAACCCCAGGTAACTACCTACCCGAATTGAGCCAGTCGCCAGCGAGCATCTCATTGCTATTCAAGTATTGGTTTGTAGGAATTTGTTTGATTGATTACAGGATTTCATCATTTGCTGACGTTGGTTAGAGAATTATTGGAAAACCTGGGAGTACTGGACAGCTGTTTCGTCCTAATCTTAGTCCTGTAACCAATCAACGAAATCCCTACAAACTAATAATTGCAAAGAGATTTGGAGTGTTTAGTGCTAGTGCTAATGAAGGATTTGTTGACACTGGTGTAGATCGATATACACAAAATGGCTGATCATGTTTTCTCTGTATATAGACACTAGGTCTAACGATTTTGATGGTTGCCAATTCATCTGCCGGTAAAATATACACTTCTGCTCCTGTAGATAAATTATCGAGAACCTTCGCTCTAGTTCACACAAACGCTAGGCCTAATTCCTTATGAGTGCAATTGAGAATCACCATATCAAGGGGTTATATGAAACATTTATGAGGAGGTCAGTATATACAGTTTTGACTACTTTACTCTTGAGATATAAGTCCAGCTTAGTAGTTTTAGGTTGACAAAGCCAGAACAGTCTGTTCTCACCACTGTGATAATAAGGAGGTTACAATTACCCGAGGATTATTCAGTGATGTGCATTAACAAGGAATCTTCGGTAATTATATTAATCAACCACCAGGCCACGTTCACGTTAAATCCACTCCAGAGAATCTTCATTCTTAGAATTGCAGTTTCATGATGATGAGCTCGGTGAAGTAATAACATGACGTCTAAGGAGTGCAGTGGAAAGACTTTTCACTGAAACGGTCATACACAATGTTGTCATTAACATCCCATCATCGTGTTCCGTTTTCCTTCAAAGGCTGCAGTTATTTACATCGCAATAACTGATCTGGTCGACAGCAGTCATAAATGCGTAAAAGTGTATACCACTGACTGACTGACTGACTGACTGACATGAGAAGTATTTTGTTTTACGTAACCATTACCATGTTGTTTTGAAAATATTCATGCATTATGGGTATTCGACTGAATAATCACCACCATCTGATTCTCCTACTGACTAATTATTGATCATTATCAATAAGAAGACTTAATTATTCTGAGTGGTGTAATGCTTCTGAGCAAGACATTCGGAACATTTTGATGACACACAGGTTCTTCAGAGGAGGATATATGAAATTGACATAGAGTTCGGTAGTGAAAACATAGTCTTAGATGCATATAATAGGAAATATTGAAGGCCCTTATTTTCACGAAGCAATATGTTCATTTAGCGCCTTTGTCTCTCGTCGACATCTCTCTTGTTTCCAGTCTCTCTGGTGTCCAGGGAAAACAACTGTCTGCTTTATCTGTCCATTAACTAAATAAACAATGTATGACTTTTTCGTCACATGACATTTCACCCAATCAGAATCCAATGACGGTAAGATGTCTACCTTATTGGTTCATTTACAGTAGTCATTTTCATATACGCTTTTGTATTGTACACTTTTATACCACCTGTTCACACCTTTCGTACACTACGTACTTTTTCACTCATACACTTGTGTGACAGTCAATTTCCCTTGTTGGAAAATACACATATCTTCGTGAACGCGGTGGCATTCTGATATTCTCCTTTACGCGTCAAGACAATTAACTGCTCAGCAGTACATAACAGTAATTTGGTGAGTACATAACACAGACGTCTCCGTCGTTACCAACAACTAATTAACAACTGCACACTCACTTAATATTTCATATTTAACATAATGTGTCACATAACAACCAGCATAGAACGCAAACATCATAGGTCGAAGACAACCGCCTTCTAATTCATTACAACCTCAGCAGTTGCGTCACACAGACATGCTTTGATGCGATGGTGGATACCATGACTGTTTCAGAGTTGAAAGAAACTAGCGAATGCCTGTCGATCCCTGTGTGACCATCATGAGATTTTGTCAACAATCAGTCCAATACGACAAGTAGAGATCCACAAATTATTGAAGTACTGCGCTGGAATAATCTTTGTCTTTAAACTATAGCTTATTATTACATGGGGTGTAGTCAATGATAAAATCAGTCTATCGATCATCCCGTCAAACAATGTCCTCCTACGCATCAGTTCGCAACACTAATATGAAGAGAATCATCACAGAAGTACTGACGGGCCCACGAATATTAACACTGAATGTGATACTACTGTGACCAAACACACAAATTCGGATATCGAAAATATAATGCCCACACATATTCATCTTCCATCAGATACTTACTATCAGAACCATTACTACTTATCACACACTCACAGTCATCATGATAACACAGCACATCTACATTCCTGCAAATGCACGAACACTGAACGTGGACATCGTTAGTTGAAATACAAAAGACATCAAGAAGACACAGCATGACAACCAGAGAATATTATTCATTCACTCGAGAGCAGTCGTCACATCAAAAGTAACCGAAGTCAATCGATCCTCGATCCTCGACAGTGAGTAGGCATGTCGACTGCACATAATATCATCAGATATGTCTGCTCGAACACTGACCGACAATACATCGACCGTAACAACACTGTTGATCATTTTGACAGTAGAACCTCTCCGGTAGACATGGGGCGCATGTTCCATTTGTCGGTGAGTCCATTCTGCACTTGGCCAACCAACAGCAGTCTTGTGTATTTGTGCATGGTTCTCCGTAAGCCGAACAGGCTTTGGCGTCAGCTGAAATGTGGAAGATGGAAAGGAGAGATAGACACTGAATTACAGATTGGTTGTGTGTGTGTGTGTGCAGGTGTGTGAGTGAGTGAGTGATGGAGTTGTACATTTAGTCAATGAGTGAGTGAATGAGTGAGTGAGTGAGATGGTGTTGGTTGTGAGTGGATTGAATATAGATTAGGTTTAGAGCGATAACAAGTGTTTGGCTTGCGTGAAGTGACACCGTGATGAGTGGTGAATATGTGAAGAGTTGGTGTGTGATATTCGAGGAAAGGAATAGTGTCACTCACCGAGATTGTGGAGCAGAAGGACGAGGGAGAGTAACACAGCTGACAGCTTTCCAACCATACTCGATGTATGTGCGCTTCTGTGAACTGAGTGAGTTGAATTCGCGTTGACTGTGAGAGTGTGTGTCGCCTTTATATCTACTATTGTCATCGAGTCAGTGGGTGTGTGTGTGGTTGTACGTGACTACTGCACTGCTCATCAGCTCAGCAATAATCCGTGTTTTGTGTAACATTTGATCCTGAGGAATTAGGTCACAGATCGTGATTTCTGCATACTGTGCTCTTTTGTATTATCATGTGAAACCTGAAATATTATCACTTCTGATTTGAGGTTCATATCGGATTTTGAGAGATTACTGAATATAATTTGTGCCTATATGGAACTGAATAGGCTTTTATATCTGTAACGTTCACAAAGCGTGTATGGAATACTTAGTTATTCTTATAGGAATGGGTATTTTACAGGGTTCGCTGAAATTTTATTTCAAATGACCTCTCAATTGTATTGTCATAGAATTCATCACTTCATATACCGTCTCCTGAGTTTGTTTGCCAGTGCTGTGAACTTGCGTTGAGCATTCATGTGTGGAATTTCATCAGAATGAAATCAGTTTCTTTCGTGATCAGATGATGACATGTCTGGTATTTTCTGTCACATTCAAGTATGCTTGCGACTGACGACAATCGGTGCAAGTGGGATTGCTACAGTGATGATTAGCATCTCAATATCATTTTCATCGACTATCATCGGTCGATCAGTCCTATGTGTTCATATCGAACACCTCGAATGCATGTTGTCATCAGTAGGATTGTTTGATTTCCCAACGAAATGTGCTCATCATGAATAATCGCCATTCGTGTCTGGTCATCTGGGTGTCTTCCTTATCACTCAGAAATACTCAGAGACAGAATTATGTTGCTTCATCTTCACTGGTGATGCACCGGTTTACCAACATGTCGAAAGACTTTTCAACCGGAATCAACCTCCATAATTCTGTTAATCATACGTCTCATCACTCACAAACTTGTGTTTTGTGTTCGTGCATTCTGATTCTCGGTACATCTGGAAGGCTTGTTCATCACATTGATTAGGATTCTGCTGTATCCGTTTCGCTCACCCGCCTGTTTGACTCACTTCACAATATTCTTCTGTGTTCTAACTGATGGGCTGCCTATCACAGCTTGGCCCTTTTCACTCGATCAGCAATTCCTAAGATCGGTCCATTCAGTATGACTGATTTGATGAAAGGCTGGTGAAACTTCCCTCAACAACTCACCGAACACAATGAAAACGCGCCACCTTTGCTCAATGGCTGTTTTTATGTGGTAGTGTGCTCGACTCAAGGAATTCGGATAATATATTCCTCCCAGTTGGAGAAGCCGGAATTCTGCAGACTGTTCTAAACTACGGGTTGAAATGATTGAGTCATTGTGATAACTAAGGCTGACGAAGTAGACGTCACAGTGATAATGATGCAAATGCATATTTTCATATATCTGAATTGAGGAACACAACACACCAACATATATTTCGACTTCGGATCACGACACATCATCAGTGCATGACTTTCCTCTGTTTCAAGTCTTCCAAGATCGTCGTCACACACTCCGATAATCGATGGAAAGCCAACAGAAGAAGAAGAAGAAACATCAAAGATCACTGAGATTATCATGAAAATGACTAACCAACGAACTTCACTAATAATATCAACACAGACTGACATAAAAATGGAGGGGGAATAAGTTCCAAAGCATTCCCAATATAATTGTGTCTACAAAATTGAATGCTTCGAATGTGACACTATTTGCATAAAACAAACATCGTGAGGGCGGAATGAAGATGAGAAGAAATGAACACCGTAGAGCCAAGTCTATTCGACCACTGAGAAATTCAGTT
This sequence comes from Trichobilharzia regenti, assembly GCA_944472135.2. Taxonomy (NCBI): domain Eukaryota; kingdom Metazoa; phylum Platyhelminthes; class Trematoda; order Strigeidida; family Schistosomatidae; genus Trichobilharzia; species Trichobilharzia regenti. The sequence continues at coordinate 46,726,180 of OX235267.1, forward strand.
GAACTAGAATGTTTGAAAAGTCATCAGCCATGGGTGTACACGCCACTACGAAATCAGGTCACAAAACTGAAATTCACAATACTGAAATAATAATGAGAAATGTCTGAAATCTCAAAGAGCGTCTCATGTCAGAATCGCTTCATGACGACCGGAATCTCGATTACCTGAATAGCAATGACCGATTTAGATAGAATCTGATCTGGCGACAAAAACCCTCACTCCACCATTAATGAGAGGTCAGAATCCACACAAATGTGATAACCAATTTCATTATGTGAGCACATAATCATTGTATACTTTTATACGCATGTCAAATCCAGAAATCTACGCATAGATTCGTTACTTTAGCCAATGAAAAAATTAGGAAATCGAATAAACATTCCTTCATGTTGAGGTGTGACGAGTATGCTAGCCATATGTGAGCTTGAATTTTGTAAATTCCGGTGTAATATTACCGGAACCTCTTAGCATCATTAGAAATCAAGACGTCCGGAGAAATTGAATCGTTTCGTTTTCCATTCATTGGAAAATGCAGAAGCTTTCATAAGAATCAGTATGCCAATTTAGTGCATATATGAGATCGCGTCATGCAACAAAAGCGTTTTGTCGTGCGTGTTCGGCAGTTTGATGTCAACTCCTTCAGTGCAACTGAAGCCGGAAGTTATTAGCCTGACAATGATCACAGGTGTTCTCGTTCTGTTTCTCGTGTTAAGTGGAATAATCCCATGTCATGTGAGGTGGGGAAGTCAGTGTTTGGATGTCTAAACATGCATCAATGCAAATGGATATGATATGTGCTTAACCTTGACTAACCAGCATAAAAATGGCTTACACAAGTGGTTAATACGTAGGAAATAAAAGAGAATGTGTGTAAATCTTAGTTTGAAGGCAGACTATGCATTGTCGATTCTCAACGTTCCTAAACAAAGCTGACAGGCTGACGCTCAAACATGAACCTGGATTCTGCTTTTCAGTGTTTTGTTTACAGTCACCGATGTAGCGCATTTCGATTTGAAATATGCAATGGTAATAATAAGAGTGATGTGATTTCTCGCTAGATAGTACGTGACGACGTGAGTGGGATATATTCGGAGACGTATTCCTGATTCAGTACCTCCTATACATTCACCACAAAACAGATTTCATTATTGCTAACAGACGGAGTGTAAGTGAGTTATTTCAATGTGAAGAAACCCGGTAATCAGAATACTGAAGTCTAATGTATTGGTAGAAAAGCTCATCTTCATGTGAAGAAGAATACGCCTTGTTTCAGCCAGAATTCCTTGAAATTTGCATGATAGATACTTCCGCCTTAAATTAATGAAGTCCTCTTAAATTGCATCTGCCCTACGTGTGTGAGATAGCGAATTCATACAAAGTTTGTTGCCTAATAACACTAAATTTCAATTATTTTCGATCACACTCCGAATAAAAAATTATTATGAACGATTATCATTTTTATTCCCGAAACACAAGGACCATTACGAGATTACATTCTTCGGCACTTCAATTCGATATGATTACAAAGTCTGTGAACAAATGATTAACATGTAATGTATTCAAATTTTATTCGAAATCCATCGTCTTGTAGACGAATATAAGAAAGCGGATGGGACAAAAAGTATTAAAATGCTCTGATATATCACAAATTCCGTAAGGAAGATAAAACCAGAAATCATAATATTTCAAGGTTCACATGATAATACAAAAGAGCATAGTATGCAGAAATCACGATCTGTGACCTAATTCCTCAGGATCAAATGTTACACAAAACACGGATTATTGCTGAGCTGATGAGCAGTGCAGTAGTCACGTACAACCACACACACACCCACTGACTCGATGACAATAGTAGATATAAAGGCGACACACACTCTCACAGTCAACGCGAATTCAACTCACTCAGTTCACAGAAGCGCACATACATCGAGTATGGTTGGAAAGCTGTCAGCTGTGTTACTCTCCCTCGTCCTTCTGCTCCACAATCTCGGTGAGTGACACTATTCCTTTCCTCGAATATCACACACCAACTCTTCACATATTCACCACTCATCACGGTGTCACTTCACGCAAGCCAAACACTTGTTATCGCTCTAAACCTAATCTATATTCAATCCACTCACAACCAACACCATCTCACTCACTCACTCATTCACTCACTCATTGACTAAATGTACAACTCCATCACTCACACACTCACTCACACACCTGCGCACACACACACACAACCAATCTGTAATTCAGTGTCTATCTCTCCTTTCCATCTTCCACATTTCAGCTGACGCCAAAGCCTGTTCGGCTTACGGAGAACCATGCACAAATACACAAGACTGCTGTTGGTTGGCCAAGTGCAGAATGGACTCACCGACAAATGGAACATGCGCCCCATGTCTACCGGAGAGGTTCTACTGTCAAAATGATCAACAGTGTTGTTACGGTCGATGTATTGTCGGTCAGTGTTCGAGCAGACATATCTGATGATATTATGTGCAGTCGACATGCCTACTCACTGTCGAGGATCGAGGATCGATTGACTTCGGTTACTTTTGATGTGACGACTGCTCTCGAGTGAATGAATAATATTCTCTGGTTGTCATGCTGTGTCTTCTTGATGTCTTTTGTATTTCAACTAACGATGTCCACGTTCAGTGTTCGTGCATTTGCAGGAATGTAGATGTGCTGTGTTATCATGATGACTGTGAGTGTGTGATAATTAATGTTGGTTTTGATAGTTATGTTTTGATTGAAGATGAATGTGTGGTTGTTTTATTTTCGCCATCCGAATGTTTGTGTGTTTGGTAACAGTATTATTGAATTGCGTTTTAATATTCGTGGGCCCGTCAGTACTGCTGTGATGATACTCTGCATATTAGGTTTATTAACATTGTCCTAGGAGGACACTATATGATGGCATAATGGAAAGACTGAAAATTCTATCTAATTATATCACGCAATTTTTGATCGACTAAACGTCAGGTAATATTCTTTCTATTGTTTCGCAATGTAATGGTGATGAAATATCACTCCCTAGATCATCGACATCACTGAGTATGTGCTCATCGTTTCTCACTCACCTTCATCAACGTTTGTGTCTGCCTGATTTACATGCTACGGGAGAGAGATCACTCTTGTGTGTGTGTGTGATGATGAAATCATTCTAGGTGAGGATCGTGACATTAGACACAGCCTTCTGAATACGTTGAACGCAAATACTCGTATATCTGTAATGTGATTTGTTTTGGTGATATGAATCATGGTAATGGCGAACTCATCTACATTGACTTATATTTGAAATACGTGGATTATTGGAGCGCATTACTTCAATAATTCGTGGATGTCGATTGGTCGTATTGGACTGATGGTTGACTAAATCTCATGATGAACACACAGGGATGGTGAGGCCTTTAGCTAGTTTATTTCAACTCTGGAGTATTCATGGTATCCATCATCTCATCAAAGCATGTCTGTGCGACGAAATTGCTGAGACTAGAATAAATGAGAAGGCGGTTGTGTTCAACCGATGATGTATGCGCTCCATGCTGCTTGTTACCTGGCAGAATGTGTTAAATATGTAGTATTGAGGTCAGGCGTAGTGAATCGAGTGGGGAATTGTTGAGTTGTTGTTGGTAACGACGGAGATATCTAGCACACCATTGGACCGAACACCTTCCTCGTAACAGTAACAACCAAAATTTCAATTCACCTCGATCAACTAGACACCTTATATTTAACCTGGTAACCACTAGTTTTCTTCAAAATCTGCAGTGTATTTTGAAATGTAGGAATACAGCCATTGTATGCATAGTTACACGACTGCGCCTTTCAGCAGTATGTGACCGTACAGCCAGTTACAAAAACAAATCTACCGTTTTGGTGCAGAAAACGAACATGCAATTTCATTGTTTATTGTGGCCGTATTTATAGTGATCACAGAAGCAATCCACTGGTATTGGTTTAGTACACTCTTCGATTAACTAATGATTGCAAATTCTTTATAAAAAGATATTTGAATTTTGAACATAAGGATGAATGAAAACGTGTTGATGGGAGTCGGGTTAGTACAGTGGTGATTCCTTTCCACAATTCATGACATAAAAGTGTATTAACGCTCTTCACTGTTGAAGGTTAAGAATAAAAACAATACAGGAAGACAACCAACAGAGCTGTGAACCAGATGAAATATGGGCATTGAGACTCCGTATATGTAGGAGACACTATCAGAGAGGTAAAATCTAATCGAGAAGGAACATAAAACAATGGCCAACTGTGGTTCAGAAGACATCTGCAGACTTAAACAAGCTTGAAAACAGATAGTTGTTATCACTGGACACGTCAGAGACTGCAATCAAGAGAGATGTCAACGAGAGACAAAGGCGCTAAATGAACATATTGCTTCGTGAAAATAAGGGCCTTCAATATTTCCTATTATATGCATCTAAGACTATGTTTTCACTACCGAACTCTATGTCAATTTCATATATCCTCCCTGAAGAACCTGTGTGTCATCAAATTGTCCCGAATGCCTTGCTCAGAAGCAATACACCACTCAGAATAATTAAGTCTTCTTATTGATGATGATGATGTGTTTCTCAATCATAAGTAGTCAGTAGGAGAATCAGACGATGGTGATTTTTCAGCGACATAGATATTTTGTTAGGCGTTAAACAAGTCGACTACCCATAAAGCATTAATATGGAAAATGAAACACCATGATGGTATGCTAAATGAAAACATTGTATGTGACTGTATCAATGAAAAGTCTTTCCTCTGCACTCTTCACTCCTTTCATAACCCAGAAACTGCAGTTTTAAGAATGAAGATTCTCTGGAGTGAATTTAACGTAAACGTGGCCTGGTGGTTGATTAATATAACTACCGAAGATTCCTTGATAATGCACATCACTGAATAATCTCGGATAATTGTAACCTCCTTATTATCTCAGTGTTGAGAACACACTGTTCTGGCTTCTGCAACCTAGAACTACTTAACTGCACTAATAGCTCAAGGGTAAAATACTCAAAACTGTGTATACTAACCTGCTGATATACGCTTCACATAACCCTTTGTCAAGTTGATTCCCATTTGCACTCAGAAGAGTTTCAACATGTCAACATGCGAAATAGAGCAGGGTTCGCGGTAATCTATCTGGAGGAGAACAAGTGCATTTTCTACGGCAGTTAAATTAATGGCCAACAAAATCGGAAGACCTGGTGTCTGCATACAGAGGAAACATGTTCAGCCCGTTTGTGTATATCGCCCTACAACAGTGTAAACCCATTCGCCATAGGCATAAACACTAAACACTTCAAATCACTCTTTGATATTTACTCTCCATTCTTAGGTTCAGTGGTGAACACTCATTTTAGACATTTATACACTTCGTGATCTTTGTTGTCATTTTTATTACAAAGTGTTCACCAGATGCTTTCCAATCCTTTCACCATATATATGACGACCCACTTGCTCCATTTTATTCGATGTACCACTACCGAAATTCCTTCAACAGACGTATTCATTTTATGTTGAAATCACACCACAGTTATCATTTCATCTTCAATAATAGTGTCATGTGTCACCCAAAAATTAACGTCTAGTCAACTGATATGCCACTTCTATCTATGTAGTATAAATCTCCTCTCACACAAAACTGACGATGCTCAACTTTAACACCTGTACTTCACGTGATTATGTAAACACAAAGACAATCATTATTGAAAGATTTTATTTCATTTGATCTCATGCTCACATTCACCATGCATATTCCAAATAATAGTGAAAACTAGCCGACCACTGCTCAATCTAGTCCGTGTTCCAGAACAGAATTTCTGATATAATCGCCTTCCCTGGTTATAGAATGGTGAAATTAGTCGATTAACAATGCTAGGGCGGTTAGATGAATTTGTTGAGAACGATTATTTCCTCTGATTATTCTCATACGAAACAATAAAAGTACTAATGCTCTGAGTAGAACAAGGCGGAAGCAAAATAATGAGACATGGGAATACGAGATGACTACATCCCTGATCAGAGTAGGCTGGGCCAGGATAAGCAACGCGGATGAAGAGACTTCTTCAGTAACCACAGATGAAGTTCATTCTGATTTATCTCTGTGGCGTGATCTATGGCTTGGAGACGTATTCGCGGTTACTTTGCCCTCACCAGCCATTTGTATTCCAACATTCATGAACCAATGACTGTTGAGCTTGAAGCATTTTAGCGATATGAACCGTTCTTTTTCTACTATGAGTACATTCAAATTACTATGCATACTGGTGAATCAAACTGTCTGCTGTTTGTGTTGAGAGTCGTTTGAAATCACCACCATCAACAAGTGTGGTCTGTTCACAAGACCGGAGTGATTTCTATGCGGCGGGAAAATAATACTATCACGTTCAATACCTCACCGACCTGGTAAAACATGGAATCATATTCTCACTTGACGACTACTCACACAATTCGAGGTGAAAATCCACTACATTGCCCATTGGAGACCGAAAATATTCACATCATAATATGTGGTCTGTTCAACACCACGATTGTCAGTCACGAAATCAGGCGAAGTTTGTATGACCCCGGACAACAGAGAATTGATGTGGTTTGAAGTGAGTCGGCTACTCGGGCTGAGTCAAACCTGGTACACCATTATCGAGGTCGATTTCGATACAAAGAATTTAGTCTGAGTGTTTAGATCACTTCAATATGACTGCGAAGAACTACCAGGTGATATTGTGTTCACCTGTCTACTAAGTACTGGATGAGTATTCAGCGTAAGACTATGGAAATCCATTAGCCAGTTCAAGTCTCCACAGTTCATGAAGTGCACATGAAGGTGTGGAGTACTCATGGAAATCATGATAAAAGGGAATGAATGAGGATTCAGTGAATGTAGCAGGTCCCAACAATTGAATCAGTGTGTGTGATGGAAACATTTGTAAACCGTATCAACAGCAGTTTACAGACATTGATTCGAATATTTCCGATGACAGCAACAGCCCAGTTAAGACCTCCCTACTTGGTTCAGATGGACAGCCAATTTTCCATCTATTGCTTTGACCATTGCTGAGTCATTATACGCATAAACCTAATTAGCCTATCATTCCTGGTTGAGGAGGATGGTGACTCCGAACGTGTAATCGCACCTCACTCGTTATCAACAGAAACTTAAGTACTTATTTCGTAGATTGCACACCTACCCCTACACATCAAACACACACTCAAAGACAAGCCATATCAAATATCCTAAGACTGAATATTATATAATTAACACAGTATACGATATAACAAGCGAGAGTGAAAACAAACATCCGTGGTCAAAGACAGTCCACCTCTTCATGCATTCTGATTTCAGTGGTGATGTCGAACAGACATGTCTTCACTGGGTGAAGAATGTCATGGCATGAACCAGTGATAATAGAAATCTGCAGGTGCCACACGATATCTTTGTAGCTAACCTGCGATCTCGTCAACTCTTCGTCAAATACGACCAATCGGGATTCTCGAATAAGACCAGTAATCAACTCTATCACTAAATAGACCCATTGTATGATTCCATGAAAATGAGTCATTAAGTATGATGAAATACTCCACGAGGAAGAATCACATGACAGACATACTTGTGTATATGCATAGAGCGTTCACATTATTCTACTTAATGTCACCATCATAATTTAGGAGGATTTCACAAGCACATATATTTCTGAAAAAAAGTGCAGCACTCAGTAATAATAGTCTATGTTGTCACATTAAAAACGACGCTAAAACTTAATTCAAAAAAGACAGTCCTACTGTTATTATCACAGACACAGAAATGTTCAGACTTTGTATGATACAAGCAGTTCAATGTGAAATTATCAAGACACCAAGAAACAAAACACATAAATACATTCCTCATCAATTAAACAATTACTATCAACACAAACACTACTTATTTCAAATTCACAGTCATCATGATAACACAGCACATCTACATTCCTGCAAATGCACGAACACTGAACGTGGACATCGTTAGTTGAAATACAAAAGACATCAAGAAGACACAGCATGACAACCAGAGAATATTATTCATTCACTCGAGAGCAGTCGTCACATCAAAAGTAACCGAAGTCAATCGATCCTCGATCCTCGACAGTGAGTAGGCATGTCGACTGCACATAATATCATCAGATATGTCTGCTCGAACACTGACCGACAATACATCGACCGTAACAACACTGTTGATCATTTTGACAGTAGAACCTCTCCGGTAGACATGGGGCGCATGTTCCATTTGTCGGTGAGTCCATTCTGCACTTGGCCAACCAACAGCAGTCTTGTGTATTTGTGCATGGTTCTCCGTAAGCCGAACAGGCTTTGGCGTCAGCTGAAATGTGGAAGATGGAAAGGAGAGATAGACACTGAATTACAGATTGGTTGTGTGTGTGTGTGTGCGCAGGTGTGTGAGTGAGTGAGTGATGGAGTTGTACATTTAGTCAATGAGTGAGTGAATGAGTGAGTGAGTGAGATGGTGTTGGTTGTGAGTGGCTTGGATATAGATTAGGTTTAGAGCGATAACAAGTGTTTGGCTGGCGTGAAGTGACACCGTGATGAGTGGTGAATATGTGAAGAGTTGGTGTGTGATATTCGAGGAAAGGAATAGTGTCACTCACCGAGATTGTGGAGCAGAAGGACGAGGGAGAGTAACACAGCTGACAGCTTTCCAACCATACTCGATGTATGTACGCTTCAGTGAACTGAGTGAGTTGAATTCGCGTTGACTGTGAGAGTGTGTGTCGCCTTTATATCTACTATTGTCATCGAGTCAGTGGGTGTGTATGTTGTTGTACGTGACTACTGCACTGCTCATCAGCTCAGCAATAATCCGTGTTTTGTGTAACATTTGATCCTGAGGAATTAGGTCACAGATCGTGATTTCTGCATACTATGCTCTTTGTATTATCATGTGAACCTTGAAATATTATGATTTCTGGTTTTATCTTCCTTACGGAATTTGTGATATATCAGAGCATTTTAATACTATTTGTCCCATCCGCTTGCTTATATTCGTCTACAAGACGATGGATTTCGAATAAAATTTGAATACATTACTTGTTAATCATTTGTTGACAGACTTTGTAATCATATCGAATTGAAGTGCCGAAGAATGTAATCTCGTAATGGTCCTTGTGTTTTGGGAATAAAAATGATAATCGTTCATAATAATTTTTTATTCGGAGTGTGATCGAAAATAATTGAAATTTAGTGTTATTAGGCAACAAACTTTGTATGAATTCGCTATCACACACACGTAGGGCATATGAAATTTAAGAGGACCTCAGTAAATTAAGGCGGAAGTATCTGTGCAGGAGACAGTGGAGATGGATTGGACACTCGCTGAGGAGACTGCTGGGTGACATCTCGCGCGCGTCAGGCCATTTCTCAAGTGGAACCAGGCCGGAAGGGAAGCGGCGTGTGGGACGTCCAAGGGTGACATGGAGGAGATCGTGTGAAGAGGAGTGGAAAGAATATGGATTAACATGAATGCAGGCGAAAAGTACAGCAGAAGACAGAAGAAAATGGAGACGTGCAGTTGAAGCCCTATGTTCCACTAGGAACCCAAGGGAGCAATAATTATAATAAAATGGTGGATTTTCACCTCGAATTATGTGAGTAGTCGGTGATGTTTTGAACCCGCCGCATAGAAATCACTCCGGTCTCGTAAACAGACCACACTTGTTGATGGTGGTGATTTCAAACGACTCTCAACACAAACAGCAGACAGTCTGATTCACTTGTATGCATAGTAATTTGAATGTACTCATAGCATAAATAGAACGGTTCATATCGCTAAAATGCTTCAAGCTCAACAGTCATTGGTTCATAAATGTTGGAATACAAATATCCAGTGAGGGCACAGTAACCAAAATACGTCTCCAAGCCATAGATCACGCCACAGAGATAAATCAGAATGAACTTCATCTGTGGTTACTGAAGAAGTATCTTCATCCGCATCATTCACCTTGGCCCATAGTACGCTGACCAGAGGTCCAATCATCTGATATTTCCATGTCTCATTATGCTCATTCACTCCTTCTTGTCCATTTCACATCACTCATATATTTATATTGTTTCGTACATGAATAATCAGAGGAAATAGTTGTTATCGTCAAATTCATCTGCATGCCCTACCATTAGCAATCGACCAATTTCACCATACATAACCAACAAAGGGGAATCCGGATTATATCAGAAATTCTGTTCTGGAACACGGACTAGATTGACCAGTGGTCGGCTAGTTTTCACTATTATTTGGAATATGCATGGTGAATGTGAGCATGAGATCAAATGAAATAAAATCTTTCAATAATGATTGTCTTTGTGTTTACATAATCACGTGAAGTACAGGTGTTAAAGTTGAGCATCGTCAGTTTTGTGTGAGAGGAGATTTTTACTACATAGATAATAATAATAATAATAAATTGATAGATAGATAGACGTAGATAGAAGCGCCATATCGGATGTCATAGACGCTAGTTCTTGGGTGACTCTCGACACTATTATTGAAGATGGAATGATAACTGTGGTGTGATTTCAACATAAAATGAATACTTGTTTTGAAGGACTATCGGTAGTGGTACATCGAATAAAATGGAGCAAGTGGGTCGTCATATATATGGTGAAAGGATTGGAAAGCATTAGGTGAACACGGCGTAAGAGAAATAACAACCAAAATCACGGTGTATATAAACGTCTGAATTGAGTCAATGAATCTAAGACAGGAACGTGAGTAAATAGGGAAGAGTGATTTGAGGTTAGAATATTTCTTCATGAGCTGACATTGGTAAGAGAACCATTGGAAAGCCTACAGGGAGTACTGGACGGCTGCTTTGTACTAGTCTGGGACTCTTCATCAGTACGCACTCACCCCAGTGGAGTTCGAACCCAGGACATTCTAGCCACAGGGACCCAATCCAATGGCCCATGAATTCTAACTTCTGCCAATTCACGATATAGCGCAACCGCTAACCAATGTCTCTGGCGAGTATTTGTCCTCACATCCGACCTGCTGCACCCTACTGGTCATGACTTCCCACTGGAACCCCAGGTAACTACCTACCCGAATTGAGCCAGTCGCCAGCGAGCATCTCATTGCTATTCAAGTATTGGTTTGTAGGAATTTGTTTGATTGATTACAGGATTTCATCATTTGCTGACGTTGGTTAGAGAATTATTGGAAAACCTGGGAGTACTGGACAGCTGTTTCGTCCTAATCTTAGTCCTGTAACCAATCAACGAAATCCCTACAAACTAATAATTGCAAAGAGATTTGGAGTGTTTAGTGCTAGTGCTAATGAAGGATTTGTTGACACTGGTGTAGATCGATATACACAAAATGGCTGATCATGTTTTCTCTGTATATAGACACTAGGTCTAACGATTTTGATGGTTGCCAATTCATCTGCCGGTAAAATATACACTTCTGCTCCTGTAGATAAATTATCGAGAACCTTCGCTCTAGTTCACACAAACGCTAGGCCTAATTCCTTATGAGTGCAATTGAGAATCACCATATCAAGGGGTTATATGAAACATTTATGAGGAGGTCAGTATATACAGTTTTGACTACTTTACTCTTGAGATATAAGTCCAGCTTAGTAGTTTTAGGTTGACAAAGCCAGAACAGTCTGTTCTCACCACTGTGATAATAAGGAGGTTACAATTACCCGAGGATTATTCAGTGATGTGCATTAACAAGGAATCTTCGGTAATTATATTAATCAACCACCAGGCCACGTTCACGTTAAATCCACTCCAGAGAATCTTCATTCTTAGAATTGCAGTTTCATGATGATGAGCTCGGTGAAGTAATAACATGACGTCTAAGGAGTGCAGTGGAAAGACTTTTCACTGAAACGGTCATACACAATGTTGTCATTAACATCCCATCATCGTGTTCCGTTTTCCTTCAAAGGCTGCAGTTATTTACATCGCAATAACTGATCTGGTCGACAGCAGTCATAAATGCGTAAAAGTGTATACCACTGACTGACTGACTGACTGACATGAGAAGTATTTTGTTTTACGTAACCATTACCATGTTGTTTTGAAAATATTCATGCATTATGGGTATTCGACTGAATAATCACCACCATCTGATTCTCCTACTGACTAATTATTGATCATTATCAATAAGAAGACTTAATTATTCTGAGTGGTGTAATGCTTCTGAGCAAGACATTCGGAACATTTTGATGACACACAGGTTCTTCAGAGGAGGATATATGAAATTGACATAGAGTTCGGTAGTGAAAACATAGTCTTAGATGCATATAATAGGAAATATTGAAGGCCCTTATTTTCACGAAGCAATATGTTCATTTAGCGCCTTTGTCTCTCGTCGACATCTCTCTTGTTTCCAGTCTCTCTGGTGTCCAGGGAAAACAACTGTCTGCTTTATCTGTCCATTAACTAAATAAACAATGTATGACTTTTTCGTCACATGACATTTCACCCAATCAGAATCCAATGACGGTAAGATGTCTACCTTATTGGTTCATTTACAGTAGTCATTTTCATATACGCTTTTGTATTGTACACTTTTATACCACCTGTTCACACCTTTCGTACACTACGTACTTTTTCACTCATACACTTGTGTGACAGTCAATTTCCCTTGTTGGAAAATACACATATCTTCGTGAACGCGGTGGCATTCTGATATTCTCCTTTACGCGTCAAGACAATTAACTGCTCAGCAGTACATAACAGTAATTTGGTGAGTACATAACACAGACGTCTCCGTCGTTACCAACAACTAATTAACAACTGCACACTCACTTAATATTTCATATTTAACATAATGTGTCACATAACAACCAGCATAGAACGCAAACATCATAGGTCGAAAACAACCGCCTACTAATTCATTACAACCTCAGCAGTTGCGTCACACAGACATGCTTTGATGCGATGGTGGATACCATGACTGTTTCAGAGTTGAAAGAAACTAGCGAATGCCTGTCGATCCCTGTGTGACCATCATGAGATTTTGTCAACAATCAGTCCAATACGACAAGTAGAGATCCACAAATTATTGAAGTACTGCGCTGGAATAATCTTTGTCTTTAAACTATAGCTTATTATTACATGGGGTGTAGTCAATGATAAAATCAGTCTATCGATCATCCCGTCAAACAATGTCCTCCTACGCATCAGTTCGCAACACTAATATGAAGAGAATCATCACAGAAGTACTGACGGGCCCACGAATATTAACACTGAATGTGATACTACTGTGACCAAACACACAAATTCGGATATCGAAAATATAATGCCCACACATATTCATCTTCCATCAGATACTTACTATCAGAACCATTACTACTTATCACACACTCACAGTCATCATGATAACACAGCACATCTACATTCCTGCAAATGCACGAACACTGAACGTGGACATCGTTAGTTGAAATACAAAAGACATCAAGAAGACACAGCATGACAACCAGAGAATATTATTCATTCACTCGAGAGCAGTCGTCACATCAAAAGTAACCGAAGTCAATCGATCCTCGATCCTCGACAGTGAGTAGGCATGTCGACTGCACATAATATCATCAGATATGTCTGCTCGAACACTGACCGACAATACATCGACCGTAACAACACTGTTGATCATTTTGACAGTAGAACCTCTCCGGTAGACATGGGGCGCATGTTCCATTTGTCGGTGAGTCCATTCTGCACTTGGCCAACCAACAGCAGTCTTGTGTATTTGTGCATGGTTCTCCGTAAGCCGAACAGGCTTTGGCGTCAGCTGAAATGTGGAAGATGGAAAGGAGAGATAGACACTGAATTACAGATTGGTTGTGTGTGTGTGTGTGCAGGTGTGTGATTGAGTGAGTGAGTGATGGAGTTGTACATTTAGTCAATGAGTGAGTGAATGAGTGAGTGAGTGAGATGGTGTTGGTTGTGAGTGGTTTGGATATAGATTAGGTTTAGAGCGATAACAAGTGTTTGGCTTGCGTGAAGTGACACCGTGATGAGTGGTGAATATGTGAAGAGTTGGTGTGTGATATTCGAGGAAAGGAATAGTGTCACTCACCGAGATTGTGGAGCAGAAGGACGAGGGAGAGTAACACAGCTGACAGCTTTCCAACCATACTCGATGTATGTACGCTTCTGTGAACTGAGTGAGTTGAATTCGCGTTGACTGTGAGAGTGTGTGTCGCCTTTATATCTACTATTGTCATCGAGTCAGTGGGTGTGTGTGTTGTTGTACGTGACTACTGCACTGCTCATCAGCTCAGCAATAATCCGTGTTTTGTGTAACATTTGATCCTGAGGAATTAGGTCACAGATCGTGATTTCTGCATACTATGCTCTTTTGTATTATCATGTGAACCTTGAAATATTATCACTTCTGATTTGAGGTTCATATCGGATTTTGAGAGATTACTGAATATAATTTGTGCCTATATGGAACTGAATAGGCTTTTATATCTGTAACGTTCACAAAACGTGTATGGAATGCTTAGTTATTCTTATAGGAATGGGTATTTTACAGAGTTCGCTGAAATTTTATTTCAAATGACCTCTCAATTGTATTGTCATAGAATTCATCACTTCATATACCGTCTCCTGAGTTTGTTTGCCAGTGCTGTGAACTTGCGTTGAGCATTCATGTGTGGAATTTCATCAGAATGAAATCAGTTTCTTTCGTGATCAGATGATGACATGTCTGGTATTTTCTGTCACATTCAAGTATGCTTGCGACTGACGACAATCGGTGCAAGTGGGATTGCTACAGTGATGATTAGCATCTCAATATCATTTTCATCGACTATCATCGGTCGATCAGTCCTATGTGTTAATATCGAACACCTCGAATGCATGTTGTCATCAGTAGGATCGTTTGATTTCCCCACGAAATGTGCTCATCATGAATAATCGCCATTCGTGTCTGGTGATCTGGGTGTCTTCCTTATCACTCAGAAATACTCAGAGACAGAATTATGTTGCTTCATCTTCACTGGTGATGCACCAGTTAACCAACATGTCGAAAGACTTTTCAACTGGAATCAACCTCCATAATTCTGTTAATCATACGTCTCATCACTCACACACTTGTGTGTTGTGTTCGCGCATTCTGATTCTCGGTACATCTGGAAGGCTTGTTCATCACATTGATTAGGATTCTGCTGTATCCGTTTCGCTCACCCGCCTGTTTGACTCACTTCACAATATTCTTCTGTGTTCTAACTGATGGGCTGCCTATCACAGCTTGGCCCTTTTCACTCGATCAGCAATTCCTAAGATCGGTCCATTCAGTATGACTGATTTGATGAAAGGCTGGTGAAACTTCCCTCAACAACTCACCGAACACAATGAAAACGCGCCACCTTTGCTCAATGGCTGTTTTTATGTGGTAGTGTGCTCGACTCAAGGAATTCGGATAATATATTCCTCCCAGTTGGAGAAGCCGGAATTCTGCAGACTGTTCTAAACTACGGGTTGAAATGATTGAGTCATTGTGATAACTAAGGCTGACGAAGTAGACGTCACAGTGATAATGATGCAAATGCATATTTTCATATATCTGAATTGAGGAACACAACACACCAACATATATTTCGACTTCGGATCACGACACATCATCAGTGCATGACTTTCCTCTGTTTCAAGTCTTCCAAGATCGTCGTCACACACTCCGATAATCGATGGAAAGCCAACAGAAGAAGAAGAAGAAACATCAAAGATCACTGAGATTATCATGAAAATGACTAACCAACGAACTTCACTAATAATATCAACACAGACTGACATAAAAATGGAGGGAGAATAAGTTCCAAAGCATTCCCAATATAATTGTGTCTACAAAATTGAATGCTTCGAATGTGACACTATTTGCATAAAACAAACATCGTGAGGGCGGAATGAAGATGAGAAGAAATGAACACCGTAGAGCCAAGTCTATTCGACCACTGAGAAATTCAGTTGAACTAGAATGTTTGAAAAGTCATCAGCCATGGGTGTACACGCCACTACGAAATCAGGTCACAAAACTGAAATTCACAATACTGAAATAATAATGAGAAATGTCTGAAATCTCAAAGAGCGTCTCATGTCAGAATCGCTTCATGACGACCGGAATCTCGACTACCTGAATAGCAATGACCGATTTAGATAGAATCTGATCTGGCGACAAAAACCCTCACTCCACCACTAATGAGAGGTCAGAATCCACACAAATGTGATAACCAATTTCATTATGTGAGCACATAATGATTGTATAATTTTATACGCATGTCAAATCCAGAAATCTACGCATAGATTCGTTACTTTAGCCAATGAAAAAATTAGGAAATCGAATAAACATTCCTTCATGTTGAGGTGTGACGAGTATGCTAGCCATATGTGAGCCTGAATTTTGTAAATTCCGGTGTAATATTACCAGAACCTCTTAGCATCATTAGAAATCAAGACGTCCGGAGAAATTGAATCGTTTCGTTTTCCATTCATTGGAAAATGCAGAAGCTTTCATAAGAATCAGTATGCCAATTTAGTGCATATATGAGATCGCGTCATGCAACAAAAGCGTTTTGTCGTGCGTGTTCGGCAGTTTGATGTCAACTCCTTCAGTGCAACTGAAGCCGGAAGTTATTAGCCTGCCAATGATCACAGGTGTTCTCGTTCTGTTTCTCGTGTTAAGTGGAATAATCCCATGTCATGTGAGGTGGGGAAGTCAGTGTTTGGATGTCTAAACATGCATCAATGCAAATGGATATGATATGTGCTTAACCTTGACTAACCAGCATAAAAATGGCTTACACAAGTGGTTAATACGTAGGAAATAAAAGAGAATGTGTGTAAATCTTAGTTTGAAGGCAGACTATGCATTGTCGATTCTCAACGTTCCTAAACAAAGCTGACAGGCTGACGCTCAAACATGAACCTGGATTCTGCTTTTCAGTGTTTTGTTTACAGTCACCGATGTAGCGCATTTCGATTTGAAATATGCAATGGTAATAATAAGAGTGATGTGATTTCTCGCTAGATAGTACGTGACGACGTGAGTGGGATATATTCGGAGACGTACTCGTGATTCAGTACCTCCTATACATTCACCACAAAACAGATTTCATTATTGCTAACAGACGGAGTGTAAGTGAGTTATTTCAATGTGAAGAAACCCGGTAATCAGAATACTGAAGTCTAATGTATTGGTAGAAAACCTCATCTTCATGTGAAGAAGAATACGCCTTGTTTCACCAAAATTCCTTGAAATTTGCATGATAGATACTTCCGCCTTAAATTACTGAAGTCCTCTTAAATTGCATCTGCCCTACGTGTGTGAGATAGCGAATTCATACAAAGTTTGTTGCCTAATAACACTAAATTTCAATTATTTTCGATCACACTCCGAATAAAAAATTATTATGAACGATTATCATTTTTATTCCCAAAACACAAGGACCATTACGAGATTACATTCTTCGGCACTTCAATTCGATATGATTACAAAGTCTGTGAACAAATGATTAACATGTAATGTATTCAAATTTTATTCGAAATCCATCGTCTTGTAGACGAATATAAGAAAGCGGATTGGACAAAAAGTATTAAAATGCTCTGATATATCACAAATTCCGTAAGGAAGATAAAACCAGAAATCATAATATTTCAAGGTTCACATGATAATACAAAAGAGCATAGTATGCAGAAATCACGATCTGTGACCTAATTCCTCAGGATCAAATGTTACACAAAACACGGATTATTGCTGAGCTGATGAGCAGTGCAGTAGTCACGTACAACCACACACACACCCACTGACTCGATGACAATAGTAGATATAAAGGCGACACACACTCTCACAGTCAACGCGAATTCAACTCACTCAGTTCACTGAAGCGCACATACATCGAGTATGGTTGGAAAGCTGTCAGCTGTGTTACTCTCCCTCGTCCTTCTGCTCCACAATCTCGGTGAGTGACACTATTCCTTTCCTCGAATATCACACACCAACTCTTCACATATTCACCACTCATCACGGTGTCACTTCACGCAAGCCAAACACTTGTTATCGCTCTAAACCTAATCTATATTCAATCCACTCACAACCAACACCATCTCACTCACTCACTCATTCACTCACTCATTGACTAAATGTACAACTCCATCACTCACTCACTCACACACCTGCCACACACACACACACAACCAATCTGTAATTCAGTGTCTATCTCTCCTTTCCATCTTCCACATTTCAGCTGACGCCAAAGCCTGTTCGGCTTACGGAGAACCATGCACAAATACACAAGACTGCTGTTGGTTGGCCAAGTGCAGAATGGACTCACCGACAAATGGAACATGCGCCCCATGTCTACCGGAGAGGTTCTACTGTCAAAATGATCAACAGTGTTGTTACGGTCGATGTATTGTCGGTCAGTGTTCGAGCAGACATATCTGATGATATTATGTGCAGTCGACATGCCTACTCACTGTCGAGGATCGAGGATCGATTGACTTCGGTTACTTTTGATGTGACGACTGCTCTCGAGTGAATGAATAATATTCTCTGGTTGTCATGCTGTGTCTTCTTGATGTCTTTTGTATTTCAACTAACGATGTCCACGTTCAGTGTTCGTGCATTTGCAGGAATGTAGATGTGCTGTGTTATCATGATGACTGTGAGTGTGTGATAAGTAGTAATGGTTCTGATAGTAAGTATCTGATGGAAGATGAATATGTGTGGGCATTATATTTTCGATATCCGAATTTGTGTGTTTGGTCACAGTAGTATCACATTCAGTGTTAATATTCGTGGGCCCGTCAGTACTTCTGTGATGATTCTCTTCATATTAGTGTTGCGAACTGATTCGTAGGAGGACATTGTTTGACGGGATGATCGATAGACTGATTTTATCATTGACTACACCCCATGTAATAATAAGCTATAGTTTAAAGACAAAGATTATTCCAGCGCAGTACTTCAATAATTTGTGGATCTCTACTTGTCGTATTGGACTGATTGTTGACAAAATCTCATGATGGTCACACAGGGATCGACAGGCATTCGCTAGTTTCTTTCAACTCTGAAACAGTCATGGTATCCACCATCGCATCAAAGCATGTCTGTGTGACGCAACTGCTGAGGTTGTAATGAATTAGAAGGCGGTTGTTTTCGACCTATGATGTTTGCGTTCTATGCTGGTTGTTATGTGACACATTATGTTAAATATGAAATATTAAGTGAGTGTGCAGTTGTTAATTAGTTGTTGGTAACGACGGAGACGTCTGTGTTATGTACTCACCAAATTACTGTTATGTACTGCTGAGCAGTTAATTGTCTTGACGCGTAAAGGAGAATATCAGAATGCCACCGCGTTCACGAAGATATGTGTATTTTCCAACAAGGGAAATTGACTGTCACACAAGTGTATGAGTGAAAAAGTACGTAGTGTACGAAAGGTGTGAACAGGTGGTATAAAAGTGTACAATACAAAAGCGTATATGAAAATGACTACTGTAAATGAACCAATAAGGTAGACATCTTACCGTCATTGGATTCTGATTGGGTGAAATGTCATGTGACGAAAAAGTCATACATTGTTTATTTAGTTAATGGACAGATAAAGCAGACAGTTGTTTTCCCTGGACACCAGAGAGACTGGAAACAAGAGAGATGTCGACGAGAGACAAAGGCGCTAAATGAACATATTGCTTCGTGAAAATAAGGGCCTTCAATATTTCCTATTATATGCATCTAAGACTATGTTTTCACTACCGAACTCTATGTCAATTTCATATATCCTCCTCTGAAGAACCTGTGTGTCATCAAAATGTTCCGAATGTCTTGCTCAGAAGCATTACACCACTCAGAATAATTAAGTCTTCTTATTGATAATGATCAATAATTAGTCAGTAGGAGAATCAGATGGTGGTGATTATTCAGTCGAATACCCATAATGCATGAATATTTTCAAAACAACATGGTAATGGTTACGTAAAACAAAATACTTCTCATGTCAGTCAGTCAGTCAGTCAGTGGTATACACTTTTACGCATTTATGACTGCTGTCGACCAGATCAGTTATTGCGATGTAAATAACTGCAGCCTTTGAAGGAAAACGGAACACGATGATGGGATGTTAATGACAACATTGTGTATGACCGTTTCAGTGAAAAGTCTTTCCACTGCACTCCTTAGACGTCATGTTATTACTTCACCGAGCTCATCATCATGAAACTGCAATTCTAAGAATGAAGATTCTCTGGAGTGGATTTAACGTGAACGTGGCCTGGTGGTTGATTAATATAATTACCGAAGATTCCTTGTTAATGCACATCACTGAATAATCCTCGGGTAATTGTAACCTCCTTATTATCACAGTGGTGAGAACAGACTGTTCTGGCTTTGTCAACCTAAAACTACTAAGCTGGACTTATATCTCAAGAGTAAAGTAGTCAAAACTGTATATACTGACCTCCTCATAAATGTTTCATATAACCCCTTGATATGGTGATTCTCAATTGCACTCATAAGGAATTAGGCCTAGCGTTTGTGTGAACTAGAGCGAAGGTTCTCGATAATTTATCTACAGGAGCAGAAGTGTATATTTTACCGGCAGATGAATTGGCAACCATCAAAATCGTTAGACCTAGTGTCTATATACAGAGAAAACATGATCAGCCATTTTGTGTATATCGATCTACACCAGTGTCAACAAATCCTTCATTAGCACTAGCACTAAACACTCCAAATCTCTTTGCAATTATTAGTTTGTAGGGATTTCGTTGATTGGTTACAGGACTAAGATTAGGACGAAACAGCTGTCCAGTACTCCCAGGTTTTCCAATAATTCTCTAACCAACGTCAGCAAATGATGAAATCCTGTAATCAATCAAACAAATTCCTACAAACCAATACTTGAATACCAATGAGATGCTCGCTGGCGACTGGCTCAATTCGGGTAGGTAGTTACCTGGGGTTCCAGTGGGAAGTCATGACCAGTAGGGTGCAGCAGGTCGGATGTGAGGACAAATACTCGCCAGAGACATTGGTTAGCGGTTGCGCTATATCGTGAATTGGCAGAAGTTAGAATTCATGGGCCATTGGATTGGGTCCCTGTGGCTAGAATGTCCTGGGTTCGAACTCCACTGGGGTGAGTGCGTACTGATGAAGAGTCCCAGACTAGTACAAAGCAGCCGTCCAGTACTCCCTGTAGGCTTTCCAATGGTTCTCTTACCAATGTCAGCTCATGAAGAAATATTCTAACCTCAAATCACTCTTCCCTATTTACTCACGTTCCTGTCTTAGATTCATTGACTCAATTCAGACGTTTATATACACCGTGATTTTGGTTGTTATTTCTGTTACGCCATGTTCACCTAATGCTTTCCAATCCTTTCACCATATATATGACGACCCACTTGTTCCATTTTATTCGATGTACCACTACCGATAGTCCTTCAAAACAAGTATTCATTTTATGTTGAAATCACACCACAGTTATCATTTCATCTTCAATAATAGTGTCAAGAGTCACCCAAGAACTAGCGTCTATGACATCCGATATGGCGCTTCTATCTATGTCTATCTATCTATCAATTTATTATTATTATTATCTATGTAGTAAAAATCTCCTCTCACACAAAACTGACGATGCTTAACTTTAACACCTGTACTTCACGTGATTATGTAAACACAAAGACAATCATTATTGAAAGATTTTATTTCATTTGATCTCATGCTCACATTCACCATGCATATTCCAAATAATAGTGAAAACTAGCCGACCACTGGTCAATCTAGTCCGTGTTCCAGAACAGAATTTCTGATATAATCCGGATTCCCCTTTGTTGGTTATGTATGGTGAAATTGGTCGATTGCTAATGGTAGGGCATGCAGATGAATTTGACGATAACAACTATTTCCTCTGATTATTCATGTACGAAACAATATAAATATATGAGTGATGTGAAATGGACAAGAAGGAGTGAATGAGCATAATGAGACATGGAAATATCAGATGATTGGACCTCTGGTCAGCGTACTATGGGCCAAGGTGAATGATGCGGATGAAGATACTTCTTCAGTAACCACAGATGAAGTTCATTCTGATTTATCTCTGTGGCGTGATCTATGGCTTGGAGACGTATTTTGGTTACTGTACCCTCACTGGATATTTGTATTCCAACATTTATGAACCAATGACTGTTGAGCTTGAAGCATTTTAGCGATATGAACCGTTCTATTTATGCTATGAGTACATTCAAATTACTATGCATACAAGTGAATCAAACTGTCTGCTGATTGTGTTGAGAGTCGTTTGAAATCACCACCATCAACAAGTGTGGTCTGTTTACGAGACCGGAGTGATTTCTATGCGGCGGGTTCAAAACATCACCGACTACTCACATAATTCGAGGTGAAAATCCACCATTTTATTATCATTATTGCTCCCTTGGGTTCCTAGTGGAACATAGGGCTTCAACTGCACGTCTCCATTTTCTTCTGTCTTCTGCTGTACTTTTCGCCTGCATCCATGTTAATCCATATTCTTTCAACTCCTCTTCACACGATCTCCTCCATGTCACCCTTGGACGTCCCACACGCCGCTTCCCTTCCGGCCTGGTTCCACTTGAGAAATGGCCTGACGCGCGCGAGATGTCACCCAGCAGTCTCCTCACCGAGTTTCCGATCCATCTCCACTTTCTCCTGCATATTTGTTGGGTGACTGATGCTTGCCTGTTAATTTGTTCCCATATATCCTTGTTGGTGATTCTTTCTGACCCGGCCATCTTATCTTCAGTATAGAGCCAGCGAAGACAATTGTTAATAAAATCTTCAGCCTTTTGGAAATATTCTTTGTAACCCGCCAAGTTTCTGATCCGTATAGAAGAACTGACTTTACGTTTATTGATATAAGTATAAAACTTGGGCACTGTGGTAGAGTATAATCCCATTATAGATGATATTTTATTTTGAGAAATCGCACAGTGTTTACAGTTATATGAACTGATGACGTTTCGAGCACAAACTATTGCTCATAATCATATCAAGTTGACTTTACGTTTCTATTGAAAATCCGAATTTTGTTGGTGATGCTGGCTGAGTGACGACGATTTCCAGATTGATTTCAGGCTGATGAATGTGTTTCTCGCCTTCCCGATTCTCGATTTGACATCCTCGTCCGCTCCTCCTGTAGTTGAGACAGAGCTCCCTAGATAAGTGAATGAAGTAACCTCTTTCAAATCCCTCCCGTTGATGGTGATTGACGTTAGATGCTGTTGCTGTTGTTGGTTGGTTATTTTCATAACCTCCGTCTTGTCTATATTTACCTGGAGTCCTGTCTTCGCCGGCTGCTTCTTCGACCAGTTTATCGGTTTTCGCTTGTAAGTCTTCGATTGTGTGTGACATCAAACATAAATCATCCACGCACGAAATCGAGGTTTTCTAGATTCTTCACGTCGGTCCAAGATATCCCTGTCTTCTCGTTTCCCACTCACTGTCTGACGCATAATCCAGTCCACCACAATTAGGAATATCATTGGTGATAGTAAGCACCCTTGTCTGACTCCTGTGTTTACCCCAAACGCCTGGCTGAGTCTTCCGTTGTGGATCACTTGGCAGATGCCGTTGTCGTACAGCTGTTGAATAAGGTTGATGAGTATTCAGGGAACGCCATAGTACTCGAGTAATTTCCAAATTACTTCACGATCAACGCTGTCGAAGGCCTTCTCAAAGTCTATAAAGTTGAGGTAGAGGTTTGATCGCCATTCCATGCTTTGTTCGATGATGATGCGTAGAGTTGCAATTTGGTCAGTACATGATTTGCCTTTCCTGAATCCAGCTTGTTCTGGTCGGAGTTCAGTCTCCAGTGCGTCCTTTAATCTCTCCAGGATGATGTGACTCAGGATTTTACTTGGCGTCGATAGGAGCATGATTGCTCGCCAGTTCTTGCAGAGTGGGGCCTAAATCGCCCATCTTTGGTAGTTTTATATATAATTATTATTTATTTATTTATTATATAATTACACAGTATACGATATAACAAGCGAGAGTGAAAACAAACATCCGTGGTCAAAGACAGTCCACCTCTTCATGCATTCTGATTTCAGTGGTGATGTCGAACAGACATGTCTTCACTGGGTGAAGAATGTCATGGCATGAACCAGTGATAATAGAAATCTGCAGGTGCCACACGATATCTTTGTAGCTAATCTGCGATCTCGTCAACTCTTCGTCAAATAAGACCAATCGGGATTCTCGAATAAGACCAGTAATCAACTCTATCACTAAATAGACCCATTGTATGATTCCATGAAAATGAGTCATTAAGTATGATGAAATACTCCACGAGGAAGAATCACATGACAGACATACTTGTGTATATGCATAGAGCGTTCACATTATTCTACTTAATGTCACCATCATAATTTAGGAGGATTTCACAAGCACATATATTTCTGAAAAAAAGTGCAGCACTCAGTAATAATAGTCTATGTTGTCACATTAAAAACGACGCTAAAACTTAATTCAAAAAAGACAGTCCTACTGTTATTATCACAGACACAGAAATGTTCAGACTTTGTATGATACAAGCAGTTCAATGTGAAATTATCAAGACACCAAGAAACAAAACACATAAATACATTCCTCATCAATTAAACAATTACTATCAACACAAACACTACTTATTTCAAATTCACAGTCATCATGATAACACAGCACATCTACATTCCTGCAAATGCACGAACACTGAACGTGGACATCGTTAGTTGAAATACAAAAGACATCAAGAAGACACAGCATGACAACCAGAGAATATTATTAATTCACTCGAGAGCAGTCGTCACATCAAAAGTAACCGAAGTCAATCGATCCTCGATCCTCGACAGTGAGTAGGCATGTCGACTGCACATAATATCATCAGATATGTCTGCTCGAACACTGACCGACAATACATCGACCGTAACAACACTGTTGATCATTTTGACAGTAGAACCTCTCCGGTAGACATGGGGCGCATGTTCCATTTGTCGGTGAGTCCATTCTGCACTTGGCCAACCAACAGCAGTCTTGTGTATTTGTGCATGGTTCTCCGTAAGCCGAACAGGCTTTGGCGTCAGCTGAAATGTGGAAGATGGAAAGGAGAGATAGACACTGAATTACAGATTGGTTGTGTGTGTGTGTGTGCAGGTGTGTGAGTGAGTGAGTGATGGAGTTGTACATTTAGTCAATGAGTGAGTGAATGAGTGAGTGAGTGAGATGGTGTTGGTTGTGAGTGGATTGAATATAGATTAGGTTTAGAGCGATAACAAGTGTTTGGCTTGCGTGAAGTGACACCGTGATGAGTGGTGAATATGTGAATAGTTGGTGTGTGATATTCGAGGAAAGGAATAGTGTCACTCACCGAGATTGTGGAGCAGAAGGACGAGGGAGAGTAACACAGCTGACAGCTTTCCAACCATACTCGATGTATGTGCGCTTCTGTGAACTGAGTGAGTTGAATTCGCGTTGACTGTGAGAGTGTGTGTCGCCTTTATATCTACTATTGTCATCGAGTCAGTGGGTGTGTGTGTGGTTGTACGTGACTACTGCACTGCTCATCAGCTTTGAATGAATCCGTGTTTTGTGTAACATTTGATCCTGAAGAATTAGGTCACAGATCGTGATTTCTGCATACTATGCTCTTTTGTATTATCATGTGAAACCTGAAATATTATCACTTCTGATTTGAGGTTCATATCGGATTTTGAGAGATTACTGAATATAATTTGTGCCTATATGGAACTGAATAGGCTTTTATATCTGTAACGTTCACAAAGCGTGTATGGAATACTTAGTTATTCTTATAGGAATGGGTATTTTACAGGGTTCGCTGAAATTTTATTTCAAATGACCTCTCAATTGTATTGTCATAGAATTCATCACTTCATATACCGTCTCCTGAGTTTGTTTGCCAGTGCTGTGAACTTGCGTTGAGCATTCATGTGTGGAATTTCATCAGAATGAAATCAGTTTCTTTCGTGATCAGATGATGACATGTCTGGTATTTTCTGTCACATTCAAGTATGCTTGCGACTGACGACAATCGGTGCAAGTGGGATTGCTACAGTGATGATTAGCATCTCAATATCATTTTCATCGACTATCATCGGTCGATCAGTCCTATGTGTTCATATCGAACACCTCGAATGCATGTTGTCATCAGTAGGATTGTTTGATTTCCCCACGAAATGTGCTCATCATGAATAATCGCCATTCGTGTCTGGTGATCTGGGTGTCTTCCTTATCACTCAGAAATACTCAGAGACAGAATTATGTTGCTTCATCTTCACTGGTGATGCACCGGTTTACCAACATGCCTAAAGACTTTTCAACTGGAATCAACTCTCCATAATTCTGTTAATAATACGTCTCATCACTCACAAACTTGTGTTTTGTGTTCGTGCATTCTGATTCTCGGTACATCTGGAAGGCTTGTTCATCACATTGATTAGGATTCTGCTGTATCCGTTTCGCTCACCCGCCTGTTTGACTCACTTCACAATATTCTTCTGTGTTCTAACTGATGGGCTGCCTATCACAGCTTGGCCCTTTTCACTCGATCAGCAATTCCTAAGATCGGTCCATTCAGTATGACTGATTTGATGAAAGGCTGGTGAAACTTCCCTCAACAACTCACCGAACACAATGAAAACGCGCCACCTTTGCTCAATGGCTGTTTTTATGTGGTAGTGTGCTCGACTCAAGGAATTCGGATAATATATTCCTCCCAGTTGGAGAAGCCGGAATTCTGCAGACTGTTCTAAACTACGGGTTGAAATGATTGAGTCATTGTGATAACTAAGGCTGACGAAGTAGACGTCACAGTGATAATGATGCAAATGCATATTTTCATATATCTGAATTGAGGAACACAACACACCAACATATATTTCGACTTCGGATCACGACACATCATCAGTGCATGACTTTCCTCTGTTTCAAGTCTTCCAAGATCGTCGTCACACACTCCGATAATCGATGGAAAGCCAACAGAAGAAGAAGAAGAAACATCAAAGATCACTGAGATTATCATGAAAATGACTAACCAACGAACTTCACTAATAATATCAACACAGACTGACATAAAAATGGAGGGGGAATAAGTTCCAAAGCATTCCCAATATAATTGTGTCTACAAAATTGAATGCTTCGAATGTGACACTATTTGCATAAAACAAACATCGTGAGGGCGGAATGAAGATGAGAAGAAATGAACACCGTAGAGCCAAGTCTATTCGACCACTGAGAAATTCAGTTGAACTAGAATGTTTGAAAAGTCATCAGCCATGGGTGTACACGCCACTACGAAATCAGGTCACAAAACTGAAATTCACAATACTGAAATAATAATGAGAAATGTCTGAAATCTCAAAGAGCGTCTCATGTCAGAATCGCTTCATGACGATCGGAATCTCGACTACCTGAATAGCAATGACCGATTTAGATAGAATCTGATCTGGCGACAAAAACCCTCACTCCACCATTAATGAGAGGTCAGAATCCACACAAATGTGATAACCAATTTCATTATGTGAGCACATAATGATTGTATAATTTTATACGCATGTCAAATCCAGAAATCTACGCATAGATTCGTTACTTTAGCCAATGAAAAAATTAGGAAATCGAATAAACATTCCTTCATGTTGAGGTGTGACGAGTATGCTAGCCATATGTGAGCTTGAATTTTGTAAATTCCGGTGTAATATTACCAGAACCTCTTAGCATCATTAGAAATCAAGACGTCCGGAGAAATTGAATCGTTTCGTTTTCCATTCATTGGAAAATGCAGAAGCTTTCATAAGAATCAGTATGCCAATTTAGTGCATATATGAGATCGCGTCATGCAACAAAAGCGTTTTGTCGTGCGTGTTCGGCAGTTTGATGTCAACTCCTTCAGTGCAACTGAAGCCGGAAGTTATTAGCCTGCCAATGATCACAGGTGTTCTCGTTCTGTTTCTCGTGTTAAGTGGAATAATCCCATGTCATGTGAGGTGGGGAAGTCAGTGTTTGGATGTCTAAACATGCATCAATGCAAATGGATATGATATGTGCTTAACCTTGACTAACCAGCATAAAAATGGCTTACACAAGTGGTTAATACGTAGGAAATAAAAGAGAATGTGTGTAAATCTTAGTTTGAAGGCAGACTATGCATTGTCGATTCTCAACGTTCTTAAATAAAGCTGACAGGCTGACGCTCAAACATGAACCTGGATTCTGCTTTTCAGTGTTTTGTTTACAGTCACCGATGTAGCGCATTTCGATTTGAAATATGCAATGGTAATAATAAGAGTGATGTGATTTCTCGCTAGATAGTACGTGACGACGTGAGTGGGATATATTCGGAGACGTATTCCTGATTCAGTACCTCCTATACATTCACCACAAAACAGATTTCATTATTGCTAACAGACGGAGTGTAAGTGAGTTATTTCAATGTGAAGAAACCCGGTAATCAGAATACTGAAGTCTAATGTATTGGTAGAAAACCTCATCTTCATGTGAAGAAGAATACGCCTTGTTTCAGCCAGAATTCCTTGAAATTTGCATGATAGATACTTCCGCCTTAAATTACTGAAGTCCTCTTAAATTGCATCTGCCCTACGTGTGTGAGATAGCGAATTCATACAAAGTTTGTTGCCTAATAACACTAAATTTCAATTATTTTCGATCACACTCCGAATAAAAAATTATTATGAACGATTATCATTTTTATTCCCAAAACACAAGGACCATTACGAGATTACATTCTTCGGCACTTCAATTCGATATGATTACAAAGTCTGTCAACAAATGATTAACAAGTAATGTATTCAAATTTTATTCGAAATCCATCGTCTTGTAGACGAATATAAGAAAGCGGATTGGACAAAAAGTATTAAAATGCTCTGATATATCACAAATTCCGTAAGGAAGATAAAACCAGAAATCATAATATTTCAAGGTTCACATGATAATACAAAAGAGCACAGTATGCAGAAATCACGATCTGTGACCTAATTCCTCAGGATCAAATGTTACACAAAACACGGATTATTGCTGAGCTGATGAGCAGTGCAGTAGTCACGTACAACCACACACACACCCACTGACTCGATGACAATAGTAGATATAAAGGCGACACACACTCTCACAGTCAACGCGAATTCAACTCACTCAGTTCACAGAAGCGCACATACATCGAGTATGGTTGGAAAGCTGTCAGCTGTGTTACTCTCCCTCGTCCTTCTGCTCCACAATCTCGGTGAGTGACACTATTCCTTTCCTCGAATATCACACACCAACTCTTCACATATTCACCACTCATCACGGTGTCACTTCACGCAAGCCAAACACTTGTTATCGCTCTAAACCTAATCTATATTCAATCCACTCACAACCAACACCATCTCACTCACTCACTCATTCACTCACTCATTGACTAAATGTACAACTCCATCACTCACTCACTCACTCACACACCTGCACACACACACACACAACCAATCTGTAATTCAGTGTCTATCTCTCCTTTCCATCTTCCACATTTCAGCTGACGCCAAAGCCTGTTCGGCTTACGGAGAACCATGCACAAATACACAAGACTGCTGTTGGTTGGCCAAGTGCAGAATGGACTCACCGACAAATGGAACATGCGCCCCATGTCTACCGGAGAGGTTCTACTGTCAAAATGATCAACAGTGTTGTTACGGTCGATGTATTGTCGGTCAGTGTTCGAGCAGACATATCTGATGATATTATGTGCAGTCGACATGCCTACTCACTGTCGAGGATCGAGGATCGATTGACTTCGGTTACTTTTGATGTGACGACTGCTCTCGAGTGAATGAATAATATTCTCTGGTTGTCATGCTGTGTCTTCTTGATGTCTTTTGTATTTCAACTAACGATGTCCACGTTCAGTGTTCGTGCATTTGCAGGAATGTAGATGTGCTGTGTTATCATGATGACTGTGAGTGTGTGATAAGTAGTAATGGTTCTGATAGTAAGTATCTGATGGAAGATGAATATGTGTGGGCATTATATTTTCGATATCCGAATTTGTGTGTTTGGTCACAGTAGTATCACATTCAGTGTTAATATTCGTGGGCCCGTCAGTACTTCTGTGATGATTCTCTTCATATTAGTGTTGCGAACTGATTCGTAGGAGGACATTGTTTGACGGGATGATCGATAGACTGATTTTATCATTGACTACACCCCATGTAATAATAAGCTATAGTTTAAAGACAAAGATTATTCCAGCGCAGTACTTCAATAATTTGTGGATCTCTACTTGTCGTATTGGACTGATTGTTGACAAAATCTCATGATGGTCACACAGGGATCGACAGGCATTCGCTAGTTTCTTTCAACTCTGAAACAGTCATGGTATCCACCATCGCATCAAAGCATGTCTGTGTGACGCAACTGCTGAGGTTGTAATGAATTAGAAGGCGGTTGTCTTCGACCTATGATGTTTGCGTTCTATGCTGGTTGTTATGTGACACATTATGTTAAATATGAAATATTAAGTGAGTGTGCAGTTGTTAATTAGTTGTTGGTAACGACGGAGACGTCTGTGTTATGTACTCACCAAATTACTGTTATGTACTGCTGAGCAGTTAATTGTCTTGACGCGTAAAGGAGAATATCAGAATGCCACCGCGTTCACGAAGATATGTGTATTTTCCAACAAGGGAAATTGACTGTCACACAAGTGTATGAGTGAAAAAGTACGTAGTGTACGAAAGGTGTGAACAGGTGGTATAAAAGTGTACAATACAAAAGCGTATATGAAAATGACTACTGTAAATGAACCAATAAGGTAGACATCTTACCGTCATTGGATTCTGATTGGGTGAAATGTCATGTGACGAAAAAGTCATACATTGTTTATTTAGTTAATGGACAGATAAAGCAGACAGTTGTTTTCCCTGGACACCAGAGAGACTGGAAACAAGAGAGATGTCGACGAGAGACAAAGGCGCTAAATGAACATATTGCTTCGTGAAAATAAGGGCCTTCAATATTTCCTATTATATGCATCTAAGACTATGTTTTCACTACCGAACTCTATGTCAATTTCATATATCCTCCTCTGAAGAACCTGTGTGTCATCAAAATGTTCCGAATGTCTTGCTCAGAAGCATTACACCACTCAGAATAATTAAGTCTTCTTATTGATAATGATCAATAATTAGTCAGTAGGGGAATCAGATGGTGGTGATTATTCAGTCGAATACCCATAATGCATGAATATTTTCAAAACAACATGGTAATGGTTACGTAAAACAAAATACTTCTCATGTCAGTCAGTCAGTCAGTCAGTGGTATACACTTTTACGCATTTATGACTGCTGTCGACCAGATCAGTTATTGCGATGTAAATAACTGCAGCCTTTGAAGGAAAACGGAACACGATGATGGGATGTTAATGACAACATTGTGTATGACCGTTTCAGTGAAAAGTCTTTCCACTGCACTCCTTAGACGTCATGTTATTACTTCACCGAGCTCATCATCATGAAACTGCAATTCTAAGAATGAAGATTCTCTGGAGTGGATTTAACGTGAACGTGGCCTGGTGGTTGATTAATATAATTACCGAAGATTGCTTGTTAATGCACATCACTGAATAATCCTCGGGTAATTGTAACCTCCTTATTATCACAGTGGTGAGAACAGACTGTTCTGGCTTTGTCAACCTAAAACTACTAAGCTGGACTTATATCTCAAGAGTAAAGTAGTCAAAACTGTATATACTGACCTCCTCATAAATGTTTCATATAACCCCTTGATATGGTGATTCTCAATTGCACTCATAAGGAATTAGGCCTAGCGTTTGTGTGAACTAGAGCGAAGGTTCTCGATAATTTATCTACAGGAGCAGAAGTGTATATTTTACCGGCAGATGAATTGGCAACCATCAAAATCGTTAGACCTAGTGTCTATATACAGAGAAAACATGATCAGCCATTTTGTGTATATCGATCTACACCAGTGTCAACAAATCCTTCATTAGCACTAGCACTAAACACTCCAAATCTCTTTGCAATTATTAGTTTGTAGGGATTTCGTTGATTGGTTACAGGACTAAGATTAGGACGAAACAGCTGTCCAGTACTCCCAGGTTTTCCAATAATTCTCTAACCAACGTCAGCAAATGATGAAATCCTGTAATCAATCAAACAAATTCCTACAAACCAATACTTGAATACCAATGAGATGCTCGCTGGCGACTGGCTCAATTCGGGTAGGTAGTTACCTGGGGTTCCAGTGGGAAGTCATGACCAGTAGGGTGCAGCAGGTCGGATGTGAGGACAAATACTCGCCAGAGACATTGGTTAGCGGTTGCGCTATATCGTGAATTGGCAGAAGTTAGAATTCATGGGCAATTGGATTGGGTCCCTGTGGCTAGAATGTCCTGGGTTCGAACTCCACTGGGGTGAGTGCGTACTGATGAAGAGTCCCAGACTAGTACAAAGCAGCCGTCCAGTACTCCCTGTAGGCTTTCCAATGGTTCTCTTACCAATGTCAGCTCATGAAGAAATATTCTAACCTCAAATCACTCTTCCCTATTTACTCACGTTCCTGTCTTAGATTCATTGACTCAATTCAGACGTTTATATACACCGTGATTTTGGTTGTTATTTCTGTTACGCCATGTTCACCTAATGCTTTCCAATCCTTTCACCATATATATGACGACCCACTTGTTCCATTTTATTCGATGTACCACTACCGATAGTCCTTCAAAACAAGTATTCATTTTGTGTTGAAATCACACCACAGTTATCATTTCATCTTCAATAATAGTGTCGAGAGTCACCCAAGAACTAGCGTCTATGACATCCGATATGGCGCTTCTATCTATGTCTATCTATCTATCAATTTATTATTATTATTATTATCTATGTAGTAAAAATCTCCTCTCACACAAAACTGACGATGCTCAACTTTAACACCTGTACTTCACGTGATTATGTAAACACAAAGACAATCATTATTGAAAGATTTTATTTCATTTGATCTCATGCTCACATTCACCATGCATATTCCAAATAAAAGCGAAAACTCGCCAACCACTGCTCAATCTAGTCCGTGTTCCAGAACAGAATTTCTGATATAATCGCCTTCCCTGGTTATAGAATGGTGAAATTAGTCGATTAACAATGCTAGGCCGGTTAGATGAATTTGTTGAGAACGATTATTTCCTCTGATTATTCTCATACGAAACAATAAAAGTACTAATGCTCTGAGTAGAACAAGGCGGAAGCAAAATAATGAGACATGGGAATACGAGATGACTACATCCCTGATCAGAGTACGGTGGGCCAGGTTAAGCAATGCGGATGAAGAGACTTCTTCAGTAACCACAGATGAAGTTCATTCTTATTTATCTCTGTGGCGTGATCTATGGCTTGGAGACGTATTCGCGGTTACTTTGCCCTCACTGGATATTTGTATTCCAACATTCATGAACCAATGACTCTTGAGCTTGAAGCATTTTAGCGATATGAACCGTTCTATTTATGCTATGAGTACATTCAAATTACTATGCATAGAAGTGAATCAAACTGTCTGCTGTTTGTGTTGAGAGTCGTTTGAAATCACCACCATCAACAAGTGTGGTCTGTTCACAAGACCGGAGTGATTTCTATGCGGTGGGAAAATAATACTATCACGTTCAATACCTCACCGACCTGGTAAAACATGGAATCATATACTCACTTGACGACTACTCACACAATTCGAGGTGAAAATCCACTACATTGCCCATTGGAGACCGAAGATATTCACATCAGAATATGTGAACTGTTCAACACCACGCTTGTCAGTCACGAAATCAGGCGAAGTTTGTATGACCCCGGACAATAGTGAATTGATGTGGTCTGAAGTGAGTCGGCTACTCGGGCTGAGTCAAACCTGGTACACCATCATCGAGGTCGATTTGTATAAAAAGGAATTTAATCTGAGTGCTTAGATCACTTCAATATGACTGCGAAGAACTACCAGGTGATATTGTGTTCACCTGTCTACTAAGTACTGGATGAGTATTCAGCGTAAGACTATGGAAATCCATTAGCCAGTTCAAGTCTCCACAGTTCATGAAGTGCACATGAAGGTGTGGAGTACTCATGGAAATCATGATAAAAGGGAATGAATGAGGATTTAGTGAATGTAGCAGGTCCCAGCAATTGAATCAGTGTGTGTGATGGAAACATTTGTAAACCGTATCAACAGCAGTTTACAGACATTGATTCGAATATTTCCGATGACAGCAACAGCCCAGTTAAGACCTCCCTACTTGGTTCAGATGGACAGCCAATTTTCCATCTATTGCTTTGACCATTGCTGAGTCATTATACGCATAAACCGAATTAGCCTATCATTCCTGGTTGAGGAGGATGGTGTCTCCGAACGTGTAATCGCACCTCACTCGCTATCAACAGAAACTTAAGTACTTATTTCGTAGATTACACACCTACCCCTACTCATCAAACACACACTCAAAGACACGCCATATCAACTATCCTAAGACTGAATATTAGAAATTTAACACAGTATACGATATAACAAGCGAGAGTGAAAACAAACATCCGTGGTCAAAGACAGTCCACCTCTTCATGCATTCTGATTTCAGTGGTGATGTCGAACAGACATGTCTTCACTGGGTGAAGAATGTCATGGCATGAACCAGTGATAATAGAAATCTGCAGGTGTCACACGATATCTTTGTAGCTAACCTGCGATCTCGTCAACTCTTCGTCAAATACGACCAATCGGGATTCTCGAATAAGACCAGTAATCAACTCTATCACTAAATAGACCCATTGTATGATTCCATGAAAATGAGTCATTAAGTATGATGAAATACTCCACGAGGAAGAATCACATGACAGACATACTTGTGTATATGCATAGAGCGTTCACATTATTCTACTTAATGTCACCATCATAATTTAGGAGAATTTCACAAGCACATATATTTCTGAAAAAAAGTGCAGCACTCAGTAATAATAGTCTATGTTGTCACATTAAAAACGACGCTAAAACTTAATTCAAAAAAGACAGTCCTACTGTTATATTCACAGACACAGAAATGCTCAGAATTTGTATGATACAAGCAGTTCAATGTGAAATTATCAAGACACAGAGAAACAAAACACATAAATACATTCCTCATCAATTAAACAATTACTATCAACACAAACAGGACTTATTTCAAATTCACAGTCATCATGATAACACAGCACATCTACATTCCTGCAAATGCACGAACACTGAACGTGGACATCGTTAGTTGAAATACAAAAGACATCAAGAAGACACAGCATGACAACCAGAGAATATTATTCATTCACTCGAGAGCAGTCGTCACATCAAAAGTAACCGAAGTCAATCGATCCTCGATTCTCGACAGTGAGTAGGCATGTCGACTGCACATAATATCATCAGATATGTCTGCTCGAACACTGACCGACAATACATCGACCGTAACAACACTGTTGATCATTTTGACAGTAGAACCTCTCCGGTAGACATGGGGCGCATGTTCCATTTGTCGGTGAGTCCATTCTGCACTTGGCCAACCAACAGCAGTCTTGTGTATTTGTGCATGGTTCTCCGTAAGCCGAACAGGCTTTGGCGTCAGCTGAAATGTGGAAGATGGAAAGGAGAAATAGACACTGAATTACAGATTGGTTGTGTGTGTGTGTGTGCAGGTGTGTGAGTGAGTGGTGAGTGAGTGATGGAGTTGTACATTTGGTCAATGAGTGAGTGAATGAGTGAGTGAATGAGTGAGTGAGTGAGATGGTGTTGGTTGTGAGTGGATTGAATATAGATTAGGTTTAGAGCGATAACAAGTGTTTGGCTTGCGTGAAGTGACACCGTGATGAGTGGTGAATATGTGAAGAGTTGGTGTGTGATATTCGAGGAAAGGAATAGTGTCACTCACCGAGATTGTGGAGCAGAAGGACGAGGGAGAGTAACACAGCTGACAGCTTTCCAACCATACTCGATGTATGTGCGCTTCAGTGAACTGAGTGAGTTGAATTCGCGTTGACTGTGAGAGTGTGTGTCGCCTTTATATCTACTATTGTCATCGAGTCAGTGGGTGTGTGTGTGGTTGTACGTGACTACTGCACTGCTCATCAGCTCAGCAATAATCCGTGTTTTGTGTAACATTTGATCCTGAGGAATTAGGTCACAGATCGTGATTTCTTCATACTATGCTCTTTTGTATTATCATGTGAAACCTGAAATATTATCACTTCTGATTTGAGGTTCATATCGGATTTTGAGAGATTACTGAATATAATTTGTGCCTGTATGGAACTGAATAGGCTTTTTTATCTGTAACGTTCACAGAGTGTATATGGAATACTTAGTTATTCTTATAGGAATGGGTATTTTACAGAGTTCGCTGAAATTTTATTTCAAATGACCTCTCAATTGTATTGTCATAGAATTCATCACTTCATATACCGTCTCCTGAGTTTGTTTGCCAGTGCTGTGAACTTGCGTTGAGCATTCATGTGTGGAATTTCATCAGAATGAAATCAGTTTCTTTCGTGATCAGATGATGACATGTCTGGTATTTTCTGTCACATTCAAGTATGCTTGCGACTGACGACAATCGGTGCAAGTGGGATTGCTACAGTGATGATTAGCATCTCAATATCATTTTCATCGACTATCATCGGTCGATCAGTCCTATGTGTTAATATCGAACACCTCGAATGCATGTTGTCATCAGTAGGATCGTTTGATTTCCCCACGAAATGTGCTCATCATGAATAATCGCCATTCGTGTCTGGTGATCTGGGTGTCTTCCTTATCACTCAGAAATACTCAGAGACAGAATTATGTTGCTTCATCTTCACTGGTGATGCACCGGTTTACCAACATGTCGAAAGACTTTTCAACCGGAATCAACCTCCAAAATTCTGTTAATCATACGTCTCATCACTCACAAACTTGTGTTTTGTGTTCGTGCATTCTGATTCTCGGTACATCTGGAAGGCTTGTTCATCACATTGATTAGGATTCTGCTGTATCCGTTTCGCTCACCCGCCTGTTTGACTCACTTCACAATATTCTTCTGTGTTCTAACTGATGGGCTGCCTATCACAGCTTGGCCCTTTTCACTCGATCAGCAATTCCTATGATCGGTCCATTCAGTATGACTGATTTGATGAAAGGCTGGTGAAACTTCCCTCAACAACTCACCGAACACAATGAAAACGCGCCACCTTTGCTCAATGGCTGTTTTTATGTGGTAGTGTGCTCGACTCAAGGAATTCGGATAATATATTCCTCCCAGTTGGAGAAGCCGGAATTCTGCAGACTGTTCTAAACTACGGGTTGAAATGATTGAGTCATTGTGATAACTAAGGCTGACGAAGTAGACGTCACAGTGATAATGATGCAAATGCATATTTTCATATATCTGAATTGAGGAACACAACACACCAACATATATTTCGACTTCGGATCACGACACATCATCAGTGCATGACTTTCCTCTGTTTCACGTCTTCCAAGATCGTCGTCACACACTCCGATAATCGATGGAAAGCCAACAGAAGAAGAAGAAGAAGAAACATCAAAGATCACTGAGATTATCATGAAAATGACTAACCAACGAACTTCACTAATAATATCAACACAGACTGACATAAAAATGGAGGGGGAATAAGTTCCAAAGCATTCCCAATATAATTGTGTCTACAAAATTGAATGCTTCGAATGTGACACTATTTGCATAAAACAAACATCGTGAGGGCGGAATGAAGATGAGAAGAAATGAACACCGTAGAGCCAAGTCTATTCGACCACTGAGAAATTCAGTTGAACTAGAATGTTTGAAAAGTCATCAGCCATGGGTGTACACGCCACTACGAAATCAGGTCACAAAACTGAAATTCACAATACTGAAATAATAATGAGAAATGTCTGAAATCTCAAAGAGCGTCTCATGTCAGAATCGCTTCATGACGACCGGAATCTCGATTACCTGAATAGCAATGACCGATTTAGATAGAATCTGATCTGGCGACAAAAACCCTCACTCCACCATTAATGAGAGGTCAGAATCCACACAAATGTGATAACCAATTTCATTATGTGAGCACATAATCATTGTATACTTTTATACGCATGTCAAATCCAGAAATCTACGCATAGATTCGTTACTTTAGCCAATGAAAAAATTAGGAAATCGAATAAACATTCCTTCATGTTGAGGTGTGACGAGTATGCTAGCCATATGTGAGCTTGAATTTTGTAAATTCCGGTGTAATATTACCAGAACCTCTTAGCATCATTAGAAATCAAGACGTCCGGAGAAATTGAATCGTTTCGTTTTCCATTCATTGGAAAATGCAGAAGCTTTCATAAGAATCAGTATGCCAATTTAGTGCATATATGAGATCGCGTCATGCAACAAAAGTGTTTTGTCGTGCGTGTTCGGCAGTTTGATGTCAACTCCTTCAGTGCAACTGAAGCCGGAAGTTATTAGCCTGACAATGATCACAGGTGTTCTCGTTCTGTTTCTCGTGTTAAGTGGAATAATCCCATGTCATGTGAGGTGGGGAAGTCAGTGTTTGGATGTCTAAACATGCATCAATGCAAATGGATATGATATGTGCTTAACCTTGACTAACCAGCATAAAAATGGCTTACACAAGTGGTTAATACGTAGGAAATAAAAGAGAATGTGTGTAAATCTTAGTTTGAAGGCAGACTATGCATTGTCGATTCTCAACGTTCCTAAACAAAGCTGACAGGCTGACGCTCAAACATGAACCTGGATTCTGCTTTTCAGTGTTTTGTTTACAGTCACCGATGTAGCGCATTTCGATTTGAAATATGCAATGGTAATAATAAGAGTGATGTGATTTCTCGCTAGATAGTACGTGACGACGTGAGTGGGATATATTCGGAGACGTACTCGTGATTCAGTACCTCCTATACATTCACCACAAAACAGATTTCATTATTGCTAACAGACGGAGTGTAAGTGAGTTATTTCAATGTGAAGAAACCCGGTAATCAGAATACTGAAGTCTAATGTATTGGTAGAAAACCTCATCTTCATGTGAAGAAGAATACGCCTTGTTTCAGCAAGAATTCCTTGAAATTTGCATGATAGATACTTCCGCCTTAAATTACTGAAGTCCTCTTAAATTGCATCTGCCCTACGTGTGTGAGATAGCGAATTCATACAAAGTTTGTTGCCTAATAACACTAAATTTCAATTATTTTCGATCACACTCCGAATAAAAAATTATTATGAACGATTATCATTTTTATTCCCAAAACACAAGGACCATTACGAGATTACATTCTTCGGCACTTCAATTCGATATGATTACAAAGTCTGTCAACAAATGATTAACAAGTAATGTATTCAAATTTTATTCGAAATCCATCGTCTTGTAGACGAATATAAGAAAGCGGATTGGACAAAAAGTATTAAAATGCTCTGATATATCACAAATTCCGTAAGGAAGATAAAACCAGAAATCATAATATTTCAAGGTTCACATGATAATACAAAAGAGCACAGTATGCAGAAATCACGATCTGTGACCTAATTCCTCAGGATCAAATGTTACACAAAACACGGATTATTGCTGAGCTGATGAGCAGTGCAGTAGTCACGTACAACCACACACACACCCACTGACTCGATGACAATAGTAGATATAAAGGCGACACACACTCTCACAGTCAACGCGAATTCAACTCACTCAGTTCACAGAAGCGCACATACATCGAGTATGGTTGGAAAGCTGTCAGCTGTGTTACTCTCCCTCGTCCTTCTGCTCCACAATCTCGGTGAGTGACACTATTCCTTTCCTCGAATATCACACACCAACTCTTCACATATTCACCACTCATCACGGTGTCACTTCACGCAAGCCAAACACTTGTTATCGCTCTAAACCTAATCTATATTCAATCCACTCACAACCAACACCATCTCACTCACTCACTCATTCACTCACTCATTGACTAAATGTACAACTCCATCACTCACTCACCACTCACTCACACACCTGCACACACACACACACAACCAATCTGTAATTCAGTGTCTATCTCTCCTTTCCATCTTCCACATTTCAGCTGACGCCAAAGCCTGTTCGGCTTACGGAGAACCATGCACAAATACACAAGACTGCTGTTGGTTGGCCAAGTGCAGAATGGACTCACCGACAAATGGAACATGCGCCCCATGTCTACCGGAGAGGTTCTACTGTCAAAATGATCAACAGTGTTGTTACGGTCGATGTATTGTCGGTCAGTGTTCGAGCAGACATATCTGATGATATTATGTGCAGTCGACATGCCTACTCACTGTCGAGGATCGAGGATCGATTGACTTCGGTTACTTTTGATGTGACGACTGCTCTCGAGTGAATGAATAATATTCTCTGGTTGTCATGCTGTGTCTTCTTGATGTCTTTTGTATTTCAACTAACGATGTCCACGTTCAGTGTTCGTGCATTTGCAGGAATGTAGATGTGCTGTGTTATCATGATGACTGTGAGTGTGTGATAAGTAGTAATGGTTCTGATAGTAAGTATCTGATGGAAGATGAATATGTGTGGGCATTATATTTTCGATATCCGAATTTGTGTGTTTGGTCACAGTAGTATCACATTCAGTGTTAATATTCGTGGGCCCGTCAGTACTTCTGTGATGATTCTCTTCATATTAGTGTTGCGAACTGATTCGTAGGAGGACATTGTTTGACGGGATGATCGATAGACTGATTTTATCATTGACTACACCCCATGTAATAATAAGCTATAGTTTAAAGACAAAGATTATTCCAGCGCAGTACTTCAATAATTTGTGGATCTCTACTTGTCGTATTGGACTGATTGTTGACAAAATCTCATGATGGTCACACAGGGATCGACAGGCATTCGCTAGTTTCTTTCAACTCTGAAACAGTCATGGTATCCACCATCGCATCAAAGCATGTCTGTGTGACGCAACTGCTGAGGTTGTAATGAATTAGAAGGCGGTTGTCTTCGACCTATGATGTTTGCGTTCTATGCTGGTTGTTATGTGACACATTATGTTAAATATGAAATATTAAGTGAGTGTGCAGTTGTTAATTAGTTGTTGGTAACGACGGAGACGTCTGTGTTATGTACTCACCAAATTACTGTTATGTACTGCTGAGCAGTTAATTGTCTTGACGCGTAAAGGAGAATATCAGAATGCCACCGCGTTCACGAAGATATGTGTATTTTCCAACAAGGGAAATTGACTGTCACACAAGTGTATGAGTGAAAAAGTACGTAGTGTACGAAAGGTGTGAACAGGTGGTATAAAAGTGTACAATACAAAAGCGTATATGAAAATGACTACTGTAAATGAACCAATAAGGTAGACATCTTACCGTCATTGGATTCTGATTGGGTGAAATGTCATGTGACGAAAAAGTCATACATTGTTTATTTAGTTAATGGACAGATAAAGCAGACAGTTGTTTTCCCTGGACACCAGAGAGACTGGAAACAAGAGAGATGTCGACGAGAGACAAAGGCGCTAAATGAACATATTGCTTCGTGAAAATAAGGGCCTTCAATATTTCCTATTATATGCATCTAAGACTATGTTTTCACTACCGAACTCTATGTCAATTTCATATATCCTCCTCTGAAGAACCTGTGTGTCATCAAAATGTTCCGAATGTCTTGCTCAGAAGCATTACACCACTCAGAATAATTAAGTCTTCTTATTGATAATGATCAATAATTAGTCAGTAGGAGAATCAGATGGTGGTGATTATTCAGTCGAATACCCATAATGCATGAATATTTTCAAAACAACATGGTAATGGTTACGTAAAACAAAATACTTCTCATGTCAGTCAGTCAGTCAGTCAGTGGTATACACTTTTACGCATTTATGACTGCTGTCGACCAGATCAGTTATTGCGATGTAAATAACTGCAGCCTTTGAAGGAAAAC
Organism: Trichobilharzia regenti; assembly: GCA_944472135.2. Classification (NCBI taxonomy): domain Eukaryota; kingdom Metazoa; phylum Platyhelminthes; class Trematoda; order Strigeidida; family Schistosomatidae; genus Trichobilharzia; species Trichobilharzia regenti. Next base: position 46,768,201 of record OX235267.1, read on the forward strand.
GGAACACGATGATGGGATGTTAATGACAACATTGTGTATGACCGTTTCAGTGAAAAGTCTTTCCACTGCACTCCTTAGACGTCATGTTATTACTTCACCGAGCTCATCATCATGAAACTGCAATTCTAAGAATGAAGATTCTCTGGAGTGGATTTAACGTGAACGTGGCCTGGTGGTTGATTAATATAATTACCGAAGATTCCTTGTTAATGCACATCACTGAATAATCCTCGGGTAATTGTAACCTCCTTATTATCACAGTGGTGAGAACAGACTGTTCTGGCTTTGTCAACCTAAAACTACTAAGCTGGACTTATATCTCAAGAGTAAAGTAGTCAAAACTGTATATACTGACCTCCTCATAAATGTTTCATATAACCCCTTGATATGGTGATTCTCAATTGCACTCATAAGGAATTAGGCCTAGCGTTTGTGTGAACTAGAGCGAAGGTTCTCGATAATTTATCTACAGGAGCAGAAGTGTATATTTTACCGGCAGATGAATTGGCAACCATCAAAATCGTTAGACCTAGTGTCTATATACAGAGAAAACATGATCAGCCATTTTGTGTATATCGATCTACACCAGTGTCAACAAATCCTTCATTAGCACTAGCACTAAACACTCCAAATCTCTTTGCAATTATTAGTTTGTAGGGATTTCGTTGATTGGTTACAGGACTAAGATTAGGACGAAACAGCTGTCCAGTACTCCCAGGTTTTCCAATAATTCTCTAACCAACGTCAGCAAATGATGAAATCCTGTAATCAATCAAACAAATTCCTACAAACCAATACTTGAATACCAATGAGATGCTCGCTGGCGACTGGCTCAATTCGGGTAGGTAGTTACCTGGGGTTCCAGTGGGAAGTCATGACCAGTAGGGTGCAGCAGGTCGGATGTGAGGACAAATACTCGCCAGAGACATTGGTTAGCGGTTGCGCTATATCGTGAATTGGCAGAAGTTAGAATTCATGGGCCATTGGATTGGGTCCCTGTGGCTAGAATGTCCTGGGTTCGAACTCCACTGGGGTGAGTGCGTACTGATGAAGAGTCCCAGACTAGTACAAAGCAGCCGTCCAGTACTCCCTGTAGGCTTTCCAATGGTTCTCTTACCAATGTCAGCTCATGAAGAAATATTCTAACCTCAAATCACTCTTCCCTATTTACTCACGTTCCTGTCTTAGATTCATTGACTCAATTCAGACGTTTATATACACCGTGATTTTGGTTGTTATTTCTGTTACGCCATGTTCACCTAATGCTTTCCAATCCTTTCACCATATATATGACGACCCACTTGCTCCATTTTATTCGATGTACCACTACCGATAGTCCTTCAAAACAAGTATTCATTTTATGTTGAAATCACACCACAGTTATCATTTCATCTTCAATAATAGTGTCGAGAGTCACCCAAGAACTAGCGTCTATGACATCCGATATGGCGCTTCTATCTATGTCTATCTATCTATCAATTTATTATTATTATTATTATCTATGTAGTAAAAATCTCCTCTCACACAAAACTGACGATGCTCAACTTTAACACCTGTACTTCACGTGATTATGTAAACACAAAGACAATCATTATTGAAAGATTTTATTTCATTTGATCTCATGCTCACATTCACCATGCATATTCCAAATAATAGTGAAAACTAGCCGACCACTGGTCAATCTAGTCCGTGTTCCAGAACAGAATTTCTGATATAATCCGGATTCCCCTTTGTTGGTTATGTATGGTGAAATTGGTCGATTGCTAATGGTAGGGCATGCAGATGAATTTGACGATAACAACTATTTCCTCTGATTATTCATGTACGAAACAATATAAATATATGAGTGATGTGAAATGGACAAGAAGGAGTGAATGAGCATAATGAGACATGGAAATATCAGATGATTGGACCTCTGGTCAGCGTACTATGGGCCAAGGTGAATGATGCGGATGAAGATACTTCTTCAGTAACCACAGATGAAGTTCATTCTGATTTATCTCTGTGGCGTGATCTATGGCTTGGAGACGTATTTTGGTTACTGTGCCCTCACTGGATATTTGTATTCCAACATTTATGAACCAATGACTGTTGAGCTTGAAGCATTTTAGCGATATGAACCGTTCTATTTATGCTATGAGTACATTCAAATTACTATGCATACAAGTGAATCAAACTGTCTGCTGATTGTGTTGAGAGTCGTTTGAAATCACCACCATCAACAAGTGTGGTCTGTTTACGAGACCGGAGTGATTTCTATGCGGCGGGTTCAAAACATCACCGACTACTCACATAATTCGAGGTGAAAATCCACGATTTTATTATTATTATTGCTCCCTTGGGTTCCTAGTGGAACATAGGGCTTCAACTGCACGTCTCCATTTTCTTCTGTCTTCTGCTGTACTTTTCGCCTGCATCCATGTTAATCCATATTCTTTCAACTCCTCTTCACACGATCTCCTCCATGTCACCCTTGGACGTCCCACACGCCGCTTCCCTTCCGGCCTGGTTCCACTTGAGAAATGGCCTGACGCGCGCGAGTTGTCACCCAGAAGTCTCCTCAGCGAGTGTCCGATCCATCTCCACTTTCTCCTGCATATTTGTTGGACGACTGATTCTTGCCTGTTAATTTGTTCCCATATATCCTTGTTGGTGATTCTTTCTGACCCGGCCATCTTATCTTCAGTATAGAGCCAGCGAAGACAATTGTTAATAAAATCTTCAGCCTTTTGGAAATATTCTTTGTAACCCGCCAAGTTTCTGATCCGTATAGAAGAACTGACTTTACGTTTATTGATATAAGTATAAAACTCGGGTACTGTGGTAGAGTATAATTCCATTATAGATGAGATTTTATTTTGAGAAATCGCACAGTGTTTACAGTTATATGAACTGATGACGTTTCGAGCACAAACTATTGCTCATAATCATATCAAGTTGACTTTACGTTTCTATTGAAAATCCGAATTTTGTTGGTGATGCTGGCTGAGTGACGACGATTTCCAGATTGATTTCAGGCTGATGAATGTGTTTCTCGCCTTCCCGATTCTCGATTTGACATCCTCGTCCGCTCCTCCTGTAGTTGAGACAGAGCTCCCTAGATAAGTGAATGAAGTAACCTCTTTCAAATCCCTCCCGTTGATGGTGATTGACGTTAGATGCTGTTGCTGTTGTTGGTTGGTTATTTTCATAACCTCCGTCTTGTATATGTTTACCTGGAGTCCTGTCTTCGCCGGCTGCTTCTTCGACCAGTTTATCGGTTTTCGCTTGTAAGTCTTCGATTGTGTGTGACATCAAACATAAATCATCCACGCGCAAAATCGAGGTTTTCTAGATTCTTCACGTTGGTCCAGGATATCCCTGTCTTCTCGTTTCCCACTCACTGTCTGACGCATAATCCAGTCCACCACAATTAGAAATATCATTGGTGATAGTAAGCACCCTTGTCTGACTCCTGTGTTTACTCCAAACGCCTGGCTGAGTCTTCCGTTGTGGATCACTTGGCAGGTGCCGTTGTCACACAGCTGTGTTGAATAAGGTTGATGAATATTTGGGGTACGCCATAGTACTCGAGTAATTTCCAAATTACTTCACGATCAACGCTGTCGAAGGCCTTCTCAAAGTCTATAAAGTTGAGGTAGAGGTTTGATCGCCATTCCATGCTTTGTTCGATGATGATGCGTAGAGTTGCAATTTGGTCAGTACATGATTTGCCTTTCCTGAATCCAGCTTGTTCTGGTCGGAGTTCTGTCTCCAGTGCGTCCTTTAATCTCTCCAGGATGATGTGACTCAGGATTTTACTTGGCGTCGATAGGAGCATGATTGCTCGCCAGTTCTTGCAGAGTGGGGCCTAAGTCGCCCTCCTTTGGTAGTTCCACGAGGTAACCTTTCCTCCAGTCAGTAGGCACCTTTCCCTTCTTCCAGACCTTTTGCAATAATGGAGTCAGCATGTCTGCTATCGTCTCTGAGTCTGCTTTCAGTGCTTCATGGGGTATTCTATCTGGTCCAGCTGTTTTTCCAGCTTTCAAAAGTTTGATTTCGTTCAAGACTTCAGCTCTCGTCGGAGGATTGGTGTCAACTTGCAGTTGTGTGCGCGCTGTTGTTGCTATTTCTGGACGGGTTGCAGGTGATGGTCGGTTCAAGAGTCCTTTGAAGTGATCCGCCAATTGTTTAATCTGCCTTTCTTCCCTGGTAATTGGGTTCCTTTGGCTGTCTTTTATAGCTTTCGCTTGTGTTGATCTCTTCCCGGATAGAGATTTGGTTATCTGATATAGTGTACTCAGGTCCCTTTTACCTGCTGCCTTCTCAGCTTCAGTAGCTAGATTGTCGTAGAATCGTCTTTTGTCCTTCCTAGCACTTTTCTTCACTTCTTTGTCCAGTGCTTTGTAAGTTGAGCTCATCGTCTCCTTCTCCTGTCCGTCCTTGCATTGAATCATTTTCTCTTTCGCCATTCTCCTCTCTTCTATTAATTTCCAAGTGTCCGTTGAGAGCAATTCCTTGTCTTGTCTCTTCTTTCTTAATAGAACCGTTGAACACGTTTCGTTGAGAATCGCCTTCAGAGACTTCCAATGTTCTTCCACGCATGATTCTTCAGTGCTGTGGCGTGGTGTTTCCTGCTTTGCTCTGACAGTTGCAGTGAAAGTGTCTTTTGTGGTTGTGTCCTTCAGTAATTGAGTGTTGAACTTGCATTGTGGCCTATCCCCAGCTATCCTCGAGGCTTTTATTTTCACCTTGAAAGTCCCTCCTACTAGATAGTGGTCTGAACCCACATCTGCTCCTCTCCTTGACCTTGTTTCCAGTAGGCTCTGTCTCCACTTTCTTGAGATTGAGATGAAGTTTATTTGGTTCTTGGTGTTTCCATCTGGTGAAATCCATGTCGTCTTGTGTATATCCCTGTGTTTCAACACACTACCGCCAATCACCAAATCATTGAAGGCGCAGAAGTCTGAGAAGAGTTCACCATTGTGGTTCATTTCACCGAGGGCCTCAAGACCCATGGTGAGTTCTCTTCCTGTGTTGTCTCCTCCCAGTTTCACATTCATGTCGCCCATCAGGATTTCGATATCGCTATTTGGGACGTTGTCCATTATTGCTTATATTTGTCTGTAGAACGCCTTCTTCTTCTCTTGTTCTGAGACGTTTGTAGGCGCATAACATTGAATAACTGTAACTTTCCATCCTTTTGAGTTGAACCTGGATGTCATTATCCTGGGGGAGATTGGTTCCCACTGCATGAGAGTTTTGGTTGCTGTTGGTGATATCATGATGGCCACTCCCTCGGTGTGATCATGGTTGTCCTCTGGGTGGCCGGAGATTACTGTCTCTCCAGTAGGCAGTTGGCACCTTCCAGTTCAGATCCATCTGCTTTCGCAGATTCCCAACACTTCTATTCTGTACCTTCTCATTTCAGCGTCTATGTGGGCAGCCTTTCCAGTTTCGTACATTGTGCGAACATTCCAGGTACCCATCCCTACTTTTGCTTTCATCGAAAGAAGGCACATCGGCTGACTGGCATCCCGAAGGCTTTCACCAGCTTGCGTCATTTCACTTCCCCGATTCCAGCGAAAAGTAAGGCTATTGCTTATGTTTTTAGAATTTGTAATACATATTTATTCGTTGAAGTTTCTGTAGTGAAAATCCACCACGCTGCCCCCTATAGAACGAAGGTGTTCACATCACAATACGTAGTGTGGTCAACATCACGCTTGTCTGTCACAAAAGTAGCTGAAGTTTGTATGACCGCGAACAACAGAGAATTGATGTGGTTTTAAGTGAGTCGGCTACTCGGGCTGAGTCAAACCTGGTACACCATTATCGAGGTCGATTTGTATAAAAAGGAATTTAATCTGAGTGCTTAGATCACTTCAATATGACTGCGAAGAACTACCAGGTGATATTGTGTTCACCTGTCTACTAAGTACTGGATGAGTATTCAGCGTAAGACTATGGAAATCCATTAGCCAGTTCAAGTCTCCACAGTTCATGAAGTGCACATGAAGGTGTGGAGTACTCATGGAAATCATGATAAAAGGGAATGAATGAGGATTTAGTGAATGTAGCAGGTCCCAGCAATTGAATCAGTGTGTGTGATGGAAACATTTGTAAACCGTATCAACAGCAGTTTACAGACATTGATTCTAATATTTCCGATGACAGCAACAGCCCAGTTAAGACCTCCCTACTTGGTTCAGATGGACAGCCAATTTTCCATCTATTGCTTTGACCATTGCTGAGTCATTATACGCATAAACCTAATTAGCCTATCATTCCTGGTTGAGGAGGATGGTGTCTCCGAACGTGTAATCGCACCTCACTCGCTATCAACAGAAACTTAAGTACTTATTTCGTAGATTACACACCTACCCCTACTCATCAAACACACACTCAAAGACAAGCCATATCAACTATCCTAAGACTGAATATTATATAATTAACACAGTATACGATATAACAAGCGAGAGTGAAAACAAACATCCGTGGTCAAAGACAGTCAACCTCTTCATGCATTCTGATTTCAGTGGTGATGTCGAACAGACATGTCTTCACTGGGTGAAGAATGTCATGGCATGAACCAGTGATAATAGAAATCTGCAGGTGCCACACGATATCTTTGTAGCTAATCTGCGATCTCGTCAACTCTTCGTCAAATACGACCAATCGGGATTCTCGAATAAGACCAGTAATCAACTCTATCACTAAATAGACCCATTGTATGATTCCATGAAAATGAGTCATTAAGTATGATGAAATACTCCACGAGGAAGAATCACATGACAGACATACTTGTGTATATGCATAGAGCGTTCACATTATTCTACTTAATGTCACCATCATAATTTAGGAGAATTTCACAAGCACATATATTTCTGAAAAAAGTGCAGCACTCAGTAATAATAGTCTATGTTGTCACATTAAAAACGACGCTAAAACTTAATTCAAAAAAGACAGTCCTACTGTTATTATCACAGACACAGAAATGTTCAGACTTTGTATGATACAAGCAGTTCAATGTGAAATTATCAAGACACCAAGAAACAAAACACATAAATACATTCCTCATCAATTAAACAATTACTCTCAACACAAACACGAATTATATCAAATTCACAGTCATCATGATAACACAGCACATCTACATTCCTGCAAATGCACGAACACTGAACGTGGACATCGTTAGTTGAAATACAAAAGACATCAAGAAGACACAGCATGACAACCAGAGAATATTATTCATTCACTCGAGAGCAGTCGTCACATCAAAAGTAACCGAAGTCAATCGATCCTCGATCCTCGACAGTGAGTAGGCATGTCGACTGCACATAATATCATCAGATATGTCTGCTCGAACACTGACCGACAATACATCGACCGTAACAACACTGTTGATCATTTTGACAGTAGAACCTCTCCGGTAGACATGGGGCGCATGTTCCATTTGTCGGTGAGTCCATTCTGCACTTGGCCAACCAACAGCAGTCTTGTGTATTTGTGCATGGTTCTCCGTAAGCCGAACAGGCTTTGGCGTCAGCTGAAATGTGGAAGATGGAAAGGAGAAATAGACACTGAATTACAGATTGGTTGTGTGTGTGTGTGTGCAGGTGTGTGAGTGAGTGGTGAGTGAGTGATGGAGTTGTACATTTGGTCAATGAGTGAGTGAATGAGTGAGTGATGTGAGTGAGTGAGATGGTGTTGGTTGTGAGTGGATTGAATATAGATTAGGTTTAGAGCGATAACAAGTGTTTGGCTTGCGTGAAGTGACACCGTGATGAGTGGTGAATATGTGAAGAGTTGGTGTGTGATATTCGAGGAAAGGAATAGTGTCACTCACCGAGATTGTGGAGCAGAAGGACGAGGGAGAGTAACACAGCTGACAGCTTTCCAACCATACTCGATGTATGTGCGCTTCTGTGAACTGAGTGAGTTGAATTCGCGTTGACTGTGAGAGTGTGTGTCGCCTTTATATCTACTATTGTCATCGAGTGTGTGGGTGTGTGTGTGGTTGTACGTGACTACTGCACTGCTCATCAGCTCAGCAATAATCCGTGTTTTGTGTAACATTTGATCCTGAGGAATTAGGTCACAGATCGTGATTTCTGCATACTGTGCTCTTTTGTATTATCATGTGAAACCTGAAATATTATCACTTCTGATTTGAGGTTCATATCGGATTTTGAGAGATTACTGAATATAATTTGTGCCTATATGGAACTGAATAGGCTTTTATATCTGTAACGTTCACAAAGCGTGTATGGAATACTTAGTTATTCTTATAGGAATGGGTATTTTACAGGGTTCGCTGAAATTTTTTTTTAAATGACCTCTCAATTGTATTGTCATAGAATTCATCACTTCATATACCGTCTCCTGAGTTTGTTTGCCAGTGCTGTGAACTTGCGTTGAGCATTCATGTGTGGAATTTCATCAGAATGAAATCAGTTCCTTTCGTGATCAGATGATGACATGTCTGGTATTTTCTGTCACATTCAAGTATGCTTGCGACTGACGACAATCGGTGCAAGTGGGATTGCTACAGTGATGATTAGCATCTCAATATCATTTTCATCGACTATCATCGGTCGATCAGTCCTATGTGTTCATATCGAACACCTCGAATGCATGTTGTCATCAGTAGGATTGTTTGATTTCCCAACGAAATGTGCTCATCATGAATAATCGCCATTCGTGTCTGGTCATCTGGGTGTCTTCCTTATCACTCAGAAATACTCAGAGACAGAATTATGTTGCTTCATCTTCACTGGTGATGCACCGGTTTACCAACATGTCGAAAGACTTTTCAACCGGAATCAACCTCCAAAATTCTGTTAATCACACGTCTCATCACTCACAAACTTGTGTTTTGTGTTCGTGCATTCTGATTCTCGGTACATCTGGAAGGCTTGTTCATCACATTGATTAGGATTCTGCTGTATCCGTTTCGCTCACCCGCCTGTTTGACTCACTTCACAATATTCTTCTGTGTTCTAACTGATGGGCTGCCTATCACAGCTTGGCCCTTTTCACTCGATCAGCAATTCCTAAGATCGGTCCATTCAGTATGACTGATTTGATGAAAGGCTGGTGAAACTTCCCTCAACAACTCACCGAACACAATGAAAACGCGCCACCTTTGCTCAATGGCTGTTTTTATGTGGTAGTGTGCTCGACTCAAGGAATTCGGATAATATATTCCTCCCAGTTGGAGAAGCCGGAATTCTGCAGACTGTTCTAAACTACGGGTTGAAATGATTGAGTCATTGTGATAACTAAGGCTGACGAAGTAGACGTCACAGTGATAATGATGCAAATGCATATTTTCATATATCTGAATTGAGGAACACAACACACCAACATATATTTCGACTTCGGATCACGACACATCATCAGTGCATGACTTTCCTCTGTTTCACGTCTTCCAAGATCGTCGTCACACACTTCGATAATCGATGGAAAGCCAACAGAAGAAGAAGAAGAAACATCAAAGATCACTGAGATTATCATGAAAATGACTAACCAACGAACTTCACTAATAATATCAACACAGACTGACATAAAAATGGAGGGGGAATAAGTTCCAAAGCATTCCCAATATAATTGTGTCTACAAAATTGAATGCTTCGAATGTGACACTATTTGCATAAAACAAACATCGTGAGGGCGGAATGAAGATGAGAAGAAATGAACACCGTAGAGCCAAGTCTATTCGACCACTGAGAAATTCAGTTGAACTAGAATGTTTGAAAAGTCATCAGCCATGGGTGTACACGCCACTACGAAATCAGGTCACAAAACTGAAATTCACAATACTGAAATAATAATGAGAAATGTCTGAAATCTCAAAGAGCGTCTCATGTCAGAATCGCTTCATGACGACCGGAATCTCGATTACCTGAATAGCAATGACCGATTTAGATAGAATCTGATCTGGCGACAAAAACCCTCACTCCACCATTAATGAGAGGTCGGAATCCACACAAATGTGATAACCAATTTCATTATGTGAGCACATAATCATTGTATACTTTTATACGCATGTCAAATCCAGAAATCTACGCATAGATTCGTTACTTTAGCCAATGAAAAAATTAGGAAATCGAATAAACATTCCTTCATGTTGAGGTGTGACGAGTATGCTAGCCATACGTGAGCTTGAATTTTGTAAATTCCGGTGTAATATTACCGGAACCTCTTAGCATCATTAGAAATCAAGACGTCCGGAGAAATTGAATCGTTTCGTTTTCCATTCATTGGAAAATGCAGAAGCTTTCATAAGAATCAGTATGCCAATTTAGTGCATATATGAGATCGCGTCATGCAACAAAAGCGTTTTGTCGTGCGTGTTCGGCAGTTTGATGTCAACTCCTTCAGTGCAACTGAAGCCGGAAGTTATTAGCCTGACAATGATCACAGGTGTTCTCGTTCTGTTTCTCGTGTTAAGTGGAATAATCCCATGTCATGTGAGGTGGGGAAGTCAGTGTTTGGATGTCTAAACATGCATCAATGCAAATGGATATGATATGTGCTTAACCTTGACTAACCAGCATAAAAATGGCTTACACAAGTGGTTAATACGTAGGAAATAAAAGAGAATGTGTGTAAATCTTAGTTTGAAGGCAGACTATGCATTGTCGATTCTCAACGTTCTTAAATAAAGCTGACAGGCTGACGCTCAAACATGAACCTGGATTCTGCTTTTCAGTGTTTTGTTTACAGTCACCGATGTAGCGCATTTCGACTTGAAATATGCAATGGTAATAATAAGAGTGATGTGATTTCTCGCTAGATAGTACGTGACGACGTGAGTGGGATATATTCGGAGACGTATTCCTGATTCAGTACCTCCTATACATTCACCACAAAACAGATTTCATTATTGCTAACAGACGGAGTGTAAGTGAGTTATTTCAATGTGAAGAAACCCGGTAATCAGAATACTGAAGTCTAATGTATTGGTAGAAAAGTTCATCTTCATGTGAAGAAGAATACGCCTTGTTTCAGCCAAAATTCCTTGAAATTTGCATGATAGATACTTCCGCCTTAAATTAATGAAGTCCTCTTAAATTGCATCTGCCCTACGTGTGTGAGATAGCGAATTCATACAAAGTTTGTTGCCTAATAACACTAAATTTCAATTATTTTCGATCACACTCCGAATAAAAAATTATTATGAACGATTATCATTTTTATTCCCAAAACACAAGGACCATTACGAGATTACATTCTTCGGCACTTCAATTCGATATGATTACAAAGTCTGTGAACAAATGATTAACATGTAATGTATTCAAATTTTATTCGAAATCCATCGTCTTGTAGACGAATATAAGAAAGCGGATGGGACAAAAAGTATTAAAATGCTCTGATATATCACAAATTCCGTAAGGAAGATAAAACCAGAAATCATAATATTTCAAGGTTCACATGATAATACAAAAGAGCATAGTATGCAGAAATCACGATCTGTGACCTAATTCCTCAGGATCAAATGTTACACAAAACACGGATTATTGCTGAGCTGATGAGCAGTGCAGTAGTCACGTACAACCACACACACACCCACACACTCGATGACAATAGTAGATATAAAGGCGACACACACTCTCACAGTCAACGCGAATTCAACTCACTCAGTTCACAGAAGCGCACATACATCGAGTATGGTTGGAAAGCTGTCAGCTGTGTTACTCTCCCTCGTCCTTCTGCTCCACAATCTCGGTGAGTGACACTATTCCTTTCCTCGAATATCACACACCAACTCTTCACATATTCACCACTCATCACGGTGTCACTTCACGCAAGCCAAACACTTGTTATCGCTCTAAACCTAATCTATATTCAATCCACTCACAACCAACACCATCTCACTCACTCACTCATTCACTCACTCATTCACTCACTCATTGACCAAATGTACAACTCCATCACTCACTCACCACTCACTCACACACCTGCACACACACACACACAACCAATCTGTAATTCAGTGTCTATTTCTCCTTTCCATCTTCCACATTTCAGCTGACGCCAAAGCCTGTTCGGCTTACGGAGAACCATGCACAAATACACAAGACTGCTGTTGGTTGGCCAAGTGCAGAATGGACTCACCGACAAATGGAACATGCGCCCCATGTCTACCGGAGAGGTTCTACTGTCAAAATGATCAACAGTGTTGTTACGGTCGATGTATTGTCGGTCAGTGTTCGAGCAGACATATCTGATGATATTATGTGCAGTCGACATGCCTACTCACTGTCGAGGATCGAGGATCGATTGACTTCGGTTACTTTTGATGTGACGACTGCTCTCGAGTGAATGAATAATATTCTCTGGTTGTCATGCTGTGTCTTCTTGATGTCTTTTGTATTTCAACTAACGATGTCCACGTTCAGTGTTCGTGCATTTGCAGGAATGTAGATGTGCTGTGTTATCATGATGACTGTGAGTGTGTGATAATTAATGTTGGTTTTTATAGTTATGTTTTGATTGAAGATGAATGTGTGGTTGTTTTATTTTCGCCATCCGAATGTTTGTGTGTTTGGTAACAGTATTATTGAATTGCGTTTTAATATTCGTGGGCCCGTCAGTACTGCTCTGATGATACTCTGCATATTAGGTTTATTAACATTGTCCTAGGAGGACACAATATGATGGCATAATGGAAAGACTGAAAATTCTATCTAATTATATCACGCAATTTTTGATTGACTAAACGTCAGGTAATATTCTTTCTATTGTTTCGCAATGTAATGGTGATGAAATATCACTCCCTAGATCATCGACATCACTGAGTATGTGCTCATCGTTTCTCACTCACCTTCATCAACGTTTGTGTCTGCCTGATTTACATGCTACGGGAGAGAGATCACTCTTGTGTGTGTGTGTGATGATGAAATCATTCTAGGTGAGGATCGTGACATTAGACACAGCCTTCTGAATACGTTGAACGCAAATACTCGTATATCTGTAATGTGATTTGTTTTGGTGATATGAATCATGGTAATGGCGAACTCATCTACATTGACTTATATTTGAAATACGTGGATTATTGGAGCGCATTACTTCAATAATTCGTGGATGTCGATTGGTCGTATTGGACTGATGGTTGACTAAATCTCATGATGAACACACAGGGATGGTGAGGCCTTTAGCTAGTTTATTTCAACTCTGGAGTATTCATGGTATCCATCATCTCATCAAAGCATGTCTGTGCGACGAAATTGCTGAGACTAGAATAAATGAGAAGGCGGTTGTGTTCAACCGATGATGTATGCGCTCCATGCTGCTTGTTACCTGGCAGAATGTGTTAAATATGTAGTATTGAGGTCAGGCGTAGTGAATCGAGTGGGGAATTGTTGAGTTGTTGTTGGTAACGACGGAGATATCTAGCACACCATTGGACCGAACACCTTCCTCGTAACAGTAACAACCAAAATTTCAATTCACCTCGATCAACTAGACACCTTATATTTAACCTGGTAACCACTAGTTTTCTTCAAAATCTGCAGTGTATTTTGAAATGTAGGAATACAGCCATTGTATGCATAGTTACACGACTGCGCCTTTCAGCAGTATGTGACCGTACAGCCAGTTACAAAAACAAATCTACCGTTTTGGTGCAGAAAACGAACATGCAATTTCATTGTTTATTGTGGCCGTATTTATAGTGATCACAGAAGCAATCCACTGGTATTGGTTTAGTACACTCTTCGATTAACTAATGATTGCAAATTCTTTATAAAAAGATATTTGAATTTTGAACATAAGGATGAATGAAAACGTGTTGATGGGAGTCGGGTTAGTACAGTGGTGATTCCTTTCCACAATTCATGACATAAAAGTGTATTAACGCTCTTCACTGTTGAAGGTTAAGAATAAAAACAATACAGGAAGACAACCAACAGAGCTGTGAACCAGATGAAATATGGGCATTGAGACTCCGTATATGTAGGAGACACTATCAGAGAGGTAAAATCTAATCGAGAAGGAACATAAAACAATGGCCAACTGTGGTTCAGAAGACATCTGCAGACTTAAACAAGCTTGAAAACAGATAGTTGTTATCACTGGACACGTCAGAGACTGCAATCAAGAGAGATGTCAACGAGAGACAAAGGCGCTAAATGAACATATTGCTTCGTGAAAATAAGGGCCTTCAATATTTCCTATTATATGCATCTAAGACTATGTTTTCACTACCGAACTCTATGTCAATTTCATATATCCTCCCTGAAGAACCGTGTGTCATCAAATTGTCCCGAATGCCTTGCTCAGAAGCATTATACCACTCAGAATAATTAAGTCTTCTTATTGATGATGATGATGTGTTTCTCAATCATAAGTAGTCAGTAGGAGAATCAGACGATGGTGATTTTTCAGCGACAGAGATATTTTGTTAGGCGTTAAACAAGTCGACTACCCATAAAGCATTAATATGGAAAATGAAACACCATGATAGTATGCTAAATGAAAACATTGTGTGTGACTGTATCAATGAAAAGTCTTTCCTCTGCACTCTTCACTCCTTTCATAACCCAGAAACTGCAGTTTTAAGAATGAAGATTCTCTGGAGTGAATTTAACGTAAACGTGGCCTGGTGGTTGATTAATATAACTACCGAAGATTCCTTGATAATGCACATCACTGAATAATCTTCGGATAATTGTAACCTCCTTATTATCTCAGTGTTGAGAACACACTGTTCTGGCTTCTGCAACCTAGAACTACTTAACTGCACTAATAGCTCAAGGGTAAAATACTCAAAACTGTGTATACTAACCTGCTGATATACGCTTCACATAACCCTTTGTCAAGTTGATTCCCATTTGCACTCAGAAGAGTTTCAACATGTCAACATGCGAAATAGAGCAAGGGTTCGCGGTAATCTATCTGGAGGAGAACAAGTGTATTTTCTAACGGCAGTTAAATTAATGGCCAACAAAATCGGAAGACCTGGTGTCTGCATACAGAGGAAACATGTTCAGCCCGTTTGTGTATATCGCCCTACAACAGTGTAAACCCATTCGCCATAGGCATAAACACTAAACACTTCAAATCACTCTTTGATATTTACTCTCCATTCTTAGGTTCAATGGTGAACACTCATTTTAGACATTTATACACTTCGTGATCTTTGTTGTCATTTTTATTACAAAGTGTTCACCAGATGCTTTCCAATCCTTTCACCATATATATGACGACCCACTTGCTCCATTCTATTCGATGTACCACTACCGAAATTCCTTCAACAGACGTATTCATTTTATGTTGAAATCACACCACAGTTATCATTTCATCTTCAATAATAGTGTCATGTGTCACCCAAAAACTAACGTCTAGTCAACTGATATGCCACTTCTATCTATGTAGTATAAATCTCCTCTCACACAAAACTGACGATGCTCAACTTTAACACCTGTACTTCACGTGATTATGTAAACACAAAGACAATCATTATTGAAAGATTTTTATTTCATTTGATCTCATGCTCACATTCACCATACATATTCCAAATAATAGTGAAAACTAGCCGACCACTGGTCAATCTAGTCCGTGTTCCAGAACAGAATTTCTGATATAATCGCCTTCCCTGGTTATAGAATGGTGAAATTAGTCGATTAACAATGCTAGGGCGGTTAGATGAATTTGTTGAGAACGATTATTTCCTCTGATTATTCTCATACGAAACAATAAAAGTACTAATGCTCTGAGTAGAACAAGGCGGAAGCAAAATAATGAGACATGGGAATACGAGATGACTACATCCCTGATCAGAGTAGGCTGGGCCAGGATAAGCAACGCGGATGAAGAGACTTCTTCAGTAACCACAGATGAAGTTCATTCTGATTTATCTCTGTGGCGTGATCTATGGCTTGGAGACGTATTCGCGGTTACTTTGCCCTCACCAGCCATTTGTATTCCAACATTCGTGAATCAATGACTGTTGAGCTTGAAGCATTTTAGCGATATGAACCGTTCTATTTATGCTTTGAGTATATTCAAATAACTTTGCATACTAGTGAATCAAAATGTCTTCTCTTTCTGTTAGGAGTCGTTTGAAATCACCACCATCAACAAGTGTGGTCTGTTCACAAGACCGGAGTGATTTCTATGCGGCGGGAAAATAATACTATCACGTTCAATACCTCACCGACCTGGTAAAACATGGAATCATATACTCACTTGACGACTACTCACACAATTCGAGGTGAAAATCCACTACATTGCCCATTGGAGACCGAAAATATTCACATAACAATATGTGGTCTGTTCAACACCACGATTGTCAGTCACGAAATCAGGCGAAGTTTGTATGACCCCGGACAACAGAGAATTGATGTGGTTTGAAGTGAGTCGGCTACTCGGGCTGAGTCAAACCTGGTACACCATTATCGAGGTCGATTTCGATAAAAGGAATTTAGTCTGATTGTTTAGATCACTTCGATTCGACTAGGAAGAACTACCAGGTGATATTGTGTTCACCTGTCTACTAAGTACTGGATGAGTATTCAGCGTTAGACTATGGGAATCCATTAGCCAGTTCAAGTCTCCACAGTTCATGAAGTGCACATGAAGGTGTGGAGTACTCATGGAAATCATGATAAAAGGGAATGAATGAGGATTCAGTGAATGTAGCAGGTCCCAACAATTGAAAAAAATGTGTGCGATGGAAACATTTGTGAACCGTATCAACAGCAGTTTACAGACATTGATTCTAATATTTCCGATGACAGCAACAGCCCAGTTAAGACCTCCCTACTTGGTTCAGATGGACAGCCAATTTTCCATCTATTGCTTTGACCATTGCTGAGTCATTATACACACAAACCTAATTAGCCAATCATTCCTGGTTGAGCAAGTTGGTTTCTCCGAACGTGTAATCGCACCTCACTCGTTATCAACAGAAACCTAAGTACTTATTTCGTAGACTACACAACGCCCACATACACACACGCAAAATCCACCATACTCATACTGAATTAACACAGTATACGATATAACAAGCGAGAGTGAAAACAAACATCCGTGGTCAAAGACAGTCCACCTCTTCATGCATTCTGATTTCAGTGGTGATGTCGAACAGACATGTCTTCACAGGGTGAAGAATGTCATGGCATGAACCAGTGATAATAGAAATCTGCAGGTGTCACACGATAAATTTGTAGCTAACCTGCGATCTCGTCAACTCTTCGTCAAATACGACCAATCGGGATTCTCGAATAAGACCAGTAATCAACTCTATCACTAAATAGACCCATTGTATGATTCCATGAAAATGAGTCATTAAGTATGATGAAATACTCCACGAGGAAGAATCACATGACAGACATACTTGTGTATATGCATAGAGCGTTCACATTATTCTACTTAATGTCACCATCATAATTTAGGAGAATTTCACAAGCACATATATTTCTGAAAAAAAGTGCAGCACTCAATAATAATAGTCTATGTGGTCACATTAAAAACGACGCTAAAACTTAATTCAAAAAAGACAGTCCTACTGTTATTATCACAGACACAGAAATGTTCAGACTTTGAATGATACAAGCAGTTCAATGTGAAATTATCAAGACACAGAGAAACAAAACACATAAATACATTCCTCATCAATTAAATAATTACTATCAACACAAACAAAACTTATTTCAAATTCACAGTCATCATGATAACACAGCACATCTACATTCCTGCAAATGCACGAACACTGAACGTGGACATCGTTAGTTGAAATACAAAAGACATCAAGAAGACACAGCATGACAACCAGAGAATATTATTAATTCACTCGAGAGCAGTCGTCACATCAAAAGTAACCGAAGTCAATCGATCCTCGATCCTCGACAGTGAGTAGGCATGTCGACTGCACATAATATCATCAGATATGTCTGCTCGAACACTGACCGACAATACATCGACCGTAACAACACTGTTGATCATTTTGACAGTAGAACCTCTCCGGTAGACATGGGGCGCATGTTCCATTTGTCGGTGAGTCCATTCTGCACTTGGCCAACCAACAGCAGTCTTGTGTATTTGTGCATGGTTCTCCGTAAGCCGAACAGGCTTTGGCGTCAGCTGAAATGTGGAAGATGGAAAGGAGAGATAGACACTGAATTACAGATTGGTTGTGTGTGTGTGTGTGCAGGTGTGTGAGTGAGTGAGTGAGTGAGTGATGGAGTTGTACATTTAGTCAATGAGTGAGTGAGTGAGATGGTGTTGGTTGTGAGTGGATTGAATATAGATTAGGTTTAGAGCGATAACAAGTGTTTGGCTTGCGTGAAGTGACACCGTGATGAGTGGTGAATATGTGAAGAGTTGGTGTGTGATATTCGAGGAAAGGAATAGTGTCACTCACCGAGATTGTGGAGCAGAAGGACGAGGGAGAGTAACACAGCTGACAGCTTTCCAACCATACTCGATGTATGTACGCTTCTGTGAACTGAGTGAGTTGAATTCGCGTTGACTGTGAGAGTGTGTGTCGCCTTTATATCTACTATTGTCATCGAGTGTGTGGGTGTGTGTGTGGTTGTACGTGACTACTGCACTGCTCATCAGCTCAGCAATAATCCGTGTTTTGTGTAACATTTGATCCTGAGGAATTAGGTCACAGATCGTGATTTCTGCATACTGTGCTCTTTTGTATTATCATGTGAAACCTGAAATATTATCACTTCTGATTTGAGGTTCATATCGGATTTTGAGAGATTACTGAATATAATTTGTGCCTATATGGAACTGAATAGGCTTTTATATCTGTAACGTTCACAAAGCGTGTATGGAATACTTAGTTATTCTTATAGGAATGGGTATTTTACAGGGTTCGCTGAAATTTTTTTTTAAATGACCTCTCAATTGTATTGTCATAGAATTCATCACTTCATATACCGTCTCCTGAGTTTGTTTGCCAGTGCTGTGAACTTGCGTTGAGCATTCATGTGTGGAATTTCATCAGAATGAAATCAGTTCCTTTCGTGATCAGATGATGACATGTCTGGTATTTTCTGTCACATTCAAGTATGCTTGCGACTGACGACAATCGGTGCAAGTGGGATTGCTACAGTGATGATTAGCATCTCAATATCATTTTCATCGACTATCATCGGTCGATCAGTCCTATGTGTTAATATCGAACACCTCGAATGCATGTTGTCATCAGTAGAATTGTTTGATTTCCCCACGAAATGTGCTCATCATGAATAATCGCCATTCGTGTCTGGTGATCTGGGTGTCTTCCTTATCACTCAGAAATACTCAGAGACAGAATTATGTTGCTTCATCTTCACTGGTGATGCACCGGTTTACCAACATGTCGAAAGACTTTTCAACTGGAATCAACTCTCCATAATTCTGTTAATAATACGTCTCATCACTCACAAACTTGTGTTTTGTGTTCGTGCATTCTGATTCTCGGTACATCTGGAAGGCTTGTTCATCACATTGATTAGGATTCTGCTGTATCCGTTTCGCTCACCCGCCTGTTTGACTCACTTCACAATATTCTTCTGTGTTCTAACTGATGGGCTGCCTATCACAGCTTGGCCCTTTTCACTCGATCAGCAATTCCTAAGATCGGTCCATTCAGTATGACTGATTTGATGAAAGGCTGGTGAAACTTCCCTCAACAACTCACCGAACACAATGAAAACGCGCCACCTTTGCTCAATGGCTGTTTTTATGTGGTAGTGTGCTCGACTCAAGGAATTCGGATAATATATTCCTCCCAGTTGGAGAAGCCGGAATTCTGCAGACTGTTCTAAACTACGGGTTGAAATGATTGAGTCATTGTGATAACTAAGGCTGACGAAGTAGACGTCACAGTGATAATGATGCAAATGCATATTTTCATATATCTGAATTGAGGAACACAACACACCAACATATATTTCGACTTCGGATCACGACACATCATCAGTGCATGACTTTCCTCTGTTTCAAGTCTTCCAAGATCGTCGTCACACACTCCGATAATCGATGGAAAGCCAACAGAAGAAGAAGAAGAAGAAACATCAAAGATCACTGAGATTATCATGAAAATGACTAACCAACGAACTTCACTAATAATATCAACACAGACTGACATAAAAATGGAGGGGGAATAAGTTCCAAAGCATTCCCAATATAATTGTGTCTACAAAATTGAATGCTTCGAATGTGACACTATTTGCATAAAACAAACATCGTGAGGGCGGAATGAAGATGAGAAGAAATGAACACCGTAGAGCCAAGTCTATTCGACCACTGAGAAATTCAGTTGAACTAGAATGTTTGAAAAGTCATCAGCCATGGGTGTACACGCCACTACGAAATCAGGTCACAAAACTGAAATTCACAATACTGAAATAATAATGAGAAATGTCTGAAATCTCAAAGAGCGTCTCATGTCAGAATCGCTTCATGACGATCGGAATCTCGACTACCTGAATAGCAATGACCGATTTAGATAGAATCTGATCTGGCGACAAAAACCCTCACTCCACCACTAATGAGAGGTCAGAATCCACACAAATGTGATAACCAATTTCATTATGTGAGCACATAATCATTGTATACTTTTATACGCATGTCAAATCCAGAAATCTACGCATAGATTCGTTACTTTAGCCAATGAAAAAATTAGGAAATCGAATAAACATTCCTTCATGTTGAGGTGTGACGAGTATGCTAGCCATATGTGAGCTTGAATTTTGTAAATTCCGGTGTAATATTACCGGAACCTCTTAGCATCATTAGAAATCAAGACGTCCGGAGAAATTGAATCGTTTCGTTTTCCATTCATTGGAAAATGCAGAAGCTTTCATAAGAATCAGTATGCCAATTTAGTGCATATATGAGATCGCGTCATGCAACAAAAGTGTTTTGTCGTGCGTGTTCGGCAGTTTGATGTCAACTCCTTCAGTGCAACTGAAGCCGGAAGTTATTAGCCTGACAATGATCACAGGTGTTCTCGTTCTGTTTCTCGTGTTAAGTGGAATAATCCCATGTCATGTGAGGTGGGGAAGTCAGTGTTTGGATGTCTAAACATGCATCAATGCAAATGGATATGATATGTGCTTAACCTTGACTAACCAGCATAAAAATGGCTTACACAAGTGGTTAATACGTAGGAAATAAAAGAGAATGTGTGTAAATCTTAGTTTGAAGGCAGACTATGCATTGTCGATTCTCAACGTTCTTAAATAAAGCTGACAGGCTGACGCTCAAACATGAACCTGGATTCTGCTTTTCAGTGTTTTGTTTACAGTCACCGATGTAGCGCATTTCGATTTGAAATATGCAATGGTAATAATAAGAGTGATGTGATTTCTCGCTAGATAGTACGTGACGACGTGAGTGGGATATATTCGGAGACGTACTCGTGATTCAGTACCTCCTATACATTCACCACAAAACAGATTTCATTATTGCTAACAGACGGAGTGTAAGTGAGTTATTTCAATGTGAAGAAACCCGGTAATCAGAATACTGAAGTCTAATGTATTGGTAGAAAAGCACATCTTCATGTGAAGAAGAATACGCCTTGTTTCAGACAGAATTCCTTGAAATTTGCATGATAGATACTTCCGCCTTAAATTACTGAAGTCCTCTTAAATTGCATCTGCCCTACGTGTGTGAGATAGCGAATTCATACAAAGTTTGTTGCCTAATAACACTAAATTTCAATTATTTTCGATCACACTCCGAATAAAAAATTATTATGAACGATTATCATTTTTATTCCCGAAACACAAGGACCATTACGAGATTACATTCTTCGGCACTTCAATTCGATATGATTACAAAGTCTGTGAACAAATGATTAACATGTAATGTATTCAAATTTTATTCGAAATCCATCGTCTTGTAGACGAATATAAGAAAGCGGATTGGACAAAAAGTATTAAAATGCTCTGATATATCACAAATTCCGTAAGGAAGATAAAACCAGAAATCATAATATTTCAAGGTTCACATGATAATACAAAAGAGCACAGTATGCAGAAATCACGATCTGTGACCTAATTCCTCAGGATCAAATGTTACACAAAACACGGATTATTGCTGAGCTGATGAGCAGTGCAGTAGTCACGTACAACCACACACACACCCACTGACTCGATGACAATAGTAGATATAAAGGCGACACACACTCTCACAGTCAACGCGAATTCAACTCACTCAGTTCACTGAAGCGTACATACATCGAGTATGGTTGGAAAGCTGTCAGCTGTGTTACTCTCCCTCGTCCTTCTGCTCCACAATCTCGGTGAGTGACACTATTCCTTTCCTCGAATATCACACACCAACTCTTCACATATTCACCACTCATCACGGTGTCACTTCACGCAAGCCAAACACTTGTTATCGCTCTAAACCTAATCTATATTCAATCCACTCACAACCAACACCATCTCACTCACTCACTCATTGACTAAATGTACAACTCCATCACTCACTCACTCACTCACTCACACACCTGCACACACACACACACACAACCAATCTGTAATTCAGTGTCTATCTCTCCTTTCCATCTTCCACATTTCAGCTGACGCCAAAGCCTGTTCGGCTTACGGAGAACCATGCACAAATACACAAGACTGCTGTTGGTTGGCCAAGTGCAGAATGGACTCACCGACAAATGGAACATGCGCCCCATGTCTACCGGAGAGGTTCTACTGTCAAAATGATCAACAGTGTTGTTACGGTCGATGTATTGTCGGTCAGTGTTCGAGCAGACATATCTGATGATATTATGTGCAGTCGACATGCCTACTCACTGTCGAGGATCGAGGATCGATTGACTTCGGTTACTTTTGATGTGACGACTGCTCTCGAGTGAATGAATAATATTCTCTGGTTGTCATGCTGTGTCTTCTTGATGTCTTTTGTATTTCAACTAACGATGTCCACGTTCAGTGTTCGTGCATTTGCAGGAATGTAGATGTGCTGTGTTATCATGATGACTGTGAGTGTGTGATAAGTAGTAATGGTTCTGATAGTAAGTATCTGATGGAAGATGAATATGTGTGGGCATTATATTTTCGATATCCGAATTTGTGTGTTTGGTCACAGTAGTATCACATTCAGTGTTAATATTCGTGGGCCCGTCAGTACTTCTGTGATGATTCTCTTCATATTAGTGTTGCGAACTGATGCGTAGGAGGACATTGTTTGACGGGATGATCGATAGACTGATTTTATCATTGACTACACCCCATGTAATAATAAGCTATAGTTTAAAGACAAAGATTATTCCAGCGCAGTACTTCAATAATTTGTGGATCTCTACTTGTCGTATTGGACTGATTGTTGACAAAATCTCATGATGGTCACACAGGGATCGACAGGCATTCGCTAGTTTCTTTCAACTCTGAAACAGTCATGGTATCCACCATCGCATCAAAGCATGTCTGTGTGACGCAACTGCTGAGGTTGTAATGAATTAGAAGGCGGTTGTCTTCGACCTATGATGTTTGCGTTCTATGCTGGTTGTTATGTGACACATTATGTTAAATATGAAATATTAAGTGAGTGTGCAGTTGTTAATTAGTTGTTGGTAACGACGGAGACGTCTGTGTTATGTACTCACCAAATTACTGTTATGTACTGCTGAGCAGTTAATTGTCTTGACGCGTAAAGGAGAATATCAGAATGCCACCGCGTTCACGAAGATATGTGTATTTTCCAACAAGGGAAATTGACTGTCACACAAGTGTATGAGTGAAAAAGTACGTAGTGTACGAAAGGTGTGAACAGGTGGTATAAAAGTGTACAATACAAAAGCGTATATGAAAATGACTACTGTAAATGAACCAATAAGGTAGACATCTTACCGTCATTGGATTCTGATTGGGTGAAATGTCATGTGACGAAAAAGTCATACATTGTTTATTTAGTTAATGGACAGATAAAGCAGACAGTTGTTTTCCCTGGACACCAGAGAGACTGGAAACAAGAGAGATGTCGACGAGAGACAAAGGCGCTAAATGAACATATTGCTTCGTGAAAATAAGGGCCTTCAATATTTCCTATTATATGCATCTAAGACTATGTTTTCACTACCGAACTCTATGTCAATTTCATATATCCTCCTCTGAAGAACCTGTGTGTCATCAAAATGTTCCGAATGTCTTGCTCAGAAGCATTACACCACTCAGAATAATTAAGTCTTCTTATTGATAATGATCAATAATTAGTCAGTAGGAGAATCAGATGGTGGTGATTATTCAGTCGAATACCCATAATGCATGAATATTTTCAAAACAACATGGTAATGGTTACGTAAAACAAAATACTTCTCATGTCAGTCAGTCAGTCAGTCAGTCAGTGGTATACACTTTTACGCATTTATGACTGCTGTCGACCAGATCAGTTATTGCGATGTAAATAACTGCAGCCTTTGAAGGAAAACGGAACACGATGATGGGATGTTAATGACAACATTGTGTATGACCGTTTCAGTGAAAAGTCTTTCCACTGCACTCCTTAGACGTCATGTTATTACTTCACCGAGCTCATCATCATGAAACTGCAATTCTAAGAATGAAGATTCTCTGGAGTGGATTTAACGTGAACGTGGCCTGGTGGTTGATTAATATAATTACCGAAGATTCCTTGTTAATGCACATCACTGAATAATCCTCGGGTAATTGTAACCTCCTTATTATCACAGTGGTGAGAACAGACTGTTCTGGCTTTGTCAACCTAAAACTACTAAGCTGGACTTATATCTCAAGAGTAAAGTAGTCAAAACTGTATATACTGACCTCCTCATAAATGTTTCATATAACCCCTTGATATGGTGATTCTCAATTGCACTCATAAGGAATTAGGCCTAGCGTTTGTGTGAACTAGAGCGAAGGTTCTCGATAATTTATCTACAGGAGCAGAAGTGTATATTTTACCGGCAGATGAATTGGCAACCATCAAAATCGTTAGACCTAGTGTCTATATACAGAGAAAACATGATCAGCCATTTTGTGTATATCGATCTACACCAGTGTCAACAAATCCTTCATTAGCACTAGCACTAAACACTCCAAATCTCTTTGCAATTATTAGTTTGTAGGGATTTCGTTGATTGGTTACAGGACTAAGATTAGGACGAAACAGCTGTCCAGTACTCCCAGGTTTTCCAATAATTCTCTAACCAACGTCAGCAAATGATGAAATCCTGTAATCAATCAAACAAATTCCTACAAACCAATACTTGAATAGCAATGAGATGCTCGCTGGCGACTGGCTCAATTCGGGTAGGTAGTTACCTGGGGTTCCAGTGGGAAGTCATGACCAGTAGGGTGCAGCAGGTCGGATGTGAGGACAAATACTCGCCAGAGACATTGGTTAGCGGTTGCGCTATATCGTGAATTGGCAGAAGTTAGAATTCATGGGCCATTGGATTGGGTCCCTGTGGCTAGAATGTCCTGGGTTCGAACTCCACTGGGGTGAGTGCGTACTGATGAAGAGTCCCAGACTAGTACAAAGCAGCCGTCCAGTACTCCCTGTAGGCTTTCCAATGGTTCTCTTACCAATGTCAGCTCATGAAGAAATATTCTAACCTCAAATCACTCTTCCCTATTTACTCACGTTCCTGTCTTAGATTCATTGACTCAATTCAGACGTTTATATACACCGTGATTTTGGTTGTTATTTCTGTTACGTCGTGTTCACCTAATGCTTTCCAATCCTTTCACCATATATATGACGACCCACTTGCTCCATTTTATTCGATGTACCACTACCGATAGTCCTTCAAAACAAGTATTCATTTTGTGTTGAAATCACACCACAGTTATCATTTCATCTTCAATAATAGTGTCAAGAGTCACCCAAGAACTAGCGTCTATGACATCCGATATGGCGCTTCTATCTATGTCTATCTATCTATCAATTTATTATTATTATTATTATCTATGTAGTAAAAATCTCCTCTCACACAAAACTGACGATGCTCAACTTTAACACCTGTACTTCACGTGATTATGTAAACACAAAGACAATCATTATTGAAAGATTTTATTTCATTTGATCTCATGCTCACATTCACCATGCATATTCCAAATAATAGTGAAAACTAGCCGACCACTGGTCAATCTAGTCCGTGTTCCAGAACAGAATTTCTGATATAATCCGGATTCCCCTTTGTTGGTTATGTATGGTGAAATTGGTCGATTGCTAATGGTAGGGCATGCAGATGAATTTGACGATAACAACTATTTCCTCTGATTATTCATGTACGAAACAATATAAATATATGAGTGATGTGAAATGGACAAGAAGGAGTGAATGAGCATAATGAGACATGGAAATATCAGATGATTGGACCTCTGGTCAGCGTACTATGGGCCAAGGTGAATGATGCGGATGAAGATACTTCTTCAGTAACCACAGATGAAGTTCATTCTGATTTATCTCTGTGGCGTGATCTATGGCTTGGAGACGTATTTTGGTTACTGTGCCCTCACTGGATATTTGTATTCCAACATTTATGAACCAATGACTGTTGAGCTTGAAGCATTTTAGCGATATGAACCGTTCTATTTATGCTATGAGTACATTCAAATTACTATGCATACAAGTGAATCAAACTGTCTGCTGTTTGTGTTGAGAGTCGTTTGAAATCACCACCATCAACAAGTGTGGTCTGTTTACGAGACCGGAGTGATTTCTATGCGGCGGGTTCAAAACATCACCGACTACTCACATAATTCGAGGTGAAAATCCACGATTTTATTATTATTATTGCTCCCTTGGGTTCCTAGTGGAACATAGGGCTTCAACTGCACGTCTCCATTTTCTTCTGTCTTCTGCTGTACTTTTCGCCTGCATCCATGTTAATCCATATTCTTTCAACTCCTCTTCACACGATCTCCTCCATGTCACCCTTGGACGTCCCACACGCCGCTTCCCTTCCGGCCTGGTTCCACTTGAGAAATGGCCTGACGCGCGCGAGTTGTCACCCAGAAGTCTCCTCAGCGAGTGTCCGATCCATCTCCACTTTCTCCTGCATATTTGTTGGACGACTGATTCTTGCCTGTTAATTTGTTCCCATATATCCTTGTTGGTGATTCTTTCTGACCCGGCCATCTTATCTTCAGTATAGAGCCAGCGAAGACAATTGTTAATAAAATCTTCAGCCTTTTGGAAATATTCTTTGTAACCCGCCAAGTTTCTGATCCGTATAGAAGAACTGACTTTACGTTTATTGATATAAGTATAAAACTCGGGTACTGTGGTAGAGTATAATTCCATTATAGATGAGATTTTATTTTGAGAAATCGCACAGTGTTTACAGTTATATGAACTGATGACGTTTCGAGCACAAACTATTGCTCATAATCATATCAAGTTGACTTTACGTTTCTATTGAAAATCCGAATTTTGTTGGTGATGCTGGCTGAGTGACGACGATTTCCAGATTGATTTCAGGCTGATGAATGTGTTTCTCGCCTTCCCGATTCTCGATTTGACATCCTCGTCCGCTCCTCCTGTAGTTGAGACAGAGCTCCCTAGATAAGTGAATGAAGTAACCTCTTTCAAATCCCTCCCGTTGATGGTGATTGACGTTAGATGCTGTTGCTGTTGTTGGTTGGTTATTTTCATAACCTCCGTCTTGTATATGTTTACCTGGAGTCCTGTCTTCGCCGGCTGCTTCTTCGACCAGTTTATCGGTTTTCGCTTGTAAGTCTTCGATTGTGTGTGACATCAAACATAAATCATCCACGCGCGAACTCGAGGTTTTCTAGATTCTTCACGTTGGTCCAGGATATCCCTGTCTTCTCGTTTCCCACTCACTGTCTGACGCATAATCCAGTCCACCACAATTAGAAATATCATTGGTGATAGTAAGCACCCTTGTCTGACTCCTGTGTTTACTCCAAACGCCTGGCTGAGTCTTCCGTTGTGGATCACTTGGCAGATGCCGTTGTCGTACAGCTGTTGAATAAGGTTGATGAGTATTCAGGGTACGCCATAGTACTCGAGTAATTTCCAAATTACTTCACGATCAACGCTGTCGAAGGCCTTCTCAAAGTCTATAAAGTTGAGGTAGAGGTTTGATCGCCATTCCATGCTTTGTTCGATGATGATGCGTAGAGTTGCAATTTGGTCAGTACATGATTTGCCTTTCCTGAATCCAGCTTGTTCTGGTCGGAGTTCTGTCTCCAGTGCGTCCTTTAATCTCTCCAGGATGATGTGACTCAGGATTTTACTTGGCGTCGATAGGAGCATGATTGCTCGCCAGTTCTTGCAGAGTGGGGCCTAAGTCGCCCTTCTTTGGTAGTCTCACGAGGTAACCTTTCCTCCAGTCAGTAGGCACCTTTCCCTTCTTCCAGACCTTTTGCAATAATGGAGTCAGCATGTCTGCTATCGTCTCTGAGTCTGCTTTCAGTGCTTCATGGGGTATTCTATCTGGTCCAGCTGTTTTTCCAGCTTTCAAAAGTTTGATTTCGTTCAAGACTTCAGCTCTCGTCGGAGGATTGGTGTCAACTTGCAGTTGTGTGCGCGCTGTTGTTGCTATTTCTGGACGGGTTGCAGGTGATGGTCGGTTCAAGAGTCCTTTGAAGTGATCCGCCAATTGTTTAATCTGCCTTTCTTCCCTGGTAATTGGGTTCCTTTGGCTGTCTTTTATAGCTTTCGCTTGTGTTGATCTCTTCCCGGATAGAGATTTGGTTATCTGATATAGTGTACTCAGGTCCCTTTTACCTGCTGCCTTCTCAGCTTCAGTAGCTAGATTGTCGTAGAATCGTCTTTTGTCCTTCCTAGCACTTTTCTTCACTTCTTTGTCCAGTGCTTTGTAAGTTGAGCTCATCGTCTCCTTCTCCTGTCCGTCCTTGCATTGAATCATTTTCTCTTTCGCCATTCTCCTCTCTTCTATTAATTTCCAAGTGTCCGTTGAGAGCAATTCCTTGTCTTGTCTCTTCTTTCTTAATAGAACCGTTGAACACGTTTCGTTGAGAATCGCCTTCAGAGACTTCCAATGTTCTTCCACGCATGATTCTTCAGTGCTGTGGCGTGGTGTTTCCTGCTTTGCTCTGACAGTTGCAGTGAAAGTGTCTTTTGTGGTTGTGTCCTTCAGTAATTGAGTGTTGAACTTGCATTGTGGCCTATCCCCAGCTATCCTCGAGGCTTTTATTTTCACCTTGAAAGTCCCTCCTACTAGATAGTGGTCTGAACCCACATCTGCTCCTCTCCTTGACCTTGTTTCCAGTAGGCTCTGTCTCCACTTTCTTGAGATTGAGATGAAGTTTATTTGGTTCTTGGTGTTTCCATCTGGTGAAATCCATGTCGTCTTGTGTATATCCCTGTGTTTCAACACACTACCGCCAATCACCAAATCATTGAAGGCGCAGAAGTCTGAGAAGAGTTCACCATTGTGGTTCATTTCACCGAGGGCCTCAAGACCCATGGTGAGTTCTCTTCCTGTGTTGTCTCCTCCCAGTTTCACATTCATGTCGCCCATCAGGATTTCGATATCGCTATTTGGGACGTTGTCCATTATTGCTTGTATTTGTCTGTAGAACGCCTTCTTCTTCTCTTGTTCTGAGACGTTTGTAGGCGCATAACATTGAATAACTGTAACTTTCCATCCTTTTGAGTTGAACCTGGATGTCATTATCCTGGGGGAGATTGGTTCCCACTGCATGAGAGTTTTGGTTGCTGTTGGTGATATCATGATGGCCACTCCCTCGGTGTGATCATGGTTGTCCTCTGGGTGGCCGGAGATTACTGTCTCTCCAGTAGGCAGTTGGCACCTTCCAGTTCAGATCCATCTGCTTTCGCAGATTCCCAACACTTCTATTCTGTACCTTCTCATTTCAGCGTCTATGTGGGCAGCCTTTCCAGTTTCGTACATTGTGCGAACATTCCAGGTACCCATCCCTACTTTTGCTTTCATCGAAAGAAGGCACATCGGCTGACTGGCTTCCCGAAGGCTTTCACCAGCTTGCGTCATTTCGCTTCCCCGATTCCAGCGAAAAGTAAGGCTATTGCTTATGTTTTTAGAATTTGTAATATATATTTATTCGTTGAAGTTTCTGGAGTGAAAATCCACCACGCTGCCCCCTATAGAACGAAGGTGTTCACATCACAATATGTAGTGTGGTCAACATCACGCTTGTCTGTCACAAAAGTAGATGAAGTTTGTATGACCGCGAACAACAGAGAATTGATGTGGTTTGAAGTGAGTCAGCTACTCGGGCTGAGTCAAACCTGGTACACCATCATCGAGGTCGATTTGTATAAAAAGGAATTTAATCTGAGTGCTTAGATCACTTCAATATGACTGCGAAGAACTACCAGGTGATATTGTGTTCACCTGTCTACTAAGTACTGGATGAGTATTCAGCGTAAGACTATGGAAATCCATTAGCCAGTTCAAGTCTCCACAGTTCATGAAGTGCACATGAAGGTGTGGAGTACTCATGGAAATCATGATAAAAGGGAATGAATGAGGATTCAGTGAATGTAGCAGGTCCCAACAATTGAAAAAAATGTGTGCGATGGAAACATTTGTGAACCGTATCAACAGCAGTTTACAGACATTGATTCTAATATTTCCGATGACAGCAACAGCCCAGTTAAGACCTCCCTACTTGGTTCAGATGGACAGCCAATTTTCCATCTATTGCTTTGACCATTGCTGAGTCATTATACACATAAACCTAATTAGCCTATCATTCCTGGTTGAGGAGGATGGTGTCTCCGAACGTGTAATCGCACCTCACTCGCTATCAACAGAAACTTAAGTACTTATTTCGTAGATTACACACCTACCCCTACTCATCAAACACACACTCAAAGACAAGCCATATCAACTATCCTAAGACTGAATATTATATAATTAACACAGTATACGATATAACAAGCGAGAGTGAAAACAAACATCCGTGGTCAAAGACAGTCCACCTCTTCATGCATTCTGATTTCAGTGGTGATGTCGAACAGACATGTCTTCACTGGGTGAAGAATGTCATGGCATGAACCAGTGATAATAGAAATCTGCAGGTGCCACACGATATCTTTGTAGCTAATCTGCGATCTCGTCAACTCTTCGTCAAATACGACCAATCGGGATTCTCGAATAAGACCAGTAATCAACTCTATCACTAAATAGACCCATTGTATGATTCCATGAAAATGAGTCATTAAGTATGATGAAATACTCCACGAGGAAGAATCACATGACAGACATACTTGTGTATATGCATAGAGCGTTCACATTATTCTACTTAATGTCACCATCATAATTTAGGAGGATTTCACAAGCACATATATTTCTGAAAAAAGTGCAGCACTCAGTAATAATAGTCTATGTTGTCACATTAAAAACGACGCTAAAACTTAATTCAAAAAAGACAGTCCTACTGTTATTATCACAGACACAGAAATGTTCAGACTTTGTATGATACAAGCAGTTCAATGTGAAATTATCAAGACACAGAGAAACAAAACACATAAATACATTCCTCATCAATTAAACAATTACTCTCAACACAAACACGAATTATATCAAATTCACAGTCATCATGATAACACAGCACATCTACATTCCTGCAAATGCACGAACACTGAACGTGGACATCGTTAGTTGAAATACAAAAGACATCAAGAAGACACAGCATGACAACCAGAGAATATTATTAATTCACTCGAGAGCAGTCGTCACATCAAAAGTAACCGAAGTCAATCGATCCTCGATCCTCGACAGTGAGTAGGCATGTCGACTGCACATAATATCATCAGATATGTCTGCTCGAACACTGACCGACAATACATCGACCGTAACAACACTGTTGATCATTTTGACAGTAGAACCTCTCCGGTAGACATGGGGCGCATGTTCCATTTGTCGGTGAGTCCATTCTGCACTTGGCCAACCAACAGCAGTCTTGTGTATTTGTGCATGGTTCTCCGTAAGCCGAACAGGCTTTGGCGTCAGCTGAAATGTGGAAGATGGAAAGGAGAGATAGACACTGAATTACAGATTGGTTGTGTGTGTGTGTGTGTGCAGGTGTGTGAGTGAGTGAGTGAGTGATGGAGTTGTACATTTAGTCAATGAGTGAGTGAATGAGTGAGTGAGTGAGATGGTGTTGGTTGTGAGTGGATTGAATATAGATTAGGTTTAGAGCGATAACAAGTGTTTGGCTTGCGTGAAGTGACACCGTGATGAGTGGTGAATATGTGAAGAGTTGGTGTGTGATATTCGAGGAAAGGAATAGTGTCACTCACCGAGATTGTGGAGCAGAAGGACGAGGGAGAGTAACACAGCTGACAGCTTTCCAACCATACTCGATGTATGTGCGCTTCTGTGAACTGAGTGAGTTGAATTCGCGTTGACTGTGAGAGTGTGTGTCGCCTTTATATCTACTATTGTCATCGAGTCAGTGGGTGTGTGTGTGGTTGTACGTGACTACTGCACTGCTCATCAGCTTTGAATGAATCCGTGTTTTGTGTAACATTTGATCCTGAGGAATTAGGTCACAGATCGTGATTTCTGCATACTATGCTCTTTTGTATTATCATGTGAACCTTGAAATATTATGATTTCTGGTTTTATCTTCCTTACGGAATTTGTGATATATCAGAGCATTTTAATACTTTTTGTCCAATCCGCTTTCTTATATTCGTCTACAAGACGATGGATTTCGAATAAAATTTGAATACATTACATGTTAATCATTTGTTCACAGACTTTGTAATCATATCGAATTGAAGTGCCGAAGAATGTAATCTCGTAATGGTCCTTGTGTTTTGGGAATAAAAATGATAAACGTTCAAAATAATCTTTTATTCGGAGTGTGATCGAAAATAATTGAAATTTAGTGTTATTAGGCAACAAACTTTGTATGAATTCGCTATCTCACACACGTAGGGCAGATGCAATTTAAGAGGACTTCATTAATTTAAGTCGGAAGTATCTGTGCAGGAGACAGTGGAGATGGATCGGACACTCGCTGAGGAGACTTCTGGGTGACAACTCGCGCGCGTCAGGCCATTTCTCAAGTGGAACCAGGCCGGAAGGGAAGCGGCGTGTGGGACGTCCAAGGGTGACATGGAGGAGATCGTGTGAAGAGGAGTTGAAAGAATATGGATTAACATGGATGCAGGCGAAAAGTACAGCAGAAGACAGAAGAAAATGGAGACGTGCAGTTGAAGCCCTATGTTCCACTAGGAACCCAAGGGAGCAATAATAATAATAAAATCGTGGATTTTCACCTCGAATTATGTGAGTAGTCGGTGATGTTTTGAACCCGCCGCATAGAAATCACTCCGGTCTCGTAAACAAACCACACTTGTTGATGGTGGTGATTTCAAACGACTCTCAACACAAACAGCAGACAGTTTGATTCACTTCTATGCATAGTAATTTGAATGTACTCATAGCATAAATAGAACGGTTCATATCGCTAAAATGCTTCAAGCTCAACAGTCATTGGTTCATAAATGTTGGAATACAAATATCCAGTGAGGGCACAGTAACCAAAATACGTCTCCAAGCCATAGATCACGCCACAGAGATAAATCAGAATGAACTTCATCTGTGGTTACTGAAGAAGTATCTTCATCCGCATCATTCACCTTGGCCCATAGTACGCTGACCAGAGGTCCAATCATCTGATATTTCCATGTCTCATTATGCTCATTCACTCCTTCTTGTCCATTTCACATCACTCATATATTTATATTGTTTCGTACATGAATAATCAGAGGAAATAGTTGTTATCGTCAAATTCATCTGCATGCCCTACCATTAGCAATCGACCAATTTCACCATACATAACCAACAAAGGGGAATCCGGATTATATCAGAAATTCTGTTCTGGAACACGGACTAGATTGAGCAGTGGTCGGCTAGTTTTCACTATTATTTGGAATATGCATGGTGAATGTGAGCATGAGATCAAATGAAATAAAATCTTTCAATAATGATTGTCTTTGTGTTTACATAATCACGTGAAGTACAGGTGTTAAAGTTGAGCATGGTCAGTTTTGTGTGAGAGGAGATTTTTACTACATAGATAATAATAATAATAATAAATTGATAGATAGATAGACGTAGATAGAAGCGCCATATCGGATGTCATAGACGCTAGTTCTTGGGTGACTCTTGACACTATTATTGAAGATGAAATGATAACTGTGGTGTGATTTCAACACAAAATGAATACTTGTTTTGAAGGACTATCGGTAGTGGTACATCGAATAAAATGGAGCAAGTGGGTCGTCATATATATGGTGAAAGGATTGGAAAGCATTAGGTGAACACGACGTAACAGAAATAACAACCAAAATCACGGTGTATATAAACGTCTGAATTGAGTCAATGAATCTAAGACAGGAACGTGAGTAAATAGGGAAGAGTGATTTGAGGTTAGAATATTTCTTCATGAGCTGACATTGGTAAGAGAACCATTGGAAAGCCTACAGGGAGTACTGGACGGCTGCTTTGTACTAGTCTGGGACTCTTCATCAGTACGCACTCACCCCAGTGGAGTTCGAACCCAGGACATTCTAGCCACAGGGACCCAATCCAATGGCCCATGAATTCTAACTTCTGCCAATTCACGATATAGCGCAACCGCTAACCAATGTCTCTGGCGAGTATTTGTCCTCACATCCGACCTGCTGCACCCTACTGGTCATGACTTCCCACTGGAACCCCAGGTAACTACCTACCCGAATTGAGCCAGTCGCCAGCGAGCATCTCATTGCTATTCAAGTATTGGTTTGTAGGAATTTGTTTGATTGATTACAGGATTTCATCATTTGCTGACGTTGGTTAGAGAATTATTGGAAAACCTGGGAGTACTGGACAGCTGTTTCGTCCTAATCTTAGTCCTGTAACCAATCAACGAAATCCCTACAAACTAATAATTGCAAAGAGATTTGGAGTGTTTAGTGCTAGTGCTAATGAAGGATTTGTTGACACTGGTGTAGATCGATATACACAAAATGGCTGATCATGTTTTCTCTGTATATAGACACTAGGTCTAACGATTTTGATGGTTGCCAATTCATCTGCTGGTAAAATATACACTTCTGCTCCTGTAGATAAATTATCGAGAACCTTCGCTCTAGTTCACACAAACGCTAGGCCTAATTCCTTATGAGTGCAATTGAGAATCACCATATCAAGGGGTTATATGAAACATTTATGAGGAGGTCAGTATATACAGTTTTGACTACTTTACTCTTGAGATATAAGTCCAGCTTAGTAGTTTTAGGTTGACAAAGCCAGAACAGTCTGTTCTCACCACTGTGATAATAAGGAGGTTACAATTACCCGAGGATTATTCAGTGATGTGCATTAACAAGGAATCTTCGGTAATTATATTAATCAACCACCAAGCCACGTTCACGTTAAATCCACTCCAGAGAATCTTCATTCTTAGAATTTCAGTTTCATGATGATGAGCTCGGTGAAGTAATAACATGACGTCTAAGGAGTGCAGTGGAAAGACTTTTCACTGAAACGGTCATACACAATGTTGTCATTAACATCCCATCATCGTGTTCCGTTTTCCTTCAAAGGCTGCAGTTATTTACATCGCAATAACTGATCTGGTCGACAGCAGTCATAAATGCGTAAAAGTGTATACCACTGACTGACTGACTGACTGACTGACATGAGAAGTATTTTGTTTTACGTAACCAATACCATGTTGTTTTGAAAATATTCATGCATTATGGGTATTCGACTGAATAATCACCACCATCTGATTCTCCTACTGACTAATTATTTTGCATGGAGGATTGATCATGACATCAGTTAGAGAACCACTTGAAAACCTGGGAGTACTGGACAGCTGTTTCGTCCTAGTTTGGGACTCCTCAGCAGTACGCACCCACCGGATTCGAACCCAGGACCTTCTGGTTACAAGGCGAGCTCGTAGACCATTGAGCCACTGGGACCCGATCCAATGGTCCTTGAATTCTAACTTCTGCCAGTTCACGACATAGCGCGACCACTTCGCAATTTCTTCTTCGATGAGTTACTGCCTCATCTTCAACCTGCTGTACCCTACTGGTCACGGCTTCCCACTAGAACCCCAGGTAACTGCCTGAATAGGGCCAGTCACTAGTGAGCATCAGATGAATTTTTAAGTATTGGTTTGTTGTAGGGATTTTGTTTGATTGCATGGAGGATTTGATCATGAGCTGACTGGATCATTATCAATAAGAAGGCTTAATTATTCTGAGTGGTGTAATGCTTCTGAGCAAGACATTCGGAACATTTTGATGACACACAGGTTCTTCAGAGGAGGATATATGAAATTGACATAGAGTTCGGTAGTGAAAACATAGTCTTAGATGCATATAATAGGAAATATTGAAGGCCCTTATTTTCACGAAGCAATATGTTCATTTAGCGCCTTTGTCTCTCGTCGACATCTCTCTTGTTTCCAGTCTCTCTGGTGTCCAGGGAAAACAACTGTCTGCTTTATCTGTCCATTAACTAAATAAACAATGTATGACTTTTTCGTCACATGACATTTCACCCAATCAGAATCCAATGACGGTAAGATGTCTACCTTATTGGTTCATTTACAGTAGTCATTTTCATATACGCTTTTGTATTGTACACTTTTATACCACCTGTTCACACCTTTCGTACACTACGTACTTTTTCACTCATACACTTGTGTGACAGTCAATTTCCCTTGTTGGAAAATACACATATCTTCGTGAACGCGGTGGCATTCTGATATTCTCCTTTACGCGTCAAGACAATTAACTGCTCAGCAGTACATAACAGTGATTTGGTGAGTACATAACACAGACGTCTCCGTCGTTAACAACAACTAATTAACAACTGCACACTCACTTAATATTTCATATTTAACATAATGTGTCACATAACAACCAGCATAGAACGCAAACATCATAGGTCGAAGACAACCGCCTTCTAATTCATTACAACCTCAGCAGTTGCGTCACACAGACATGCTTTGATGCGATCGTGGATACCATGACTGTTTCAGAGTTGAAAGAAACTAGCGAATGCCTGTCGATCCCTGTGTGACCATCATGAGATTTTGTCAACAATCAGTCCAATACGACAAGTAGAGATCCACAAATTATTGAAGTACTGCGCTGGAATAATCTTTGTCTTTAAAGTATAGCTTATTATTACATGGGGTGTAGTCAATGATAAAATCAGTCTATCGATCATCCCGTCAAACAATGTCCTCCTACGCATCAGATCGCAACACTAATATGAAGAGAATCATCACAGAAGTACTGACGGGCCCACGAATATTAACACTGAATGTGATACTACTGTGACCAAACACACAAATTCGGATATCGAAAATATAATGCCCACACATATTCATCTTCCATCAGATACTTACTATCAGAACCATTACTACTTATCACACACTCACAGTCATCATGATAACACAGCACATCTACATTCCTGCAAATGCACGAACACTGAACGTGGACATCGTTAGTTGAAATACAAAAGACATCAAGAAGACACAGCATGACAACCAGAGAATATTATTAATTCACTCGAGAGCAGTCGTCACATCAAAAGTAACCGAAGTCAATCGATCCTCGATCCTCGACAGTGAGTAGGCATGTCGACTGCACATAATATCATCAGATATGTCTGCTCGAACACTGACCGACAATACATCGACCGTAACAACACTGTTGATCATTTTGACAGTAGAACCTCTCCGGTAGACATGGGGCGCATGTTCCATTTGTCGGTGAGTCCATTCTGCACTTGGCCAACCAACAGCAGTCTTGTGTATTTGTGCATGGTTCTCCGTAAGCCGAACAGGCTTTGGCGTCAGCTGAAATGTGGAAGATGGAAAGGAGAGATAGACACTGAATTACAGATTGGTTGTGTGTGTGTGTGTGTGCAGGTGTGTGAGTGAGTGAGTGAGTGAGTGATGGAGTTGTACATTTAGTCAATGAGTGAGTGAATGAGTGAGTGAGTGAGATGGTGTTGGTTGTGAGTGGATTGAATATAGATTAGGTTTAGAGCGATAACAAGTGTTTGGCTTGCGTGAAGTGACACCGTGATGAGTGGTGAATATGTGAAGAGTTGGTGTGTGATATTCGAGGAAAGGAATAGTGTCACTCACCGAGATTGTGGAGCAGAAGGACGAGGGAGAGTAACACAGCTGACAGCTTTCCAACCATACTCGATGTATGTGCGCTTCTGTGAACTGAGTGAGTTGAATTCGCGTTGACTGTGAGAGTGTGTGTCGCCTTTATATCTACTATTGTCATCGAGTGTGTGGGTGTGTGTGTGGTTGTACGTGACTACTGCACTGCTCATCAGCTCAGCAATAATCCGTGTTTTGTGTAACATTTGATCCTGAGGAATTAGGTCACAGATCGTGATTTCTGCATACTGTGCTCTTTTGTATTATCATGTGAAACCTGAAATATTATCACTTCTGATTTGAGGTTCATATCGGATTTTGAGAGATTACTGAATATAATTTGTGCCTATATGGAACTGAATAGGCTTTTATATCTGTAACGTTCACAAAGCGTGTATGGAATACTTAGTTATTCTTATAGGAATGGGTATTTTACAGGGTTCGCTGAAATTTTATTTCAAATGACCTCTCAATTGTATTGTCATAGAATTCATCACTTCATATACCGTCTCCTGAGTTTGTTTGCCAGTGCTGTGAACTTGCGTTGAGCATTCATGTGTGGAATTTCATCAGAATGAAATCAGTTTCTTTCGTGATCAGATGATGACATGTCTGGTATTTTCTGTCACATTCAAGTATGCTTGCGACTGACGACAATCGGTGCAAGTGGGATTGCTACAGTGATGATTAGCATCTCAATATCATTTTCATCGACTATCATCGGTCGATCAGTCCTATGTGTTCATATCGAACACCTCGAATGCATGTTGTCATCAGTAGGATTGTTTGATTTCCCCACGAAATGTGCTCATCATGAATAATCGCCATTCGTGTCTGGTGATCTGGGTGTCTTCCTTATCACTCAGAAATACTCAGAGACAGAATTATGTTGCTTCATCTTCACTGGTGATGCACCGGTTTACCAACATGTCGAAAGACTTTTCAACCGGAATCAACCTCCATAATTCTGTTAATCATACGTCTCATCACTCACAAACTTGTGTTTTGTGTTCGTGCATTCTGATTCTCGGTACATCTGGAAGGCTTGTTCATCACATTGATTAGGATTCTGCTGTATCCGTTTCGCTCACCCGCCTGTTTGACTCACTTCACAATATTCTTCTGTGTTCTAACTGATGGGCTGCCTATCACAGCTTGGCCCTTTTCACTCGATCAGCAATTCCTAAGATCGGTCCATTCAGTATGACTGATTTGATGAAAGGCTGGTGAAACTTCCCTCAACAACTCACCGAACACAATGAAAACGCGCCACCTTTGCTCAATGGCTGTTTTTATGTGGTAGTGTGCTCGGCTCAAGGAATTCGGATAATATATTCCTCCCAGTTGGAGAAGCCGGAATTCTGCAGACTGTTCTAAACTACGGGTTGAAATGATTGAGTCATTGTGATAACTAAGGCTGACGAAGTAGACGTCACAGTGATAATGATGCAAATGCATATTTTCATATATCTGAATTGAGGAACACAACACACCAACATATATTTCGACTTCGGATCACGACACATCATCAGTGCATGACTTTCCTCTGTTTCAAGTCTTCCAAGATCGTCGTCACACACTCCGATAATCGATGGAAAGCCAACAGAAGAAGAAGAAGAAACATCAAAGATCACTGAGATTATCATGAAAATGACTAACCAACGAACTTCACTAATAATATCAACACAGACTGACATAAAAATGGAGGGGGAATAAGTTCCAAAGCATTCCCAATATAATTGTGTCTACAAAATTGAATGCTTCGAATGTGACACTATTTGCATAAAACAAACATCGTGAGGGCGGAATGAAGATGAGAAGAAATGAACACCGTAGAGCCAAGTCTATTCGACCACTGAGAAATTCAGTTGAACTAGAATGTTTGAAAAGTCATCAGCCATGGGTGTACACGCCACTACGAAATCAGGTCACAAAACTGAAATTCACAATACTGAAATAATAATGAGAAATGTCTGAAATCTCAAAGAGCGTCTCATGTCAGAATCGCTTCATGACGATCGGAATCTCGATTACCTGAATAGCAATGACCGATTTAGATAGAATCTGATCTGGCGACAAAAACCCTCACTCCACCATTAATGAGAGGTCAGAATCCACACAAATGTGATAACCAATTTCATTATGTGAGCACATAATCATTGTATACTTTTATACGCATGTCAAATCCAGAAATCTACGCATAGATTCGTTACTTTAGCCAATGAAAAAATTAGGAAATCGAATAAACATTCCTTCATGT
Source organism: Trichobilharzia regenti (assembly GCA_944472135.2). NCBI lineage: Eukaryota > Metazoa > Platyhelminthes > Trematoda > Strigeidida > Schistosomatidae > Trichobilharzia > Trichobilharzia regenti. The sequence continues at coordinate 46,808,563 of OX235267.1, forward strand.
TGAGGTGTGACGAGTATGCTAGCCATATGTGAGCTTGAATTTTGTAAATTCCGGTGTAATATTACCGGAACCTCTTAGCATCATTAGAAATCAAGACGTCCGGAGAAATTGAATCGTTTCGTTTTCCATTCATTGGAAAATGCAGAAGCTTTCATAAGAATCAGTATGCCAATTTAGTGCATATATGAGATCGCGTCATGCAACAAAAGTGTTTTGTCGTGCGTGTTCGGCAGTTTGATGTCAACTCCTTCAGTGCAACTGAAGCCGGAAGTTATTAGCCTGCCAATGATCACAGGTGTTCTCGTTCTGTTTCTCGTGTTAAGTGGAATAATCCCATGTCATGTGAGGTGGGGAAGTCAGTGTTTGGATGTCTAAACATGCATCAATGCAAATGGATATGATATGTGCTTAACCTTGACTAACCAGCATAAAAATGGCTTACACAAGTGGTTAATACGTAGGAAATAAAAGAGAATGTGTGTAAATCTTAGTTTGAAGGCAGACTATGCATTGTCGATTCTCAACGTTCCTAAACAAAGCTGACAGGCTGACGCTCAAACATGAACCTGGATTCTGCTTTTCAGTGTTTTGTTTACAGTCACCGATGTAGCGCATTTCGATTTGAAATATGCAATGGTAATAATAAGAGTGATGTGATTTCTCGCTAGATAGTACGTGACGACGTGAGTGGGATATATTCGGAGACGTATTCCTGATTCAGTACCTCCTATACATTCACCACAAAACAGATTTCATTATTGCTAACAGACGGAGTGTAAGTGAGTTATTTCAATGTGAAGAAACCCGGTAATCAGAATACTGAAGTCTAATGTATTGGTAGAAAAGCTCATCTTCATGTGAAGAAGAATACGCCTTGTTTCACCAAAATTCCTTGAAATTTGCATGATAGATACTTCCGCCTTAAATTAATGAAGTCCTCTTAAATTGCATCTGCCCTACGTGTGTGAGATAGCGAATTCATACAAAGTTTGTTGCCTAATAACACTAAATTTCAATTATTTTCGATCACACTCCGAATAAAAAATTATTATGAACGATTATCATTTTTATTCCCGAAACACAAGGACCATTACGAGATTACATTCTTCGGCACTTCAATTCGATATGATTACAAAGTCTGTCAACAAATGATTAACATGTAATGTATTCAAATTTTATTCGAAATCCATCGTCTTGTAGACGAATATAAGAAAGCGGATTGGACAAAAAGTATTAAAATGCTCTGATATATCACAAATTCCGTAAGGAAGATAAAACCAGAAATCATAATATTTCAAGGTTCACATGATAATACAAAAGAGCATAGTATGCAGAAATCACGATCTGTGACCTAATTCCTCAGGATCAAATGTTACACAAAACACGGATTATTGCAGAGCTGATGAGCAGTGCAGTAGTCACGTACAACCACACACACACCCACTGACTCGATGACAATAGTAGATATAAAGGCGACACACACTCTCACAGTCAACGCGAATTCAACTCACTCAGTTCACTGAAGCGCACATACATCGAGTATGGTTGGAAAGCTGTCAGCTGTGTTACTCTCCCTCGTCCTTCTGCTCCACAATCTCGGTGAGTGACACTATTCCTTTCCTCGAATATCACACACCAACTCTTCACATATTCACCACTCATCACGGTGTCACTTCACGCAAGCCAAACACTTGTTATCGCTCTAAACCTAATCTATATTCAATCCACTCACAACCAACACCATCTCACTCACTCACTCATTCACTCACTCATTGACTAAATGTACAACTCCATCACTCACTCACTCACTCACTCACACACCTGCACACACACACACACACAACCAATCTGTAATTCAGTGTCTATCTCTCCTTTCCATCTTCCACATTTCAGCTGACGCCAAAGCCTGTTCGGCTTACGGAGAACCATGCACAAATACACAAGACTGCTGTTGGTTGGCCAAGTGCAGAATGGACTCACCGACAAATGGAACATGCGCCCCATGTCTACCGGAGAGGTTCTACTGTCAAAATGATCAACAGTGTTGTTACGGTCGATGTATTGTCGGTCAGTGTTCGAGCAGACATATCTGATGATATTATGTGCAGTCGACATGCCTACTCACTGTCGAGGATCGAGGATCGATTGACTTCGGTTACTTTTGATGTGACGACTGCTCTCGAGTGAATGAATAATATTCTCTGGTTGTCATGCTGTGTCTTCTTGATGTCTTTTGTATTTCAACTAACGATGTCCACGTTCAGTGTTCGTGCATTTGCAGGAATGTAGATGTGCTGTGTTATCATGATGACTGTGAGTGTGTGATAAGTAGTAATGGTTCTGATAGTAAGTATCTGATGGAAGATGAATATGTGTGGGCATTATATTTTCGATATCCGAATTTGTGTGTTTGGTCACAGTAGTATCACATTCAGTGTTAATATTCGTGGGCCCGTCAGTACTTCTGTGCTGATACTCTACATATTTGGTTTATTAACATTTTTTTGGTAGGACACTATATGATGGCATAATGGAAACACTGAAAATTCCATCTTATTTTGTCACTCGATTTTTGATTGACTATACCTCAGGTAATATTCTTTCTATTGTTTCGCAATGTAATTGTGATGAAATATCACTCCCTGTATCATCGACTTCACTGAGAATGTCGAGGAATGACGTCGATTGACTTTGGCCACTTTTTAAGATGTCGCGACTTTTCACGAATAAGTGTGTGAGTGAATAATATTCTCTGGGTATCATCTTGTGTCTCTACGATGTCTTGTGAATTTCGAGTAACGATATCCACGTTCAGTTTTCGTGCATTTGTTGGAATGTTGATGTGTTATGTTATCATGATGACTGTGAGTCTGAGATAAGTATTATTGATGTAGATAGTAATTATCTGTTTGAAGATGAAAGTGTGTAGGTGTTTTTTCCTGGGTGAATTGAAAATTTCGTTTTGAACTACTGGTATCGTACAAAGTGTGAGCATTTCCGTGTCTATTATAATAACTTTAGTCCCGTCTTATTGAAATGTAATTTTAGTGTTTTTTTGAATGTGCCAACGTCAACTATTACTGCTGAGTGATGCACTCATTTCTGAAACATATGTGCTTTTGAAATCCTCCTAACTTAAGATTCTGACTCTGAGTAGAACCATGTGTACGCCCTAAGCATATACACAAGTATGTCTGTCATGTGATTCGTCCTCGTGAAATATTTCATCATTCTTAATGACGCATTTGCATCGAGTCATACAATAGCTTTATTAGGTGATGGAGTTGATTACTGGTTTTATTTGAGAATCACCATTGGTTATATTTGACTGATGGTTGACGAAATCGTGGGTTAGCTACGAAAATATCGTGTGGCACCTGCAGATTTCTATTATCACTGGTTCATGACATGACATTCTTCACCCAGTGAAGACATGTCTGTTCAACATCACCACTGAAATCGGAATGCATGAAGAGGTGGCCTGTCTTTGAGCACGGATGTTTGTCTTCACTCTCACTTGTTATATCGTATATTGTGTTAATTTTGTAATATTCAGTATGAGTATGGTGGATTTTGCGTGTGTGTATGTGGGCGTTGTGTACTCTACGAAATAAGTACTTAAGTTTCTGTTGATAACGAGTGAGGTGCGATTACACGTTCGGAGAAACCAACTTCCTCAACCAGGAATGATTGGCTAATTAGGTTTGTGTGTATAATGACTCAGCAATGGTCAAAGCAATAGATGGAAAATTGGCTGTCCATCTGAACCAAGTAGGGAGGTCTTAACTGGGCTGTTGCTGTCATCGGAAATATTAGAATCAATGTCTGTAAACTGCTGTTGATACGGTTCACAAATGTTTCCATCGCACACATTTTTTTCAATTGTTGGGACCTGCTACATTCACTGAATCCTCATTCATTCCCTTTTATCATGATTTCCATGAGTACTCCACACCTTCATGTGCACTTCATGAACTGTGGAGACTTGAACTGGCTAATGGATTTCCATAGTCTTACGCTGAATACTCATCCAGTACTTAGTAGACAGGTGAACACAATATCACCTGGTAGTTCTTCCTAGTCGAATCGAAGTGATCTAAACAATCAGACTAAATTCCTTTTATCGAAATCGACCTCGATAATGGTGTACCAGGTTTGACTCAGCCCGAGTAGCCGACTCACTTCAAACCACATCAATTCTCTGTTGTCCGGGGTCATACAAACTTCGCCTGATTTCGTGACTGACAATCGTGGTGTTGAACAGACCACATATTGTGATGTGAATATTTTCGGTCTCCAATGGGCAATGTAGTGGATTTTCACCTCGAATTGTGTGAGTAGTCGTCAAGTGAGTATATGATTCCATGTTTTACCAGGTCGGTGAGGTATTGAACGTGATAGTATTATTTTCCCGCCGCATAGAAATCACTCCGGTCTCGTAAACAGACCACACTTGTTGATGGTGGTGATTTCAAACGACTCTCAACACAAACAGCAGACAGTTTGATTCACTTCTATGCATAGTAATTTGAATGTACTCATAGCATAAATAGAACGGTTCATATCGCTTAAATGCTTCAAGCTCAACAGTCATTGGTTCACGAATGTTGGAATACAAATGGCTGGTGAGGGCAAAGTAACCGCGAATACGTCTCCAAGCCATAGATCACGCCACAGAGATAAATCAGAATGAACTTCATCTGTGGTTACTGAAGAAGTCTCTTCATCCGCGTTGCTTATCCTGGCCCAGCCTACTCTGATCAGGGATGTAGTCATCTCGTATTCCCATGTCTCATTATTTTGCTTCCGCCTTGTTCTACTCAGAGCATTAGTACTTTTATTGTTTCGTATGAGAATAATCAGAGTAAATAATCGTTCTCAACAAATTCATCTAACCGCCCTAGCATTGTCAATCAACTTATTTCACCATACATAACCAACAAAGGGGAATCCGGATTATATCAGAAATTCTGTTCTGGAACACGGACTAGATTGACCAGTGGTCGGCTAGTTTTCACTATTATTTGGAATATGCATGGTGAATGTGAGCATGAGATCAAATGAAATAAACATCTTTCAATAATGATTGTCTTTGTGTTTACATAATCACGTGAAGTACAGGTGTTAAAGTTAAGCATCGTCAGTTTTGTATGAGAGGAGATTTATAGTACATAGATAGAAGCGCCATATCGGATGTCATAGACGCTAGTTCTTGGGTGACTCTCGACACTATTATTGAAGATGAAATGATAACTGTGGTGTGATTTCAACATAAAATGAATACATCTGTTGAAGGACTATCGGTAGTGGTGCATGAAATAAAGCGAAGTAAATTGGTCTGCGTTCATATAATTAAAACATTTGGAAATCATTAGGTGAACACAGTGTAATAGAAATAACAACAAAGTTCGTGGAGTGTATAAATGTCTGAAATCGGCGTTTGTTAATGAAACTAAGAGAGGTGAATGAATATCGAAGAAGGAGTTGAAGTGTTTAGTTCAAATGCCTACGGAGAATCGGTTGACCTTGTTGTAGAGTATTATACACAAACCGGTTGAACATATTTCCTCTACATATGGAAACCTGGTCTTCTGATTTTGAATGCCACCAGTTCGTCTGTCGCTAGAGGTTAAATTTGTGCTCCTCCAGCTAGGTTATCGAGAACTTTTCCTCTAGTTTACAAACACTGCTTGTATAAAACCCTCCTGAGCGCACGTGAGAATCACCATATCAAGAGTTTGTATGAAACATATATCAGCAGGTCAGTATACTTAATTACTGAGATTTCTTCCAATGACATCTTAATCGAATTTAGTAATTCTAGGTTCCTAAATCCATAACAATCTGACCCAATGAACGATATAATAAAGTAAATGATATTTTTCGAGGATTATTCGATAAAGTGGATTCAGAAGGGATTTTTGATAGAGACATTGACAACTAACATTTCATTCTCATGACTTTTGAAACATCTTGACGTTCAGCTCTCCTCAATCTTGTTTTCGGTCATTAAGGGATTCATTTTATTCTCACCATACAATATTGAGTACATCGTTTATTGTTCCAGGCTTATCAACTTTTGTGCGTTTATTCCTGACAAATACCGAATAGCATGAAACCTTGGTGCAAGTCTTCCTGCCAAACGCCTCAAACTATCCAACTATGCGGAAAAACGTTTTACTGTCTGTCAATTATTCTAGAGATAAACGTTCAACAATCACTTTCCTTACTCACAGGCGATTCTCTAACTGATTTGGAGTCGAATGAATTCACATGAGTAGTTCGTCTTCCACTGAATCACTTCCTTTCAATCCTGCTTCGATATAACATTTTTAGAGAGCCATTTTTCGTTCCAATGAAGAAGCAGTATACAGCCTTCCCTGTATCTGACAAATTTGCCACTCACAAGATAATAGTAATTTGATGCCAATCTTCACTCAACAGACTAACATCAATTCGCTGATTGCTCTTATATCAAGTCACCTTGAATTGTCGACTTATTGCTAGCTTGACTGCCGTCATTTTCTGCACCGTCATAATCAGGAGGGAGTGACAATTCATCTTTCATTAGGTCAGTGATCAATGACCTATCAATGTAACGTCACACAGATTTGATATGTTTGTCTCCTGGAGAAAACTACACAATAGACAGATACCTATTTTTGCTTCAAACAGCCGACTAATAAACATCAAGTCGTCGAATTGCAGGTTCACACTAGCTGCCACATTTTTGCTTGATTTTTCACTGAGATTCCTTAGATATTAGAGGGAAGTCAAAAATCGAACATGTCGACCGGGTACTGCGTTCGCATCAAATGATTTCGTTTCCGCCGTGATTAGATTCATAGCTCTACAGGGGAAGTGACTGAATATTCGAGAAACAGCAAAGTCACCATGAAGACATGCAGAAAACGAAAGAATTGAGGAAATGACTGTCCACTTCTCAGTTGGATATTCGTGGTCTCTTGTATTCTTGTGCATATTTATATCACAGCGTTTATAAAATGCAAACATCAACCGATCAAACTCTAATGTGTTTCTCAATCATAATTAGTCAGTAGGAGAGTCAGACGGTGGTGACTATTGAGCGCCAGAGATACTTACAAATTTTAAACAAGTTGACTACCTATAATGCATGACTACTTCCAAAACAACACGTTAATGATTGCGTAAAACAAAAGACTACTCGTGTCAGTCCGGTGATCAAGCCGCGGACCATTTGCATGGTCGGTGAGCGTCCTAACCGTTTTGCAACCGACGCAAATGTGGTATTCATTTTTACGCATTTATGATTGCTGTCTGGATTACTGTTCATGGTGTCGACCAGTTCAGTTATTCTGAAGTGAATAACTGCAGCCTCTGAAGGAAAATGGAACGCGAAGATGGAGTGTTGATGAAAACATTGTGTATGAATTCTGCAATGAATGCTCTATCCACTGCACTCTTTGTACTTGATGCCATTGCTTCAATGATCTCATTACCAAGAAACTGCAATTTTAAGAACACGAATACTTTCAGAGTGAAATAGGTATAAAACTTGGGAACTGTGGAAGGGTATAACCTCATTATGGATAAGAATTTATTTTGACAAATAGCAAAGTAATATTAACTAATGACATCATCAGTTAATATAACTGTATAACGCTGTGTGACTTATCAAAATAAAATATTTTCAGAGTGTTTTCTAGACTAATCTCACCCGGCGGTAAGTTAGTGTCTTTCTCAAAGTTCCCTTCTTAATCCACTTAACCAAATAATCCTGGGATAATATCAAACACCTTATTATGTCGTTCATAGGGTCAGAATAATCTTGCTTTGTGAAACTAGAACTAATAAATTTGGTTAGTATCTCATCAGCACAAAACTCAGTAAGTGAGTATACTGACCTGCTGATATATGCTTTATACTCAGGAGGGTTTATGCCAATCGTGTTTGTGAACTAAAGGAAAAGTTCTCGATAACCTAGCTGGAGGAGCACTAGTGTATCTTTATCTCATTTGATCTCATGCTCACATTCACCATGCATATTCGAAGTGTTAATCGAAACCAACTGACCATTGCTCCATCTTATCCATACTCGACAACAAATATCCCAAATATTTCAGACATTGATTCTAATATTCTCGAAGACAGTAACAGCCCAGTTTAGACCACGTTACATCGCTCAGATGAACAGTCAATTTCCATCGATTATTTTCACCATCGCTGACTCATTCTACACATAAAACTATGTAGTCCATCTCTCCTGGTGACATGGATGATATTTCCACACGCATTCCAGCACCTCACTCGCTACCAAAAGAAACTAAAGTAGTTTTTTCATAGATTACTAAACCGAAGAATATAATCTCTCATTGGTCCTTGTGTTTTGGCGTTAAGGCAATAATCGTTCATAGTAATTTTCCATTTGGACCGTCTTCGCAAACAATAGGAACTTAGGGTTAAGTCCCTTGACAAGAACCTTTGAGGGAATTCACCATCTCATACACACAAACTAAATGGAATCTAAGAGGACTACAGTAATTTACAGGCGGAAGTATCTATCAAATATATTTTTAGGAATTCTGATGGAAACAAGACGATGTGTCCGTCAAATGAACAAGCGCTTTCCTACAAATACATTAGACTTCAGTGTTCTGATTTCCGCGTTTCTTCACAGTGTGATGACTCATTAACATTCCGTCTGTTAGCGATATTGAAATCTGTTTTGGGGTGAATGGATAGGAGGTAATGTATCAAGAATACGTCTGCGGAGATCCCCTAAATGTGATAAAGCACTCAGCGTGAATACTATTCGAAAAATGCTATTGCCAGAGACTTATTCTCACCATCTTGTTGTTTGTAACTACCGATCAACATCAACAAATGAAAAACGCTCTCGTGAACACTACTCAGCCTGGTTAGTAAAAGGAGAACAAAAGCGTGTATACAGTTAAGTGACAGAACATCTGGTCTATTCAGGACATTTAGTGCCTTTCGAAAAATCCTTCAAAGTAATATATGAGATTCAATCAAACCTATCAAATCGAGTGAAATCAAGACATCTGAGCATAGCCGAGGCGCTAGCTATCCAAAAGCTAAAACCCACGCTTTTGATGCAAAAGAAATGCGTCCAACCCCTGTCCCTGCCATGGCCATCATAGAAAGGTAATTTTTTTTAGTAATGACCATCCCATCGCCTTTCTTATCTAAACTTCCTGTTTATTCATGTTATTTTAAGTTTTTCCTAATCCCTGTTTACACTACCATAATTTCATATCAGAACTTCGCGTTTATTTTGTCATTTTACTATTTCTACAAATTTAATCCCTGACTGCATAGACAATTATTCATCACATTAGTTTTTTATCTAAACATCCTGTCTATTTTGTTATTTCTACATTTCTAACCCCCAATTGCACAACGTTCTTCTTAGTTACCTTCGCGTTATCTATCTTCTTAGTAATTATGATGCTACTTTGTTTGTTTTATCCATTTCCTCGTTTATTATGGAATTCTAACTCCTAATTTTTATTAATTTGTCCCTTAACCGGAAATTATTCTGGAACTTCCCCATCCATTTTTAATATTAATACACGAACGTACAGCTGTCTAGTTGATGATTTCGTCGAAAAGAAAATCTTCTTCTCTGCAACTGTCATCTTATCAACAAATACATATTTATAGTTCATCATTGGTGTTTTTGTCTCTGATACAGAAGGAGGTGAGACTCAAGTGCACACTTCAGTGGACCATCAATCCATCAGAAGTACTTTGATGATATAAAGAACAGAACATTATTCATAACTTAAGTAAGCAACTAAATTCTGCATCGGTTTCAGTTATGTATTCAGGAATAATTCAAAAAAAGTGAGTCTTCAGGTGTTATTCAAGATAATAACGAATAAGAGAATTCTGCACTACGGACATTTCAGTGGATCGTCAAGCCTAATATTTCAGTATAGCTCATTTATTAAATCGGATTTCAATATTTTCTGAGGATCACAATTTGTCAATATTCACGGTATTTTATGTATGAAAAACGGGGTTTGTGATAATTCATTTAAACACTTCTGATTACGAGCCTTAGTAAAATTTCGAGTTCGGAGATTGTTGTCTATCCACAAATAAATCATCCAGCTCAGAATACACGACCACATCAAAATTATCCACCTGAGCTACAAATCTTCTCCATCATAACCATCTTCAGGTGTTAAAAAGCTGTATATTTGAGTACTGAAATCAAGAGTGCCTGTTTTATGAGAATGGCTCTCCTTAGGTACGCTAAAATACGAAATAAACTGACTTTGTTTCACAACACGTGAATGACAGAATTCCTTCCCTTAACTAGTTATCTACATACTCTACATCGGATGGGCAACTGGATATGTAAATATAAGTCAAATAATCACTTTATGCGTTTCTGATATCCTTAGAAATGTGGATAAAGAATTTTTGCGAGCATTTAAATTCGTGGATTTTGGAAATCATCCAGATTTGTTAAAGTAGTGCTGTTATACGTAAAAATGGCTTTACGAGAAAACGTGAACACTACTACCGATTAGATCTCCATAGGCAACAATGAAATGGTGTTACAGGAAAGGTGGATTAGGTATATGCTTCGTGTCTGATCATTTGGATGCCTTCCATATCACCGACATCATATACAAAATAAATTGTAACAACTGTGAAAAACACTACATTGGCCAAAGTGGACGTCCCCTTCGTCTTCGTATCCACGAACATAAGCTAGCCGTCAAAAGACATGATATTCATTCCCTCATATCACTACACACAGACAACCACGGACATCAATTCGACTGGGACAACGTTCAAATATCAGACAAAGGAAATAACAAGAATGCTAGAGAATTTTTAGAAGCTTGCCTGGCATTCCACTGAATCATCAATCAATAGACACATCGAGATAGACAAAATTTATCAACCGATAAGAAAGAAACTTCACACACAAAGGGTCAAAGTTCAAGTCAAAGAAACAATCAGTTCCAATACAAGTAACCTAGAAGGTGGGAAAACACATATAAACAACCAATCACGTCCAAGGTCACCAGGAGAGATGATTATTAAACTCGTGGAGAAATCTAAAAGCTCACTTCATGGAACTGAAGTATGCGCTGAAGATGTCACTCAGTAGGGTGATGAAAGCTTCGCAAACTAACCATCCAGCTCAGAGAACAAAACCACATCAAAATCATCCACCTGAGCTACAAATCTTCCCTATCATGTCTAGATAATTTCATTTCACATAAAGTAATGTTTTCGCTCTCACTGTTAACATGATTTGTGCACGCAAATTAACCTAGTGTATCAATTTTACGGCTGATCATCACTTTGAAACCTTTTTTACGCTTTACATTATTTTAGCTGACTCGCCACCTTATTTCATTAGTACTCATCGAACTCAATCCGGTTTCAGTCGAAAACACTTTCAGTATCAACTTAAACACTGGCGATCGCCTTCATTATTGATGTTGTCCAGCACTTCCAAACACACCGGGTCCACCCTAAATCTGGCCAATAAATACAGGGTTGATATTACACATCTATAATGTTCTGTGAACATTATATTGCAGTTCCTCGATACTGATTGTGAAGTAATTTTTAAATCACTTCAGTCATATGAAATGCCACAAATCTTTATCAATCTCACGCGACAGTTATGGCACAATGACACATATCAGATGATTCTGAATGGAGAACTCAGCGAATTCTTGGAAGTGGAAATAGAATTAAGAAAAGGCTATCTATTATCTGTGCTAATATTCGTAGTTGTAGTAGATTGAATTATGCGACAAACTATCAGATGGGTGAAGAGAGAAGCGTGCTGAACCGATATTATTATTCTAAAAGATCTGGATTTCGTGGATGATATGTGTCCATTGTCCCATAAACACAATGACTCACTTGCAAAAACCGACAAAATGCAACCAAAGCAGACGCTCCAACTGCACGGACATTTATTGCATGCCATGCAATCATGATCTACTAATTTACAGTCAAACAAACACACAGTAGTGAACATAAAGTATGGATTTCAGTACATCGATATTAAATCGTGTGAGCTGGCATTAACAAATAATGTAGATCCAGGAAACAGTTGTCATGATACAATTTATATCTCAAAAAAACAAATTTAATTCTTTCACGCTAATAAAAGTTCAAGGTTCATTGCATGAGGAGTTTTGTTTACATAATATCTGCTATTTAAATAATCCTCCATTTATATATTCGAAAAATGTTAAACAAGTTATCAGAAATCACACATTAGACTTTGTTATGTGAACACGTATGATATCAAACTGATTTGAGCTGGTTCCCAGCAACCAATAACAACTGAAAAAGTGAAAATAAATATTTCGAAAACAGGAAAGTTTAATCGGCCTGAAATAAACTTGTTAACTTTCTGACTTGTTTACAAATGATGGCGTACTTTATTGAGAATTTGATGTAGTGAATTTGAAATTTTTATTTGAAAATTACCATTTGCGTGCGTCGGTGGCACAGTGGTTAGGACTCTCGCCGACCATGCACATGGTCCGGGGTTCGAGCCCACGCCGACGCACACCCGATATCTATGGTCGGCCTGCGAATTTTGGGCTACCGATATCCACGCTGAAAATTCCATACGTGTTCCAAAAATACGGTGTGGAATCAAGCTGTAATCAAAAATAAATAAAAAATAAAATAAATAGAAAAACAACGAGTTAGGCGAATAAATGCATATAAATTTTTACATCAAAACTATTACATTCATGCTAGCTCGTTTTCCGGAATACTGAACATCACGTTTACACTGAAAGATCTTATAAGTTTATATATCATATTAATCACATATTATCTAATCTTTCGAATACTCCAAAAGTACCATATCTACATACAATGAATGAAATAGAAATTCGTATGAACAAGCCAAATCTACTTATTCAAAAGAAATTTATGGCGCCTCTTTCTTTGCCATGATCAAATTCATGATCAATAATGAGTTTTACCAACGATTCTCCACTCCCCGTGTTATTTTATTCCAGCTACAATAGAAGGTTATTTTTTTAACCAACGTGCTTTTTTATCGTAGTATTATTGCTCACTTCTACTCGGTCATTCTCTTCTTCTTAGTTACCATCATTCCAGAAATCTCACCATTACAAAATCCCTTGTTGTAAACATCTTACGAGTGTGCTGTTCTGGGATTACAGGATTACTTCCCACACAACCCCCCCTCATCCAAATGTTGACATTGTTTTACCAACATCTACTGATCAAATTTTGTAGTGATTTCCGAAAACATCCCTATCTTCACTTAAAACTGGTAATTGCTTTTGGTTAAAATAAATACACGCTTGGTATAATTTTGATGGAAAACAATATACATTAGTGTAGAAACAATGACGACAAACTATTTGAAAAGAAAGTATATATCACTGCTTAGATTGTGTTTTTCAAAATATAATGTGGTTTAAATTTAGTAAGAATGCTGCCAGTCTGACATGTCTTTCAGAAGTTCAGAAGAAGAATAAATCAGAACATACGAAACACATAGAAGTGTTGAGGAAGGCGACCACCATCATTTTGTAGAGATCCTACAAAATAAACATTGAATCTCGTATACAATCTAGGAAACCCAGCAGTAGAATTCTAGAAGTTCTCATGTATATTTCCACTCGGAATTATTGAGCGGCAAAATGCTAAGCCTCAAATGTAATATTTAATATTATTATTGTATCCTTTAGTTCCTGGAGGAACATAGGGCTTCAGCTGCGCACCTCCATTGCCTTCTGTTTTCTGACAACTTTTTCACCCCGCTCCAGGTCTGTCCACATGCTTTCATCTCCTCCTCGCATTACCTCCTCCAAGTCACCCTTGGACGACCAACTCGCCGCCTCCCTTTCGGGTTCCACTCGAGGGCTTGTCGAGTGATGTCACTTGATGGTTTCCGCAGCGTATGGCCAGCCAATCCCTCTCCATTTCTGTCTGCCTATTTGTTTCACAATCGGTTCCTACTGTGTTGGTTCGCTCATTGCCAGAGATCCCTGTTGCTGATCTTTTTTGCCCATCTGATCTTGAGTATTGAGCGAAGAGAGCCGTTAATGAAGGTCTGAAGTTTGTTGGAGATGCTCTTTATGACTCGCCAAGTCTCTGATCCGTATAGTAGCACTGACTTATTTCACATTGGAGTTGAAAATCCGGATCTTATTTTTGATGCTGAGTGGGGCTGTTGACCTCCACACAGATTTGAGAGTAATGAAAGCTTGTCTTGCTTTTCCGATTCTGGCTTTGATGTCCTCGTCAGTTCCGTCTGCCTGTAGTTGAAACGATGCTTCCCAGGTAGGTGAGGGAGGTTGTTTCTTTCAGGTTCCTCCCATTTATGCTGATTGTTGTCTGTTGTTGTTGTTGCTGTTGATGTTGGCCAGGAATCTTCATCACCTCTGTTTTATCTATGTTCACTTGAAGTCCTATCTTTGATGCTTCTTCTACCACCAACTTGTTGCTTTTCACTTGCATATCTTCCAGTTTGTGGGAAATCAGACATATATCATTGGCGAAGTTCAGATCCTCCAAGTCCCATTTGTGTGAGTCCATTTTATGCCTGTTCCCTCGTTGGTTGCCATTGTCTGTCGCATTATCCAATCAATTGCAATCAGGAAGACCATTGGTGATAGTAGACAGCCTTGTCTCACTCCCGTCCTCACTTCGAAGGCTTCCGTAAGTTTCCCGTTGTGGATTACTTGCATGCAGCATGGTCATA